>CM064568.1:48992222-49507831 GCA_032716605.1 Paralithodes platypus | reverse complement strand
ATACGCAATACGCAAGATATGGCACACCGCTCCCCAACCCCATATACCCACACCTCTTCCTCACCTCACTCAAACTAATACCACATTATTTCGTCCTGAGCCAGTCGACCCCAATACTATTATTCTAACCATCAAACATCTTCACCAAACTAATTCGTTCGGTTCAGATAATATAGCGCTCAAATTCATAAAAGACTCTCTTAACGTAATATATTATCTTAGTCATTATTAATACATCCATAGTCACAGGTAAATTTCCTTCATCCTGGAAACATGCGCTAGTTACTCCATTGTAAAAAACTGGAGACCCTAACAATACTAGTAATTATCGCCCAATTTCTCTTCTCCCAATTTTTTCTAAAATCATCGAGAAGATCGTTGCTAACCAACTCGTTAATTTCTTAGAAAACAATAACATTATATCAAACTCACAACATGGCTTCAGACCCAAACTCTCTACTGAAAACAGCACTCACAGTTATCACAGACAAGATTTATGACAACATGGACAACAAACACATATCCCTCTTAACCCTCTGTGACTTGTCTAAGGCATTTGATAGTGTAAACCATAATATTCTTATTAAAAACTCCTACAAAATAACATTGACTCTTTCTGGTTCGAGGATTACCTCTGTGAAAGAACACAGTCCGTCCGCATAAATAATACTATTTCCTCCATAGCAAAAACCCCTTACGGAGTCCCTCAAGGGTCTATTTTAGGACCAATTCTCTTCATTATTTTTGTCAATGATATACTAAAATATATAAAAAATTGCCTACTAGCACAATATGCTGACGACACACAGTTCCTTCACAGTGGTCAATTAAACGAATTAAATAATCTAATCGCTAGATGTGAAGAAACTCTACGGATTGCAAATGCTTACTTCCAAGAAAATGGTCTATTGCTGAACACCAAAAAGACTCCGTGTATCTTCATAGAAACACGTCAAATCATATAAAAAATACCAAGCAACACAACCATTCAATTCGGTGATACCAAAATCCAACCATCCATCCACGTAAAAAACCTTGGTGTTCATTTGGATCAGTATATGACCTTCGACAAACATATAAACCAAACAACAACAAAAGTAATGGGGCCCATATCCATATTATACATAAATAGAACAAAACATTATTTTGATAAATCAACTCGAATCGCAGTTGTACAATCACTAGTATTAAGCATTCTGAACTACTGTAATATGATTTGGGGGACGACTAATGCATCACTAATCACGAAGGTTCAAAGGTTGCAAAACTTCGCGGCAAGAGTCGCAGATGGTACAAGCTAGAAGTATGATCACGTTACACCCATTTTCAAAGAATTACAATGGCTAAGCATAAAGAAACAAATTACTTTTAATTCAGTAGTAACTATTTAAAAAAAAGTCACCCACCACTACCCAGATCACTTCCTACCTCTCCCAACTGTTAACAATATTACCGATAGTAATACAAGACAACGACACAATCTTTATGTCCCCAGAACCAAGACTGACTCGGGAGCCAGAGCTATGTCTGCAACAGGTCCTAAGTTATGGAATCAACTACCATCGGATATCAAAGAGGCAAATACCGTACATGCATTTAAATCAAAGTTGAAAAGAACTTATTAAATAATACATAATCTAAATATCGGGCCTCATTGTTCTCTATGGTAATATGATATCCTATATATTCTTATTCATATTTGTATGACTGTATATATGTGGGTATTTCAATATAGATGCATATTTTTTTTTTTTTTTTTTTTTTTTTAAGAGACAATGAACGGAGGAAGGAAAAACACAGATAAAACAAAAAGGTCCATGTGCCTAAAGGCATCCTCCATTCATAAAATGTTTGTAACAACTGGATTTAAACATTTGTTGATTGTAAGTTTGTGGAAAGCATTTCGAGGGAAGTGAATTCCAAAGAGTAGTAGCTCTGGGGATAAATGAATTCTGATAAGCAGAAGTTCTGCATTGTGGAGGAGAAAGTGTAAATTCATGGGCTTCATATAAACTGTGTACAGTCAAACAAATATGAATGTGTGTGTAAAAGTATGTAAGTCCACGCACATATATATACTGTATATGTATGTATTGCGTGTATATATGCATCTGAATGTGTATGTACAATCTAAGTTTATACCTTATACCTAAGTTTATACCTAAGTTAATACTTAATGTACACTTTGTAATTGTATTATGAGCAGAATAACCACTTTTAAGTGGAAATAAACATTTTATTATTATTATTATCTCTCTCCGCTTTGCCTTTCCCCTCCCTTAGGCTAAACTAATTTTCATTTTTTCCTCCCTCATATCTCTTCCCTCCCTCCCTTCACTCATTCCTCTCCCTCCCTCCCTTGTTTCATTCCTCATCCTCCATCTATCTTCCCTCCCTCCATTTCCGCCCTTCCCTTCCTTCTCTCTCCCTCCCTCCCTTCATTCTTCCCTCCCTACTCCTTACATTTCTCTAACTCCTTGTCTGTTTCCTCCCCCTCCTACTTCTCTCTCTCTCTCTCTCTCTCTCTCTCTCTCTCTCTCTCTTTTCCTTCCTCCTTCCCTCTCTTTCCACCCTCCCTTTCTTCCCTCCTTACTCCCTACCTATCTCCCCCTCCCTCTCTCCTTCCTCCCCCTACTACTATTCTCTCTCCTTCCTTCCATCCCTCCCCCCCCCCCTCTTTCCCTCTCTCCTTACCTTCATTCCTCTCTCCTTACTCCCTCTCTCTCCCCTCCCCTCCCCTCCCCTCCCCTCCCGTTCCCTCCCTCTCTGTCCTCCCTTAGCAACCAAACGGGAGGGGAGTTGCCAGTTCGTTATTTATCCATTGATTCTCTCTCTCTCTCTCTCTCTCTCTCTCTCTCTCTCTCTCTCTCTCTCTCTCTCTCTCTCTCTCTCTCTCTCTCACTCTCTCTCTCTCTCTCTCTCTCTGAATATACAATATATATGTACATTACCTATTTTCAGCTCAACCGATGAAATGAAGAAAACAAACAACATATAGTAATAGCGACTGTAGTTGTGTGTTTGCTTAGCAGGGCATTTAAAGTTGTTTATCTGGGGAGAGAGAGAGAGAGAGAGAGGGGGGGGGGGAAATTAGCCATAACATTATACATTTTCATTTTGAGAAATAATATTTTATTTAACGTTTCCTATATTTGTGGAGAGAGAGAGAGAGAGAGAGAGAGAGAGAGAGAGAGAGAGAGAGAGAGAGAGAGAGAGAGAGAGAGAGAGAGATACTGTATAATAGGCCTATATTTGCCAAAGATGATATAAATTTCACATAATTTGAGAGTGAGATTGTACACCACTTTGTAACTGTTACAAGGAGTTGCAAGGAATAGTTTGTATATCAAGGCCCTTGCGGTCCATTCCGGGGAGATACTCGAATTGGAAAGAAAGAGATTGTGTAGTGCTTCACACTCATTGCAGAGTGTGCAAAATACTGTCTACTTTCTTCTTGAACTGCTTTACTGAATAACTGGTTACAACTTCTGAGGGAAGTTTGTTTCTATTCTAGTAGAACAGATCTCATAGTTATGTGAAAAAGTGTCCACGAATACTAGTGTTGAACCTTTTCAAGTCTAACTTCCAACCATAATGTTGTGTGTTGCATTCATATCGAGCCTAAGCATTTTACTATAATCCACATTGTCAAACACATTAAAAACTTCAATGAGCTGAGAGAGAGAGAGAGAGAGAGAGAGAGAGAGAGAGAGAGAGAGAGAGAGAGAGAGAGAGAGAGAGAGAGAGAGAGAGATGTATTATAAGCTTTAAACAACAATATTTTCCCCCAAAGCATTATTTAGTGTGGTGATAAAGAACATTAATTGGCACTATTGAGACACATGGCAATCGTGGACAATGATGGAAATAAAATAGAATGCACTGTTGCAAGCTCTCTCTCTCTCTCTCTCTCTCTCTCTCTCTCTCTCTCTCTCTCTCTCTCTCTCTCTCTCTCTCTCTCGTGTGTGGGTTTTTTTTTCAGTGCATAATATTCAACAAAACATGTTCTTGTACCGGTATTTTTGTCTGTAACTTTCTATCTGTTTATCTATCTATTAATTATTCATTTACATATGTTTATCTATCTAGTCATTATTCATTTATATATATATATATACTGTATATAACACTTTGGCTCACCTCATTGTAACAATTAAGCAATGTTATTTTTACTATGTGTATAAAGGAGACAAAAGGCAAAGCTGCCTGCAACAAGTGTCTCCCCCAATGTTGAGGGAGTGAGAGAGCCAAATTACAGATTTTATTATTATTATTATTATTATTATTATTATTAGTTTGTGCACAATATTGAAAAATGAGTGATGTGCTTGATTAGTGTATTGCAATGT
The DNA here is from genome assembly GCA_032716605.1 of Paralithodes platypus. Lineage (NCBI taxonomy): Eukaryota > Metazoa > Arthropoda > Malacostraca > Decapoda > Lithodidae > Paralithodes > Paralithodes platypus. The sequence continues at coordinate 49,503,482 of CM064568.1, read as the reverse complement.
ATATAAGTTTGTCCTCTAGGCTAACAAAAAAAACTTTCCAGGTTTCTAAAAAAAAAAAAAAAAAAAATACCCACGTAGATCCCCTTCAAGCTAAATTTGTACATTTTTCGATAGAAAAATGTTCTGGCCAAAGGGCGGTTTCTTTGAAGTTGGAGGATTGTTATCTCTTGTCCAGAAAAATATCGATGCCTGAATGGGGTGAAGCGTCTTATTATCGTCAAACTAATGGGGTGAAGCGTCTTAAAATTTTCATATTAATGGAGCGAAACAGGGGAGGTCCAAAAAGATTCCCCTTAGATCAAATAGGGTAAATAATTAAATTGTAGCCAAATAGCGAATAATTTTTTTTTTTTTTAGCTTTATAACGGACCTAATTAAGAATATATTGTGGTGTTTTTGTTGTGGATGCGTGTTTGTATGTGTGAGTGTGTGTGCGTGTGTCTGAGCCTCGCCATCGACACGAGGATGAGGGTGGTCCCCTTAATCTACAGTGTATCTCTATTTACCTGTAGCCCCTCTATTTACCTGTAGCCCCTCTATTTACCTGTAGCCCCTCCGTTAAATTTTACTCTCAACTTCAATATCAATTCCTCCCACTCCTTCCCCCCCCCCCCCCGCTCTCGCTCTCGCTCTCTCTCTCGCTCTCTCTCTCTCTCTCTCTCTCTTTCTTCGCTCGCTCTCTCTCTCTCTCTCTCTCTCTCTCTCTCTCTCTCTCTCTCTCTCTCTCTCTCTCTCTCTCACTTCCTAATCCTGCCACGGACATTAGTTCCAGGGCAGTAGTTCCCTTTCCAATGTTCCCTTACCCACTCTAAACCACTGTTTGGACACTTGATCCTCAGTGTTTTGGAGGACAAGCAGCCTAGAAGGGTCACTAGACCTGTTGTTGCTTGATTTACTTTGTACTCCTTTGTACTCTCTCTCTCTCTCTCTCTCTCTCTCTCTCTCTCTCTCTCTCTCTCTCTCTCTCTCTCTCTCTCACACACAAGTAAACACACCCCGGGAAGAGCGACACTGGCCGCTGATTGCCTGACCACTTCGTTACGTTAGTCGACAAAAAATGTCAGATAAACAAACTCGTCTAATTACTTCCGTTTTCTATAATTAGCAGTCACAGATGCCGTGCTTCGATAGACACCCATCTGGATAGATAAATAAATACCGGTATATAAATAGATAAGTCAAGGTATGGTCAGGTCAGGTGAAGGTATTGAGGGATAAGCATTTACAACGGCACCTCGTATCTATTTTCTACTTTTCCTATTTTTCTGAAGAGTGTAGAGAGGGGAGACTGGGTGTTGGAGAGAGAGGAAGCTGTTGGAGGGGAGTGTGTTGAGAGGGGAGACTGGGTGTTGGAGAGAGAGGAAGCTGTTGGAGTGGCTTTGTTATGAGTTGTGTGTGTTGAGAGGGGAGAAGGTGTGTTGGAGAGAGAGGAAGCTGTTGGAGTGGCTTTGTTATGAGTGTGTGTGTGTGTGTGTGTGTTGAGAGGGGAGAAGGGGTGTTGGAGAGAGAGAGAGGAAGGAAGCTGTTGGAGTGGCTTTGTTATGTGTGTTATTAGTCTGTATGGTGTCCCGGGGCGTAGTGGTAGCGCGTTTGGTGGGTAGAGAATGCGTTGGTTTGGTTCACAACTAAAAATATCAGAGATCGATTCCCCGGCAGGGCGAGACAGTAGGGAAAGTCTCCTCACACCCTGTTCACCTAGCGGTATAAATATGACACTGGTAATCGGTGGTCTATACCAAGTAAGTACTGTAGTCTAAAGGTCTTGAACATTAAGGGGGGTGACCTGCTTTTTTCTCCTTTTCTCTCTTTCTCTGGCTTGTATCCATTCGGCCCCATTCAGCCTACTGTTTTAAGACGTTTATCCCCATCCAGGTGTTGATTTCTTCCTGGCGAGCAATAGCGAGCCAGTATTGTATGAAGACATCTGGCTTCGCCGGAGACATTTTTATATCGAAAAATGTAAACATTTATCCTGCTGTCATTTTTGTTTTAAAATATGCTGACTCGGTACCACTCGCCAGGAGAAATCGACACCTAAATGGGGATAAACGTCTTAAACCAGTAGGCTGAATGGGGCGGAATGGATACAACCCAGAGAGAGAGAGAAAAAAAACGAGGTGGGCCCCCTTAACCTCTAACTCAAAAATGACTTGAGTAATCAAGCTAAAATTTCTAACATTTGGGAAGGGTCAGTCAGGGAATAAGCGTGGAAAATTACAGCCCATTTTCTCTAGCCCTTTTCGAATTACAGAGGTTATGGTTCACGCTTTGTGGACGACCTACTTGGAACACGGTATAGTCAGTTTGGTGTTGTTATATTATACGACACTACTGGCCCAGGTTCAAGGCCTTGTCTGGTGTCATACAGGGTGTGAATGATATTAGGCTGCGTGAGACCATGAGTCAGTTTAGCTCTTCGGTGGTTTAGTTGGTTTAATGTTGTTCATGTCCACTTGAGGGATTTTTGTCTTGACTCCTTTCTCCCTCATGTTTAGCCCCATTGTTTTTCTAATTTTAAGACGTTTGCCCCATTAATTTGACGATTTTAAGAACTTTCAACCCATTTCTGTCAATTTTAAGACCTTTCGTGTCATTTAGGTGTCGATTTTATCCTGGCAAGCGATAGCGAGCCTGTAATTTAAGAGGAACCGGGACATTTTTCTACCGAAAAATTTAAACATTTATCTTGAAAGAGGCTCAAGGGGGTGTAATCTTAAGCTTGAATGATATCTAGGGACCAAACTAAAAACCTCCCCTTAATGTTGTTCTGGTACTTTACAGACCTGGGTTTGTGGCCCGGCCTGGTCACACGGCAATTTATTTTATAAGAGGACTGTTATGAAGTCCCTTCTGGGGTTGGCAAACCATGAAGGTAACCTGGCAACCTGTCACTGCAGCCTTCGAATCTAAATGTCTAAATGTCGACAATATGTATTAGCGACAGGTCCTGGCTCAAGTACATGGATTGTAATGAAAAAGCTCTTTCCCTATGGTACTGTTAAGTCTCACCCAAACATTAATGAGGACCTGTGATGTAAATCTATGTGGCAGTGTAGGCAACGGTAAATTTCAGGGTAATTTTATGCTCTGGATATATTGATGACAGTCGCACTACCACAAAAACCTCAATAGAGGATGGTCGTCGTTTATCGGTTAAAGAGGGTAGGGCCTATTTATCAACTTGTTCACTTATTTGTTTATTAATGTTTTAGTATCCTCCCTAGACCTCCATCAAGCTTAATACAGTATCTTCAAGATTCCCCTTCGAGATAAATTTGTAAATTTTTGGGTAGAAAAGTCTCCCGGGCGAAGGCCGGTTCCTCCAGTAAAATAATAATCGGCACTTTAATGGCACAACAGGTTTTAATATTGACAATTAAATAGGGCGAAAGGTCTTAAAATTGAAAAACTAATAGGGGAAAACGTCTTAAAATCTACAAACTAATGGGGCAAAACATGAGGTAGAAGAGGGTCTAGAAAAACGACATCCTTCCCCGTAAGAAAAAGGTATATAACATAATTTGGTATATTGATATCCTCCTGATTTACTTGTCTATCCTTATATTAAATGGGTTTATTACTACGAACACACTTGTATAAGGGTATATTAATATGGACACTTTAAATACCCTTTATTATAATTGTTTAAGGGGAGATTTCCACCTGGATGATTTTTTTCTGAACCTCTTTCTCCCTCATGTTTAGCCCCATTGTTTTCCTAATGTTAAGACGTTCGCCCCATTATGTTGACGATTTTAAGAACTTTCAACCCATTTCTGTCAATTTTAAGACCTTTCGTGCCATTTAGGTGTCGATTTTATCTTGGTGAGCGATAGTGATCCCGGCTTTCAGCCGGGACATTTTTCTACCGAAAAATGTACAAATTTATCTTGAAAGGGGCTCAAAGGGGTGTAATCTTAAGCTTGAAGGATATCTACGGACCAAACTAAAAACCTCCCCTTAACCCGTACAGTACCGTCTTTTTCACTATATTGTGGCAACTGTAAGGCGATTTTATTCAGCTTAGGAAGGATCTCTAGCAATAATAAGGCTTCAAACTATCTCAACCAATCCTTTCAACTACCGCTGTTCCTTCCTAAGCTGCATGATAATATCGTCTAAATATAGCTAGATTTTAAAAGATAACACACGTCGCTGGTACTCAAAGGGTTAATATTCGATTAAAAAAAAAAAAAAAAAAAAAAAAAAAAGTATACTGTCTTTCATCCTCTGTATTTGTAGCCTACTGTAAATTATATATTGTATATTGTTTGTGTTCTTCGTTTATTTTGGTCCATTGTTTGTTTCTTTGATTTACTTGCTTTTATGTTTACAGTATTGTTTCCTTACTTGTGTCTTTCAGGGCAGACGGTCGTTTTTCTGGTCCCCTTTCTCCCTCGTGTTTAGTCCCATTAGTTTTGACATTTTTAGACGTTCGGCTCGTTTGTTTGGCAATTTTAAGACCTTTCGTCCCATTTCGTTATAAATGTTAAGACCTATCGTGCCATTTAGGTGTCGATTTTTTCCTGGCGAGCGATAGCGAGCTTGTAATTGTAAGAGGAATCGGCCTTCGGCCGGGAAATTTTTCTACCGAAAAATGTACAAATTTATCTTGAGGGAGGGTCTAGGGGATGTTTTTCTAGGTTTGAGGGATGTCTAGCGAGGAAACTAAGCATTTATGAATGAATTAATTTATAGACCATAAAAGCAGTCCGTGTCCCCTTAATTTGTTTGTTTCCTTGTGTATATAGTGTATATTTGTTTGTGTTATCATCCCTATTTGATGATGCAATATTTTCCCTCCCCCTTCCTGGACGTTCCCCTCCACCCTCGCCATTAAATATGATCCCTTCTGAGCCATCATTCTATACCCACCCAGGTACACACATGGCCTGCATATATACACTATATATATATATATACATATATATATATATATATATATATATATATATATATATATATATATATATATATATATATATATATATACGGTATATATATATATATACCCGGTATATATATATTTTTTTTTTTTTTTTTTTTTTTTTTATAGCGTATACTTCCAGCCGGACTCGAGCCACCGACAGTCAGGACGAGTAGGGTAATCCTACATGGAGAATGTATTTAAATTCATACACAAGTCGCAGGATCCATATTCCAGGATACCATACACGGATTGTTACAAATTTCCCCACGTAACTCTGGGGTTATAGAGATTTCATTTAATTCTCATCCAGCCAAACACAAGTTAGTTTTACAGCTCCAACTTCCTTATAGCCTGAAACTCGCAAATGGTCAATTGCTCTTGTCCTTTCTGAGTTACGAGAGGTTAGGTGTCAAGATTACTGGCCTAATCATTCTAGTGTCCCTTTAATGTAAACACAAATAAAAATAACGAAATAAACGAGAGAGAGAGAGAGAGTGTGAGTGAGAGTGAGTCAAGCTGAACCCCGGAGGTATATAATCACTGAAGAATAGTAGTAGGCTTAGCGGGTTTTTTATGAATTGTTGAGGATAACACATGAACATTATGAGTGTGTGTGTGTGTGTGTGTGTGTGTGTGTGGGTGTGTTACTCAGTTACTTGTTCGTCAAGGGGAATCCACGCAATGCGAGCTAAGCTCATTATTATCGCGCCTCCTTAACTGGGAATGTATTGCGTGAAATGCATGTTCAGTGTTTTTATGTATCGTTGGAATGGCTGTGGATGTGTGTGTTGTCTGTATTTTAGCCAATTGGCGACATCTGGATACGAAGGCTTAGGGTTAATCTGTACGGTACCATTCTCACTACGGTACCAGTCTCACCCGAAGGCTTAGGTTGACCAGTACGATACCCATCTCACCTTGTAACCGATCACCAACCCCAGATGGGACGTCACAACTTCGTCCACTTATACAAGGTTCCTATTTATACTGCTAGGTGAACAGAAGCTACACCGTTAGGAGACTTGCCCAAGTGTCTCTTGCCCGCCCGGGTCTCGAACCCAGGACCTTCTGGTTGTGAGCCAGACCACGGCCTTCTATATGCATATAGAAGGGCGTGGCCAGACGCGCTATCAGTTACGCCACGGGGAGGTGTGTGTGTGTGTGTGGGGGGGGGGGGGGGGTCGTCGTCATCATCATCATTACAGGCCAGAAATTGTATGGGCATCATCTCCCAGAAGGAAGGTGGAAGTATATGAAGGTTAGGAGGAACCAATGTAAGAGTTGGTAAAATAATGGACAATCATCCTGACTGTCGGTGGTTCTAGCCCCGCTGAGAGTGGTACAGTATATACAGTACAGTATATATATATATATATATATATATATATATATATATATATATATACTGTATATGCGTGTGTGTAGATGACACCTGCACCTTTGAAGAATCTGTTGCTCTTCAATCGAGGGCCAACAATTGTATGGGTTTCTGTCTGGGATGATATTCGAGTTATATTTGTTTGTTTTGTCTTTCTTAACAATGTGTTTGTCATGTTTGTGCTGTATGTATTAACCCTTTCAGTACTTATGACGCCGTTTCATAGTTCATTCGGACTTCGGTGTGAGTATCCTAGGTTGGAATTCTTGGAGTACCATATGTATTCATTAGTTTCATTGATTTCGTTAAGGGGAGATTTCCACTTGAGGGATTTTTTCTGGACCCCTTTCTCCCTCATGTTTAGCCCCATTGCTTTTGAGATTTTAAGACGTTCACCCCATTAGTTTGGCGATGTTAAGAACTTTCACTCCATTTATGTCACTTTTAAGACCTTTCGTGCCATTTAAGTGTCTATTTATTCCTGGCGAGCGATAGCGAGCCTGTCATTTAAGAGGAACCGGCCTTTGGCTGGGACATTTTTCTACCGAAAAATGTACAAATTTATCTTGAAAGGGGGTCAAGGGGATGTAATTTCAAGCTTGATGGAAGTCTAGGAAACACACTAAAAACCTCCCCTTAATTAGGTGTATTTGTAAGTTTATTTTGGTGGGTTGGTGATAATATGAAATTAGATTATATTTTTAGAAAACAAAATTAAGTTTAGGAAGGATTTGTAGGCGTAAAAGGGGTGACTGGAATATATATTTACCCTTTCATTTCTATAGATCCTTCCTAAGCTGCATAACATTGGCTAATGATAGCCAGAATAAAATATGAAATACCGCCATAAGTAGTCAAGGAATGAGTTAGAGGGTTAATTGACGTCATTTTTAACCTTCTCATTGTTCGAGATCTTTCCTAAACTGCATAAAATCGTCTAATGTTAGTCAGAATAAATTGTTAAAACGATTTGACGGCGTTTATAAGATGTTGTTTCTTAGATGATTGTAAAATTAGTTGGTATTTTCCCTATCAATCAATCTGCCTATTTATGTATTTTTATACTTCTCCTTCTCTATTCTTTCTCTTAACTATATATCTATCTATTGTCTATTTGCAATATACCCTATCTCTCTCTCTCTCTCTCTCTCTCTCTCTCTCTCTCTCTCTCTCTCTCTCTCTCTCTCTCTCTCTCTCTCTCTCTCTCTCTCTCTCTCTCCCTTAATTTATTCATCATCTCTTCCTCCTCCAAACGTAGAACTTTTAGGTATTGTATAAGTCCTTTGTACCAGTCAGTATAGAATCAGCCATGACTTAACACTATCTGGTGTGACGTTTTGTGGGTTATGATTATGTCACTATTGAGGACTTCCAAGACTTCCTGGGAAAAAAAAAAAAAAAAAAAAAAAAAAAAAAAAACCCACCCAGACTCCCTTCAAGCTAAATTTGATAATTTTCCGATAGCAAATTTCCCGGCCAATGGCCGATTTCTTCTAACCTACAGGCTTCATTTGTCGTCTATGTGTATGAAGGAGACAAAAGGCTGGTTGCGTGTAATGAGTCACTCGCCCAAAGCCAAAAGAGTTACAGAGAGCTCACCCACACAAAATCGACCCCTGAATGGAGTGACGCGTCTTATTATCGCCAAACTAATGGGGTGAAAGATCTTAAAATTTCCAAACTAATGAAGTGAAGCAGGGGAATTCCAAAAAGACCTTCCTCGGACCAAATAGTGTTAAGGCTAAATTTACCTTAATGTTGACGTAATGTAATATTTGTTTTATTGTATTTACTTGTATGAATGTGCTTTAACCCCTTCCGTACCGGCGATGTCTTTGTAAGTTTATTCTAGTTATATTTAGACGATTTTGTGATGTTTTGGAAGGATCTGTGGTAGTTAAAAGGGTTAAGCGAGATAGTTCAAAGCCTGTTAGTTACTAGAGACCCTTTTTAAACTGAATGAGATCGTCTAATAGTAGAAAGAATATAATTAAAGAAACGTTGCCGGTAGAGAAGGGGTTAAGGGGAGGTTTTTAGTTCGTTCCCTAGAATTCCATCAAGCTTAAAATTACACCCCCTAGACCCCCTTTCAAGATAAATTTGTAAATTTTTCGGTAGAAAAATGTCCCGGCCAAAGGCCGGTTCCTCTTAAATTACAGGCTCGCTATCGCTCGCCAGGATAAAATCGACACCTAAATGGCACGAAAGGTCTTAAAATTGACAAATGGGGCAAAAGTTCTTAAAATCACCAAACTAATGGGGCGAACGTCTTAGAATATCAAAAGCAATGGGGCTAAACATGAGGGAGAAAGGGATCCCGAAAAAAATCCCTCAAGTGGAAATCTCACCTTAAGGGAACAGCGGTTCTTTTGGGTTTTTTTTTTTTTTTTATATGTTAATTTAGTTTTTAGTTTCCTCGCTAAGAACTTCATTAAGCTTAAAAAAAAAAAAAAAAAAAACACTCCCAGACCCCCTTCAAGATAAATTTGTACATTTTTCGATAGATATATTTCCCAATTTCTCTTAAAATTACAGACTCGCTATCGCTCGTCAGGAAAAACTCGACACCTAAATGGTACGAAGGGTCTTAAGATTGACAACAAAATGGAGCGAATGGTGTTAAAAACGCCAAAATAATGAGCCGAACGTCATAAAATCTGAACACTAATGGAGCTAAACATGAGGAAGAAGGGGGACCAGAAACAAACAACCCCATCGTAAGAACGTAATATTGCTGTGTGAAGGCGGACTATACTGGTATTGATAAACACACCCGACAAATTGTACTGTATGTGCTTCACGTGACCCATAGAAAAAATTATATTGTATTTGTATTTTTGTTTTTGCTTTATTCTCCTATTACTCCTTTTATTAATCTTCTCTTCGACCTCCAATTCCTCTTTTTTTTTTTTTCTTCTTCTTTTTTTATGTTTATGTATCTTTTTTCTTTGTATTTCTTCTCCTTCTCCGTCTTCTTGTTCTTCTTTTTCTGTGTTTTTTTTTCATTTCTTTTTCTTTTTCCTTTTCTTTTTCCTTTTCTTCTTCTTCTTCTTCTTCCCTAACCTTGACCTGTAACCCCCCAGCTCGACCCTCTTCGCCTCAATTTAGTGACGTCATGAGAATTACCTCTATATTACGTGCACCCTAATACAGTTTGTTATAGTTGACACATAATACGAGGGTTAAAAATAGATGTACTGTAATTTTGTAATTCTCTGTACTCCCTCTCACACACACTCTCTCTCTCTCTCTCTCTCTCTCTCTCTCTCTCTCTCTCTCTCTCTCTCTCTCTCTCTCTCTCTCTCTCTCTCTCTCTCTCTCTCTCTCTCTCTCTCTCTCTCTCTCTCTCTCTCTCTCTCTCTCTCTTTAAAATAGTCTAAATCTAAATATATATATACCGGTATATATATATTTAATTAATGTATTTATTTAATGGTTCGAACGTGTAAGTTCTTTATGTAGTATCCTGGGTTCGAATCGTGGGAGGGTCGCATGTTTTCATTTATTTCATATTTGGGTCCTTGGTGTTAAGAACGATGTTAACTAATATATATTATATAGTGTGTGTATTTGCTTGCCTGTCTGTCTATCTATCTCTGTGTCTATCGATCAATGTATCCATCTATTTCTATCCTTGTACAGTCGCGCTAATAAGTAATGCTCGGCACCAAGTATGTTTTGTTCAATAATTGGTATCAGCAAAATCTAAACTTCATTTCTTCATAGCGAGTGAAATATAGAAACATGTTCCTACACTTACCCACCCTATTCAACATCTGACAGACATTAATACAACACAGAGCAGGCCAAACGTAATGACAGCTGGGATATGACTTATTAGCGTGACCGTACCGTTCTATATTTGTCAATCAGTGCATTGATCTCCAAATGTGTCGATATGCTTGTCTGTTTTAACCCCTTGAAGCTCTGATGCGTTTTAGCAGTTTATTTTGGCTATCATTGGACGGTTTTATGCAGCTTAGGAAGGATCTGTGGGTATTAAAAGGGTAAATACTATCTCAATCAACCCTTTGACTAACGTATACTGTTACTAATATGAATAAAATCGTCTAATAGTAGCCAGAAAACAGAAAAGTGAGGCGTATTGGAGCTTGAAAGGGTTAACTATTCAACACTTGTTACGGCCAGCTTTACCTTTTGCCTCCTCCATGCACAGAGACAAAACAAACTATCTCAATTAACCCTGTAAATAATCTAGGTTAAGGAGAGATTTCCACTTGAGGGACTTTTTTCTTGACCCCTTTCTCTCATGTCTAGCCCCATTGCTTTTGAGATTTTAAGACGTTTGCCCCATTAGTTTGGTGATTTTAAGAATTCCCGCCCCATTCTGTAAACTTTAAGACCTTTCGTGCCATTTAGGTGTCGATTTTATCCTGGCGAGCGATAGCGAGCCTGTTATTTAAGAGTAACCGGCCTTCGGCCGGGACATTTTTCTACCGAAAAATGTACAAATTTATCTTGAAAGGGGGTCAAAAGGGTGAAATTTTAAGATTGCTGAAGGAGTAGGAAACAAACTAAAAACCTCCCCTTAACGACATAAAATCGTCTCATTTTAGCCAGAATCGAAGGTAAAATAGTGTCATCGAGCTGAAGGGGTTCAGCTCTACTCCCTAAGCTTAATTAAGATCATCTACTAAAACATGGATAAATGTTATAATCTTTAACTTACATACAAACCATATTTGCTGCCCAATATATACCGTATGTTTCACAGCTATTGCCACCGCTATTCAATATATACCGTATGTTTCACAGCTATTGCCACCGCTATTCAATAGACACGAGTTCAAAACCAATTGTTACAAATGTCTACTAAATAGATAGTCGTTAAATAACTTTTGGCCTGTTTCTGTCCTCTTATTATTTTACGATATAGATAAAGATATTAATTATATATATATATATAAATAACCAAACCGTTTACACGCCGCCCCTTTAACCTTGAGAGCGTCTGCTGGTTAAGGGGGTAGTGATCGATTGTTGGCCTATGTATTCATTTATTTATATATTTTTGAGTTTCCTCGCTAGACCTTCATCAAGCTTCAAGAAAACACCCCCTAGACCCCCTTTCAAGATAAATTTGTACATTTTTCGGTAGAAAAATTTCCCGGCCTGAGGCCGGTTTCTTCTGAAATTACAGGCTCGCTATCGCTCGCCAGGAAAAAAACGACACCTACATGGCACGAAAGGTCTTAATGTTGACAAAGAAATGGGGCGAAAGGTCTCAAAATCGCCAAACTAATGGAACAAACGTCTGAGGGAGAAGGGGGTCCAGAAAAGGCGACTACCTCCCCCTTAAGGATGTCGTCATGTGTTATTATTTTGCCTTGCAATTGTGTGAAGCCGGAAGGTGTATTGTGAACAAGACCTGTAACGGTGCTGCATATAACACTCACATACACGTAGCATACATACACACACATACATTTGTACTGAAAATAGATGTAGGAAAAGTATTTAGAGGAATTGACTCTGGTTTAAGGGGAGGTATTTAGTTTGTTCCCTAGACCTCCATCAAGCTTAAAATTACACCCCCTTGAGTCCCTTTCAAGATAAATTTGTACATTTTTCGATAGAAAAATTTCCCGGCTGAAAGCCGGTTCCTGTTAAATAACAGGGTCGCTATCGCTCGCCAGGATAAAATCGACACCTAAATGGCACGAAAGGTCTTAAAATTGACAGAAATGGGTCGAAAGTTCTTAAAATCGTCAAAATAATGGGGCGAACGTCTTAAAATTAGAAAAGCAATGGGGCTAAACATGAGGGAGAAAGGGGTCAAGAAAAAAATCCCTCAAGTGGAAATCTCCCCTTAAGTCTTATGTTTATTTAGCCCTCCTGTACCGGCGACGTCTTGTTCATTGTATTCTAGCTATATATATTAGACGTTTGTGTACAGTTTAAGAAGGATCTGTGGTAGGCAAAAGGGGTAATGGAGATAGTTCGTAGCCGTTTAATTGCTGGAGGCCCCTTATAAACTGAATAACATCGTCTAATAGTAGCCAGAATATAGTTAAAGGAAGGCGCCGGTACAGAAGGGGTTAAGACTAATTATATGGATATTATCGCCCAGCTTTGTTGCAGGGGAGATGGTCGGTTTTTACTGGCCCCCTTCTCCCTCGTGTTTAGCCCCATTGGTTTTTTTTATTTTAAGACGTTCGGCTCATTAGTTTGACGATTTTAAGACTTGACACCCCATTTGTTTGTCAATATTAAGACCATTCGTGCCATTTAGGTGTCGATTTTTTCCTGGCGAGCGATAGCAGCCTGTAATTTTAAGAGTAATTTTTCTTCCGAAAAATGTACAAATTTATCTAGGGCAGTGATTAGCAACCTGGGTGCATAAGTTTTTCTGAAGGGTACATGGAAACAATGGGGTGCATGAAGGGGTACATGGCATGACCAGTGTACTATCATACAAAAAAGTATCCTTACTCTCGTGAACGTTGAGTTTCATAAAGTGGGGTACGATTCGAGCTCAAACAATAGTTTCCATATTACTTCGTACATTGAGTCTAAATGGTGCGTGTCATTTTAGTAAGGATACTTTTTTGTATGATAGTACATAGGAGTGCACAGCAAGAACAGATGTTTTAGGAAGAAAACTAAGTCTACTCGTAATGTATGAAATTAATTTAAATTGCAGATAAAGTAATATAAACTTATGCAGTATAATAGTATATTAAACTTATGCAGTATAATAGTATATTAAACTTATGCAGTATAATAGTATATTAAACTCGGTATAAAACTATAATAAGCTGATCAAGTGCCTGCACCAAATGAGTCTCAACGACAACAAATAAACAATGGAGCAACTTGGTTGAGCCCAAGTACTTTTATCTTCTACTGTACTTCCTATTTCTCAACTTATTCTTCCTCTATCCAAAACTCTCTAATCTCCTACTTTTCCTATAGCCATCATCATCATCATCATCAAACTATATAGAACCATCCCACCCAAATAGGCAGATACAGCCCAAAGTGTGGGGAAAAGTATAATTTTGGTATACTTTTCACGACGAGTTTTATGTCTAGACTCGTAAAGGATCAAAGGGTACATGAGTTTCTGAAAGGCTCCCGGAAAGCTGCCTGAACTTGGAAATGGTTGAATAACACTGGTCTAGGGGGTGTTATTTATAGCTTGATGGAGGTCTAGGGAGGGTGTTATTTATAGCTTGATGGAGGTCTAGGGAGGGTGTTATTTATAGCTTGATGGAGGTCTAGGGGGTGTTATTTATAGCTTGATGGAGGTCTAGGGGGTGTTATTTATAGCTTGATGGAGGTCTAGGGGGTGTTATTTATAGCTTGATGGAGGTCTAGGGAGGGTGTTATTTATAGCTTGATGGAGGTCTAGGGAGGGTGTTATATACAGATTGATGGAGGTCTAGGGGGTGTTATATACAGCTTGATGGAGGTCTAGGGGGTGTTATTTATAGCTTGATGGAGGTCTAGGGGGTGTTATTTATAGCTTGATGGAGGTCTAGGGAGGGTGTTATTTATAGCTTGATGGAGGTCTAGGGGTGTTATATATAGCTTGATGGAGGTCTAGGGGGTGTTATTTATAGCTTGATGGAGGTCTAGGGGGTGTTATTTATAGCTTGATGGAGGTCTAGGGAGGGTGTTATTTATAGCTTGATGGAGGTCTAGGGGGTGTTATTTATAGCTTGATGGAGGTCTAGGGTAGTTGTTATTTTATAGCTTGATGGAGGTCTAGGGAGGGTGTTATTTATAGCTTGATGGAGGTCTAGGGGGTGTTATTTATAGCTTGATGGAGGTCTAGGGAGGGTGTTATTTATAGCTTGATGGAGGTCTAGGGGGGGGGTTATTTATAGCTTGATGGAGGTCTAGGGAGCGTGTTATTTATAGCTTGATGGAGGTCTAGGGGGTGTTATTTATAGCTTGATGGAGGTCTAGGGAGGGTGTTATTTATAGCTTGATGGAGGTCTAGGGGGTGTTATTTATAGCTTAATGGAGGTCTAGGGGGTGTTATTTATAGCTTGATGGAGGTCTAGGGAGGGTGTTATTTATAGCTTGATAGAGGTCTAGGGAGGGTGTTATTTATAGTTTGATGGAGGTGTAGGGAGGGTGTTATTTATAGCTTGATGGAGGTCTAGGGGTGTTATTTATAGCTTGATGGAGGTCTAAGGGGGTGTTATTTATAGCTTGATGGAGGTATAGGGAGGGTGTTATTTATAGCTTGATGGAGGTCTAGGGGGTGTTATTTATAGCTTGATGGAGGTCTAGGGGTGTTATTTATAGCTTGATGGAGGTCTAGGGAGGGTGTTATTTATAGCTTGATGGAGGTCTACGGAGGGTGTTATTTATAGCTTGATGGAGGTCAAGGGAGGGTGTTATTTATAGCTTGATGGAGGTCTAGGGAGGGTGTTATTTATAGCTTGATGGAGGTCTAGGGGGTGTTATTTATAGCTTGATGGAGGTCTAGGGAGGGTGTTATTTATAGCTTGATGGAGGTCTAGGGAGGGTGTTATTTATAGCTTGATGGAGGTCTAGGGGGTGTTATTTATAGCTTGATGGAGGTCTAGGGAGGGTATTATTTATAGCTTGATGGAGGTCTAGGGGGGGGGGGTGTTATTTATAGCTTGATGGAGGTCTAGGGAGGGTGTTATTTATAGCTTGATGGAGGTCTAGGGGGTGTTATTTATAGCTTGATGGAGGTCTAGGAAGGGTGTTATTTAGGGCATGATGGAGGTCTAGGGGAGTTAGATATAGCTTGATGGAGGGCTAGGGGGGGGGTGTTATTTATAGCTTGATGGAGGTCTAGGGGGTGTTATTTATAGCTTGATGGAGGTCTAGGGGGTGTTATTTATAGCTTGATGGAGGTCTAGGGGGTGTTATTTATAGCTTGATGGAGGTCTAGGGAGGGTGTTATTTATAGCTTGATGGAGGTCTAGGGGGTGTTATTTATAGCTTGATGGAGGTCTAGGGGGTGTTATTTATAGCTTGATGGAGGTCTAGGGGGTGTTATTTATAGCTTGATGGAGGTCTAGGGGGTGTTATTTATAGCTTTATGGAGGTCTAGGGAGGGTGTTATTTATAGCTTGATGGAGGTCTAGGGAGGAAACTAAAAATATTAAAGAGAAAACACTATAATCAAATAAATCCGCCCATCCCCCCTTAAGGCCCACCGCAGACCCTATTAGTGATGGCACCCACGAAGCTATAGCCAACATGTTTTTGTTTTTTTCTATATTCCAACGTACTCTATCTTAGTTTATCAATACTTGCCAATTGTGGCGTGCAGACATTCCCACAATCCCTTCCTATTTATCTATCTATTGCCGGACGCCTTACTCCTCTTTACGAGGGTGGCCACACCCAAAACTCCCCTAAGCAGATCTAACCCCTGTGAGAAGGACAATCCGTACCAGTTTACTGAAGGACTTACAGGATTGACCACTCAACTTAGGGTCCGTCTGACTCCGAGGCATTCTATGTATAATTTTAGCACTATTTTTCTACAGTGGTGCGTGGCTAGACCATCCACTAACCTGCTTCACCTTAGGTGAGCAGTACGAATTTGTATAAGGTTTACTCCCCTAAACAGGTTGCCGACCAAGGCTAACGAGTCCCATCCACCCGGAAGCTTAGTAAAAATGATATAATAATAGCCAGAATATAATGAAGGAATACATGGAGGTATACTACTGTAACAGACTTAAGGGGGCCCCACCTCGCTTTTTTTCTCTTTCTCTCTCTCTCTCTCTTTGGCTTGTATCCATTCGGCCCCACTCAGCCTACTGTTTTAAGACGTTTACCCCCATCCAGGTGTCAATATTTTCCTGGCAAGCGGTAGCGAGCCAGCTTATATATATTTTTGTTTTGACAGCAAGCTAAATTTGTACATTTTTCGATAGAAAAATTTCTCCGGCGAAGCCGGATTTCTCCATACAATGCTGGCTCGCTTTCGCTCGCCAGGAAGAAATCGACACCTGGATGGGAATAAACGTCTTAAAACAGTTGGCTAAATGGGGCCGAATGAATACAAGCCAAGGAAAGAGAGCAAAGGAGAGAAAGATAAAAAAAAAAAAAACGATGACCCCCTTAAAACATGAAGAAAAAAACGAAGGAAAAAAGAAGCCAAACAAGTAAAAGGTTGCTTGGGCGAGGCGGCGCTAGTGGCAGGACTAAATAATACATTATAAAGAGTGCAGAAAGGAAAAGTATATACTGTATGTACATTGTTAATAGTGGTTGTGTATGTGTATGTGTGTGTGTGTGTGTGTGTGTGGTACATAGATACACTGATCACACAGACCTTACGATCCCAGCGAGGTGGTGGTCTGGACTTAATTCTAGTAGAGATAGCTAACCCGAGAGTAAGGGACAGTGGAAGGAAAGGATAGCAAAGAAGAAGAAGAGAGAGAGAGAGAGAGAGTGAGAGAGTAAAGAGAACTACCTGGACTTCCTGCAGGCAATATCAGTCAACTTGTTGCTCACAAGACTCCACCATTAGGAGTTTCTTACTTTATTTAGTTCTATTTTTGGCTGGATATTATTTTCCTTCCTTTAGACGCATATACACACACAGGCACACGAGAACACTCACAGACACATTCCCAAGCTCAGACAAACATTCTCACACACATATATGCACACACACACACACACACACACACACACACACACACACACACACATACACACACACACACACACACACACACACACACACACACACACACACACACACTAACAAACACACACACACACACGCAAACACACACACACACACGCAAACACACACACACACACACGCAAACACACACGCAAACACACACACACACACGCAAACACACACACACACGCAAACACACACACACACGCAAACACACACACGCAAACACACACACACGCAAACACACACACACGCAAACACACACACACACACACACACACACACACACACACACACACACACACACACACAAATAAGTTTCAAGTTTCAAAGCACGGTATGACAAACATATCTTAGGAGGCGGGAATTAACGAGCATGCTCACTCCCGCAAATACAACTAGTGTAAGTACAACTAGTGTAAGTACAAACATTCTCAGACACACACACACACACACACACACACACACACACACACACACACACACACACACACACACACACACACACACACACACACACACACACACACACACAATACATAATTATACCCACACCATATTCGCATTATTATCTCCCATTATATTCATACTGGACATACACTTCCCTACCCCCACACCTCTCTCTCTCTCTCTCTCTCTCTCTCTCTCTCTCTCTCTCTCTCTCTCTCTCTCTCTCTCTCTCTCTCTCTCTCTCTCTCTCTCTCTCTCTCTCTCTCTCTCTCTCTCTCTCTCTCATTTTAGAAGGAACCGGCCTTTGTCCGGGAAATTTTTCTACCGAAAAATGTACAAATTTATCTTGAAAGGGTGTCTAGGGGGTGTTTTTCTAAGCTTGATGGAGGTCTAGCGAGGAAACTCAATCATCAATTAATGAATAAATATACAGTATAGACCAAACACCAAGCACTGCCCCCTTAATTAAGCCATTATTGTAGCCCTCAATAATTCACAAAGCCAATAAGGATAATTATCATGATTATGTATAATAAGCAGTTACTCTAGCCGATTATAGTCCAATATAATTTGGGCCTCGTGTCTGAAACATGAACAAAGTGAAATGACGTTCTTGCTGCTTTGCAATTTGCTTGGATCTCCATTACGGGCGGCGGATGTAATGACGTTTCTCAGTTTGTGTAATGATCCGTGTAATGCACTGGATCCCGGTTATGTTGTCGAGCTGTTATGACGTCAGGATGTAAAGCCTGTATCATACGATTGTTTTTTCCCTCAACATTTATCCTTTACACTGGTCTGGCAGCTTATGAGGTCAACATTCAACATATGTTCATCTATCGTCAGTCTATTTTCCGATACCCGTGCAAAATATTCCAGAAATGTTGCCAGAAATGTTTTGATCAATCGAATGTTGACTATAAAAGCTCTCGTGTGATACCGGCTTAAGGGGAGATTTCCACTTGAGGGAGTTTTTTTCTTGACTCCGTTCTCCCTCATGTTTAGCCCCATTGATTTTCTAATTTTAAGACGTTCGCCCCATTATTTTGATGATTTTAAGAACTTTCAACCCATTTCTGTCAATTTTAAGACCTTTCGTGCAATTTAGGTGTCCTTTTATCCTGGCGAGCGATAGCGAGCCTGTAATTTAAGAAGAACCGGCTTTCAGCCGGGACATTTTTCTACCGAAAAATTTACAAATTTATCTTGAAAGGTGCTCAAGGGGGGGTGTAATCTTAAGCTTGATGGATATCTAGGGACCAAACTAAAAACCTCCCCTTAACTTGACGTAACCTTATTTGGTATTATTATAGTAGGCCTAATATTTGTTATGAATAATAATATTAATAATAATAATAATAATAATAATAATAATTTATTTTTATTATTATTTTATTATATATTTATAATTTATTTTATTACATATATTTAGTGTATTTTATTTTAGTATTTTATTTATTTGTTTATTGTTGATATTTATCTATTTTTATTTGCACACGCTATGGTCTACTAAGGTATGAGTGACAGGACATTTCAACCAGTAGACCATCTCAACCAGTGCCAAATCAACCAGGGCCAAGTAAACCATTCCCTACTGTAAGCTAACAATAGTGGTTGAATTAGCACTGGTTGAGAGCTACACGGTTGAATTGGCACTGGTTGAGAGCTACTGGTTGAAATTACGTCTCCGTAAGGGAGCCCACCTGGTTTTTTCTCTCTTTCTCTCCCTCTCTCTTTGGCTTGTTTCCATTCGGCCTCATTCAGCCTACTGTTTTAAGACGTTTACCCCCATCCAGGTGTCAATATTTTCCTGGCGAGCAGTAGCGAGCTAGCATATATATATTTTTGTTTTGACAGCAAGCTAAATTTATAAATTTTTCGATAGAAAAATTTCCCCGGCGAAGCCGGATTTCTCCATGCAATGCTGGCTCGCTATCGCTCGCCAGGAAAAAATCGACACCTGGATGGGGATAAACGTCTTAAAACAGTTGACTGAATGGGGCCAAATGGATACAAGTCAGAGAAAGAGAGAAAAGGAGAGAAAGATAAAAAAAAAAAAACGGTGACCCCCCTTAATGAGCTGAATAATGCTCTAGATCCCGGTTATGTTGTCAACGCTGTCACGTCAGAGTAAACAATATTGAAGCTTAGACCTAACTGTACCCTTTATATTTCACTAGGCAAGGAATTGTTATGTCCCTACAAAAAAACAAAACAAAAAAATATATATACGATATATATATATATATATATATATATATATATATATACGAAAGGGTAATAGGTATATTTAAGTAGTTTATTTTAGGG
Source organism: Paralithodes platypus (assembly GCA_032716605.1). Lineage (NCBI taxonomy): Eukaryota > Metazoa > Arthropoda > Malacostraca > Decapoda > Lithodidae > Paralithodes > Paralithodes platypus. The sequence continues at coordinate 49,483,757 of CM064568.1, read as the reverse complement.
TTTATTTGTAATTTAAATTGTTATATGGTTTTTATATATATATACAGTATGCCAGGGTTATTCAAAACTTTAGTGACAAAATTACAGGGTGAAGTCCTGACATGATATTAAACATATTTCCATATGGATTTTTCCCAAAAATAAAAGGTTAATTACAGACATGAAAGCCAAATCCATTACCGTGGGCGAACGATCGAACACTTCAAAATCATCCCCGAACCCCCCCACATCACCCCCTATTCTCTCTCGGGCAGGTGAGGGAAGTGAGTAGTAACCAGTAATAGTTTTTAGTTTTTATTAATTTTTATTACAGGGTGTACAGTATCAGTGTATTAAATTAGTGTCACATGCAACCATAACAGAAAATCCGATACCTTTATTACACGGCATTGTACGGTATGCCGTTAAATGTACGTATAATAACAGTTATTACAGAGCATTACAGTAAAATTAGGGTTATCCTTGTAAATGAAGAAATGAATACGTACAGTACAGTCACTCATAAAGGTTTGTTTTGTTTAGATGCCAGGGCGTATACGTTACTACTATCTTATCTGACATTACATGAAACACGAAGCCTTGGGATCGATTCAAAGCCTACGGATCTGTTTGAATCCCGGGATCGGTAAGGGTTCATTGCTTCATACGTTGTAATAACTTCCCTCACCTACCCGAGAGAGAATAGGGGGTGATGTGAGGGGGTTAGGGGATGATTTTGAAGTGTTCGATCGTTCGCCCACGGTAATGGATTTGGCTTTCATGTCTGTAATTAAACTTTTATTTTTGGGAAAAATCCATATGGAAATATGTTTAATATCATGTCAGGACTTCACCCTGTAATTTTGTCCCTAAAGTTTTGAATAACCCTGGTATATATATATAGGGTGTTTTAAAACAACACTGTCAGACCTCATCTGCTAATTAGTAAATACAATAACGAAGAAGGATTATCTAAGGACAAAATGCAAAATAATATACCATTAATGATTTAAACCGCATAGAGTAAAATAATTAGTGACACCCAGGTATGAGCTATAATCCGAACACGGGCTAGTGTTCCCCCCCCCCCCCCCCCCATATAGCCTACCTGTTGCCTCCCATCCCAGTTCGAGTTTTTCTTCGAAGCTTTGGAGTCATTACGAATCTTCTCATGTGTTTAATCATCTGCTCGGCCATGGTGCTATCTTCTTCTGTCATAGTGATTTTATTTACCTTATAATATCACATAAATATGGATTGTCGTTATTTAGGTGTGTCTCTGCCTTTGTTATTTTCTACTCGTTAAGTCCAAGTGACGTAAATTGTTTGTTTTGGGTACCATTAGATGATTTTAAATATTCATTAGTGAACACCGTATATTTGTATGTCTACAGCTACGTAAAATCGTCAAACTTCAACCATAACACTGATAGACATATTTCGTTAGTACTCTGTGATAATAGTAACGTAATGAGGTATTTGTATTGAAACAGTAAATTGCGCAGGAACAATTTTTTCCCATTCAAACAGTTTCATCAACGATTAAATTACCTATAGGAGTGTTCGGATACCTGACCCAGACTTGGGATTCATTATTTTACCTTTTGGTCATCGTTACAAATGGTGCATATCTTTTTACGCTACTTGGATTATAATACTTAGCAGTTTTCTTCTAATTGCAAAATATCATTACCAATTTTATGTTACTTTGATTTTGTAATTATTCATATGTGATTAGGTCATTAGATATCTCCTCTTTACCTTTTTTACTTGGTAATCATTCATATTATGTATCATATGTTTTTGTGCTGAGCTCAGAACCCTGTTTTGCTACATTTCTAAATAACCATTTATCTCCGTTACAATATATTTTTGGTAAAAATAGAATAGAAATATGTGTATTATATATTTTTATCAATGTGGTCGTCATACTCTGGCAGTGTTGTTTTAAAACACCCTTTATATATATATATATATATATACATATATTCAAATTAACAGTAGGAGATTGTAATTTACCACTGCCTAGACACCACTACCCACAGCTTTTTACCGGAAACACATCCTTTTAGCCGTGTTTGACCTTCTGATTACAACGTTGTTATGACCGTCAATGACTATAATCTATTCGCTGTAAGTAGGCGAGAAATCATGACCTAACCTTTGTAACTCAAACACGACTAGAGTAATCGAGCTAATATTTCTAATATTTATAAGTCAGTCAAGGAATAGATGTGGAAATGTACAGCCAATTTGCTCTAGCCCTTTTTTAGTTATAGAGGATAGAGTTCATGATATCTCGCCTACTTTCAGTGAATAGACTATAGTAATATCTGCTCTGTTATACTTATGACCGTTGAAATTACATACTATGTTGGTAATTGTGCTGCCTGTCCTATGACCGTAAAAACAATGGTATGAGCTATGCCTTGATTTTAGTATTGGGTTAGTAACTTATGATCTGTTTTAACCCTTCCAGTGCGGTAACAGTGAGGTAAAATAATGTGGCTCTCCATTACGTGAGGCAAATGTAATGGCGTCTCTGTAATTATCCGTGTAAAGCCGGTATCACACGACCGCTTTTTCCCTCAATATTTATCCTCTATACTGGTCTGGCAGCTATTGAGGTCAAAATTTAGCATATTTCTTTCTCCTAAATTCATCTATCATCAGTCTAGTTTCCGATACCAGTGCAAAATATTCCAGAAATGTTGCCAGAAAATGTTTGATTATCGAATGATGATACCGGCTTAATGCGCTGAATCTCGGTTATGTTGTCTATACCCTGTCCCAAGTCGGTTGGCCAGAAATCGTGAACCCTAGGCTCTGTAGCTCAAAAAGGGCTGGAGCAAATGGGCTGCAAATTATCACGCCCATTCCCTGGCTAACCCTTTCCAAATGGTAGAAATATTAGCTCGATTACTCTAGTGGTTTTGTGAGATATAGAGATAAGTGTTCAAGAGTGTTAGCCTAATTATTTGGAACAGGGTATATTAACCCTTTGAGTACCAGCGACGTGTGTTATATTTTATTCTAGCTATATTTAGACGATATTATGAAGCTTAGGAAGGATCTGTGGTAGTTAAAGGGTTGTTTGAGATAGTTTGAAGCCTTAGTATTGGTAGAGGTCCTTCCTAAGCTGAATAAAATCGTCTAATAGTAGCCAGAATATGATGAAAAGACGTCGCCGGTACAGTATGGGTTAATGGTAGCTGGCAAGTAGAATGCCACTGATGATATGACAATCCAAAATACATACGGTATATGATTAAAACAATGATATAACAATATATAGAAGCCTTTCGTTGTATATGAAACTATGAGTTTCCTGAAAATATAAGCAATACAAAAGATGTTATCTCACATCTAGTGTTTTAGTCTTTAGTTCCCAGTTAACCCTTTCATTTTGTATTATATTCTCGTAACTAGTAGACGATTTTATGCAATTCAGAAAGGGCCTCCAGCCATTAACAGGCTTCGAACTATTTCACTTAACCCTTTTTACTACCACAGATTCTTTTTAAGCTGCACACAATCATTTAAACATAGCTAGAATAAAATTAATAAAACGTCGCCGGTACAGAAGGGGTTAATATAAGATACATCGCACCCGTAAAAGGTTATTCTACGTACTGTAAGTAACCTGAAACTATTGCCAAGTACGTGTCCTTTTGTGAAACTTAAATTAAAAGGAATAAGAGAGAGAGAGAGAGAGAACGAACGAACGAACGAACGAACGAACGAACGAACGAACGAACGAACGAACGAACGAACGAACGAACGAAAGAAAGAAAGAAAGAAAGAAAGAGAGAGTGAGAGTGACGAAAGAGAGTGAGAGAAAGAAAAAAAGAGAGAGAGAGAGAGAGAGAGAGAGAGAGAGAGAGAGAGAGAGAGAGAGAGAGAGAGAGAGAGAGAGAGAGAGAACACCAGCGGTCCTTCAACATTAAAGAATCATAAGTAATGATTTTAAAATGGTGCCAAGCTTCCCCCACCCCTGACTATTATTATGATATAGTACAGGTAGACAGCCACACTCACAGACAGGTATATGGATTGGTTGGCAGGCAGACAGACTGGATGGCAGACAGGTATACTGGTTGAGGGAGGCCGACAGACAGGCTATAGTCTATTCGCTGTAAGTAGGCGAGACATCATGACCTCTATCCTCTGTAACTAAAAAATGACTCGAGTAATCAAGCTAATATTTCGACCATTTGGGAAGAGTCAGTCAAGGAATAGATGTAGAAATTTACAGACAATTTGCTCTAGCCCTTTTTGAGTTACAGAGGATAGAGTTCATGATTTCTCGCCTACTTACAGCGACTAGACTATAGTAGGCAGAACAGACAGGCAAGTATCCATATAGACAGACTGGCAGACACGCAGCCAGACAGCAAGGCAGACAGAAAGATAAATAGGCAGACAGACTGATAGACAGACAGATAAATAGGCAGGCAAAACAGACAATTAAATAGGCAGACAGACAGGCAGACAGTCAGGCACGCACACACACACACACACACACACACACACACACACACACACACACACACACACACACACACACACACACCACACACGCACATCCATAGACTTGCTGGCGTCACGATCATACACACACACACCCAATCACATTTTATGTTTTAGTGTCGATATCGTTTGTGATATCTTATAGTCTCTCGCTCTCTCTCTCTCTCTCTCTCTCTCTCTCTCTCTCTCTCTCTCTCTCTCTCTCTCTCTCTCTCTCTCTCTCTCTCTCTCTCTCTCTCTCTCTCTCTCTCTCTCTCTCTCTCTCTCTCTCTCTCTCTCTCTCTCTCACTGACTCATCCGAAAGTCCTGCTCGTTTCGTAGGGAGAGGGGCGGTATCCCTCTGACTCCCCACCAATGGAAAACACAAGCATTTAACAGTGTATCTTATTGTAACTACATCGTTGAGTATTATTGGTAGTTAGATTGGTAAGTACCTCCGCCAACGAAGTTGCGAAGTTGGGCGGAGGTTATGTTTTTGCTTCCGATTGTTTGTTCGTTTGTAAATAAGATAGATCACAAAGTTGTTTTTTTATATATATATACTATACGTATGAAGGAGACAAAAGGCAAAGCTGCCTGTATCAAGTGCCCCCCCCCCCCCCTCCCCCCAGTTGAAAGAGTGACAGAGTCCGTTAGAGTCAAAATGTCTGGACACACGGAGCTTGAAGCAGTTTAAGTCATAGGATGAGGAAAGACAGATTGAGGGAGTGAGTTCCAGTTTATTTGTTGAGTAGAAGAAAGACTGGGAAACTCAGCTCAATCTTGGGTTTGAGAGTTGAACAGAATAGGGGTGGGAATATGTTGAAAGGCGGTTGCCCCCCACTCTCCGTAGGGGTGGAGGTATACACTGAGAAAGCTCTGAAGAACACAGATTAATGTATTAGTGGTAGAAGAGTGAGAGAGTTGCAACTGCCGCGTGTAGAGAGAGATTGTTGGGAATTCTTAAGAGGAGGTGAATTTAAGAGACACAATTATTTTGAGTCTACTGTTTCGAGAAGTGTGGTATGGGTGGCACCTCCCCACATATGCGAACAACACTCATACATGGGCGCACAGTGCCCCAGTACATAGCAAGAAGCTGTGCAGGGGTGATGAACCCATGGAGACGGTTAAGCACACTTAACTTCTGGGAAGCTGTTTTAGCAAGAGTAGTAATATGATCTTTCCAAGAAAGGTCAGATGAAAAAGATACACCAAGAATAATGAGAGAAGATGAAGGGTTGGGGGCCCCTTTGGAGGCTTATAGTTCGTTGATAAGGACACCTCATTTTCCACTCAAATAATCGTCTGATGATAGCTAGCATAAAAATGAAAATGACAATATTGTATTGGAGGAGTTATTAATACAGCCTATTGAAACGACCTGTGCACGATCATTATTATATGTTTAGTATCCTTTGCAAAGGAATTTACAAAGACGTGCGAACAGCAACAGACCGACTGGTCCTGATTGGGTTGTTCATATTTTAAGTTAAAGAAAAAATATCACATGCAGTATGTAACTCAATTAACTTAACATATTCAGCTATTAATTTAATTATTGGGTTGGATTACATGCATTAATTTAAACGTATTTTAAATCCCCGATACGACTCGTGGTACCTTATTCCACACTTTAACGACGCGATTAACAAATTAAATGTTTACCTAGGATTTAAATAAATGATAGAGTAATATTGATAGATAGATGAAAAGGTTTGATAAAGTAGCTTCTTTTACTACTCTCTTTAATTGGCAGTACCCTAATAGCTGACTATCTGTATTCAGCTAAGGAGAAACGTCTTGGAAATCAAAGTGTTATACAAAATGATTACCATATTATTAGCATTTTCCTGGCTACCATAAGACAATATTTGTTTTATTTAATCAGGGAAAGCTTTCTCGAAGTAAACGAGTTCTTTAACAAATATCTATCATGGACGTAGATTTAAAGTTTAAGAATATTAGGTGTAGGTGTTTCCATCTGATTATATATTGAAATTAAGTTTAAAAATATTAGTTGTAGGAGTCTTCATTTGATTTCATGTATAAATTAAGTTTAAGAATATTAGCTGTAAGAGTCTTCATTCAATTTTATTCAGACTAGAAAGGACATGGAATTATGCAAGTTGCTCAATTATACTACATTTGCCATATACATTAATAATAGCTATAATATATGTTGTTAAGTTTGTTATATAATCATTTTAAATTGAACTACGCCGAAAGTTAGAGGGTCTAAAAGAAAATTCGGTATATTTTTTGGGAAGAGCATTATTATGGAGCATTTGAGGTTGAAACTTTGGTGCTTAAAAGTTGTATGAGAGAGAGAGAGAGAGAGAGAGAGAGAGAGAGAGAGAGAGAGAAAGAGAGAAAGAGAAATAAAAAGAGTGTATGCGAGTGACTGAGTGAAAGAGAGAGAGAGAGAGAATGTGTGTGTGTGTGTGTGTGTGTGTGTGTGCGTAATTGAACAAAGTAAAAGAAAGAAATAATGAAATAAAATAAAAGGATTAGCAAGAAAAGAACTTATGAATTAATATATACGAGAGAGAGAGAGAGAGAGAGAGAGAGAGAGAGATGGGAGGTCAGTAAAGTTCTGTTTTATCGTGTCTGGCCGTCGGTATTAACTTTTAATTGGATATATTTTCTTTAAGGGGATATGGGCCGGTTTTCTGGACCACTTCCTCCCTCATGTTTAGCCCCATTAGTTTTCAGATTTTAAGATGTTTGCCCCATTAGTTAGTTCTTTCGCCCCATTTCTATGTCAATATTTAGACCTTTCGTGCTATTTAGGTGTCGATTTTTTCCCTGGCGAACGATAGTGAGCCTGTAATGTTGGAAAAACCGGCCTTTGGCCGGGAAATTTTTATACCGAAAAATGTACAAATTAATCTAGAAGGGGGTTCTAATAGATGTTTTTTTTTTTAATTTGATGGAGGTCTAGGGGGAAACTAGAAAAATAATGAATACATGCCAAAATCGCCCAAAAAGTGAACCATCTCCCCTTAACCCCTTCTGTACCGTGACGTCTTTTTAATCTTAATCTAGCTATGTGTAGACGATTTTGTGCAGCTTTAGAAGGATGTGTCGTACCAAAATGGCTAAGTGAGACAGTTCGAAGCCTGTTAATTGCTGGAGGCCCTTTTTTAAACTGGATAGAATTGCCTTATGGTAGCCAGACTAAAGTTAAAAGGACGGCACTGGGACTTAATGGGTTAATTACTTTGTTATTGTATTGTCTTCTCTCTCTCTCTCTCTCTCTCTCTCTCTCTCTCTCTCTCTCTCTCTCTCTCTCTCTCTCTCTCTCTCTCTCTCTCTCTCTCTCTCTCTCTCTCTCTCTCTCTCTCTCTCTCTCTCTCTCTCTCTCTCTCTCTCTCTCTCTCTCTCTCTCTCTCTCTCTCTCTCTCTCTCTCTCTCTCTCTCTCTTTGTACACGGCTTAAGGGGGTGACCTGTTTTTGTTCTCTCATTTTCTCTATTTCTCCGGCTTTCATCCATTCGGCCCCATTCAGCCTACTGTTTCAAGACGTTTATCCCCATCCAGGTGTCAATTTTTTACTGGTGAGCGGTAGCGAGCCTCCATATTTTTTATTTTTGTTTGACAGCAGGCTAAATTTGTACATTTTTCGATAGAAAAATGTCTCCGGCGAAGCCGGCTTTCTTCATATAATGCTGGCTCGCTATCGCTCGCCAGGAAGAAATCGACACCTAGATGGGGATAAACGTCTTAAAATAGTTGGCTGAATGGGGCCGAATGGATACAAGCCAGAGAAAGAGAGAAAAGGACAGAAATAACAGCCAGCAGGTGACCCCCCTTAATGTGTATTTTGCTCTGATTAGTATCAATGGACTACTATGTTAACATTAATGGACTACTATGTTAACATTAATGGACTACTATGTTAACATTAATGGACTACTATGTTAACATTAATGGACTACTATGTTAACATTAATGGACTACTATGTTAACATTAATGGAAACAGTTACAGAGTTTGAAAATAGGAAATTAATAGCTAAAAAAGGGAAGAGAGTACAAAGGAGTACAAAGGAAATCAAGCAACAACAGATATAGTGACCCTTCTAGGCTGCTTGTCCTCCAAAACACTGAGGATCAAGTGTCCAAACAGTGGTTTAGAGTGGGTAAGGGAAGATTGGAAAGGGAACTACTGCCCTGGAACTAATGTCCGTGGCAGGACTAGGAAGTTAGTAGGGGACATAAATAATGGGTTAGTAACTGAGGGGAGGATAAAATAAAGTTCTTCATTTACAAACGCAGTCAGTCGCGGGTTTGATGCGAGATATTTGTCTAGGCGGAATTTAAATGAATCAACGGTGCTGCAGTCTATAACGTCTCGGGGAAGCCCATTCCACAAGTTGACAACTCGATTGAAGAAGAAATTCTTAGATTCGTGTGAGTTAAAAGATTTACCAATAATTTTGCAACCGTTTCCCCGCGTGTAATTAGATTGGTCGATAGTGAAGTACTTACTGCAGTTCATATTGTCGATGCCTTTGATGATTTTGAACACTTGAATTAAGTCACCTCTTAATCTGCGCTGGGTTAAAGGAAATAGATTTAATTCTCTAAGACGCTCTTCGTATGGTTTGTTCTTTAGGCTAGGTATCATTTTGGTAACTCTACGTTGAACTCGTTCTAGCTTGTTTATGTCTTTTTGGTAATAAGGGCACCAGCATTGAACGCAGTATTCCAGAAGAGGGCGGACTAAGGAATTGTAAAGAGTTAGGATAACGTCTTTGGATTTATGCTCAAATGATCTGCCTATAAAGCCAATTATTTTGTGTGCCTTCTTAACAACTTCTGAACATTGTTGACTCGGTTTTAGGTTACTCGATATTGTTACTCCCAGATCGGTTTCTCTGTTTACATTCTTAAGCTGAGTGCCATTCATCGAATAGTTTGCTTTCTCATTTAGGTATCCGATATGTAGTACTTTACATTTATCCGCATTGAAACTCATTTGCCAAATTTGGGCCCAATGTGACAATTTATCTAGATTGTGTTGCATAATTATCGTCAACTTGATCTTTTGAGAGTACGCTATTTGCAATTTTTGTATCGTCAGCAAATTTTGAGATTGTACAGGTGAGACCCTCATCTATGTCGTTGATGTAAATTAGAAAGAGAATTGGTCCTAGTACCGATCCCTGGGGTACCCCGCTACTTACATTGGTCCATTTAGATGCCTTACCGTTTATGACTACTCTTTGCTTTCTGTCGCTGAGCCAATTTTCTATCCATTTCAACACACCGTCTTGTATTCCATGCGCTTTTAGTTTTATCAGTAAACGTTTGTGGGGAACTTTGTCAAAGGCCTTTTGAAAATCAAGGTATATAATATCTACAGCTTTACTCTCATCGTAGAGGTTGAGGATATCGTGGAAGAAGTCTAAGAGGTTTGTTAAACAGGAACGTTTTTTACGAAAGCCGTGTTGAGTATCTTTAAGTATGTTACTTTCCTCTAAGTGATGTACGAGTCTGTCTCTTATGACCGTTTCTAGCATTTTACATACAACTGAGGTTAAGCTAATTGGACGATAGTTACTGGGTAGGGATTTGCTGCCTTTTTTTAATATCTTTGTTACGTTGGCTATCTTCCACTGATCAGGCATAGTTCCAGACTGCAAGGATTTATTGAATAGTAATGTCAGTGGTTTGGAGAGCTCATCCTTAGCTTCCTTTAGAACTCTAGGCGAGATTGTATCAGGTCCAGGCGTTTTATTTACCTTGAGTTTATCTAAACAATTCAATACTTCTCTCTCTGTAACGGTGATATTGCTTAGAACATCTGAATTATCAATCTGAATCGGCGATGGTGTAGGGATATCACTGAGGTCTTCTGTTGTAAAAACTGATGCAAAGAAGGTATTGAGGGCATTACTCATTTGTACTTCGTCTTTGGTGTATTCTCCATTTTCATCGACTAACGGTCCAACAGTTGAAGTAACTACTTTTTTCTTTCTGATATAACTATAGAATTCTTTCGGGTTTGTTTTACTTTGATTCGCAATATGTAACTCTAGGGTCTTTTTACTTTGCTTAATTAACTTTTTGGCTTTGCGTCGTACCTCTACAAATTTCACCCGTTCTTCGTCATTTTGTGAGGATTTTAATCTATCATTAGCAAATTTTTTAGCAAGCAGGCAGTTTGAAATATCTTTATTCCACCATTTGGGCTTATTATTATGGCCTGGACGCCGTATTTTCGATGGTATGCAGTCTTGCACTGCTTTTAGGTAAGTGGTTTCGAATAACTTCCAAGATGTATTTATGTCGTTATTGTTAATTAAAAAGCTCCAGTCAGTTTCTTTAAACATAGCTCTAAGTTTATGGAAGTTTGCTTTCTTGAAATTAGGGACTTTTTCGATGCTACTATTTGGTTCGTTACTAGTAAAGTTTAAAGTGAAAGTTATCGTACGATGGTCGCTGTTACTGAATTCATCACCAACATTCAAATTCTCTATTAATTCTTCTTTTGTTGCAAGTACAATGTCAAGAACGTTATTACCACGGGTCGGTGTTCGAACAAATTGATAAAGCGAACTCTCTTGCAAGTTCGTATACAAGTCATGTCCGGAGTGTGAAGTAAGAGTATCGCCCCACTTGGTCACAGGTAAATTAAAGTCGACAAAAAATACGGTATCTTGTGAGTTACTTACATCTGCAATTTGTTCATAAATTTCTCGGTCAGTTTGCACTGATTGAGCTGGAGGTCTGTATATTAATGCAAGTATTATTTTTGTACCTTTATTATTCTTTATTAGCACAAAAGATGTTCCAACGTTCACAATTTGAGGTTTTGACAAGAGGGTCGGGTTAAGACTTTCTTTGATATAAAATAAAACGCCACCTCCATTTTTATTTATTCGGCTTTTCTCAAACATTACATAACCGGGAAGTGAATACTCTGCTAAAAAGTCTCTATCTACTGTATTGAGCCAAGATTCTGTTATACCAATCACATCATAATTTTCAGTAAACACTAGTTCCTCTAAATCTGAAAATTTATTACGTATGCTACGAGCGTTTGCATAGAAAACCTTTAAAGTTGCGGTTTTAGAACTCACAGAACGTTCTTTAATCAAATTTTTGGTTCTGATCGGATCTACATTTACATTCATGGCTGACATCGGTCCTCGGTCGTTATCCCTGGCGGTTTTGAATTTGGGTCGTGTTGGTGGAGCTTTATCCAAATTCACGGTTCTTGACAGATTAGCATTAATTCCTTCGCAGGTTGCCGCCCTCGCTGTCTTCGGTCCTCCTTCCTGGTTGTCCTGTGCCGAGTCGATTTCTTCTCCGAAAATCCTTCACCGCATCGTTGAGAAGACGCCCAAAACGTGCTGCTCCCACCTGGTTCAGATGAACTCCATCGTCCGAAAACAAATAGTCATCGTATTAGAAATTGTCCCAGGTGTCGACGAATCCCACGTTTTCCTTCCTGCAGAGGTTTGCTAGACAACGATTTGTGCTGGTGGCTATGTTGTAAAATCGGCTCTCTACACCAAGCCGGGGGACGATTCCTGAGACGATGATCCTTGATGCCTTCTCCTTAAACGACTTGATCAGCTGCTGGTACTTTAAAAGCAAATCTTCCGACCGGGTTCGCTGTACATCGTTGGATCCAACGTGGATGACGTACATTGTATTAGCAGGGGCCAGCTTAGATACTTCGTCAACTGCAGCAACTACGTCGTCCACACCACCACCAGGGATACAAAAACGCTTCCTGGTCTTAGGTGCTCTGGCGCAAAACTCTGTGACCTGACCACGTATCATCGAGTCTCCCACGAGCCGGACTTCTTCTATTTCCGCTTCGTCATCTGAGTCTGCGAGTATCTGGAAGCGGTTTTGACACTCGGTAATCGGTATGGGTTTCCTGGTCTTGGGGCAAATGTTGTTCCTCACGACACGGAAGTTGTCTTGAGGGGGAAGAGAGTTACTATTTGTTTCTTGAGTATCGGAACCATCAGATGAAATGGCTACTGCAGGCGTTGAATTGTTGGCAGTTGACTATGGGGCGTTGGTGGCTGCTGGAGTTGCGGTGACAATTGAAGTTTGTGGTACTCCAACGTTGAGTGTTACAAACTCTTGGAGTGATTCCAGCTTCATGGTGAGGACGTTGATCTTGTTGTAGGCTTCATCTAATTTCACTGTCAAATTCTCTTGTTGCTGGCAGAGACGTCAGACTTGAAGATCGACCGTAACAAACATGGACTCACCAAACCTACCGGGCAGTTCGTACAAGTGCGAGGCATGGTAACAGTCAGTTTCTTCAGATCACTTCACTCACTTTAAAACACTTAACTCACTTTAAAACACTTAAGGGGAGGTATTTAGTTTATTCCCTAGACCTCCATCAACCTTAAAATTACACCCCCTCGAGTCCCTTTCAAGATAAATTTGTAAATTTTTCGGTAGAAAAATTTCCCGGCCAAAGGCCGGTTCCTCTTAAATTACAGGCTCGCTATCGCTCGTCAGGATAAAATAGACACCTGAATTGCACGAAAGGTCTTAATATAGGGTGAAAGTTCTTAAAATCGCTAAACTAATGGGGCAAACGATTTATAATATCAAAAGCAATGGGGCTAAACATGAGGGAGAAAGGGGTCAAGAAAACAATCCCTCAAGTGGAGACCTCCCCTTAACTCACTTTAAAAAACTTCACTCACTTTAGAAACACTTCAATCACTTCAACCGAAAACAAATATGTTGAAATACACAACAATAGGTTATCAGGGGTGATAGCCTAACCGAAAACAAAAAAATTGAGATACGCAGAATTAGGCTTCCAGGGGCGATAGCCTAACCAAAAGTTTTAAAAAAATTGAGAGAGAGAGAGAGAGAGAGAGAGAGAGAGAGAGAGACCACGTAATGGTTCTATGGCGTGGGGGGGGGGGGGTCACACTATTTTTACACTAATTCACTCTGGCACACAGAAATGAGGTTAGGGTGCAGGGGAACTTATTAGGTACATAGAGGGTTAGCTAGATAGATACAGATAAGGGTAAATGGATAGTTAGATATGTATAAGGAATGATAGGTTGTTTATTAGATACTATGAGATATGTATATATTGTATATTAGAGAACCGTATGCATTTTTAAATGCAACAGTGATAGTGATAATATCAATATCGAAGCATACATAAAACACACAGGAAAGTACATTACATAAGGAATCGTACACACATATACACAAACACACACACACATACATATATATACACAACCACACACACACACATACGCACACGCACACACACACACGCACATATACACAACCCCACACACACACACACATACGCACACGCACACACATATACACAACTCCACACACACACATATACACAACCACCGACACACACACACACACACATACATATATACACACACACACACACACACACACATACATATATACACACACATACGCACACACATATACACATACACACACACACACACACACACACACACATATACACAACCCCACACACACACACACATATACACACAACCACCCACACACACACACAACCACCCACACACACACACACACCTACACACATCTCCACGTACACAGACAGGACCAGACGTACACATAAGAAGGGTGTGTCCTGGGTCGATTGTGTCTGCTGTCTAGATCACTGACCCACATCTTGTCTGTGACTGTCTGGTAGTAAGTAGTTAACACTGTTGTATTGTCTGTATGTCTGTGGGTCTGTATGTGTGTGTATGATTGTGTCTGTTGTCTAGATCATTTACCCATTGTCTGTGTGGATGGTGGACTGTTTCAATGGCTGTGTCTGTATAATGTCTGTCTATCTGTGTGTGTGTGTGTGTATTTAGGATTCTGTATGTATGTTTGTGTCTGTTGTCTAGATCACTGACCCACACCTTGTCTGTGTGGATGTAGAACTGTTTGAATGTCTGTGTCTGTATAATGTCTGTCTATGTGTGTGTGTGTGTGTATTTAGGAGTCTGTATGTATGTTTGTGTCTGTTGTCTAGATCACTGACCCACACCTTGTCTGTGTGGATGTAGAACTGTTTGAATGTCTGTGTCTGTATAATGTCTGTCTATGTGTGTGTGTGTGTATTTAGGAGTCTGTATGTATGTTTGTGTCTGTTGTCTAGATCACTGACCCACACCTTGTCTGTGTGGATGTAGAACTGTTTCAATGTGCTTAGTTCATAGGTCTGTCTGTGTGCCTGTCTAATAGTGTGTTTGTATATATGTGTGTGTAGCATGTTGTAGTGTACGAGTATAAGGCAGTTGGTTTTTAGAGTCCTCCTCCTCCCTCCCTCATGTTTAGCCCTATTAGTTATGAGATTACAAGACATTCGCCCCATTAGTTTGGCGATTTTCAGACCTTTCTTTGCCAATATTAAGACCTTTCGTGCCATTTAGGTGTCGCTTTTTTGTCCTGGCGAGCGATAGCGAGCCTGTATTTGAAGAGGAATCGGCCTTCGGCCGGCACATTTTTCTACCGAAAAATGTACAAATTTATATAGATTGTGTGTGTTTTCTTAAGCTTGATAGAGGTTTAGAGAGCAAACTAAACCCCTTCCTTAAACCATTGAGCCGAACCAGTAAATTATGCTGCACAATACCGTCTGAGCTCCCTTAATATCTGTCTGGTTTTTGGTATAACTATCTGCGTATCTGGCTGTACTTAGGGTTGGCTATGTGCCAGACTGGGTATCTGTATGTATGTATGTATGTGTGTATGTATGTATGTATGTATGTATGTATGTATGTATGTATGTATGCACGACTGCCTCACAAGCTATATGCATTGTCTGTATGTTAAACTGTCTTTGAACATTTGACCGCATTAATATAAACACCATGTAAGGGGGGTGACCTGCTTTTTGTTCTGTCATTTTCTATCTTTCTCTGGCTTGTATCCATTCGGCCCCATTCAGCCAACTGTTTTAAGACGTTTATCCCCATCCAGCTGTAAAAAAAATACTGATGAGCGGTAGCGAGCCAGCATTATTTTTATTTGTGTTTGACAGCAGGCTAAATTTGTAAATTTTTCGATAGAAAAATGTCTCCGGCGAAGCCGGATTTCTTCATATAATGCTGGCTCGCTATCGCTCGCCAGGAAGAAATCGACACCTAGATGGGGATAAACGTCTTAAAATAGTTGGCTGAATGGGGCCGAATGGATACAAGCCAGAGAAAGAGAGAAAAGGACAGATATAACAAAAAACAGGTCACCCCCCTGAAGAAGGACACTTTATTGACAAGGTAAATAAAGAACTGAAGAAGCTCATATTCCTGTCTGGTCTTTCTTTTATTTTTGTGTGTGGCCTCTCGCCAAGCATAGCGAGGTCTATCACTATAATTATAGCACTAGATGGTTCCAGGTCATCTCAACCAGTAGCTCTCAACCAGTGCCAAATTAACCCAGACCAACCAAACCAGTGCCAAACTATAGCACTAACCTAACCTAACCTAACCTAACCGTATTGGTTGATTTGGTACTGGTTGAGTTGACCGGTCACCGCTCTAGATGTAGCAGGAATCGCAGCCTCTTCATCTGTAGTTGCCTCCTTGACTGGCACTACATTCTTATTTTGATTATTTGCACCTGCATAACTTGTGCTGGTGTTTGAAGGAATGGCTGCCACTCTCTCAATAGCTTCACTTCTAAGGCTATCTATTACCTTTTTCAACGCTTCTATTTCTCTTCTTCCTTCAGAGACTTCGTTCTTTAGAATTGTATTATCTGAGAGAGAGAGAGAGAGAGAGAGAGAGAGAGAGAGAGAGAGAGAGAGAGAGAGAGAGAGAGAGAGAGAGAGAGAGAGAGAGAGAGAGAGAGAGAGAGAGAGAGAGAGAGAGAGAGGCGTCATGAAGGGTACAAGCAACTTTTCTCTTTCCCCATATCTCCTTTATATAGTTTGTGGCGACTCCTCTCTCTCTCTCTCTCTCTCTCTCTCTCTCTCTCTCTCTCTCTCTCTCTCTCTCTCTCTCTCTCTTAAATTTGAAGGGTTGTGTTTCACTCAAAGGATTTCTATTTAATATAATACTTACACAACGAGGAAACTCGTGGAAGTTATTACTTAGAGAATATACGAAAGAAGGAAGGGGTAAGGAAGGGTGGCAGGAAGGTAGGAATGAAAAAGGAAGAATGGATAGGCAGTAGGATTGAAAGGAAAACAAGGAGGGAGGAAGGAAGGAAAAAGGAAGGACGGATGGATGGAAGGAAGGAAGGAAGGGTGGATGGATGGAAGGAAGGAAGGAAGGATGGAAGGAAGGAAGGGTGGATGGATGGAAGGAAGGATGGAAGGAAGGAAGGGTGGATGGAAGGATGGAAGGAAGGAAGGGTGGATGGAAGGATGGAAGGAAGGAAGGGTGGATGGATGGATGGAAGGAAGGAAGGAAGGGTGGATGGATGGATGGATGGAAGGAAGGAAGGGTGGATGGATGGATGGAAGAAAGGAAGGGTGGATGGATGGATGGAAGGAAGGAAGGAAGGATGGAAGGAAGGAAGGGTGGATGGATGGATGGAAGGAAGGGTGGAAGGAAGGAAGGAAGGGTGGATGGATGGATGGATGGAAGGAAGGAAGGAAGGAAGGAAGGGTGGATGGAAGGGTGGATGGATGGATGGAAGAAAGGAAGGGTGGATGGATGGATGGAAGGATGGAAGGATGGATGGATGGAAGGAAGGAAGGATGGAAGGAGGTATGGAAGAAATTAAGAATGGAACAAAGATAAGCAAACAAAGACATTAATGTCTAGACAAAGATAAGGGTGAATGAACGACGTACACAATAGCTAACAAAGGAAGGAAGGCAGGAAGGAAGGAAGGAAGCGAGCATTAAGGGGAGATCGGTTGCTTTTATGGTCCCCCTTCTTCCAAAATGTTTAGCACCATTAGTTTTCAGAATTTAAGACCTTTCGCACCATTTCTTTGTCAATATTAAGACTTTTCGTGTCATATAGGTGTCGATTTTTTCCTGGCGAGCGAAAGCGAGCCTGTCATATATGAGGAACCGGCCTTCGGCCGGGATATTGTTCTATCGAAAAATGTACAAATTAATCTTGAAGGAGCATCTTGGGGGGCGTTTTTTTTTAAGCTTGATGGAGGTCTAGGGAGGAAACTAATCTATATTTTATTAATTTCACCACAACAGCAAACACCTCCAATGAAATTATTAAAAACATATAAATAAGATAATAAAATAATACGTAAATGAGCAAATAAATGCACCCCTCCCCCCATTACCTGATTGACCTAAATACCTAGAACTCAACCCGTAAATAATTGACCGGTGCCTGTACCTGAATGACTCACGTAATTGGGGGTTGGGTTGTACGCCTGCGAGTACGGCGACAGGCGCAGGGGCGTGTGCTTTCAGAAATTGATTAACCCTCACAGTACCGGCGACGTATTTTGTATTTTATTTCAGCTACATTAACACAAAAAATCGACACCACAATGGCACGAAAAGTCTTAAAATTGACAACGAAATGGGGCGAAAGGTGTTAAAATCGCCAAACTAACGTACAGAACGTCTTATAATCTCAAAAAAAATGGGGCTCAGCAGCATGATAGAGAAAGGGGATCAGAAAAACGACCCATCTCCTCTTAAGGTGATATCTGGTAGTGGATTCCAGACTCCGACACATGGAGCCGATAAACTCGCTCATGTGGATAGGTGGATAGTTAAGGGGGTACCGGGTAGTGCTTGTGTTTTTTTTTGTTTTTTTTGTTTTTTTTCCCATGATTTATTATTAAGTTTCCTCCCTAGACCTCCATCAAGCTTTAAAAAAATATATATATGTATATACCGGTATATATAAACACACCTTGACCCCCTTTCAAGATAAATATGTAAATTTTTCGGTAGAAAAATGTCCCGGCCGAACGCCGCTTCCTTCTAATAGTACAGGCTCACTACCGTTCGCCAGGAATAAATCGACACCAAAATGGCACGAAAGGTCTGAATATTGACAAAGAAATGGGGCGAAAGGTCTCAAAATCGCAAAACTAATGGAACGAACGTCTTAATATTTCGAAACTAATATACTTAACATTAGGGAGAAAGGTGTCCAGAAAAAGCGACCACCTCCCCCTTAAGCCGGTGGCACACGAGCACTTTTTCCACCAACTTTTACGAGCAATTGTAGTTGGCAGCTTCAAAATTCAAGCGATGTCAAAACTCTTCCACGTAAGATAATCTACCTTGGGTCTAGTCTCTTAAGGGGGGTGACCTGTTTTGGTTCTGTCCTTTTCTATCTTTCTCTGGCTTGTATCCATTTGGCCCCATTCAGCCTACTGTTTTAAGACGTTTATGCCCATCCAGGTGTCAATTTTTTACTGGTGAGCTGTAGCGAGCCAGCATATATTTTATTTTTGTTTGACAGTAGGCTAAATTTGTAAATTTTTCGATTGAAAAATTTCTCCGGCGAAGCCGGATTTCTTCATATAATGCTGGCTCGCTATCGCTCGCCAGGAAGAAATCGACACCTAGATGGGGATAACGTCTTAAAACAGTTGGCTGAATGGGGTCGAATGGATACAAGCCAGAGAAAGAGAGACAAGGAGAGAAATAACAAAAAGCAGGTCACCCCCCTTAATCGAATGTGAAAGAGCCTCTATCATTAGACGATTATATACAGCCAAGGAAGGAACTATAGCAATCAAAAGGGTGTAATCTGTCTCTCTTACCCCTTTAACTCTCACAGATAAAGTTAATACAATCGCCTACTGGTAGCAGAATAATTGAAAGAATCAGTCGTACTATTATTCAACCCTTTCCTTACCGGTAATGTCTTTTGTATTTGATTTCAGCTATATTTAGACGATTTTAGGAAGGATATGTGGTGGCTAAAATGATTAATTGAGATAGTCTGCAGCCTTTTAACCCCTTCTTTATCCATGCTGTCCTTTTAACTTTATTCTAGCACTATTAAACGATTTTATTCAGTTTCGAAAGGGCTTCCAGCCATTAACAAGCTTCGAACTATCTCACTTAACCCTTTATACTACCACAGATACTTCTTACACTGCACAAAATCCTTTAAATATAGCTAGCATTAACTACAAAAGACGTTGCCGATACAGAAAGGGTTAATGGGTAGACGTGCTTCTTACGATGAATAAAATCGTTTAATAGTTGCCGGAATACAATGAAAAGGACGTCACCGGTAATGAAGGAGTTAAGGGGTAAAATATATAGGGAAGTAAATCGAACAAATAAGTAGATTGATACAATAGGTAAATAGATAGGTAGGTAGTGCTAGCCAGAAAATAAAATATAAACTTGAAAATTCAACAGAGTAAAAATTCCCAAGCAAATAAACTCAATTGAAACAGAGATGGTGGAAAAGCAATTATAGTAAGTTCCTTCCCTTGTTGGTGTGACCGCTCTCTCTCTCTCTCTTACTCTCTCTCTCTCTCGCTCACTCTCTCTCTCGCTCACTCTCTCTCTCGCTCACTCTCTCTCTCGTTCACTCTCTCTCTCTCGCTCACTCACTCACTCACTCTCTCTTACTCTCTCTCTCTCTCTCTCTCTCTCTCTTTTGATTGACCTATGTACTTGTTTTCAACTCAGTCTACAAGCAACAACTTAGCTTATATAGATTTAAGGCCAGACTGTATACTAAGGACTGCAAAGTCTGTGTGGTCTGTATATCTATGTAACTAATTCGATATCGATGTTAAGAGGAAATTCTAGATTGTCAAGGGGAATTTCGGGAAGAGAGTGAGAGGGCGGGGTGATGGTGGTGGTGTGGGAGGAGGGGAAACATGGCCGGGTACGTCTGGAGTTCGTCCTTGCAATCAAAGTTCTATATTTTATTCCATTTAAACTACACATGTTGGACTATGTTCTCTGCCTTATTGTGTGCGGTGTTGTGTTTAGTGTATGGTGGGCTGGAAGTGGACTCGTTGACGAGTGCGTCTGCGGCCGGTGAACAAGGAGGACTTTGTTTACCGCCATTTTGGTGGCGAAGCCGGCACTGGGATGTCAGCTGGTGTTGAGTTGCTGATGTAGACCTCTGCGCTCTCTGTCAAGCATGGGCAGACTACCAATGACACCTCTGATGATGCCAGGGACCCTGCCGACCTCGGTACCAAGCGCCTTCATGCCGGCTCGCCCCCACGTGGTACCGGCTGATGTGGACTTGGTGGTTGGTTGTTGCAGTGATGGGGCCCCAGGTACTGGTGGTAAGGTGGTCCACTACTTGTTCCAGGAGAAGGCATGGCGTCCTGTATATGCCCTGCTGCGGTAACGAAAGGTATTAATGGGGCGCCTTTTGGGAAGTATGTGGTTGAGGGCAGAGTTCGGGCTTCCAGGACAGGCGTGTCAGTCTGTGTGGGGCTGCCTTGCCTCGCTTCCCACTCCCCCTGAGAAAATGGTGAAATTGTGTGATTGGGATGTCACCTGTAAAGTTTCGGCTTCTCCGGCTGGCGGGCTGTATGTGTAGGGCAAGATTGGTCCTGTGGCCCCTTCCATCCAGGAGGAGGACCTTGCTTACCTTTGCTTACCTTTAGTGATGGATAAGAGGTTAGGGAGCTATGCTCATAGGGTTGCCTCCCCTCAGGGATTCATTAATGTAGCAGTCATATCTATTTTAAAAACATTAACACTAGTACTGGCAACTACATTTTCTGGGAGTCTGTTCCATTTGTTTATTATTCTTGCGTCAAAGAAATTGTTCCTTTTTGATGTCCTGTGACGTGGCTTTTGGAGCTTGAAACTGTGACCTCTGGTGGCAATTTGGTGTCTCCTGGGTGTGAGTTGAAAGAACTGGTTTGGGTTGATGTTTTCGTACCCTCCTAGGATCTTGAATACTTCGATCATGTCTCCCCTGGTTCTCCTGTCTTCAAGTGTTGTAAGACCTAGGGTAGTAAGCCGGTCCTCGTAGGGAAGTTCTCTGAGCTCCGGGACTAGCTTAGTGGCTCGTCGTTGGACTTTCTCCAGCTTGTCTATATCCCCCCTGTTCTGGGGGGACCAGGCCTGAACAGCATATTCCATTAAGGGTCTGATAAGGGCTTTGTACAAGGCCAGGAACATATCCGCGTCCATGTACGTAAAGGTGTTCCTTATCCTACCCAGCATAGAATTAGCCTTGGCAGCTGATTTGGCCACATGCTTTCCGGGCTTCAGGTTATCGGAGACGATTACCCCTAGGTCTTTTTCTTCCTTGGTTGTTGCCAGCTTCTTCTCCCCCATGGTGTAGCTGTGCCCTGGGTTGTCTCTCCCGATGTGCATCACTTTGCATTTGCTGTCATTAAACTCCAGCAGCCACTTATTGCTCCACTCCTGAAGTCTCCCCAGGTCAGACTGTAGGATTAAGTTGTCTTTGGATGATGCGAGCCTTCTGTAATTTTTTGCATCGTCAGCAAACAGTTTTCCAGATGATTCCAGTTTATCAAGGATATCATTCACGAAGATGAGGAATAGGACTGGTCCTAGGACGCTACCTTGCGGCACCCCGCTCCACACTTCCCTCCAGCTAGAGAACGCACCTTTCACCACCACCCTCTGTTTTCTTTCTTCCAAGAAGGCCTGAATCACTTGAGGTAGCATCCCTGGATCCCCACTGCCTGTAGCTTCCTAATGAGTCATTTATGGGGAACAGTGTCGAAGGCCTTCCTGCAGTCCAGGTATATGACGTCCACCTGTTCTTGTTCATCGATGGCAGTTTCAAGCTCTTCCAGGTATTCGAGCAGCTGGGTGAGGCAGGATCTTTTTGCCCTAAAACCGTGTTGTTGGGGGCTAATCAAGTTGTTCCTCTCAAGATGGTCGACTACTCTTTTCTTTACTATTTTCTCTAATAATTTACATGGGACAGAGGTTAGACTCACCGGACGGTAATTTAAGGGGTCTGTTTTCTTCCCGCTCTTGAAGATGGGGGTTACATTGGCTGCCCTCCATTCCAGTGGTACAGTTCCAGTTCGCATAGATTCTTGGTAGATGACCCACAGTCCTTGTCAAATATGGGGGACGCTCTGGCCGACTTGTTGGAGATGCGGCGCCTGCGGACTCGGGAAGAAGGGGGGTACTTTGTTCCTTCGGACTTCTGCCGCCTCCAGTTCTTGGGCTCAAATTTGCCAGACAGGATGGTTCATGGGCACGTCAGCTTCCAGGTGGGGTACGTAGTACACATTCCCCCTACTCCACTGCTACAACTGCCATCACTTTTCCCATGGGGTGATGTACTGCAGAAACAACGTCAGGTGTGCCAACTGCGGTTGTTTTCATCCGGAGAAGGCTGAAAGGATATGGCATGCTCTAATGCGGTGAGCTGTTTCTTCAGTGGTGGCTTGCATCTTCTAGAAGATGGTGATGTAATAGACGTGGTATATTGCGATTTTATGAAGGCCTTCGATAAGGTCCCACATAAAAGGTTAATAGAGAAAGTTAGAAGCTATAATATAGGGGAGAAATGTGTGAAATGGATAGAAGCCTTCCTGAAAGATCGGAGACAGAGGGTATTGGTGAATGGAATAGGCTCGGGGTGGAGGGAAATTACAAGTGGGGTACCTCAGGGATCTGTGTTGGGACCACTGCTGTTCGTTATATTTATCAACGACTTGCCTGAAGTTATAACTAATGGAAGTGAGGTATACCTGTATGCGGATGACACTAAACTGTATAGAAGAGTGAGGAGTAAGGAAGATATGGGTTTGCTTCAAGGAGATGTGGAGGGCATGAAGGGATGGTCTGAGCATTGGTTAATGCCTTTTCATCCAAAAAAATGCAAGTACATGCGGATTGGGACCAGCAAGATAGACAAGGTAGGATACAGTATGTATGAAGCGATGGAGGAAGTGAGTGCAGAAAAGGATATAGGAGTAGTGATAGATAATAAGTTAAATTTCTCAGAACATTTAGCGGAAAAGATAAACAAAGCCAATAGAATTGTAGGGCTGATAAGGAGGACATTTGTGTCACTTGACGAAGAAATCTTCAGGAATCTATATACAGCGCTGGTTAGGCCACACCTGGAATATGCAAACCAGGTGTGGGCTCCATATATGGTAAAAGATATAGAAGCAGTGGAGAAAGTGCAGAGAAGAGCTAGCAAGCTGGTACCAACGTTGAAGAACGCGGGCTATGAGCAGAGGTTGAGGACACTGGGACTTCCGACACTGGCATATAGGAGAAAGAGAGGGGATATGATAGAGACTTTTAAGATAGTGTCAGGAAAGTACGATGAGGATGTGTGTGAAGGTATCTTCTTGATGCGGGAGGGAACAAGAACGAGAGGACACTCTAAGAAAATTTACAAAGAAAGAAATAGGCTTGAGAAGGCGAAGAACTCATTTTGTGATAGAGTGGTAAATGAGTGGAACGCACTGCCCCAGTATGTAGTCGATTCCGAATCAATAAGGGAGTTTGAAAGTAATCTTGATAAAGCATGGGGAAGACAAGATTTGAAGTTTGATTATAAAACAAAAATACAGAATAGTAAAAATGTTGCGTCTGCTACCGCCGCCGCCAACACCGTGAACGACCGCAGCAGTGCAAGTACTGGTACTGAGCTGGATACACAGGCATAGTTTGCCTTTTTCCAGAGGATCTACTGTAAGAAACTGTAAGAAACAAGGTGACGTCGGGGGACTGCACCATTCTTCAGAAGGCCCAGGCCCTGCATGCTGTGTATTGTGGTGGCCATCTTAGTTTGGAGGAGATGAATACAAAGCTTCGGGACCTCAGCCCAAGACGGGTGCCAGGCGGCCTGACCCTCCGTCTGCTTCGTCTCCACCGGCGGGGGACCGGCGGTTGGCTGCGGGGATGGTGCCGGCTGCCCCTCGTAATAATTTTGAGGTTTTGGAAGATAAATTAGACACGGAGGTTGATCCACCGGCTGATGGGGTGCAGGAACTGGGGGTCACTGTTCGGCCTCTGTCCCCAACCGCCGTGATTGTTCATCAGGCTCAATCTCCTGATCCTCGGCTCCAACTCCACGCGCCCGAGTTAGCGGCAGCCCTGTAGTCTGCCTGTCTCCCGTTCCGGAGGTTGACCCCCTCGATGCTCGTCTTCGGTCCATGCCCATTGACCAGGCCGACCCTGTGGATTGCCCCTCTGCCCCTTTCTCAGTGCCTGCCTCTCCTGCCTCCCGTCGGCTGTCATATGCCACCTGTGCTGCCCGTGCTGCCCCTCGCCCTGCTGCTGATCCTCACACTGGTATGCTACTTCTTTGTTTAGTGACTCCTTCCGTCATCTGCTGCTGGACGCCCTCGATTGGCTTGATAAGGGCACCTCCCTTCGTGACATCGCTATGGCCCTTGTTCCTCGGCTACTATACTTTCCATGGTTTGTAGCCTGAGGTCTTCGATCCTAGTGTTTTTGATGCATTTGTGACTTGGTGACTATAGTGTTACATTTTTGAGTGACCCGCCTGGGCATTTACATTTTTAACTAATTCCTTTTTATATCGACCGTGGTGATTGTCACCTAAACATCTACAAAACAAACAAACAAATATGACCTGTGGACGCAAGGTATAGGGCCGTAACGGGCGGTCATACCGCCTGAGGTGTCCTTACTCTCTCTCTCTCTCTCTCTCTCTTCCCCCCCCCCCCCCCCAAGAACCCAAGAAGATACAGGGGGGAAGGCCTTATTCTAAAGCATTACGCCTTACCTTCCGCTTAGTAGCAAACTTAGTTAGAATTAAGTCCGGACTGCCTAGTAGGGGCCGCAAGGTCTGTGTATCTATGTAATTCTCTCCAAACGTCATATTTATCTCGCCACATTTCCACTCTAGTATATACAGTAAGTAAATTTAAGATTATTATTGGCAAACGTTATATTTATTAAACCTTACTGTGATGTAGATAATATTTTTAAACTCACTGTACTTTGAAATTCCACTTGAATAAAGAAGAAATTACGAATTATTGACTGTGGCGAAATATCCAAAAATCAGCTGATTGTCTGACATCTCGCTTTTGTGTAGTTATTAGTGGTCTGTATTCTTTAATTACAGTATATCCGTCTAGGTGTACTTGTCATTCGAAGTAAGATTGGCATACAAGCTAATCTAACTTTAATTGATATAAGTAATGGTCTTTTAGGCCTATGTCAATGTGTGCCATAGGCCTAGTATCTACTTTTTAGCCTAACGTAGGCCTATTAAATTTTGGAGTTTGTGATGGATAATGCGGAATTATTCTCTAATTGCACCTATACGAGCTAAACAAATTATTATTGCATTTAACAGGAAGGTACGACGAGGTAAGTGATGTGGTATAGCCTAGGTGGCAATATGCGGAAATGGATTATAAGGGCATTCCGCCCCCTCTGACAAAAGTCTATCAATCTAGATGAGACACGGATTTTACAATGTTTCAGAGAGACATTAGTCTAACCTAACAACCTTACCTAACCTATCCTAGTATTATGGGTGGGGGTTGCCGCCCCCAGCCCCCCACACCCCCGCTGGTTGGGTAAAACGGTAGAAATCCAGTTGGGGTGGAGTGAGTAACCGTAGATTTTCGTAAGGGGGTCAAAGGGGGCAGAATGCCCTTATAATCTATTTCTGCATATTGCCACGTACTATAGGCCTACCAAATGAATTACCTCGTCGTACCTTCCTGTTAAATACAATAATAATTTGTTTAGCTTGTAGGCCTATAGCCTACTGTAGGTGCAATTATAGAAATTTACCGATAATGCAAGTGAAGTTAGTGAAATCTAGAACTTATCATAGATTAGATTAGGCATATAGGCCTATACTTAGTTCATGTTATAATATTTTATGGTGTATGGTAATTCTTAAGAGGTCACTGCCCTCTGAGTCTGACAGGTAGGCCTATGTGTACTTAGTTCATGTTATAATATTTTATGATGTTGGCTAGGCTATGGTAATTCGGGTAGAATGTAGAGTTCAGGCGTACCGCCAGCCTTGTGTACACTACGCGGACCGGCGTCGGGACGCTTGCCATCATGTTCCCGTCCATTTTGACTGCCTTTGGATACAATAATATGGTGAGGGGGGGGCTCCCCCCCCCCCCTCATCCCCCCCATGACATATTGTTATCATCATATATATTGCCAGCAGGGGGCGGGAAGGATGTAGTTTCCGGGTGTACGGTTGTCATGTTGTGCGCTCGCACTTACGTTTCCGTCTATTTCGACGCTATATTTTCTGCTATTTGCCCCCTGTCATTACTGCATGAATACTAGGTTAGGTTAGGTTAGGTTGTTTGGTTAGGCTAATATATTTTTATATCCAAAGGCATCCGCATTGTGTAAACAAGGTGGGCAGTACACCCGGTAACTACATTCTTGCCCAGGGGGCAATATAACCGAAAAAATCGCCATCAAAATAGACGCGAACTTAACCACGGCGATCGACAAATGTAAACATGAGGGGGGGGGGGGGTCCGGACGTTTGCAATCATGTTCCCGTCTATTTTGAATGCCATTTGCTACAATAATATGTTGAGGGGGGGGCTTTACCCCCCCATGAAACATTGTCATCATCATATATATTGCCAGCAGGGGGCTAATAACCGAAAAAAACGCCGTCAAAATAGACGTGAAGTTAACCACGGCGATCGCCCCATGTAAACAATGACGACCGTACGTCCGAAATCTACATCCATCCCCCAAAAAAACTTTCAAAATAGACGGAAGCGTAGCCGCGAGCGTACGACCTATGAAAACATGATGACCGTACGCCTGGATACCTGTACTCCATCCGGTCAATATTTACGAGCCGCACCACAGCTGGGATCTCATTTCTAATGGTAGTTTGGGGTCCTATCATTTTATGCTTCATTGCTACATAATTTTTAGCCACCGGATTTTTTTTATTTTTTTTTTTCTTGGCTTTATTTATTTATTTATTTATTTATTTTTTGCATTAACCCCTACACCACGGAAGGGCTCTTGAACGCCCATAAAAAAGCATATAACAGGTACCCGGAAGGGCTCTTGAACGCCCAGTGGTTGAAAGTCTGTGAGCTTTGTGTGCGAGGCGTCGGTCCGACGCATGTAAACAACAGCCGGCTGGACCGACGCCCCGCATCTCCGGCCACAAGAAGGAGAGCGTCGCTTGTTCGTGTGTGCCTGTATGTTGTTGTTAAGTATCGAAAAGTAGTGTAAAGTGGCTGTTTTTGCCATAAAGTTATCTCCAATGAAATCATCATCACAACTCAACCAGTTGACTTAGAGAGCTCTACTTAACGCCATTCTACAGGTAAATAACACAGCTACGCTTGGGGATGTGCGGGAATGCGGGAAGCAGTAAGAATAACAAATATACGGTAGCCTAGCCTAGACGTTTTTCGGCCAAAACACCCGGGTTTCGGGGAATATTTATGTATTTACCTAATTGTATTTACCTAATTGTAGTTTACAGGAGTTGAGCTAAGCTCGTGTTGTCCCGTCTCTCAGTCTACTTTTTATCCAATTTTTTCTTGAAAATATGGATGTTCCTTGCCCCTACCACCTCCTCCTCCAACCCATTCCATTTGTCAATACATCTATAGGGGAAGCTAAACTTCCTGATATCGTTCTTGCAGGTAGGTCTTTTTACTTTGTAGCTGTGGCCTCTAGTTATTCCTGTATCCATAATTAATATATCCTCCCTATCCAGCCTCTCCAGCCCCCGGGTACATTTGTACATCATTATCATGTCTCCCCTCTCTCTCCTCTCTTTTAGACTCGGTAGATTTAATTTGTCTAGCCTCCCTTCATATGGCAGTTCTCTGAGACTTGGAACCAATCTAGTGACTGCTCTCTGGATTCTTTCTAACTTGTGAATATGCTTCTTTAGATGCGGGGACCACACCACTGCTGCATACTCCAATCTTGGTCTAATCATACTCTTCATAATTTTCGCTACCATGGTCTCATCCAAATAGTTCAGAGCAACTTTCATATTCCCGGCCATTGCATACATTCCGCTAAAGAGCTTGTTAATATGTTTCTCTGGCGACAAATTATCTTGTATAATCAACCCTAAATCTTTTTCTTTTTCGGCCTTGCTAATTTTATTATCTCCCATCCTGTACTCCCAATTTGGTCTATTCACACTTCTTCCCATATTTAACACATGACATTTACTTATATTAAATTTCATTTTCCACTTGGTGCTCCATTCGTATATTTTATCTAAATCCCCTTGCAGCTCCTCACAACTACTTTTATTTGTTATTTGTCTCATAATTTTTACGTCATCTGCAAACATTGACATGTAAGAGTTTATGCCTATCGGCAGGTCATTCACGTACATAAGGAACATGAGAGGTGCCAACACAGATCCCTGCGGCACACCACTCAACTTTCCGCCACGATGAGTAAGTTCCTCTAATGTTGGTCCTCATTTCCCTATCTGTTAAATAGCTCTCCATCCATTTCAGCAAACTCCCCCTGACACATCCTAGCGTCTCAAGCTTAGATAACAATCTCTTATGTGGTACCTTATCGAATGCTTTGGAAAGGTCTAAGTAGACGCAGTCCACCCATCCGCCTCTTTCTTGGAGTACATCTATCACCCTACTGTAATAACATAGCAAACTGGTAACACAAGATGTCCCTTCTCTGAATCCAAATTGCTTTGGGGTTATTATTTTCTTTCTCTCCAACATTTTCATCCATCTCTTCCTAATTAGCTTTTCACAAATCTTGCATACAATACTAGTAAGTGAAACTGGTCTATAGTTTAGAGGGTCCTCAGGGTTTCCATTCTTGTATATCGGAATGATATTAGCTCTTTTCCATTCAACAGGAACCTGTCCTTTATCTAAGGAAGCTTGAATTATGTCCCTCACTGGCTCCACTAATTGCTCTGCACACTCCTTTAAAACCCAGGCAGACACTTCATCCGGTCCCATAGCTTTCCTTACTTCAAGTCCTCTCATCGCAGATAACAGCTCATCTCTAGTTATTTCAATCTTACTAAGACCACTCTCCAGTACTCCCGCCTGTGGTTCGTCAAAACCTTCCTCTCTAGTAAAAACTGACCCCAATTTGTTATTCATTACCTCACACATGTCCGATACATTTTCATACGTCCTAGCATCAACTCTTAATTTAGTAATTTGTTTCTTTACCTTCAACTTACTGTTTATATATTTATAAAATAATCTAGGGTCACTTTCACATTTATTTACTATGTTCTTCTCATAGTTCATTTTAACTTGCCTAATTATGTTAACATATCTATTCCTCTCCTGTTTATATTTATTCCGATTACTCTCAGTGTTCCTTCTTCTTAATCTAGCCCAAGCTGCATCACGCCTACCCAAAGCTCTTTTGCATTTCAAATTAAACCAATCTTTCTGCTTAGTAAAATTTCCAGTTTTATATCTTGGGACAAACATATTGGTTCCTACTCTATAAATTTCGAGGAATCTACTATATTTACCTTGTACGTCCCGTTCCTTCAAAATAGATCCCAATCTACTCCCTCTAAATATCTTTTCAAGGATACATAATCAGCTTTACTATAATTTAATCTGTCATTTATGTAGCTATTGTCTAATCTATTGGCATTACTCGAGGTCAACTTCCATTTTAGTAATAGGTGATCACTTTTACCTACAGGACATAGATAGTTTATATCACTAATTTCGTGAGGATCTTTTGTAAAAATCAGATCGAGTTTAGAAGGTTCGTTATTACCCCTCATTCTTGTATTTTCCTTCACATGTTGTGTAAGTACATTTTCCGTAACCAACTCCACAACCATGTAATGCGTAGCCGGGGCTGGAGGGTTAACCTAACCAAAAAACCTAACCTAACCTAACCTAAATGTATTTAGGGGCTATTAGGTTAGGTTAGGTTAGGTTTTTTGGTTAGGTTAATGCTAAAAAAAAAAATAAAGCCAAGAAAAGAAAACAAATTCCGGTGGATAAAAATTATATAGCAATGAAGCATAAAATGATAGGAACCCAAAACTACCATTAGAAATGAGATCCCATCTGTGGTGCGGTTCGTAAATATTGACCCTTCATCCTTCCCAAAAAAAGGTTAGCCTAGTTTATGTTAGGCTAATCCGTAGCTGGATAATTATAATGGTGTGACAGTCGCGAGACCCATCGCCTTTTGTGTGACCTACTGAATTTATCATATCACATAATGCTTCGGGGCATTCTGTGTGTGGCCACCCTCGTAAGGGGAGTAAGGCGTCCGGCAATAGATAGATAGATAGACATAATTACATTGCTTTACATGTTCGTACCGTCGCAAATGTATTATACAGGAGATATACATACGATAAAAATACTCTCCATATATTATATACGGTACCGGTACAGCCCCGCCAGCATCTCCGCCACACTTAATCAACCAAACTCCCATCTTTACTCTGTACAAAGTACTGTACAAAGTTAAAGTTATGTGGTACTTATTACCGAAACTACCACTAATTAATTTTCAATATTTGAAAGCTATTATAGAATAAGGATGTTGCAAAGGTCATAATGTGTTTCAAGCTCCGGAGATACATTTTATGTGCACTATATAAAGCACTGTAAAAACAAGAAACTCTCCCTATAATTCTCCTTACTGACGCCAGTGAAACTCTTATTAAGCCCCTTACTGTTAAAATAGATGCTGATTTCAATAAGTCATGGGGGGGGGGGTAAAGGGAATTATTCTATAATTGCACCTACACGAGCTAAACAAATTATTATTATATTTAACAGGAAGGTATGACGAGGTAAGTGATGTGGTATAGGTGGCGATATATGCGGAAATGGATTATAAGGGCATTCTGCCCCCTCTGACCCTCTTACGAAAATCTACGGTTACTCACTCCACTCCAACTGGATTTCTACCGTTTTACCCAACCAGCAGGGGTGTGGGGGCGGCAGCCCCCACCTATAATACTAGGATAGGTTAGGTTAGGCTAATGTCTCTCTGAAACATTGTAAAATCTGTGTCACATCTAGATTGATAGACTTTTGTCAGAGGGGGCGGAATGCCCTTAAATTCCATTTCCGCATATTGACACCTATACCACATCACTTACCTCGTCGTACCTTCCTGTTAAATACAATATACACTATTTGTTTTAGCTCGTATAGGTGCAATTATAGAAATTTACCGGGCAAAGCCCCCCTCAGCCCATCTTGTATCCAATGGCAAAAAAAATATATACCGTATATATTTACTCTAAAAGTTACTTGCATCTGAGTGTTTCAAAATCGTTGGATAATGGGAGAAAAAAAAAAATCCGGGGATTGTAACTAATTTCAACTACTGTACTGTATAATCTATATTTTATTAATTTCACCAAAACACCTCCAATGAAATTAATGAAAGTATATATGTGATTCACCGGGATTTGAACCTGGGTTATCACACATATTTTTAGACACCTTAACCCTTAAAGATTGGGGTCGGACTTAAGTCCGGTTCCAATTTACAGCAACTTAGGAGCATTAAAGGGTTTTAAGGGCTTTTAAAGGGTTAAAATCAAGTGCAAATGGCCGGGAGCGCAGTGGGCCAGACAGCCGACTCCCAGGGCTTACCGCCGCCCATTAACTCATGTTCCCTGTGTTCTCGAGAGGCCGGCAGTGTAGCCAGTAGTGAGCATAGCTGGGAAAAATATGCCGCTATACGCTAAACTCCCATGTTACTGGTATCACTGTATGAGAACCACGAGTGCTACGTAGCTCGTTCTGGTCTCATTTTGAAGCTTTTAGCGCCTAGTATTTTGCTAAATAAAAAAAAATTCATGCAGATACTTGATTTATCATGCAGGAGGGCCTGAATATGCCCAAATAAGCCCAAACCCCCCGCTAGACAAGGGTTAACCGTTACACCACCAAGACGGTGATGAAAACTACCTAATGGGCTGATGGGCTGGTCTATCAGAGTGAGAGCTGAGCGATCTCTGCCATACCCATAGCTTACTCTGACTGTTCCTTTTACTTATATATCTTCTAGATCCCAAGTGACGGCGTCTTTTCCGTGGATTGACCTCCTTACTGCCAAGATTGGGAGCCAAAGCGTCACATTTTTCCCTTGCCCCTCAACTTTCCCTTCATAATTGCTGAGTGGCACAGGGCCTTGGGTGGGGCTTTGGTTTCCCGGGCGTTTCCGCACCCTCCTCATCTCCTTGCCTTGGAGTGGCTTCGGTCACCCGGGCTTTGTTAGTGGTAAGCAGGGAGGGTTTTGTGGGGGCGCTCGTTTATGGCCTTGGCCTTGCTCGAGACCTTGGGACTGTTCGGCCAGACGGCCTGGGGAACAACAACAACAACAACAACAACAACAACAACAACAACAACCTAAAACCAAAAAGAAAAAACATGGGAAAATTAGTGGTAGTTTCGGTAATATTTTCCCGTTGTGTTCTATTGTTTCCTCTATGCCCCCGGAAGTGATTAAGTGCCCACAACAATGTAACTGCCTTCAAATATTCTGTAAGAGTTGTGTAAGCGGGCATACCGTCCACTTTGTTTACATCGTTGCACGCTCTCAGTAACATTCGCGTCTAATTTGACTGATTTTTTATTGCTGTTATTTGCCAGGTGTTGGGTAAATTGTTTTATCGGCCGTGGGATACAATAATAGGTGAGGGGGGGCTTTGCTCCCCTCACCCCCCATGATTTATTGTCATAATCATATATTACCTGCAGGGGCAAATAACAGCAATAAAAATGTCAAATTAGACGCGAATGTAACTGCGAGCATGCGACTATGTAAACAAAGCGGACGGTATGCCCACTAACACAACTCTTACCAAATATTCTTGTATTCCCTCTCAAATTCGACTCTGTCTCAGAACAGCATGCCACCTGGTATGCCAACCTGCCTCCTAGGTCCTCGACCTTGCTTCCTATTTACTTGGAAGTTGGAATTCTGGATCTGCAGATGCTACATCAGGTTGATTTCAGTTAACCTTGACTGCCATTCTACTGAACAACAATACTAGCCTACACTTTAAACCAGTTTAGAGGTTTCAATTCTAAACCATTCGAGGTACTACAGTATATGAGGGGGAATTTGTATGGAAAGAAAGGGAGGGAGAGCATATCCACTTACATACAGTATCAGTGTTCAAGCACCGTTATTCTGTTACTAAGTTTTTTTTCTTTTCAGAATCCTGTTAAATGCTGAGGTTGGCATCAAGATATGTTCAGCATCACGGAACCAGACATTGTTTACATCCAACAGTTCTTACCGGTACCACAGTCACATATTTCGACACTCTACCAACAACCATCAACACTACATTGATTTCT
This sequence comes from Paralithodes platypus, assembly GCA_032716605.1. Classification (NCBI taxonomy): domain Eukaryota; kingdom Metazoa; phylum Arthropoda; class Malacostraca; order Decapoda; family Lithodidae; genus Paralithodes; species Paralithodes platypus. Next base: position 49,450,079 of record CM064568.1, on the reverse strand, counting down.
GCAAGAATGGCCAGTCAACATGAAGGGTTAGTATTGTATAGGCCTAGAGTATCTATACTGTACTGTATATCAATTGCCTGATGCCTTGATTACCAAGAAGGTGGCCATGAATGAATCACCTCCATGCTTCTCTGTCATATGTCAATTGGTGCCCTTTTTCCCACCCAACACCATTTTCACTCCTTTACCTCTCAACTTCACCCCACCACCTCAGTCTCAATCTGTCTCTTCCTCTCTGCATTTCCATCTAACTCTCATACACTCCACAAAGTGTTCCTCTTCACACTGTAACACATTTACATCTGCACCACATCACTCTTGTTCCTCCTCATTCATCTGTGTATCTCTGTAAGCATTTATACAATTCCTACAGTTCCCACCACAATCATTCATAAGACACCCTATCAAAAACCATCACCACCACATAAATAATTATCTACTAGAATGGCCTGTTAACCCGTACAGCCCCAGCGACGCGTCTGACGCGTCGGCGATGTATGTAACGCACAGCCCCAGAGACGCGTCTGACGCGTCACCCTAATTGCGCCGACCGTAACCTCAGGTGTAGCCACTCAAGAGGGCTCAGATTTGTATGGGAACTGTGTACGTATCCCACGCATCCGTGCCGATGGTTGAAAACTCTCAAAGTCCACGTGCGTGCGCGTGAGCGCGCAATAACCTGGTTTTTTGGGGTAATTGCCTTCAATGTTTTACTCTTGTAAAATACGTTTTCGGGGGCTCTGTAGGACCATTCTTTAAGCTTTTTGAGCAGTTTTTCGTGGTTTTTCCTTCATTCCTAACCCATTCGCTATTGTTTCTGGAATAAAACAATTTTTTGAAAACCGGCCGGGTTCTGGTGAACAAACATTACAAAACTAGCCGGGGCTCCACAGGTTAATATTAAAGGTGAACTACGGGGATGAACGAAAAAACGAAGATTAATGCAGGGTCATAACTTGGCATGAATATACTGTAATATGTATATGGGCAATATCGATATAATTCCATTAAACTCCAGAAAAAAATACTAGTATATAATGTCGTTGCCAACTCGGCGATCAGCTGGACCAGTTCAACGGCTCGGGATTGACGCCATTGTATGGAGAGCCTAGTTTTGTAAACAAGATATGCAGTCCTGGACTGTCCGGTCTGTTTTTCGTAATTAATATCTTTCAATTCAATACTCAAGCTCTGCAAACGATCGAACAACGTCCTGAAGATGTGGTGCACATCAAGAAATAATCCCATCTCGCCAACAATAAACATATAGCCAGTGTTTGTGAGTGTTTTAGCCTGGTCCAAAGTTGAGGCAGGTCGGTTCTAAGGCCTATTTCGTAATGATGATATAGTTTTCTGTTCAATTTATATATCGCGGTTCCTTGACCAGACAGTGCTGAAGCCAATTGTTGAGCTGTAAACATGCATACAAATTATTAGAGTTTCTCACATAAAAAAACACACAGATTCACCCATTTCCCATGTCAAGAGTTCCCGCCATTGCACAAAATGACGTCATGGTAAACACGCCAGTTCGCGCCACATAAAATAACTTAGATAAGCTATATATCTATGTTGTTAAAACAAATTGATGAAAGTTCTTCAGTATCATGTACCTAAACCAAGCAGATCCCAATGGACTTTGTAGTTTGAATAGGTTTCATCCCTGGAATTCACCTTTAAGGGTTAGTTTAGAGCAGGCCTACCATAAGCAGCTAAGCATTACTAAAAGTCCTACAGTCCCCACCAGGCACTCAAAACAACACTACCAACTACCACACTAATATCTGCAAGAATGGCCAGTCAACATGAAGGGTTAGTATAGATAGAGCAAGCATTACTAAAAGTCTTACAGTTTCCACCACAATCACTCATAACGACACTCAACCAACATCAATCACCACCATGTTGATTTCTGCACACAGTATGTATTTTATGTAGTGCCTTTCACTCTAGATATTTTTTCTGAGCCATTCCTGCATCAAGGAATGTTTTTTTTTTTTATCATATTGCGATTTTAAATTGGTGGAATTTACCCTGAAAGACAAATCTCAAGTGATTGCAAGCAAGAATGATTTGCTCACACATCAAAATCCCAACTCCGTTGAAAAACTTCCAATTAATTTGAATTGATTGGAAAGCTAAAGTTGACGTTTTGATTAGAAATACATCTGATTGGAGATAAATGCATGCCATGTATGCATGTATTTAAACCTTTTAAAATAAATTACTGTATTCCCAATTCTGCTTTTGCTGAATTGAGTTTTGTCTTCTCCGGAACCTTTGACGCACTACTCCTAAATGGCTGCCTCCATTACATTGAACACAAAGACCAAAGTTGTTCGCAGCAGAACCAAAATGAGCTAAGTGAACCTGCTAGATTTCCGCTACACTCGCTAAGTAGGTTGTTTTGCTGAGTTTTTGTGTCTCCGGAAACTTTGACGCAATGGTCTACCCAAGGTTAAGAGATAACCTTGGGTCCACCAAAGCGGCTGCCTCCACGTCATGGAACACCAAGACCAAATGTGTTAGCAGAGCCAAAATTAACAAGGTGAACCTGGCGGATTTACGCTACCGGTTGTAGTGGCTCTTGCACTTCGAGATTGTCTAAAACGGATTGTAGCGTATTCATCCGTCATTAAGGATTTATTTTTATTTTTTAATTTGAGAAAATTCACTGCTAACATGTGTTTTTCGACTAGTTAACTTAGGAGGTAGTCCCTTGCCTTGGAATTTTACCATGCGAGGATTACTTTTATGGCTGGGATTATATCAAATCTGTCAAAGAGTGGATATATATTAATACATGATATGTATGTGTAGGGAATATTGTATTATGATATGTGATTTCAACTGATTTGCAAGTAATTATTTTTTTTGTTTACAGGCCACAGGAGAGCAAGGTGGAAAGAGTGGAGATGGTGGCTGAGGGTAAATGGCTTACTCTGCAGAACTTCCATTGGTCCGACCACAACGGCAGAAAGAGGTGGGTTGCTTAATGAATTATAACCAATAGCATGAATGTAGGTGACATGATGCATCATCATCATTATCTCCGACACCTTGCTTCCTCCTGGAAAGGATATCCATGAAAGAAATGCTTCCAGGTTACTTTGTCCAAACATACTTCCTTTGCCCATGCCACAATGTCCCTTCCACTATGTGGAAGTTTTTCTTTAACCCTTTCACGCATTTATGACGCAGAGGTTGCCAGATTAGCAATAAGAAATAGAGTTCTCTCACTCTTATAATTACCTCTCCAAAATTAGTTTTCTGCCCACAGCTAACTCAAAGACAACTGCAGAGGTTGAAGTAACTAAGCTAAAGATTTCTAATTACCCCTGATGGTAACAAAGGCTTTAAAGTATCCCGAATAGGCTTAAAATCGCGTCATATGTCGGAGAGGGTTAATATTATTTTTCCACTTTCTTCTCCCATACCATAGCTGGCCTTCCACTACCAGCTGCTCCACTCACCTGACTTCCATGTATCTTTCTTGACGTTCAGTTCTCATCCATTCTTTGAACATGACCGTACCACCTCAAAGTACTTCTCTTCATGATAAATGCCCACTAACCCTGAGATTATGAGATATCCCCCAGAACTTTGTACCATATCTTCCTCATTCTTCCTGTATTTTTCTACACATACCCGGTGACTTTACTAATAATGTTAAGTAACTTACTGCCTTAAGGCAAGTTGAATTGATTTGGCCATTGACTGAGGGTGGTGTGTTACTTGAGTTTGTACATTCACTTCTTACATACATACAAGTTTAAAGACTGCTTTATCCACAGAGAGTGTGGTTTTAGTCTCTTTACTGTAGTACAGTACAATAAAGACTTGCCACAACATCGCCCCATCATGTCATCACAGTGGCCGAAGTTGATGTAGCACTAACAGTGTATCAGCGAAACTCAGTAAAGTCCCCCTGAAGCACTTGTACCTGGTGAATCTGCACCACACCAGTCTTAACCGTGCTACAATACGGCAGTAACAAGAAATCACTGTAACTTCTACAGAGGCTGACCACTACCGAAGTGGTGGGCGGTGGGGTTGCTGCATCCCTACGCCAGAGAAAGGCCAACTTATGCCAGTGGGCTGTGAGAGTAAGACACTAGGGAACCATGGGGCACACCATTATGGCCCCACTGCCTTCACCACTCTTAAGAAAAGAGATAGAAATAAGAATGATGAAAAAGGTAAAGTCAGAACTGGCTATGGGAAGTAAAGGACACCAATTCTCACACTGACCGATCCAGCCCACCACATGCTTACAGTTTATGCACGTCGACCACATTATTGCTATATATTTGTTGTCACAGTCACATTATGCTATGTATTTGTTCTGTTGTATATTTTGTGTTTTACATTAATTTTTCTGCTATTGTAAACCTGCAGTGAGTTGAGTTCCTTGCTAGTTTTAATGAATCATTGTTCCTTAGTACAAAGTTGCCCTCACTGATCCACATGTTTGACCTTCTCTTGTAGTATAAATGAGAGCGCCCTGGTCAGTGGCGACCATTTCTATGATTGGGATAGTGAATGTGCTCTCCACGGATCCTTACACTGTCCATACGCAGCTTATGTTCTCTTGTATTTTCATTAATTTTGTGTTATGCGAATTGTACTTTTCAATGCATGGCGATTCTATTTAGCTATCTCCGTTTGGCTATTATTTACGTTGCGATTATTGTTACCGGTATTGTTTTGTTTGCTCTGTTTGGTATGCATTTCAGGTATGTTGTCACCAATAAACTTGTACCGAGCTGCTCTCTGATCTCGCTGGTCCCTCTCTCACTCTTGATCATGGATGTAGACTTGTAAGACACATGATATTTTGTATTGTTCCTTCCTACAAAGCTACAGATAAGAATACCTGGATATGTCTGACCAGCCACCGCTTGTCAACTTTTATATAGCTGGCCCTCTCTGAACCTACTGCATAATTCCTAATTTAAGAGATTACAGTGGGGTGGGGAACATTATTTATTTTTAACCATGAATTATTATTTTTTTTTCTCTCTTTCTTTCTTATAAACAACCTACAGGCAACACACCTTAACTATTTGGAACTTTTACAGAGTGTGGGAGGTGGCAGGACGGAGAAAGGTTGGAGGTAACGAAACAGGACAGGATAGCGTAGCGGTGGCTGCTCTGGTTACACATAAGGGACACCGCACACAATCTATCGTCCTGGTTAAACAGTTCCGACCACCGCTACGAGCCTACACCATCGAGTTACCTGCTGGTTAGTTACAGTCTATCTTTATACAGGGGCCCTACTGGAAAAAAAGTTTGTTAAAATTTAGTAGGTTATTCTTGTGGGAGTTATGGTGTATGGGGGTGCATTTCTCAATTTTGTTGATGATCTGTACCCCGAAAGGGGTTGATATAGGGGAGCTATCCCCCCGCCAAAGGCGGCTTTCTAGGGCCTTTCCTAGCTGATGCTGAGAGGATTGGGTTCTAGTCATGTGGTGATGGGCTGGTCTATCAGAGTGAGAACTGAGCGATCTCTGCCATACCCATAGCTTACTCTGACTGTTCCTTTTACTTATATGTTTTCTAGATCTCAAGTGACGGCGTCTTTTCCGTGGATTGACCTCCCAATCTACCAAGATTGGAAGCCAAAGCGTCACATTTTTCCTTTTCCCCTCAACTTTCTCTTCATAATTGCTGAGGGGCACAGGGTCCTGGATGGGGCTTTGGTTTCCCGGGCGTTTCCGCACCCTCCTCAGCTCCCCGCCATGGAGTGGCTTCGGTCACCCAGGCTTTATTGTGGTCGGCAGGGGGGTGTTCTGTGGGGGCGCTCGGTTATGGCCTTGGCCTTGCTCGGGGCCTTGGGGCTGTTTGGCCAGGCAGCTTGGGGAACAACAACAACAACAACAACAACAACAACTAAAGCAAGTCAATAATGATGTAAAAGTTGAGTCACACAAGCACTACAACCATTTTTCCTGCAATTGTGGTCATGCAACTTTTGATTTAAAGTTAGATAGTAGCTATACTAATTCATACAGCCATACCCATAGCTTACTCTGACTGTTCCTTTTACTTATATATCTTCTAGATCTCAAGTGACTGCGTCTTTTCCGTGGATTGACCTCCCTACTGCCAACCTAGAAGTTGGCAGATTGGGAGCCAAAGCATCACATTTTTCCCTTGCCCCTCAACATTCCCTTCATAATTGCTGAGGGGCACAGGGCCTTGGGTGGGGCTTTGGTTTCCCGGGCGTTTCTGCACCCTCCTCAGCTCCCTGCCTTGGAGTGGCTTCGGTCACCCGGGCTTTGTTAGTGGTAAGCAGGGAGGGTTTTGTGGGGGCGCTCATTTATGGCCTTGGCCTTGCTCGAGACCTTGGGGCTGTTCGACCAGACAGCCTGGGGAACAACAACAACAACAACAACTAATTCATACACCTAGTATAACATACCTTTAGTTTATTTTCTGATACCAATTCAAATGAGTCTTGCAATACTGCCTAAAAAAGTGTACCAGTAGGTTGAGTTGGCACTGGTTGAGAGCTACTGGTGGAAACGGTTTACTAGATGTGTTGTCCTTTCATCTTTTTCCTCTGTTAAGGAACAATACAAATTTTGAATGGTGAGATAGATATGTGGGGTTAAACTGCAAAATAGGATATCAATTGAGGATGAAAGGAGCCAGTTAAGTATCAACTGTATCAATGAAGAGATTTGTACAAGCTGGGTTAGTTAGTTTGGGCATGTCGCGAGGATGGATTATCAAAATTGGAGGAAGAGTTTCAAATCTGTGAACGTGATGGGAGCTTCACGGAAGGGCAAGACCTAGATAGATTCGGTATCAGGCTGTACTATCTGATTTCAGATTATATAAACTTTCAAGTGAGACAGCCTAGATCAGGGCTGTCTGAATTGCCGAGACTGCTGCCATCAGGACATGAGACTGATATATGCCCTGTGTGGATCACCCAGTCTTTAAAATATTGTATGTGTGTATGATGCAGCTTTTAACACTAAGGGCTAAAACATGCCCTTGCTACAGGGACTTAACTGGACATTTACCACTAAACGCTAGACCGAGCTCTTGCCGTCTATCAATGGCACGGCGTGAGATCGAATTGCAGACATTTCGATCAGCAGTCAGACATACTACCGACCATGCCCTCTGTGTACATACATACATAAATTAAAAGACCGGGGTGTCCCGTGATCTAGTCGTTCAGAGCACTTGTGGAATACCAGTCTGGGTTCGATCCCCCGAGGAACCTCAAGGGTTTAATTTACTGCAAGCCGTGGCGTTGTCAGTAGAGCGTCGGCTGCTGATCAAAGGGTCAGCGGATCGAGCCCGCACTGTCAAAACGTTATTGTTAGATGTCAAGCCCAGGCAACTTGACCTAGCGATTCGTGACAAACGCCCTTCTCGGGAATTCACGGAGTATGACCAAAAAAAAAAAAAAAAAAAAAAAATTACTGTAATAATAATTTAACACTTACGCTGCGGGAATATTTGCGCTATTTAGGGCATATTCAGGCTCTCCTGAATGATTAATCAAGTATCTGCATGAAATGAAATGTATTTTGCCAAAAACTAGACGAAAATAGCTTCAAAATGACACTAGAATGAGCTTCCTAACTCGCGGGGTTCACCCGCAGCGCTGCCATAGACATTCGGGAAAACTCGCTAATTATTAGCAATGTAGCGCTTGGCAACACTGCTGAGACCGCGGTCCGAGACCACAGTTTTCCTCAGTGCGCGGCTGGCCGTGCTGACAGTCGGAGGTGGGCCCCTCGCTGTCCCGCCCACTGACACTCGATTTCTACAGCTTTTACAGGCTTTTAAAGCCTGGAAATTGCTGTAAATTGCCTATGCGTTCTGGAATGTCTCCCGCAGTCAATGGGTTGAAAAAAAAAAAATCCACACGAAGTACGGTTCTTGTCTCATATCCTAATAGCAGCGCTCCAGGCAGCCCTGTACAGAGCTGCTTCACTTGTAATTTTTTTTTTAAATTCAAGATCAGACCTTAAGGCCTGATACAACGTCTTTCTTGGTCTGCCCTTTGGTGCAGCTCCCTCCACGTTCACAGACTTCCATGTTTTCACCCAACTTAGTTCGTCCATCCTCTTCAATGTCCAAACCATGCAAGCCTGCTAGTATGCATCTCATTACTGATATTCTTCATACAGAGGATACCTTTCTCCATGGATAAAGAACTAACCAGCTTGTTGCTTCCCCAATTAGTAGGGTGGCTTAGCGACCAATTTTGGGTGTTTAGTGCAAAAGTGGATAAAAGCGTGAAATTTGGCACAGGTGTTGCTAAGAGGTTACTTTTTTATTTTAGAAGGGTAGCCCTCTTGTATTTAGTGTGGTTTACCTTGTAGAAATAAAAATCCAACATGGCCGATAATCATGCATATGGAAACATGTTAAGAAGTGTATATGTTATACAGTGCGACATTTGGCACCATTAAACAGTTATAAGAGGTCATTGACTGAAAAAAAGCCTCAGAACCTCATTTGAAAACATTATTTAATAATAAAAATAAAAACAGACAAGTAAGAAGAAGAAAAATATGTGAACATTGTTGATAAACGTCTTCATATCACATGTAGGCCTACATATGATGGTATAAAATACCATGAGATTCTATTTCACACCAACACTCATGGCATATTTTAATATTATAGACTGTTTTTACTTTTTGCAACTACATTTACACAGTGGTGTGCAGTCCAAGTTTGCTTTTCCACACTTGCAATGGGAACAATCGCGTTTGCAGTTGCAATTGATTAATTGTTGGCAAGCAGATGACAACTCCGGAATGGTGGTCCATACTGGCACCCATTTAAGATCCTTTTTCCATCCATATGCTTGAGGGGATGGCACATCCACCTGGGCTTGGTCACTTAGTGACCATATTCCAGCTTGAAACACTACTCTTCTTGCGTGTTGAAGGAGTGCATCCTGAAAGAACAGAAGGAAAGAAAGGTTACTTTTACTAAAATACTTACTGTTCATACAGTTTACAATGTTTATATGAAATTTATTTAATTTGCTAAAATGAAGATTTTCCAGTTTTATCATAATCACCTTTGTTGGCGGCAACTTATCCATTGCAGTCTTTCTGTGGCAGAAAAGATCCATCCGTACATCATTTATGGAGGTGCGTGGACTTGTTTTGTCATACAGGACAGCAGTGAACCTTTCAAGGCGGCTAAATTAAAATGTAAAACTTGCAAACTAAAGAAACCAAAATTGGGACAAGGACAATATAAAGTCAAATTAAATTATCAAAATCGCTATGTGGAAACAACGTTTACTAAAATGAAAATTATTAAATAAAAGAACACAATCCACCACATAGGGTGTACATTACTACATGAGCAAGTTAATCTGTTTCCCAAGCAAACTAATCGCACATATAACAACGCACTATCGTCACGTTAAAGGAAGTAGTCAAGTTTGGGAAGTCCGGGACGTTCTGGCAAATTTTACTAAACTCTGCATGAATAAAGAAACTATATGTTAAATGTCAAAATATTATTTAAAATCAAATTTGCAACATGACAAGACATTAAAATAGTACAAAATACAAATATTGATAAGATATCTATACTATTACAAAATAATATATAAAATACAGTACAGCACTCACTAACGATAGTGCTATCGGGTAGGTACCTGTAAGCATAGCATGCAGGGAGTCTGGGTAAAGTACTTCAAAGGGATGGTAAGCCAACTGCTCCAGTGTATCTGTCACCTCTTCATATGAAGTCCAAGCCTGCCAAGCTGTTTTTTTGCCTTTCCCACGAAATGCACTTGTTGTGTCACATCCTGTAAAAGAATGAAATACAGGGAGTGCTCGAGATCGTTGTTCACCCAGACTGGAACAGATACTGTTGATGCTGTAGAAGCAGAAGTTTCTGCTGCCCACGCTAGGGAGTCGTCTTTGGAAAGCTCTTTCTTCTGCAAGAGATCCAAGGCTTGCTTTACCCAGCTATCTTCTTGGATTTTGGCTGTGTCAAGACAATTTACTACCGGTAGCATCTCGCATGCTGGTACACAAGTAGCACTGGCCTTCAATGCTACAGCTGGCACAGAAGCATAGTTGTCAGGTAGTGTGTGTTCACTTGTACCAGATGGTGGTATTGCTACTGGTGCTCTGTACTCTCCATCATGTTCTTTTGTAGGAAATTGAAACAAACTAATGCCTGTTCCATGGAAGGACGAGGTGGAAGTGGTCGAGCTAGGATTATGATCTAGATGAATATTCAACCCAAGATAGATAGGAAGAGGAGGCTCACGTAACAGGGTGTGCCTTGTTTGAACACATGATCTGAAGCTCTTCTCTTTGTATTGAAAATCATGGTCTGTGCTATGGTAAGACAGGGTTGGGATACATGTTTGTCCTGGTCATCCAGACCTGTACCATTCAAGATCATTGAAACAAGTGATTTGAGACTAGCTGGTACAGAATCTTCCTGGCAGTTTGGTGTGAAACAGCCTGTAAATCTGAATCCCTCGTGGTCGAAAATATCTTTCCTGATGATGTTTGCAGCCTTTGCCAGAATATTGGCATCTTCAGAGAAATCCCGCTGTTTCAGTGCTTCTCTCAACATGTTACTCATGCCTTCTGTGAAAACAATGACTACATTTTTCCCTTCTTGCTGCTCCTGTGCCTCAGGAAAATTTTGAGGATGATATGTTTGAACCTACTCCTGTGCACATAATTTCTGACACCAAGATTCTGGAGTCGGTCTACATACATGACATATAAGTCTTTGAGTGTAAACATTAAAGTTCCACCATTAACTGAACTTTGCAAGTAGTTTTTCAGTTCTACAAAGACAATTGATTCTATCATTTTCTCCTCTGTATTCAGCAAAATCTTTCTAGATTTCCTTTTGAATGAACGATATCTGTTTCTCAGTCCAACTAAGCACTTCAAATGATATTTTGCTTCTATTGCAATCAAGTCTCCTCCAGCAAGTGTAGAGAGAAGGTTAGTGTCTTTCAATTCTGTAGCAATGGTGCGTACATTCTCATCATCAAATGTGCAGAAATTATGTACTTCACCTTCATCTCTTCCCTTTTCACAGAATATACACATTTGCTGGTCCAATGATCTGCGTTCTCCCCTCGATTTTTTCTGAGGAGATTCATGTAGGTAAGGTTGTCTTCTCCTCTTTGCCGCGGATTGTTGTGCACTTTCTAGCTTTGAGTTATTAAACTTCAGGTGACACGATCTATGCCAAGATGCATAATGATCAGCAAACCTGTCTGCTGTTTCATCGCCATCATCAAATTTAAGTTTCTTTGGAATTGCATCAATTTCTTTGAACGCTGCCACATTTTTCAGAAATGACCTGTACGCTTCTTTTTTCTCATCACTTGTGCCAGACTTACTCCTCATGGGACACTTCAATGTTTCTGAACTCTTTATCTGGCAAATAATGCAGAGTTTCCAATCCATATTGCTTTATTGGTATCTTACCTGAAAGCTGAAAAAAAAGACGAAAAAGGTGAGTTAGCAATGTATTTACATGTACAGTATTATAATTATGATTAATAAATAAGACTACCCTATGTAGTTTGTATAAGATATAAGTGATTATAATAGGATGCAACGACTATTGTGCCCATAATTGAATGTAAAAGGAGCTAGTTTAGTAGTATGACACCACATAGAATATTTTGCAGAGTAACTCAAAATTTGCATCATATAAAAAACATGCACATTTGACGTATATTGAATTTTTTTATTTTTGCCGATTAATAATTCAAAATGGCTGTATATCTCGAAAATAATTAACTTGACTGTTTTCTAACCATAAAAAATTAATTTCCTGACCTCCAAAACCCATGATTTCATGTGTCACACATACATATTAACCCGGGAACTGCGGGGAGACTCTTAAGAGTTCCCCCGGCGGACTGCGGGGAGACTCTTAAGAGTGAGTGAAAAAAAAAAATCAACTTTTGACATCGAAAAAAAAAAAAAAAAAATATATTTTTTTATTTTTTTTTGGCCCCTGGGCCATGCAAAATCTCAGTCCTCTACCTCCCCTCCTTCCCCACTTTCCTCCTCTCCTTCAGTTATCACCTATTTTCCCTGTTATTCCCTTATTCTGAGGTATATTTTCGTGCTAACATTAGCGAGTTGCAAGCAGGGTGTTGTCATCACTGATGGCAAGCGAGTGCAAGAGAGAGAGAGAGTATCGATCGACTGTGTCTCAGTGGCCTTGGGGGAAATTGGCGGGAAAGCAGCTTGCCTCACCCATACATTATACAACTCGCGGGCTATATCTCCGATTTTGACCATCCAAACGCTGTTTTCACTCGTTTTATTGTTGTTTCAGGTTAATACCTTTATAATCAACCCATAATAGGCGCATATGGATAAGTATTAATGCTATTAATGGTACAATGAATATTTTAGTGACGGAAACACCTCAAATACGTCAGCACAGGGGGACGTTTCCAATTACCCCCATGCGCACTTGTTAGGTTAAGAAAAAATGTCACATAGACAATTTTTTCCTGTCGCTAACTCTAAATTCAAGATGGCGGCCATGTTTTGTGTCACAGACATATTTCAAGATGGCTACCCTTCTGAATTAATTTAGTATGTTAGGGGGAAGCTTCATACCAAATTTCATGCTTTTATCCGGATGTGCACTAAAATTCAGTTAAGCCACCCTACTAAATCCCCAGGCCTGATAGATGGGGGTGAGACAGCACTACAGACAGCCATAAGAGAACTAAAGGAAGAGACAGGCTTCACAGGACAAGCCTCACATCAAAGTGAAACCGGCCGTGTGGTGGCTCTGGATCCTGGCATATCAAGCAGCACCATGAGTATTGTTACACTACAGGTGGGCTTCACTTATTAATGATTTAATTTGGTATAAAGGCCACAAATTTTCTTTTCATTTCAGCTAACCCTAGATTATTTTTATTCATTAATTAGAGGATAAAGAATATGCTCCATGTATCTTATTACGTGTCGTACAAGGTGATTAATAGGGGGGAAAGCGCAAGCATTAACTAACAGTCTTCCAATACAGTAAAGTCTTGTTAAGGCATTGCCTTGTTGTAGCACTGTTCAGGTTGGATTGATGCAGATACTGCAGGTGCCGGTGCTGTTGGGTGCCTTTGTTAATCCTTGTTGAGGCATGGTTAGCACTATGTCAACATCAGCCACAGTAATGACATGGTGGGGAAGTGTTAAGGCAGGAATAAATTTTACTATACTTCAAGTGCTGCAAGGCAACCCTGTCTGAACCATTACTATGTAATAGAAAAGGACATTAAATCATTGTATGGATGTATTTAAGGAAGGGTCTGTCAGAGTTAGTGGGTTAATTGAGATAGTCTTAGTACTAGGCTGGATAACTCATCCAAGTTACCCACTAGAGGATCCAAAGGGCAATGATACAGAGATAAGTGACATGGCCGGACACAGAAGTGTTGAGTTAATGTCCCTTTCTCTAGATTTCACACCATTTATCAAGGTTTTTGGCTTACTGTTAATTTTGACTGTACATCCAAATAGTTAAACATAAAGAACCTGATTATTATGTAAAACTTGCAAAATAAACAAACCAAAAATAGGGACGCCTGGAATGCCACCATTTAGGACATAGAATTAAACCACACTCTCTGTGTATGACACGTTTTTTAATCTTGTATGTATGTATCTATCCAAAACTATAGAATTTTTTAGCTTGTGAGTACCCCATGATAGTTCTCCAGGGAGCAGAATCACTGATCTGAAAGGCAGGTACAATACCGTAGTGTCCTGATGGCTTGGAATTAACGCAAGGCATAATTATGGTGTTATTCACAACCGAAACCTTGTTTGTAGCCAACCTGGTTTAGTTGCCAAATACAAAGCACATTTGGATAAATGAGACGTAATTCAAAATCCACTCATTTAATGTATTATTTCCTTATACACCTAGTATAGCTGCCGGTTTGCCAAATGTCACACTGTCACAACCTCAAATGATCACTGCTACCTATACTATTGATAACTGTTTTCCAATACTTGTGTGATGAGCTCGATAGCTATGCAGTAGCTAAATAAAATGCAGGAGATTGTATAGCAAGGATTGTGTTTAGCTGTTGAACAAAACTACCACTTCTTAGAATGTACCTAGAAATGTTGTCGAGTGCCATACAGTCCAGACATTTAAATACTGTATTGCCTTGGTTGGTTTGGACACGTGGAGAGAATGGATGATCAGTACTGGGTGAAGAAATGCCAGACTGTGAATATGGGGGGAGCTGCATGTAGGGGTAGACCTATAATAACATAGAATCAGGTACTCCGGTCCGATCTCTAAATACAGTATAGAACTTGACTACAGAGGCAGCCCTTGACAGGGGCGCCTGGAAAGCCGCCATTTACGACGTGAGACTGTAACCACATTCTCTGTGGACAAAACGATCTTTAAACTTATGCGTATGATGAATATCTTGCCATCAATCCCTGACTGACTGGGTTTGTGCCCGAGTACTGTGTATCAGTATTATTTATAGTACAATCATTTAGTTTTCTGGATTGGTCTTTCTGGAGCTGAAGCCCTTCAGTTGATTGCTGTGGCATTTTTTTACAAATAGCCTAGTAAGGACCAATTGGTCTGTTGTTGCTGGTCTTCCTTTGTATTCCTTTGTAATAATGATGAATTGGTTTCAATTTTTGTAATAATTTCTAACCGTGTATAGCCTAGTCATTTTCATTTGAGTCCATTCTTGTATCCATTTCTAATTTTGTATACGGTACTGTAGTCTTTTTCATTTAAGTTCACATGTACTTTCTACTGTACAGTATATCCATAGATAATTTTGTAAAGTACAGTATTTTTTATTTGAGTTTTTCTCCGCAGGTTGATGGAGATAGTGTAGAAAATAGAGAAGTGAGGAAGGTGTGTGGGGTGGACGGTGAAAGGACAGAGGTGTTCACTATACCACTCTCCGACTTGGGTACCCGGCTATCAGGTAGAGTCCATTTGTTTTCTTTATTAGTTGTTCCTATGGTGTTTGTATATGTGCTTTTGTATGTCCATGATTTGTTTTGTATAGTTGATTTTGTGTTTTTGTGCATGTGCTTATATATTTCCATCTTGTTTTTGTGTAGGCCTAGTGTGGGTGTGGGTGCATGACATTTTTCTGTGCCATGTATGTATGTATGTATATACTCAGGCACATACCCCATTGTTAGGGGTGGCCGACTCGTGACAGAGCCCGCATAGAAACAACATTCGAGGGTTCTAATTCTCAGGGTCCGGGACCACTTACGCGTTCCTTCGCCCCTTTCTCTATCTCGATGAGTAGGAGAATAGAAATGCAAAACTTGCAAAACAAACAAACCTAAACAGGAACTGCACAATATAAAGACAAAAGAACTTGTCATAATCACTATGTGGAAATATTGCATTGAAGATTTAGAACAACAATATTATAAAATAACACAAAACCACCACATAGAATGTACATCACTATATCTATCTATATACTCAGGCACATACCCCGTTTTATTTTTATTTTTTAAAGTTGGGGGTAGCCGACTCGAGACAGCCCAAACAGGAAAAAAAAAAAAAAAAAAAAACACACACACACAAATTCACACACATCTAGGTCGCCCAGGAGAAGACCCAGAAACCAGAGATCACTAAGGGCACTCCAGCACTCCCGTGGCCCCCAACCTCTTTGAGAAGGTCCCGTCTCAGCAGGTAGACATGCAGCAGAGCACACCACAGTGCCCGCCCACCACGCATCCAGGCGTACAATTCATATATACCGGCTCCCCGGGCCAGGCGCCTGACTGACTATTATCTAGTCCAACTGGCGCCCGAACCCCTCCCCCAAACGACCGCGTTATCACTCATCTATTCAGTAGTATTTTGCATTCATTCCTATTTATTACCATTTTCCTTGCCTGATCTATAGTCATTCCTCTATCACCCAAAGCTTGTTTTGCACAGTCTTTCCATCTCAATGGGGGTCTTCCTACCCCTCTACCTCCCCTTGTATCTGACTCGCCTATTCTCTTTGTAAGCCTTTCATTTTCCATTCGCTCAACATGTCCATACCAGCACAGCACCCTTATGTCTACTCTGGCCGACAAATGTTTCTGCTGGGGTCTCCAGTAGCCAGATAGATTACTTCTTGGTTAACAGGAAAGACTGGAAACTAGTTCGAGATGTAAAGGTCATCCCGAGCGAAGAATGTATCCCCCAGCATAAGCTACTTGTGTGCGACATGAGCTTATACAGAGATCCTAAGCGCAAGAAGGTTTACATACCCAAAAGGAAAGTGTGGCTGCTGAAGGACAAGGAAGTTAGGGATAGGTTTCATAATGAACTGGAGGAAATGAATAGAAATAAGGAAGCTAGGCCTAACGATGTAAATAGCCAATGGAACTTTCTTAAGCATAGCCTTATCGCTGCCACTGACAAAGTCTGTGGGAAAACAAAGGGTCACCCCAGGAATAAGACCTCTTGGTGGTGGAACGATGAGGTAGAACATGCTGTGAAAGAGAAAAGGAGATGCTTCAAAGCATGGAAGAAAGGAGGCAGCAGGGAGGAATACCAGGCAGCTAAACGAACTGCCAAAAGAGTTATTTACAATGCTAAAAATCGCATTAAGGACCTGGTCCTCGAACAAGTGTGTAACACTGACAATCCCAATGGGATCTTCAACCTAGCTAGGCGAGTTAAAAATGACAGTAGGGATATTATAGGTGAACAGTGTGTTAGAGATGATAATGGGAAGATTGTGTATGCAGAAAATGAAATCAGAGAAGCATGGAAGGTACACTATGAACGATTGCTAAATGTAGAGTTTGAATGGGATAAGGAACAGCTTAGTATCGAAAAAACCAATATCTGGGCCCCCTCCTTTGATAGCACCAGCTGTAGTGAGCGACGCAATCAATAAAATGAAGGACGGTAAAGCTCCAGGTTGCTCCGACATTGTCGCTGAGATGATAAAAGCCTCAGGGGAGATTGGTGTAAACTTAGTCACTGAGTTGATAAACACCATTATTAAAGATGAGAAAATCCCAGAGGATTGGCTCAAAAGTGTAATAGTAAATATATACAAAGGAAAAGGGGATGCGCTAGATAGAGGAAATTATAGGGGCCTGAAAATGCTTGACCAAATCATGAAGGTCTGTGAGAGAGTCCTTGAGGGTTTGATCAGGCAAAGCATCTCTATTGATGATATGCAGTTTGGTTTTATGCCAGGACGTGGTACAACCGATGCTATCTTCATAGTCAGGCAGATACAGGAAAGATACCTACTAAAAGGCAGGGATCTTTACTTTGTGTTTGTGGACCTGGAGAAGGCCTTTGATAGGGTACCTAGAGATGTTGTACAGTGGGCTATGAGGAAACTTGGTGTGGAAGAGTGGCTGGTGCGTGTGATAATGAAGATGTATGAGGATTCGCGAAGTTCGGTGAGGGTGAAAGGAGTACTGAGTGATGAATTCGCAGTCCGTGTTGGAGTCCATCAGGGTTCAGTGTTAAGCCCCCTCCTCTTTATTATGGTCTTGGAGGCGCTGTCTAGAGTTTTTAGAGGCGGACTCCCGTTGGAACTGTTTTATGCAGACGATTTAGTCCTAATAGCTGACAGTATGCAGGATGCTGAGGCCAAATTCAGAAAGTGGAGAGAGGGCATGGCGAGCAAGGGTTTAAGAGTCAATATTAACAAAACCAAGGTTATGCATTGTAGTTTGAGACGAGGCAATGTGGAAAAGAGCGGTGCATACCCATGTGCAGTGTGTGGAAAGGGAGTGGGCGTTAACTCAATTCAATGTAGCATCTGTCGATGTTGGGTACACCATGGGAGTAAGCGCTGTAGTAGAATAAAGGGGCCCCTGCCGAAGGATAAGTCAGAAATAGAGAAATTTGAGTGCGTAGTGTGCAAAGGCGAGCTTGTGTTAAGTGATGATCCTGTGGCTGTGAATTTTGGAAATGAGTCTTTGGAGCTGGTGAACAAGTTTTGTTACCTAGGAGATACCATCTCTGCCGGTGGTGGGGCCGAGGCTGCCACTGTTGCTAGAATTAGGTGTGGCTGGGGGAAGTTCAGAGAATTGATGCCAATCCTGACCATGAAAAGAATGCCTCTCCCCCTGAAGGGAAAGGTGTATGCCTCATGTGTTAGAAGTGCAATGACGTATGCCTCAGAAACATGGGCCGTTAAAGTAGAGGATGTCAACAGAATGGAGCGTAATGAGATGAGAATGGTGAGATGGATGTGTGGGGCCAGGCTACAGGATAGAATAACAAATGTTGAGCTGAGGAGACGTTTAGGTATAAAGAGTATTAGCGAGGTGATGCGTACAAGTAGACTGGGATGGTATGGACATGTGGAGAGAATGGATGAACAAAATTGGGTGACAAAATGCAGGTCTGTGATTGTGGAGGGAGCTGCACCAAGGGGTGGACCGAGGAAGACCTGGGATCGGACTATACGCGCCGATCTCAAATCCAAGAACTTGACAAGTGAAGCAGCCCTTAACAGGGTTGCCTGGAACGCCGCCATTAGGACAAGAGACTGAAACTGCACTTATGTGTGGAACACTCAGTCTTAAAATTTTATGTATGTATGTACTCTCCTACGTATCTCTTCATTCCTCAGTCTGTCTCTACGAGTCACTCCACACATACTACTCAAGCAGCTCATCTCCATCACATCCATCTTTCTTCTCTCCCTTTGCCTTCAGAGCCTATGTCTCAGCCCCATACATCACTGTTGGTACAACTATCCCTTGATACATTGCACTTTTAGCTTTCATTCAGATATTTCTCACCTTCCAAATACTTCACATTGCTCCGAAAACTTTCCTCCTTTCACATACTCTCTGTTTGACCTCCATTTCCATACCTCTGTTCCTGCTTATCATTCCTCCTAGATATTTATATAAACCACTCCACTTGTTCCAGTATTTGCCTATCCAGCCATACATCTATTTTCACCCTACGATCACCTCTATTACACACCATCACTTTACTTTTATTGACGTTCACCCTTAGCTTCCTCCTCCCACAAACCACACCAAACTCTTTGACTACCCGCTGCAGTTTCTCCTCAGAATCCGCCACCAACGTTGTGTCATCAGCAAACAGCAACTGATTCAACTCCCAATCTCTAGCATTCTTTCCTACTAAACCCAATCCTCTACCCATAGTTCTCATTTTCACCTCCCTCACCACACCATCCATATATTAATTAAACAGCCACGGTGACATTACACAACCCTGTCGCAGACCTACATTTACCTCAAACCACTCACTCAACTCATTATTTCCTACTCTAACACATGCTCTGCTCTCTTCATAAAAACTCTTGACTGCTCTTAACAAATTTCCTCCAATTTCATAAATCCTTAGCACCTTCCACATTGCTTCTCGATCCACACGATCATACGCTCTTTCCAAATCCATAAAAGCCCAAAATATCCCCTTATGCTTCTCTAAATACTTCTCGCATAGCTGTTTTACTGCAAAAATCTGATCCACACACCCTCTTCCCCTCCTAAAACTGCACTGCTCTTCTCCTATTGTTTCCTAAGCAAACTACTTGCCCATGCTGTATATTAACATACTCTCGTCATATTCAAGGATTAAATCAATTAGGACGTTCTGGTAAGTTCTGTATGAATAAAGAAACTACAATTCACGTTAAAGTTTTTTTTATTGTAAACTGAACTAAAGGCATAAAACAGCACATAAAACAATATTAATAAATATAATATATATTACAAAAATTGCAATTTGACAAGATATGAACAATAGCACAAAATACATACATGTACAGTACTCACAAATGATAGTGCTATCGGGTAGGTGCTTGTGAGCATAACATGGACGCATGACCCCTACCAACTGGTACCCTATAAATAACCTACATTTATAGTACAAATATAGTAAGGAAATCACAAAGGGAAGCAATTGATACTATCAAAAGTGAATAGGTATAATAAAGTAGAACAATAGCAAAACATAAAGAAGTGTGGTGATGGGCTGGTCTATCAGAGTGAGAACTGAGCGATCTCTGCCATACCCATAGCTTACTCTGACTGTTCCTTTTACTTATATATTTTCTAGATCTCAAGTGACGGCGTCTCTTCCGTGGATTGACCTCCCAATCTACCAAGATTGGAAGCCAAAGCGTCACATTTTTCCTTTGCCCCTCAACTTTCTCTTCATAATTGCTGAGGGGCACAGGGCCCTGAGTGGGTCTTTGGTTTCCCGGGCGTTTCTGCACCCTCCTCAGCTCCCCGCCATGGAGTGGCTTCGGTCACCCAGGCTTTATTGTGGTCGGCAGGGAGGGTTCTGTGGGGGCGCTCGGTTATGGCCTTGGCCTTGCTCGGGGCCTTGGGGCTGTTCGGCCAGGCAGCTTGGGGAACAACAACAACATAAAGAAGTAATAACAGATATGAATAAAGAGTACTCTTTTAATGAGGACAATACAAATTATAAAGAAATAATTAAGAATTCAAAATAGAAGCAGATAAACAATAAGACCTAACGATCTGATCGTGAATTGAAAACCTGACAAGTGAGGCAGCTTTGAACACGGATGCCTGGAGCGCCACCATTTGGACGTGAGATCGAAACCGCAAATTGTGTGCAGCACACGGTCTTTAAACTTATGTTTGATCAAATTTAAGATTACTGTCACAATAAATTACCTAAAAATGTAATTTATGCAACAATTTACTTGCAACAAGAGACAGTCTCAATTTTTCAATAGGGCCGAGAGCTGGTCCACATTAGCCATTGTTGTTGAAAGATAGGTGCCATCTATGCCATGTACTGTACAGTACTGTAAATTCTCCTGCCGAAATAGCTGGTACACTACTACTGTACTGTATATGATAACTTTAGACAGTTGTTGTTGTTGTTCCCCAAGCTGCCTGGCCGAACAGCCCCAAGGCCCCGAGCAATTCCAAGGCCATAACCGAGTGCCCCCACAGAACCCTCCCCGCCGACCACAATAAAGCCTGGGTGATCGAAGCCACTCCATGGCGGGGGGCTGAGGAGGGTGCGGAAACGCCCGGGAAACCAAAGCCCCACCCAGGGCCCTGTGCCCCTCAGCAATTATGAAGAGAAAGTTGAGGGGCAAGGGAAAAATGTGACGCTTTGGCTTCCAATCTTGGTAGATTGGGAGGTCAATCCACGGAAGAGACGCCGTCACTTGAGATCTAGAAAATATATAAGTTAAAGGAAAAGTTAGAGAAAGCTATGGGTATGGCAGAGATTGCTCAGCTCTCACTCTGATAGACCAGCCCATCACCACATGACTAGAACCCAATCCTCTCAGCATCAGCTAGGAAAGGCCCTAGAAAGACGCCTTTGGCGGGGGGATAGCTCCCCTATTTCAACCTCTTTCGGGGTTGGGCACCCGCCCACAGTTAAAATTAAATGAGGAAAATTACTTGGGCATGTGCTTAAAGGAAATGTTTCAAATTATTTCATCAGCATGTCAAAATTATTCATTGAAATTCATACCACCTCTCACTACTGGTTTTTATACGTTCGTGTAGCATTATCGACATACAGTTTGTTACAAACAGAAGGCCGTACCATAACCATATATGTACAATAAATGTAAATGTAGGTCATCACTAGGAATAAAATGATAGAAGGATAGTCAGCATCGCAACAACATTATACTCATTAGCTGTTATAATTCTCACAATTTATGTTGACACTCGGTATAAACAAATGCGACTAACCCATTTCACGCCTATTATCCAACGCAATATTTCACCGAGAATAGCTGGAAGCATAGACTACAGTAGATCTGGACTTAACACGAAAATGGAACTTTGCAGTAAGGGACCCAAAATCGGAAAGCGAAACCCCAAGTTCAACTTCGAAACCGCGAAAATGTGATATTTTTTACAGCTCCGATGTTCGAACTTGGGGGTTCGTTCTCCGATTTTGGGTCCCTTGCTTCAAAGCTCCATTTTTGTGTCAAGTCTAGATCTACTGTAGTCTATGCTGGAAGTAATAAAGTATAAGGCAGAGTTAGCCTAGAGTCCTAGACTTTGTAGAAAAGGGTGTGTGTGTTTGACGAGCTTGAAGGCCCCGAATGAAGAGCCAGCCTATGAGTGCAAGCGAGAACACAGGAGGAGGCAAGGGGAGAGATGACAGTGAAGTGATCACCGATGAGACAACAATGGCGAGTGGTGATGTATCATCTATCCATCACGCAATACAATACGCTCTAGAGGCCAAAAGGGCTTGCATATAGTGGGGTAGGCAAGATGACTCCAGACCCTTGTTGTTATTGTTCCCCAAACTGTTTGGCCGAACAGTGTTGAGTCCGGTATACCATAGCCGTTCCAGATGCTCGGGCCCTCGAAGAGGCCAGGGTGAGATGAGATCTATCTCTGAGAGGGCAGCGGGGGAGGGACTTGCACCCCCCGGCCAGTGCCCCCACCGTCCGCAGCCCACCTTGCAGTGCCACCCAATCGGGCGATTTTGACAGCACCTAGAAGGAAAAGTAGTACAGTACTCTTTGGTTTTGTTGGATCTTTCTGCGGCCTTCGATACAGTGGACCATGACCCACTGTTGAAAGATCTGCACTCTTACGGTGTTCGTGAAAGAGCACTCTTGCTCCTCAAATCATATTTATCAGATAGATTTCAGCGTGTGGTGATTGGCCATACCATCTCTGACCAAGCCCCCCTGTTGTTTGGAGTTCCTCAGGGATCGGTTCTAGGACCAATCCTCTTTATAGTTTACACTAGCGGCTTGGCATCCTTGCTAGATGCTCATGGTGTTGCCTATCACTTTTACGCTGATGACACTCAGTTGTATGTGAAGATAGAAAACATTAATGATACTAAGACCAAAATGGAATCTTTATTGTCTGACATTAAGATCTGGATGGCAAAGTGGAAACTCAAAATGAATGAGAACAAAACAGAGATAATTATCATTCATGGAAATAGAAGGGGAAATAATGCTGATAATGTAGTGACTCTGGATATAGGAGGTTCTCAACTTCGCCCAGTAAGCTCAGTGCGAAACCTTGGAGTATACTTTAACTCTAAATTGAACTATGAGAATCAGATCAATCAGGTCATAAAAATTTGTAATCTCCAAATCAGAAACTTGTATTCAGTGAGACGGTTTCTTAACAAGCGCTGTCTTCTAACATTGGTTCACTCAATTGTCCTATCACGTGCGGACTATTGTAATGCCTTATTGGTTGGCCTTCCTAATTACTTACTACAAAAAGTTCAGTCCATACTAAATAGAACAGCGAGGCTCATATTTGATCTACCTCCAAGAACCCCCACTTTATATTTGATAGAGCTGCACTGGTTACCAGTTAAAGCTAGGATAGAGTTTAAGTTGTGTCTTATGACTTTTAACCCGTCCAGCCCCGGCTAGTTTTGTAATGTTTGTTCACCAGAACCCGGCCGGTTTTCAAAAAATGGTTTTATTCCAGAAACAATAGCGAATGGGTTAGGAATGAAGGAAAAACCACGAAAAACCGCTCAAAAAGCTTAAAAAATGGTCCTACAGAGCCCCCGAAAACGTATTTTACAAGAGTAAAAAATTGAAGGCAATTATCCCAAAAAACCAGGTTAATGCGCGCTCACGCGCACGCACGTGGACTTTGAGAGTTTTCAACCATCGGCACGGTTGCGTGGGATACGTACACAGTTCCCATACAAATCTGAGCCCTCTTGAGTGGCTACACCTGAGGTTACGGTCGGCGCAATTAGGGTGACGCGCCAGGCGCGTCTCTGGGGCTGTGCGTTACATACATCGCCGACCTGTCAGGCGCGTCGCTGGGGCTGTACGGGTTAAGGCACTTATGTTTGGCGAACCTAAGTATCTTGCTGATCTCTTGATATGCCCTTTGGCACATTCTGGTGCGATCCT
Organism: Paralithodes platypus; assembly: GCA_032716605.1. Classification (NCBI taxonomy): domain Eukaryota; kingdom Metazoa; phylum Arthropoda; class Malacostraca; order Decapoda; family Lithodidae; genus Paralithodes; species Paralithodes platypus. The sequence goes on along the minus strand of CM064568.1, from coordinate 49,426,186 downwards.
GAGAAGCAGTGATGATGTGCTGCGTCTTGATGAGCCGGTAGCTATCCAGCAGTCCTCTTTCTCTGATCGGTCCTTTTCTTTCGTGGCTCCTAGGTTATAATATAACCTTGGTTTGACTGTTAACTGTTTTTTGAAAGAGTCTATGGAGTTCAGCTGTCTAATTGATAAAGGCAATTCATTATATTATAATGAATTGCCTTTATCAATTAGACAGCTGAACTTTCACAATTTCACATTTATGAAACTTTGAATACAAATGTACTGCCGCTAAAGACTCGTCTTATCTACACAAGGTAGTTGTGGATGTAGTGTGCTGCTTTATTTTTAGTTTGTGTTGTATATGCCTTTATTAGAGCTATTTTATGTTGTCCGTTTGGATAATAGTGCAAATGGTTTTAAACAAACTTTTAGTTGAAGATATTTTGTAAGGAATTAACCCTTTCACGCACAGGACGCGATTTGAGTCTATTCTGGGATACTGTAAAACGTTGTGACCATCAGGGGTGTTGAGAAACCGTTAGTTTAGTTACTTCAACATCTGTAGTTGTCTGTGAGTTAGCTGTGGGCAGATAGCTAATTTTGGAGAGGTGATTATACGATTGAGAGAACTCTATTTATAATTCTCCCTACCAGGAATTCACCGGAGACCTCTGGTGGACGCTTCTGAAGTAGTGCCAGAGCTACGTCTGTCGACATAAATAATACTCAACACCTAGGCTATGCAAAGTTTATCACAATTTCTTACGATTCTGCACGTTTTACATTATAATATACTAGATGGCTACACTAAGTGCTTATATAGTATGGTAGTTGTGGGGGTAATGTGTCAGCTGTAGAAAGTACGACATATAGCTTATAAGTAAGAATGATCGATGGAGAGGGAGGGTGAAGAACTGCGGGATATCGCCATTTAAAGGGCCCAGGTCGCTTTCTGTACAAAACAACGTGTCTGGCGCGGCAACTCCAAGAATTTCTGGTAGGGAGAATTGCTAATCGGAAACCCCTGCGTCCACATGTGCACGAAAGGATTAAATAGATCATTTCCACTTTTCTTGGATATTACTGTATTGATAAATCAGTCAGATAAAACATTGCATGAAATTTATGCTACTAAATTGTAAATCCAGTACAGTGTATGGTGGGGAAGGATTAGGGGAAAATGGAACATTATTTCATAGGCATGTCTGAGACTGGGTGGATTCAAATCGAGGTCTGAAGTGACATGGACTGTCTATATCAGTGTTTTAAATCAGTGGAATCCTCACTAAATATCTAGTAATTTTGTACATTCCATCAAAAAATCAGAATATAGAAGTGGGCGTTATTTATGAAACTTTGAATACAAATGTACTGCCGCTAAAGACTTTTCTTATCTACACAAGGTAGTTGTGGATGTAGTGTGCTGCTTTATTTTTAGTTTGTGTTGTTTATGTCTTGGTGGTTCCTTTATCTTCAATTGTAATGTTTTGTCTGCTTGTATCTTTGTAATGCTGTACTGTATTTATAAAAGTCTTGCCCTTGCTTAATCATGCAAGATTTGTTCTCTGCATCACCATTGTTAATAATTGTGTATTGGTATACTTGTACAGTATATGTAAGTCAAGTTCAACCCTTCATTATATTATAAAAAGCCTTGTTCACCTTATTAAAATGTCTTGTTCTCACTTGCATGTTGAAGACTTTTAACCCTTTCACGCAGTTCTCACTTGCATGTTGAAGACTTTTAACCCCCCCCTCACGCACAGGACGCGATTTGTGCCCTTTCTGGGACCTTTGTGACCATCAGTGGTGTTTAGAAACCTTTAGTTTAGTTACTTCAACCTCTGCAGTTGTCTTTGAGTGAGCTGTGGGCAGAAAAATAATTTTATAGTGATAATTATGAGATTGAGAGAACTCTATTTCTGAATGTTAAACCGCAACCCCCGAGTCCACAGGATGGCGAGAGGGTTAAAAGATATTTTCCATAATATAGCAAAACTCAATGTGATAAGAACCATATTTTGGACTATATTTAGCTATATAGCTTATTCAAGAACTATGAGAAGTTTGTGTTATTGTCTATTGCCATGTTGTTTGGCTTACTTACTTCAGCTCTTGTCCATGCTTGTAGACTGCTATACTGTAGTTGTAGGTTTTGTTCACTTCTATCCTTTCTTTAAAGCCTAGTCCATGCTTGTAGACCTATTTGTAAGCCTTGTACACTTCTTATCTCTATTTAAAGCATGGTACATGCTTATATTTTTCAATCTTGTTTATCTTAGACAATCAGTTTTAAGTCTCGTTTATGCTTCATTTGTTGGTCTTTTTTCGCCTCCTTGCCAATTTTAAAGGAGCTTACTCTTACTGTACTTTGCTTCATTGAAGATAATTTAGCTTGGCTATTTTTGGGTCTTTATATATTCCTTTTATTTTGTCTGAAGTTGACAGTAGACACACTTTATATTGGAGAATAATTTATATAACTAGCTAAGAATATGCATATTGTTTCACAGTGGGACTAGCAAATCCTTTGAAATATTATAGAGGTAGTCAAGATATATACAGTACAGTATATAGATTTGAAAGATAAAATCAGATTAAAATAGCATAGTACAGTAATGATAATTATACCTCTTCAACATACCATACAGTATATTAGGTATTATAAAGGGGGCCCCACCTCTTTTTTTGTTCTCTCTCTCTCTGGGTTGTATCCATTCGGCCCCATTCAGCCTACTGTTTTAAGACGTTTTATCCTCATCCAGGTGTCGATTTTTTTTGCGATCCAGCATATTTTTTACAATGTTTTTGACAGCAGGCTAAATTTGTACATTTTTTCGATAGAAAAATGTCTCCTGCAAAGCCGGATTTCTCCATAAAATGCTGGCTCGCGATAATCAACACCTGGATGGGGATAAGCGTCTTAAAACAGTAGGCTGAATGGGGCCGAATAGATACAAGCCAGAGAAAGAGAGAAAAGGAGAGAAAAATAGCAGGTGACCCCCCTTAAGCACATTTATTACCCTCATGGTATATACCAATTGGGAATTTTCTATGTTTCAGAATTTGCTGCTGACGGCTGTATTGTAGATTCAAGAGTTGAGGCTTATTCTCTGGGACTTAGTATTGCAGCCAGATAATTTAACTATTTATGTACACCCTATGTGGTAGATTGTGTTCTTTTATTTCAACATTTTATTTTACTAAGCGTTATTTCCACATAGCGATTTTGATTAGTTCTTTTGCATTTATCTTGTATCGTCCCAGTTTTGGTTTGTTTATTTTGCAAGTTTTACATTATAATTTGATAAGCATACACTGTACTGTATGCTGGAGGGAGTACTTCAATGAGGTGCTAAATGTAAGGAATGGAGAGCCAGCAAACATAGCTGGATATAGTATGGGAGGGAGAAGAAGAGAAGTAGTGGAGGAGGAGGTGGGGATCAGGTCAGAAGTGTGGGAAGCCATGAAACGAGTGAAGTTGGGGAAAGCATCAGGAACAGATGGAGTGTGTGGGGAAATGTTGAGGTATGGTGGTGAGATAGTGATCGAATGGGTATGGAAAATGTGCAAACTAGTATGGGAGAAGGGGAGTGCACCCGATGACTGGAAGACTGGCATAATAGTCCCCCTATATAAGGGCAAAGGGGAAAGAGGAGTGTGTGGTAACCACCGAGGAATATGTCTTCTAAGCGTAGTAGGGAAGGTATACAGTAGGGTAGTGATTGAGAGAGTGAGAGTGAGAATGGAGAAATGGATAGGCGATGAGCAGGGAGGTTTTAGGAAGGGAAGAAGATGTGTAGATCAGATTTTTACCCTGAATTGTGTTGTGGAGAAATATCTGGAGAAGAAACAAAAGGTGTATGTTGCCTTTATGGACTTGGAGAAGGCCTATGACAGAGTGGATAGAGAAGGTTTGTGGAAAGTACTTAGAATATACAGAGTAGATGGCAAGTTGCTGAAAGCAGTGAAGAGCATGTATGAGGGTGCAAAGGCAGCAGTACATGTGGAGAGTGAGCAGAGCGAGTTCTTTGACCTGAATGTTGGTTTGAAACAGGCGTGTGTGATGTCCCCGTGGTTGTTTACTGTATATATGGATGGAGTCATGAAAGAAATACTATCAAGAGCAGTGGATGTTGGTGTATCGCTGAAAAGGGAGGGAATTGAGTGGAAGCTACCTATACTGCTGTTTGCGGATGATACAGTTCTGATGAGTGATAATGAATGGGTGTTGCAGGGTCTGGTAAATGAGTTTGGAACAGTGTGCGAAAAACGTAATTTGAAGGTAAATGCGGGGAAGAGCAAGGTTATGGTCTTCGAAAGGGGTGAAGTAACAGAGTGTGAGGTGAAGCTGAACGGTCAGGTTATGGAGATCGTCAACTCTTTTAAGTATCTGGGCAGTGTGTTGAGTAAAGATGGGACTATGGATGAAGAAGTGCGGGAGAGGGTACAACAGGGGAAGAGGGTTGTAGGAACGCTGAAAGCAGTAACAAGAAATAGGGTGGTCAGTATGGAAGTGAAGAAGTCCTTGCATGACAGTGTGGTAATCCAGACACTGACTTACGGAAGCGAAGCATGGACGTTGGTTGAGAGACTCGGACCAAGAGTGAGAGCAGTGGAAATTAATTACTTAAGAAGTGCATGCGGAGTTACATGAGGGATAGACAGACTAATGAGGAAGTAAGAAGGAGGTGTGGTGTGGAGGTAGATGTGCTGGAAAGTGTGATAAGGAACAACTTGAGATGGTTCGGCCATATGGAACGTATGGAAAGCGAGAGAATGACTAAGAGGGTGTACGAGAGCGAGGTGGAGGGACAGAGAGGGAGAGGTAGACCGATAGAGGTGGAAGGATGGAGTGAGGAAGTATATGAACGAAGGCGGTGCTGGTTGGGGGGAGGGGCGTCGACGGACTGGGGACAGAAGTGCATGTGGGTGGTTCGTTCGTGGCCACCCCTTCGGGCATCACGGCGTCAGGCAATATAGATTGATAGATACACTGTACAGGTCTCCCCGATTTCCGATATTACTGTATTATAGGTTTTTTTGGTGGTTGTGTTTGGGTTTTGGCTGGTCCAAGAATCCCCATTTACCCTCATTAATTTTATGGTTTGCTATAAGATTTTTCTATTTCAGATTGGGTTTTCAGGAACGTAATCCAATTGTAAATCGAGGGAGACCTGTACTGTATGTTCCTTTGGCTAAATACCTGTTTAAATATTTCTATACAGTACTGTATTTTTATTCTACTTTATATTTGTTCATTGGGAGGTTTGACGTACCTCCCAACCTACCAAATAGGAAAACCTACTATTTGGTAGTAGTCTTGGAAAATCCAACGTCAAGGCTATTAACCTAATTGCAATGACGACTTGTCTATTTTGACTGCTATGTCGTCATTCCAACCGCGGTTAAAAAGAAAACGTCTAGAGTCTACTCCTTATCTTGCTCTAGGAGACGTTGTACATTAACCAAAACTACCACCGAAGGTGAAAAAAGCATAGAAGAGAAGAAAAAGGGGTTTACCTTAGTTACCACTTAAGGCCCATCCCGTGTTCCGTCATGTGCAGATCCCTGTCGAACGTGCGCATGAGCGACCCTCTCTTGTCATCACATCTCACGTCAGCAGAAGAACGCGGATGGGCAGGGGTCCGGCGTGAGGGAGGGTATTATGTACGTTGGATTTTCCAAGACTACTACCAAATAGTAGGTTTTCCTATTTGGTAGGTTGGGAGGTACGTCAAACCTCCCAATTTGTTAGTAGTCTTGGCAAATCCAACGTCAAGGCTGCATAACAAATAGGAGGAGGACATCCAAGCCCAACCTACCAAAAAAACAATGCATAAAACAAAATTACGAATGACAAAGACACAATTTAAACAAGAGAGTTTAATAAAAGAGCGAAAAACTGAGGAGTAGCTAAAAAGAACAGTTTTAACACATGCCCGTCATTCATAGTAATGCAAAAACATAGACTTGTCTGAAACCAAAAAGGTACTGTACCCAAAATCCCTTTTCTTCAAAAACCAACAAAAACACTGAACACAAGAACAAAACACAATTTTCAATGTGGCAAAAACACTTATGTACTGGAACAATACATAATCCCAAACTTGCAATCCAGTGTTGCAAACCCGTACCCCCCCCTTTGTCAAATAAAACAAAGGAAAAGAACGAGGGACAAAGGGGGAAGACCAGGGATCTTCGCCAGAGCACCAGGAAACACGACCCCCGAGAGCAATCACCGGCCGAGGGGGTCGAACACTGGACATAATCAGGACATAAGAGGTAGGAGGAGATGAAGGAATTGATAGAAGACCACAAAACCGCTGAGGCGATGGCAGGGAAGGATCGACGTGGCAGGAACCGGAAGGAGGCAGCAAAGGATCTGACATCGTGCGCAGAACCCCTACAAACAGGGTGACGGGCACGAACGGTCCGACAAACGTGGCGGCCCATCTGCACCTGCGAGAGCCTCCCACCTGTCCGAGGAGACACCCACACAGCAGTACCCGAAGGCGGCGCCACAGACGCAACAGAGGAGTGCAAGGCTGACACCGGGCACAACACATGGCGAGGATGCCCACGCCGTAAAGCCTGGACGACGAAAGGCTGGAAAACGGGGGCCTCCCTCCCATGCGTGGTAACAAAAGGAGGGGAGGAGGCGAACGAGACGCCATGCAAGGACGGGGAGAATCGCACGCAGTCCCGGGGCCGTGACAATGCCGCTAGTGCAGACACCCGATCCCCAGTGGCCAGAGCGACAAGGAAAAGTGGACGCCCGAGCAACGGAACCGGCGTAGCGGCCCTTGTATACGTGGGTGAAGCCAGAAGGACCAGAGCCCGCCCCAGATCCCACTGCGGAGGGACCTGGCGCGGAGGCGGTCGATCCCAGAAGGCAGCCGTCAGGAAGGAATCCAGCTCCTGTGGCGGAACGACCAGCCCAGCGACGGACCCAAAGACCCCCCGGACGGCAGACAAGTGGGTATGTATAGCGTCGACTGGAAAGCGACGTGTACGGAAGAGGTGAAACAAGGAGCGTAGGACGAGGGAAGGAGAGCCAACTGGCAGGCGAGTGGCCTGTAGCCACCTAGTAAAAGACCTCCAGCGGGACCCGTAAGTCCCCCAAGGAGAAGACGGCCAGGAACGCTGCAGGAAGTCAGTCAGGGCCCGGCCGGGGACCGGGAGCCACCGTGCCTCATGAACAAGCACGATGCAAAGGCCAAAGAGGTCCGCAGGTCCCCAACCTAGCCCAAGTGGAAGCCGGAGACAAGTAGAGGGACCAGACTCGGGCACCACCGCGGCAACCGGGCGGACCAAGTCCGTGCCGGCCACAGAGGCGCGAGGAGCCAGACGCAGCCGTGGTACAGCCGCAGCTTCGCGAGGACCGGGCACATCAACAGCTCGTCTGGTGGCGGAAAGATGTATATCGACCGCCACCTGTACCAGGCTACCATGAAAGCGTCCGGACCCTCCCCGGAGCGCGAGGCCGGAGGGAGAGGTCCAGAGGCAACTGGCGCGGCACCCCCGATGCGAACAAGGCGACCTCCGGAACACCTCAGGAAGCCGCGAGGTCGGCGAACACAGTCCGTTTCATCGCCCATTCTACAAGAACGCCCTGCCCTCTCGACAGGGCGGCCGCCCAAAGGGTGGCAGTCCCGGGCAGGGAGGAGGCATGCAAGGAGAAGGGGTGTCGGTCCGCGAGGAAGAACAACTCCACCGAGACCCCCAATAGAGTCAACGACCTGGAGGACCCCCGCATAAGGAAACAGGGGACAGCTTGTCTGAGTGTCCAACCCGAAGGCCACCGACTTACCCCGAAGGGCCAGCGCGTGGTCCCGCAGGAAGAACAAAGGAACCAACAGTCCGAGGGCATAGACGGGTAAGAGGAGGGAGACCCACCCATCTGCCGGGAAGTGGACGTCCCAGGTTCGATCGGGAACCTCACCCAACCTCGCTCGACGTATCTGTGGCTACCCAGACCGTCGGCAGGGGGGCGGTCCAGGGCACAGCCGCAGAGAGCGAGCCCCGAGCAACCCAGCGACCGAAGCGTCGGCGAACGGTACGCGGGAGCGGCAGGAGCCGATCCATAGGGGCAACGGAAACACCGCGGTGCCCATGAGGAGGAGGCGGCGTAGCCAGAGGCTCCCTAAGGGAAGGGGCAGAGTGGCCCAATGCAGCGAACCCACGAACGAGTCCCAGAGCCACCCCGGGAGGGAGACCGAGTGCAACACGGCGAAGACCGTCCACCGAAGGTGCACCGCGGCCGGCAGACCCCGGGTCACCGTAGCGCCGGACAAAACCCATGCGAGACCGACCCATGGCACGACACGCGACGGGGTCAAGCGTGACTTGGGAACATCGAAGGGGAACCCTAACCGTGCGATGTTGCGAACGACTGTGAGGGCGTCGCCAATGCACAGTCCTATGGCGTCGGAAACTACCAACCAATCGGCCAAGGAAAACAGGATCTGGAGCCCGCTCCTGAGGAGAGGACCCAGAGCATGCCCCACCAGTGCGGAGAAGATCTGCGGCGCGATGTGGAGACCGAAGGGAAGGCCGTCGAACAGGAACACACGATCGGAAGTCCGAACGGCCAAGAATCGCTGGAAGCGAGGATGGAGAGGAACGAGCCAAGACGCATCCTGGAGGGCCAGCGACACTACCCACGACAGAGGGCACAGGGCCAGGCGTACCAGGGGTACCGGCAGCATCCGAAACCGTGTGTGCACGATGTGCCCGTTGAGGGCTGACAGATCCACCACCGGTCGCATCGCGTCGCAGTTCGTCGACGGTACCAGAAAGACACGGGAGAGGAAAACCGAGTGACCGGCGGTCAACTCCCTCGACGCTACCCAGCTCGGGCATGGAAGTGAACACGTGGGCCACCTCTGAAGAGATGGGCCGGCGTCGGTGACAAGAGCGGAGTGGGGGTCTGGACGTCCACCTCCAGGTGAGACCCCTCCGCGCAACCCGCCGCCCCCAACGTCCCTCGCGGCTACCGAGGGGCGCAAGGGCGAAAACAACCCGAGGGAGCACCCGAGAGGAGGGGAGCGACCCGGTCGGCCAGGCGAGAAGGAGAACAAGGAGGCCGACCCAGAGAACTACACATTGTGTTGACGTGGAGGTACCCCCGGTACGGGCCGTGCGGGCATGAGCGCCACGTTGACCTCCTCTACCCCCGACCCCCCCAACCTTGTCGAAAAGGGCGGGCCACCCCAACCCCAGGCCGGCGCGGGGCTGACCCCTTCGAAGGGCGGCCGGAAGTGGAAGGCCGGCCAGCCCCGACACTGAGGGGATGAAAGGGGCAAGAACAGAAGTGCGAGGCGGAACCGACGCACTGGCCAGCAACGTCCCAGTCCTGCGCCCGTGCAAGGCGGCAGCACGTGCAGCAGCACCCCGAAGAGGACCGGCAGAAGGACGGGACTGAGAAGACCCTGCGCGCGGCACAGCGCGTCGGTGCGTGACGTAAGCAGGGTCCGCAACGACACAGCGCGGCGTCGCGTGTCGGAAGCAGGGGCCGCCGACAGAGAAGCGTAGCATTCCCAAGCATCCTGCTTAAAAAAAAACGACGTATATAGCGCAGAGTACAACAAACCCTGACGAATAACCAAGGGGGCCGGCCGGCAGAACGAAGACCGTACCGTCGGGCGTTGCCGAGTTGCCGCCCACAAAACCGCCTTCAGCTCGGGAACCAAAGACACGCGAGCCGAAGGTGGACCCGCTGAACGCGGTCCAAACCCTCGCGAAGATCGCCTGGCGCAGACGCCTCGAAAAGCCGCAGGTGGTGAACAGACGTCTGGAGGGAACCTAAAGACAAGACAATAAGTCCGTCACCCTCTGTCGCAAGGGAAAAACCTTGGCGACAGAGGGCTGATCCGGGTGAGAGAAGAACGGGGTAGCAATAGAACAAAGTTCAAGAACGGGCGCGCTCATCCAGGACCAGAACGCGCCGTCCAACCCGCCGACAGACACAAGAGGAGGCAAAATCAGTGATGACTCCGGGGGAGGGACGGAAGGAGAGCCGTCGACGGATCGGTGTGTGAAGTCGAAGGCCTCAGCAAACCAGGCCTCCAATGGGAGAGGGTGACCGAGCATGATGGCTAAGCCAGGCGTACCGGCGTCGCACAAACCTGTCCCATAGGAGGACAGACCCGTCAACACAGCCAGGGACTGAACAGCCAGAAGGAAGTCAGGGCGGCTGAAGTCTGACCAGAGCGTAGGCCTGCAGAAGGGATGGGGACCGTAGCAGGGGTAGGTAGGGTGAGGCGCTGAGGGTGAGTCACCGCCAAGAAGGGCGAGAAGAGGGAGTCTTCCATCGACTCCAAGCGCCCGTCGAAGCGTGACACAACCCAGCCCTGCATAGCCGACAATCGATCCGAGAGGGGCGACCCCCCCCCCAGATTGGTCGGCCCGCAGGGGCGAGCGTGAGCGGGAGCGAGACCCACGACACGAACCAGCAGCGTCGCGGCCCAAGGAAGGCGAGCGACGACGGTTGTGTCGCCGTTGAGGGACTCGTCCCCGATCACGAACGGCCGAGGGGGAAACAGCACCATTCCCCTCTTCCAGCGACACGTCAGCTCTTGAGAAAGGGGACCCCGAAACCTCACCGAGGCAAGAGGAGGGGTACCCCCCTGGCGAGACGGTAAGTGAAGGTCAGGAAGAGAAGAGGAGGAGCAGGACGACGGGAGTGGGAAGGCTGGCCGGGTGAAAGGAGGCCAGAAGGAGCCGCGGGGGGAAACAGAGCAAGGATCCCCGGGGCTGAGATAACAGGGCGGCCCGACACCGAGGCGGAGGAGGGAGGGACCACCACCGTGGGACGAGACCGTGAAGGAAGAATAGGCACTGAAGCAGGTGAAGTAGGAGAAGCAACGACATCCAGGCGGACCCTCCTGGACAGTGTAGGAGGAGGGAGCAGAGGGCCAGCTACAGCATGAACAACCGCGCGCGGAGAGGACAACGTAAGAGGAAGTCGTCTGGGCTGGGGAAGCGGGCGGAAGGGAGTAGAGCCCCCATCCGTAGAGGCCAGGGGAGGGCGCACAGGGGCAGAGCCGCTAACCCCGGCCTCAGGGCGAGAACCATGACGAGGGCGATGGGCGTCGTCAAGGCGATCAGGAGGACGACGAGGTGAGCGAGAGCGTGGACGGAGCCGGGGAACCCCCCGACGATGGGACGACCGGCTCCGGGACCCAGGGGAGAGGGCCCGAGCAAGGAGAGGGCCAGGTGAACGGCCTTCAGTCGGGTCAGGGATACCCAGGGCGACGCGGATCCGGTCGGCAACAAAGGCCGGGGAACGGTGGCCCACAGTCCTAATGTGGCGGGAGACCATCGTCCACACCGACGGAAGGGAAGCAGAGGCCACAGCCGCCGCCGAGGAACCAGGGCCATGGAGCAGCACAACCACCAGGGCCAGACACGTGCCACACAGAGCAGGGAGGTAGGCCGTAGAGGACACACAGAGCGAGTGGCGCAAGCAGGACTTGTGGCTCTCCAAGCACGGGGAGCGACAACCAAGGCGAAAGCAAGGCAGCCTACCTGCACTAGAAGAACACACACCATAATCAGCACGTCGAAGGAGTAAGTGGAGAGAATGTCCAAGAAGAACCAGGGAAGGAGCATGGGGAAACAGGAACACACATGCAAACAAGTATCCGTACTCACCCTAAACTGGGAGCACAGAGGTAGGTGAGGAGGGCGGCCGAGGCGGAAGAGCACTAGCAGAACCTGCAAAGATGGAGAAAGTGTTAACCACCACTCAACATCTTACATGCAGGGCCTATAACACCAGTAAAGTGCATACACCAATATAGTATCAGGCAACAAGATGACATAAAAAAAGTCAATAGTGAAAGCCAACTATTACCGCAAATTTGCGGGCCAATGGAGGCATAACCGTACCGACACCACCCTCCCGCAATTTTGCGGGACCCCCCAACGATCTCCGCAAATTTGCGGGGAGCCGAAATGTCCCAAAGGACCGAATCAAGCTCCCGCAAATTTGCGGGACCGGCCGAGATGGTCCGGTGCCGAAAAAAGCGAGAGGAGCGTCTAGGGAATACCAAAAAAGGCCACAAAAAATGCGTCATCTCCTTATGAACTCCAAGCAATGATGGCCATCAAGCTGAGCAGTGTCTTCCTTGAATTTATCCTGACTCAACCGGTAAAGGGAGAGGCAAGGAAGACACACCAGGGGAGAGGAGGCACATCCCCCAGGAACCACCCAACCCACAGAGATAGAGCAAAGCCCATGAGGAGAAGTGGCAGGGAGGGTGGTTTCGCACAAACAGGGGCCCCCGTGAGGTACCCCTGGATTGGGCAAAAGACTATGAAAGGATGGAGGTGAAACAGGAAGAGAAAACAAAAACCAGTAAATGAAACTGGTGAGAAAAAGGGTGGCCTAGCCGTGAGCAGAGAATGTGTCAGGGGCAAAAAACCCTGTGGTGTGAAAGAGGGGCCCCCGTGGGGTACCCCTGGAGTATCACGAACCACCTGTCGCCCAGGCCCTTGAGACACAGTGAAGGACTCGAAAGGGGGGACTCGGGAATAACGCTAATAATGCGGCCGACACAAACTCTACAAACATCACCGCCACCAACGAAATCTCAGATTGTTTACCAACGGTACACCTAGGCTATGAAAAAATGAAAACTCATAGGGGCATAGCAAGTCCTGAATGAGAAAACGAGCTAGGCTAAATTAAGCTAAAAGCTAAACTATGCCCAGACTAACAGGAAAAAAGAATATGAAAAGAGAAAGAATGAAAAACATATACGAGGAACGCCAGGCGCCCCCGTACCTTCGGTAGGCTATTTCCACACGCGTCTCCATTATACACACTTAGGAGCCCATTTACGTGTGCCCTAGATCACGTAACATCTGTCTAACAAAAAAGAAGGCCAGATAAGCCGAAACGAACCTAAACAGGGTGAATTAAAGGAGCACAACAAAAGCGACTTCATTCAATGGAGCGCATGAAAAAATGATGACAAGAGAGGGTCGCTCATGCGCACGTTCGACAGGGATCTGCACATGACGGAACACGGGATGGGCCTTAAGCGGTAACTAAGGTAAACCCCTTTTTCTTCTCTTCTATGCTTTTTTCACCTTCGGTGGTAGTTTTGGTTAATGTACAACGTCTCCTAGAGCAAGATAAGGAGTAGACTCTAGAAGTTTTCTTTTTAACCGCGGTTGGAATGACGACATAGCAGTCAAAATAGACAAGTCGTCATTGCAATTAGGTTAATAGCCTTGACGTTGGATTTGCCAAGACTACTAACAAATACAGAATATTAATGCAGAATGTATACTACTGGACCAGTATTTTTACCTCCTCCACATTAGTGAGTAGAAAGCTGTAGACCCTCGCCTCACTCTTGTTGTTGTCGGACCGGTTAAGAAAGTTCTCAGGCAAGATTACTAAATACTGTAGGTCTTGGTGAGAGGATTACAGCAGGAGAAAGGTGGTTCAGATTCGGCCTCTCTGGCAAAATTCAACTACAGTACAGTTTGTCCTCGTATTACGCATAATGTCAATACGCGAATCATCTGATATGCGAGGGGAGGGGGTTCCGAGACCAATAATAAACCATAATACGCGAGGTGGGTCTGCATTGCGCGAATCAGAAAAAAATTGTGAATCAAGTACAACATTTTTCTTAATACGCACTCCCCCCACCCCACCTCCTCCATAATATGCGAGGTAAGTGGCGTGGTGTGATGTGGCAGACATCTGCACAGCGACGCCAGTGACGTCAGCAGCATGGGATGTGCTGGTACAGGTAGTACAGCCTCAGTCTCTCAAGTTGATGCCTGTTGTGAGCCGACTCGCAACGTATTGGCATGTAGATGTTGTGGAAAGTGTGAAAAGGAACACCTTGAGATGGTTCGGCCATATGGAACGTATGGGAAGCGAGAGAATGACTAAGAGGGTGTACGAGAGCGAGTTGGAAGGACAGAGAGGGAGAGGTAAACCGAGAGAGGTGGAAGGATGGAGTGAAGAAGTATAGGAGTGAATGCAGTGCTGGATGGGAGGAGGGGCGTCGACTGACCGGGGACAGATGTGCATGTGGGCGTTTTGTTCGTGGCCACCCAATCGGCAATAGATAGATAGATAGATAGATCTCCTACCCCGAATCCCCAGCCATGCCGAGGAAAAACAAGTTACTGATGCACAAGATCAAGATCATCGACAGAAAGCAGAAAGGCGAAGGAAACTATGTTAGGACGAGCTCTAAGCCTAACAGAGTCAACTGTGTGGGCTAGAAAAGAAAACATGCTCAAGACCGTTTAGTCCTATGGCACTTCCATGTTGGATGGCTGTTCCCGTGCCACGATAGCTATTGTATTTGAGAAGAGATATTTGGCCCAATTCATTGGTCACAAACAGAAAGAACAAGCAACGGCAGAGCTATAAGCGGAAGCTGAAATGACAGTCACTCGATTCTGGCGTGCATTCACCTTTAAAAGTGCCATCGGTTTCTTACTTCAAGTTTGGGAAGAAAGTCAACGACGCAATCATTAATCATGCTTGGCGAGAGCTAATGCTTCATTTGTCTTTGGCGAAGTTGGGTGGTTCAGAGTCTAGCCCAGGGGGAGGCAGCCACAGTTGAAGCAGTGAGATCGGTTTAGGGGCAGTAACGTTCAAAGAAATAAGGGAGGTACATGCCGCAGGTGCACAACAGTCTGCCTCAGACATGATCAAACAAATAAATGAAGAGGACTTGGCACACAAGAGAGGCTAGCAGTAGAACCTTTTAGAAAATGCTTGGATGGCTTGATAAAACTACCTATTGCCAGAAGCCATGATCCATGAAGGGGTGGCCTCAAATGAATCACCCCCATGCACAAAGACAAGCACTACGCTGAAGTCATTGAAAGAAAACAAACCATCACAAAATTACATATGCAGCAGCGACAACAGGAACCATCCACATCATCAGCTAGGATGACAACATGTTATGTCTGTTGTTTCTTCTATGGACTTCGAAGGTGTCATGTTAGAAACAGACATGGTTCGACACAGTGGTAGTGCTAGCAACCCGCAGGACAACTCGGACGAGGAGGGTGATGAGGTGGTGCAGGGAGGTGCGGCCGAGGTTCGGAACCCCCTCTTTTTAAGCCAATCAAGCCTTCCCCACTGTTAAATATAAAGTAAAGTCTTATTCTCTTTTATTGTTAGTGCTATAAATGCTTAAGATTATATTTTAAATTCAGTTTAAAAGTAAAAAAGATTAATTTTCGGAAGTGGTGTCTACCACATGTAATATTCCCCATAAGATATGTTATTCATAATACAGTACCTTTATACAGTACAGTATGTTATTTCACATCACACAAGTTAGTGTGTCTGTCATATAGTCGCATATTACAATGACAATCTGTACTGTACTTTAAACTCCCTTGACTATTCAGATTAACTTGAGCTCATTATAATGTAAAACTTGCAAAATAAACAAACCAAAACAGGAACGACACAATATAAAGGCAAAAGAACTAATCAAAATAACTATTTGAAAATAACGCTTTAATCAAATGAAATTATGGAATTAAAATGTAAAACTTGCAAACTAAACAAACCAAAATTGGGACAAGGACAATATAAAGTCAAATTAAATTATCAAAATCGCTATGTGGAAACAACGCTTACTAAAATGAAAATTATTAAATAAAAGAACACAATCCACCACATAGGGTGTACATTACTACATGAGCAAGTTAATCTGTTTCCCAAGCAAACTAATCGCACATATAACAACGCACTATCGTCACGTTAAAGGAAGTAGTCAAGTTTGGGAAGTCCGGGACGTTCTGGCAAATTTTACTAAACTCTGCATGAATAAAGAAACTACATGTTAAATGTCAAAATATTATTTAAAATCAAATTTGCAACATGACAAGACATTAACAATAGTACAAAATACAAATATTGATAAGATATCTATACTATTACAAAATAATATATAAAATACAGTACAGCACTCACTAACGATAGTGCTATCGGGTAGGTACCTGTAAGCATAGCATGCCTCAAGTGACCCCTATCAATAACTACCCTACAAATAACCTACATTTATAGCACAAATAAACTAAGGAAATCGCAAAAGTAAGCAATTGATACTATCGACAATGAATACATATAATATAAAGACAAATCATTGCAAAATATGAAGTAACAACAGATTTAAACAAAGAGTACTCTTTTAACAAGAACAATAAATTTAAAAAATCATCAATATTAATATTAATAATAGAAAAAGAAAAAGAAAAAGATAAACAATAAATACAGACAAAAAGTAAGCAGAGGTTATACAAGAAACTTCAAGTTAAAAATGCTTGATTAAAATTATTGATGTCAAATTTTAGAATACAGTCACAATAATTGACCCTAAAAAGATTAAATTTATGGAACAATTTACTTGCCTCAAAACCTCTGTCCACTAAGAGTCTGTATAGTAACCTAGCTCTAGCCCAAAAGTCATCTACTTTAGTGCAGATTTTACAAAATCTTATTAATTGGGAATAAAAACAATTATAAGTTATTTTACTATCGATATTACTACTAGGGAAAGGAAAGTTTATTACGTTAAAATTAAAATCATCAACTTTGTGATATACTTTAAGTATGCACTGTTCATTAACAATCTCTATATTTATATCAAGAAAATGTTCAACTTTATAATTTACGTTACATTGTGTGAGGGGAATAGAATTAGGGTAAATAAGTTTAGCAACTTTATTAAAATTTAACAAATTGCAAACGAGAATATCATCAATATATCTACTATTATTACTTAACAATTTAGCAAGTGCTAATTTTTCTGGGATTTTATTTTTCACAAAACCACCGCATTGGGTGTACATCACTACATGAGCAAGTTAATCTGTTTCCCAAGCAAACTAATCGCACATATAACAACGCGCTATCGTCGCGTTCAAAGAATTAGTCAATTTGGGAAGTTCAGGACGTTCTGGTAAATTTTACTAAATTCTGTATGAATAAAGAAACTACAATTAATATTTGCAAGTTTGTATCGGACTCATATACTCTTTGTAAGCCTTTCATCTCCCATTCGCTCAGCATGTCCATACCAGCACAGCACCCTTCTGTCCACTTTGGTCGACAAGGGTTCCTGCTCTCACACTCTCCTAAGTACCTCTTCATTCCTTAATGTCTCTACGCATCACGCTACACATACTCCTCAAGTAGTTAATTGCCATCACATCCAACTTTCTTCTCTCTTGTGCCTTCAGAGCCCATGTCTCAGCCCCATATATATCACTGTTAGTACAACTATCCCTTGATACATTGCATTTTTAGAAATGTATGTGAAAATACGGTTTATGTTTATCCTGAATCCTGGTATTGTATTTTCCTCGAGTTAGTAAACCTGCAGATTCCAAGAGACTGATCACAGATCACAAAGGCAAACTCGGAGGCACTTCAATGCCTGGCTCCATTACAGTGAGATTGATACATTTTCCAGTACCGATTCTTTGGATTCAACCTTTGAGCTGCATCCTCTATGGGTATCGGTAGAAAGGCTTTTCTAGGTTTTTACAAGGGTTTGCTTTGGTCACTAGGTTGTCCTTTTCTGGAGTTTCAAAAGATATTTTCTCAAAATAACACCCTAGGCTGATACTCATCATTGCAATATTTAAAAAAAAAAAAAAAAAAAATCAGCAATATCTCTAACAGCTGTTCCGTCATTATTATTTAGTGCCATATGGCCATTGTTGCCAGGTGCAAGTGGTTTATTATGCAATTCACTTCTCTTACAGCTACTGAAACCTTTATTATAAATTTGTAGAAGCATAAAAAGACAAACAAACTGTACAAATCATCAATAAATGTAGGTTTAAGTAAAATTAACCATGTACTGAAGTCTTTTTAATGGATTCTTTAAACAACATACTAGCATAGCCACCATATAAATATACACATATATTAAACCTCAGTTAAGGAGGTTCTGTTTATATACATTTTCCACTGTTCATCTCTCATGGTTCTTGTCTTTTGAAATTATCGCACAAGCTTCCTTACCAACAAGCCTAACTATTTTTCTTTCTTGTTCAAATAAATATATCAGTCTCCCATATATTTATCGAGTAATTTTCTCTAAGATAAATAACCGAAGTTGTTAATCGTAATTCATAGGTTCATCAATTTAACTTTACACAATACTGATAAAAATACTTGAGTTACCTTATATTAGATATTGCTAAAATAAATTAGATATGATTAATAAGTAAAAATACCCAAATCAATTTAATCATAATTGTTGGTAAGGATTTGAGCAATTTAAGTTGGACTATCCCTTCCCCAGCTTCTCTGACACGAGTATAAATCACAGACAGGATGAACGATATTGAGCATCCAGAGACGGAATGCAGATACCAAATCCAGTGATGCGTAGGGCACTGTCTAGAACACCCTAGTGCAAGTATGCCAAGACATCTGGGAACATTTTGCCTTCCTAATGATCAGTTTGGTAATCTATATTTTATTAATTTCACCACAACACCAAACACCCCCAATGAAATTAATTAAAGTATATATGATCCGCCGGGATTCGAACCCGGGTTATCACACACAGATTTTTGCCACCTTAACCATTACACCACCAGGACGGTTAAAGGTTTATGCACACGCCTACGACTTATTATCCATTCTCGAATACTGGATATTAATCTAATCATGTTCATACTCCCAACCGCGCTATGGTTGTGTACAAATTGTCCTTTGGCGTTTGGTGCTTATATAAACGAAACACTTTAAAAATATTTGATAGTTATTAATGATAAACAGTTTACAGAATAGTTCCCTGGTGAATTAAATGAAATATGCCAGATTACTATATCAATACAGTACTATATTAACTAAAACCCTTATCTTAACTGTCCAAGATGTCTTGTATATCACACTATAGCATCCATTACGAACCATGATAAACCAGTGAAAGAGTACAACCAACAACTGAAACTTACAAGAATGGTCATTGTAAAGTAATTGTTTTTGGTTTGTTTCAAGTTGGCTCGATTTATTTTATCTTGATTGACCTACAGAGCAGGTTGGTCAGAGATTGAAAGAGATGGGGTGTACTGGAGTTAATTATGCCGGCAGGGAAACTTCTTGTGTCTTGTCGCTTTTTCGGTCATGAACTTTAACCCGTACAGCCCCAGCGACGCGTCTGACGCGTCGGCGATGTATGTAACGCACAGCCCCAGAGACGCGCCTGGCGCGTCACCCTAATTGCGCCGACCGTAACCTCAGGTGTAGCCACTCAAGAGGGCTCAGATTTGTATGGGAACTGTGTACGTATCCCACGCAACCGTGCCGATGGTTGAAAACTCTCAAAGTCCACGTGCGTGCGCGTGAGCGCGCAATAACCTGTTTTTTTGGGGTAATTGCCTTACATTTTTTACTCTTGTAAAATACGTTTTCGGGGGCTCTGTAGGACCATTCTTTAAGCTTTTTGAGCGGTTTTTCATGGTTTTTCCTTCATTCCTAACCCATTCGCTATTGTTTCTGGAATAAAACCATTTTTTGAAAACCGGCCAGGTTCTGGTGAACAAACATTACAAAACTAGCCGGGGCTCCACGGGTTAAACTGATGGTGTAATGGTTAGAGCGTGTAAGTTCAATTTTAGGTCTGTTGGGTTCGAATCAATTTTAGGTATGTTGGGTTCGAATCAATTTTAGGTATGGTGGGTTCGAATCCTGGGAGGATCACATAACTGAATAAAGAATGTCAATGTTACAATTTTGATTTTGTTTTGATTTTCTTGAGGGGATTGGCCTGGAATAACCAAAATGTCCTCTCAAATACAGATCAGAAATAGGACTGGAGGTCTCTTACCACTACTAAAGTTAAAGATTTGAAAGTCTAGTTCATAATTGACAGGAAGACCAAAACTATTTCTTCTGCGACTGTCCCTCCGAGTTATGTTGCCATTAATTGCATAATTGACTTTCCTAAGACTCGTCTGGGTGTGTATCCGCCCCTCCCTCCCCCCCCCCCCCCCCCCCCCACACACACACACACACACACTGAAGAACAAGAACAAAGACACAAATATCACAGTAGAAGCCCCTCAACCCTAGCCTACTGTATTAATTGAACGGTGAAGGGACTCTCGTGCTGTGGCAGAGTTTGGGTGGGTCGATGACTTGTGACGAGCTTGGTTTTAGTGTGAGAAGCTGGATGAGAGCGTGGATGATATGACAATGACGAGCATAGCTTATGCGAAATAAAAGTACTGTAGTTAAATGGTAATGATGAGTGTAGCTTTAATGACTAGTGTACCTTTAATATGTGCAAATCTTAATGCAAGTAAAAAGATATGGATTATGGCAGTTAAAAAAGAAAGCTAACAGACATGTTAGCAATTTGAGAAAAATGGCAATAACCATTTAGATTGACAAATTAAAGATTGATAAATAAGGATTATGATTAAATATTCATATACACATGAGATAGGATGATAAATGGGCATCGATATATACATTACAATATTGATAATGGAAATGCAGAAACATGGAATGATGTGAGCGAGAGGATATGACATGAACTATAAGAAGAGATTTTGATTTAACCTGAGAATATGGGATTATTTTTGCACTAGGGAGGATTCCACAAGCTCGTCGTTTTAACAACTTGGTCCTACGGTCAAACTCGAATTGGCCAAACCCAGCCACAGCGCGGAAACTCCCAAAAATGTATTAAATATTAGTAATAGGTCAAAAGATTGGGAAATTGTACTTGAACATATGCTTTCACAAGGACAACCAAAATCATAACATGAATTGGCTAAAATATTGAAACCCAGCAAACAGCTCCCAGAAAGAAACAGAGTAACCAAATAATCAGTGGCTAGTCCAGAAGTATGCAAAAATATAATTGGGTTAAGTGTGTGAAATAGATAAGCAACTTTTACACTATTGCTAATCCACCCATACACAAAATATTGATTAAAAACTAAATGAAAGTCAATGAAATGGAAAAGCAACGTCTCATCTACTTGACCCTCTCCGACATGACGCAATTTTGAGCCTATTGGGGATACTTTAAAGCCTTTGTTACCATCAGGGGTATTTAGACACCTTTAGTTTAGTTACTTCAACCTCTGCAGAAGTTGTCTTTGAGTTAGCTGTGGGCAGAAAACTAATTTTGGAGAGGTAATTATTAGAGTGAGAACTATTTCTTATTGCTAATCTGGCAACCTCTGCGTCATTAATGCGTGAAAGGGTTAATTAGTTTTTAAAAAAAATAGTGACTGAAATTAAAATGCTATTCCCACTTCATTACTTTCGAAAATAAGAAGACTGTAGGAGGGTTGGCTAAGCAGTTTATAAAGTACTGCTAAGCCATTGCCTCAAAATAATTGTGCAAATGTGAATTATTACAGCAGTTGTGGTATTTTAACATCGCTTAGCCACTGCCACCGATTAATAAAAAAAAAAAAAAAAAAAATATACTGTATATAACTAACAAATAAAAATATAGAAGAATTGGGCAGTTCAGTAATCAAGGATAGTAATGTCAATCTTTATCAGAATTGGGCAGTTCAGTAATCAAGGAGAGTAATGTCAATCTTTATCTGACTTTTAGGGCAAATCTGCAACTGTACAGCTATGGAAATTATTTTAACTATACAGTACTGTACAGTACTGTACTAGATTTTTTTTTTCCCTAGTCACATTTCAGCAGGTATCCTGGAATGCACTAATCTGTGAGCTTTGTTTCACAAACTTAAATAGCAATCAACAAATTTAAGCCTTGCTATTTCAGTTAACCCCAGACCATTAATAATATCCAAAAATACCGTAAATACCTTAAATGTTTGTTGTCATCCATTAAACTTTACTATACTGTAATGACAAATTACTATTACCATCCTTAACTTCCACTTTGAAAACCTGGAGAAAAAAAAATATATATAATAAACTAAACTCTGGCTCATAGGGCTGGTGCTGCTAATCAGTAGCGGCAGATTGGACATGCGCGATGATTGCAAAGAAACCGGAAGAATTGGGTTAAGCAACATTATCAGAGATGCTAAAACACATCTATTTATTTGTTGTACACCATTGTTTATAAAGAGCCAACAGGTTTATAGGTTTATCGGACGCCTACGAGCGCCACCATTTTTCTCTTAACTACTGTGCAGTATTTTTACAGTAGCCTACACTTTGTACGATTACAGGATTTTCACCTTCGTTTAATATTTTCACACCTTCGGAAATATGAATCTTTTGAACTACTCCCTTGAGCAATGTGTGAGACTTTCTATGAGATTTTTAGTTTCCATTTTCAACTCTTCTATTTATTTAAAATACTGTATATTACACTGTACTTCTATTTCACGGGAGACATTTTTCAACATTTTCAACTCTTCTATTTATTTAAAATATATTACACTGTACTTCTATTTCACAGAGACATTTTTCAAACTAAAATACTCTTTTCACTTCACTGCTACCCTACATGATTACCTTTTGTTTCATTATACAGTAGTTACTGCCAGGCAATTTTACTTCAGCTTAAGAAGGGCCGCTATTGAATTTGAAGGATGAAAATATTTCATCCTTTTCATTTTATGATTACATATGATTATATTTGCTTCCGCGGTCACCAGATTATTTTATTCAGATTAAGGAAGACTTCTCGTTAATAGGATTAATAATCTCAATCCTTTGGACTTGATGACTGCATTATCTAAACTCCTACAGACAATTTTCTCCAGTTTCATATATTTTTTTTGTATCCATTTAGATCTTCTATTTGCTTTGGCTAGATTCTTTTAGCAAAGACCTCTTCAGTTGAAAGATATTAGTTTTATATCTTTCAACTGCGGTAAAACCGCATCATCAGTTGAAAGATTTCTTCAACTCTTGAATCAAAGGATTTCCCTTTTTTTGTTTTGAATTTCATCAGTGCTGAAGTTACACTTCATATTTGGCTGTAAAAGGACCTCTATGATATTTCAATTGAGGTCTACTTCGCATCTTACTTCATATACCTCCTAATCAATTTCAGGATTTCTTCTTTTACTCATACTTCTGCTAGATAACTATGTATCTCCTTTCGCTGTTTGTTCTTGAGCTCCTATCCTCTGGCGCCTCCTTCGGTTGTACAAGACTTAATATAGAGAACGGTAGTAGGAGCTTGTTAGTTGTGTTACGTTGTTTTATAGTAATGATGATCCTCTAACTCTAGGCTTGATTATTATTAGGTAGTTGTTGTTATTGATGCTGGGCACTCACTTCAGGCCAAAATTCTTGGTGATCTGTAAAACGAGAGAAAGAGCATTAAATGACATGGTATAAAAATAGTACAGTACAGTATACTGTATTTCTGTTCATAGATCTCTACTCTACTGTACTCCCCTAAAGACACATTACATTTTTTGCAACATACTACACTAATATAATTCCAACACCTAGTTATAACCCACCTGTTCATAGACCGTCCATGCCATGGCAGCCATCAGTGTGCGACGCAGCATCCTCGGTACTAGACCCTTGAAGTACCCGGTTGGGCCATACTTCCTGTTCACGTACCACACCGCCTGAGATAAACAAAACTTTATTAGCTTATGGTCTCAGTACAGTAATTTGGTTATAATATTTTATTAAGGGAGCCCACCTCGCTTTTATTCTCTTTCTCTCCCGCTCTCTGGCTTGTATCCATTCGGCCCCATTCAGCCTACTGTTTTAAGACGTTTACCCCCATCCAGGTGTCAATATTTTCCTGGCGAGCGGTAGCGAGCCAGCATATATATACTGTATTTATGTTTTGATAGCAAGCTAAATTTGTAAATTTTTCGATAAAAAAAATTCTCTGGCGAAGCCGGATTTCTCCATACAATGCTGGCGAGCGTTATCACTCGCCAGGAAGAAATCGACACCTGGATGGGGATAAACGTCTTAAAACAGTTGGCTGAATGGGGCCGAATGGATACAAGCCAGGGAAAGAGAGAAAAGGAGAGAAAGATTAAAACAAAAAATGGTGACCCCCTTAAATTAGCTTACAATATGCACTTTCATTACTATCTATCACCAGATGCCCCTGTTCTTGATGGGTAGTAACTCTGTCCTCTTTCAGAAGGCAGCCCTCTCTCCATCCCACACAATTCTCCCTTCCATTTACTATTTTTTTACAGTAATATTGCTGGTCCGACTATTAATGTAATTTGGGCCATGTTTTGCAAGTTTTACAAAATTGGCTATTTACTGAATACATTTATGCAGTTTAATCTGACCCATAATGATCTCCAATTTTCAACCTTAACACAAAATACTGATACACGAGTGGTTAGGTTGCGATATAAAATAAGACGTACCTGCGGGAAGGACGTGAACTGGTGCGGGTAGAGTTGCATCTTGGTCTTGACCACGTCAAAGGGCTGGGTGACCGCCGAGGCCGCCAGACCCGCCACCACCCCACAAGTGAAGTGGATCAGGGGCGCTGTGTTGCCCTCTAGGAGATCTGAACAGAGGGAGGCAATGTGATATATTAGAGAATTTTGCTATTATAGATTTATAAATAATCATCTCTACCAACTTGCTTTACTCTAGGAGATGCTAATGGATGGGACCATAATTATGAAGTAAATTTATTACATTATAAAATTCTTTATATAACACATTACTAACTATGAAAAGCTTCATCAGAGACTGATGAAAGTATTTGCCATGAGAGAATTCTTCATAACACGTGACATAAGTATTATTATGCGATCTGCTTGCTAATAAATGGTGTACTGCATCCAACTGGCTAAGATAACAAGATTAACCATCCAAGCTCCAAGCTCCAACCTCCAAGGGGAGGTGTGGCGGAGTGGTCTTGCCACTGGCCTGGTAATCCAAAGGTCCCGGGTTCAAATCCCGATGTATCAATGGGAAGATATTATTGGGATGGAATTTGTGCTGTACCTAGTATCAGTGCATTACCACACAGCCCACCAAAACGCTAATAAAATACCCTCATTGTTCCCTGATTAAATAGCACTGTATGAATATTCCCATATTCAAAATATGCTATAGGGGTGCAATGCCTGGTGAGTTATCTGCTCAACAGGTGGCATTGTGTAAGAGTGAGAGTCCGAGTGTAGGGGGCGAGACAGTGAAGCACGGGAATGAGGTGGCTTCAGAGATGGGGTCGCTTCGGGCCATGAGTGAGCACCGTGCCTCATGTGAAGGCAAGATGGCAGGTGCTCGTTGTACTCTACGTGCTTCACATGTCTCACTCCCTAGACTGGAACAAGACCTCACAGGCTTCACTGCTCATTGTACAGCTGTGAATGTCCAGGCTCTCGGCCTATGCCCGAGAGGGAGTAAGTTGGGGGGGGGGGGAAAAAAAAAAAAACAAAAAAAAACACATTTTAAGTTTCCAGGTACAGTATACTGTAAACTGGAATGTCCGTAATTTATACATACACAAATCTTAAGACCGAGTGCACCACACGAAGCACGGTTCAGGTCTCATATTCTAATGGCGGCATTCCAGGCAACCCTGTTAAGATCCAAACCCAACAAAGACCCCACGCTACCCTTCTCGCACCGCCCCATCACACTCCTTTGCTCCCCCTCCAAAGTCATGGAACGCCTAGTATTACAACTAATTACACCTGACCTACCCCTAGCTCCAACACAACATGGCTTTAGGCCACTGCACTCCACAAACACTCTTCTCACAGACCTTACACGAAGAGCTTTCGACGGCATCAATTCAGCTAGACCACCACACAGATCACTATTAGCCACACTCGACATTAGTAAAGCCTTCGATGCCATCCCCCGCCACAACCTAACAAACAAAATCTACAACACAAACATGCACAACACAAAACGGTGGCTGGCCAACTTCCTAGCAGGCAGATGTGCACACGTATCTTTTGCCGGTCAGTCATCTAAAATCAGAAACTTTCCAAACGGAGTCCCACAAGGATCCGTCCTATCGCCCGCACTCTTCAATCTGTACATGCACGATATAACTACACCCAATACGCCCCAAATAAACTTAGCCTCCTATGCAGATGACATAACACTCACATGCACACACCATGACCCAAAAAGAGCAACAGATCTCCTTCAACCCTATCTCAACACACTACATGGCTGGTGCACTACAAACAGACTTAATCTAGCCCCAGCCAAATCCACCGCAACCCTGCTCACAAGTTGGACAGGAGAACACGAATACATCCCTCAACTCACCATAAACAACACACCCCTAACACATACACACACACCCAAAATCCTAGGAGTAACATATGATACTCATATGACATTCAAACAGCACCACAAACATTAAAAAGAAACTGACACCCAGACTTAACGCCCTCAGGTCACTTGCTCACACAAAATTTGGACACAACAAAGAAACTACCACCACAGTATATAAACAATACATAAGATCAGTGATGGAATACGCAAGCCCAGCCTGGGCTTCTAACCTAGCTGAAACACATCATAAGACCTTACAGACTATTCAAAACAAAGCCCTGAAGATCATTACAGGCTGCACAGCTACTGCACCCACAGATCACCTACATCAAGAAACCAAAATCCTCAAAGTCAAAGACCATCTGGACATGAGAGGCACTCAATTCCTGGCAGCAGCCTCCACGAACCAAGACCACCCACTAAACTACATGGCAACACACCCACAGACACCAAGAAATATCAAAACAACACCCAGCACACGGTATCACACACAATTATTGTCCTCTCTCCCTCCCTGCCCACCCCGAACCAACTTCCAGAAGCACATCCATACTCATAGCTCTCTCACCGATCCATCCACTCACTCACAGACAACACGCAGCTGCATGCACGACCTCCCGAAATCCATCCTTCCGAATCCTCCCTTCCTCGCGAGGACAGAGTCCACCTGGCCAGGCTGAGATGCGGACACCATCCAGCTCTCCTGAGCTATCAGAAGAGACTGGATGACTCCGTTGTCGACGCCTGCCCGGGATGTAACACAGCACCCCATACCATTAAACACATCATAGAAGACTGCATTTCACACAACCACTTACGCTAACAACACAATCTACACTCAATGAGAGCTCTGTGGGAAAGCCCGATCATGGCCATGGCCTTTCTCAGGGACTCGGGGCTGTTCGGCCAGGCAGCTTAGGGAACAACAACAACAACCCTGTTAAGAGCTGCCTCACTTGTCAGGTTCTTTGATTTAAGATCAGACCGCAAAGTTCAATCCCACGTCTTTCTTGGTCCGCCCCTTGTGCAGCTCCCTCCACATTCATGGACTTGCATCTTTTCACCCAGCTTTGTTCATCCATCCTCTTTCGGGTGAAATTTGTAGAGCTACGACGCAAAGCCAAAAAGTTAATTAAGCAAAGTAAAAAGACCTGGAGTTACATGTTGCGAATCAAAGTAAAACAAACCCGAAAGAATTCTATAGTTATATCAGAAAGAAAAAAGTATTACTAAAACTGTTGGACCGTTAGTCGATGAAAATGGAGAATACACCAAAGACGAAGTACAAATGAGTAATGCCATCAATACCTTCTTTGCATCAGTTTTTACAACGGAAGACCTCAGTGATATCCCTACACCATCGCTAATTCAGATGTTCTAAGCAATATCACCGTTACAGAGAGAGAAGTATTGAATTGTTTAGATAAACTCAAGGTAAATAAAATGCCTGGACCTGATAAAATCTCACCTAGAGTCCTAAAGGAAGCTAAGTATGAGCTCTCCAAACCATTGACATTGCTATTTAATAAATCCTTGCAGTCTGGAAATATGCCTGATCAGTGGAAGCTAGCCAACGTAACACCGATATTCAAAAAAGGCAGCAAATCCCTACCCAGTAACTATTGTCCAATTAGCTTAACCTCAGTTGTATGTAAAATATTAGAAACACTCATAAGAGACAGACTCGTAAATCACTTAGAGGAAAATAACATACTTAAAGATACTCAACACGGCTTTCGTAAAAAACGTTCCTGTTTAACAAACCTCTTAGACTTCTTCCACGATATCCTCAACCTCTACGATGAGAGTAAAGCTGTAGATATTTTCCCACAAACGTTTACTGCTAAAACTAAAAGCGGGAATACAAGATGGTGTGTTGAAATGGATAGAAAATTGGCTCAGCGACAGAAAGAAAAGAGTAGTCATAAACGGTATGACATCTAAATGGACCAATGTAAGTAGCGGGGTACCCCAGGGATCGGTACTAGGACCAATTCTCTTTCTAATTTACATCAACGACATAGATGAGGGTCTCACCTGTACAATCTCAAAATTTGCTGACGATACAAAAATTGCAAATAGAGTACTCTCAAAAGAACAAGTTGACGATATGCAACACAATCTAGATAAGTTGTCAAGTTGGGCCCAAATTTGGCAAATGAGTTTCAATGCGGATAAATGTAAAGTACTACATATTGGATACCAAAATGAGAAAGCAAACTATTTGATGAATGGCACTCAGCTTAAGAATGTAAACAGAGAAACCGATCTGGGAGTAACAATATCGAGTAACCTAAAACCGGGTGAACAATGTTCAGAAGTTGTTAAGAAGGCAAACAAAATAATTGGCTTTATAGGCAGGTCATTTGAGCATAAATCCAAAGACGTTATCCTAACCCTTTACAATTCCTTAGTCCGCCCTCTTCTGGAATACTGCGTTCAATCCTGGTGCCCTTATTACCAAAAAGATATAGACAAGCTAGAACGAGTTCAACGTAGAGTTACCAAAATGATACCTAGCCTAAAGAACAAACCATACGAGGAGCGTCTTAGAGAATTAAATCTATTTCCTTTAACCCAGTGCAGATTAAGAGGCGACTTAATTCAAGTGTTCAAAATCTTCAAAGGCATCGACAATATGAACTGTAGTAAGTACTTCACTATCGACCAATCTAATTACACGCGGGGAAACGGTTGCAAAATTATTGGTAAATCTTTTAACTCGCACGAAGCTAAGAATTTCTTCTTCAATCGAGTTGTCAACTTATGGAATGGGCTTCCCCGAGATGTCATAGACTGCAGCACCGTTGATTCATTTAAACTTCGCCTAGACAAATATCTCGCATCAAACCCGCGACTGACTGAGTTTGTAAATGAATAACTTTATTTTATCCTCCCCTCGGTTACTAACCCATCTATCCCCTACTAACTTCCTAATCCTGCCACGGACATTAGTTCCAGGGCAGTAGTTCCCTTTCCAATGTTCCCTTACCCACTCTAAACCACTGTTTGGACACTTGATCCTCAGTGTTTTGGAGGACAAGCAGCCTAGAAGGGTCACTAGACCTGTTGTTGCTTGATTTCCTTTGTACTCTTCACATGTCCAAACCTGCTATTCTCATCACTAATACTCTTGATACCTAACCTCCTTAGCTCTTCACTTTATATCCTATCTTGCAGTTTGGCAGCACACATCCATATCACCATTCTCATCTCATTGCATTCCAGTCTGTTGATATCATCCGCCTTGACAGACAGTAATTTGAAATTGTACAAAGAGTATGAAGATGGAGTGTGGTACTTACGAGGTGATATTCGCATCTTGGTTTGTGTATAAAACATGAGATAGAGCCCAGAGAAGGGAGCGTCTCTTAGTAGTGTGGGAAGGAGGCCGCAAGTCAGGCCACGAGCTCCCTCCTTGGCGTAGATGGAATTCATAGCCTCACGCACACTACGGTAAGCGTACATTCCGCTCTGTTAGGAGAATTATAACATTGGTTTTAACATAACATGATTGCCAAAACATCAATGTTTAAATAATTATAAAGTATTTATATCAACATTTTGCAAGTGAATAAATACAGTATATAAAGTGATAGCTAGACTACTGGTTCAAAGTGCTGTGCAAAACAGCAGGTTCACATCTGACTCAGAAATACCTCATAAACCACTCTTGTCCCTTTATCTTTCTCGTCTTCCCCTCTCTTTATTACACTCTGCATTACGTATCACAGCTACTCTCTTTTACTGGAAAACACGAATCAACGAATCAACACCACCCACTACACTACATGGCAACACACCCACAGACACCAAGAAATATCAAAACAACACCCAGCATACGCTATCACACACAAATACTGTCTTCTCTCCCTCCCTGCCCACCCCAAACCAACTTCCGGAAGCATATCCATACTCATATCACTCGCCGTTCCATCCACTCACTCATAGACGACACGCAGCTGCAAGCACGACCTCCCGAAATCCATCCTTCTGAATCCTCCCTTCCTCGCGAGGACAGAGTCCACCTGGCCAGGCTGAGATGCGGACACCATCCAGCTCTTCTGAGCTATCAGAAGAGACTGGATGACCCAGTCGTCGACACCTGCCCAGGTTGTAACACAGCACCCCATACCATAAAACACATCATAGAAGACTGTATTTCACACAACCACTTATGCCAACAACACAATTTACACTATTTGAGAGCTCTGTGGGAGAGCCCGACCGTGGCCATGGCCTTCCTTAAGGACTCGGGGGGGGGGGGGGGGGGGGGGGTTCCGCCAGACAGCTTAGGGAACAACAACAACTGGAAAACATAGTTTATCCCCTCACCAGTCAGTACCCATCTCGGTATGGGAAAACTTGGTCACAAGCACCTTCTGGCTCTTACAAGCATGCAATGGCTTCTAACACAACCAAGAGAGTTTCCCTGAATCCCAGGGAGGGAAAACTTAATAACCCATTCCATTCCCCTCTGCCAACATTCATCAGAACTTATGACTTACCTCATATCTGGTCTTGATGACAGTGATAGGTATCATGGTAACGCCAGTGATGGTTCTGGCAAATGCCCCCAGGGCGATGGCCTGCAACGCTCCCGGGTTGCCTTCACACAGGTTGGTCTTCAGCCAGTTCAGGGACGAGAAGTACAGACCCACACCAGGCACGCACCGCACAATACTCTGGAAGGTGGGAAAACATATCACATTAAGTCGGTTTTCCTGAAGTTTATGAACCATAAAGCCAGTATTTCACAAACAGATTGTCCTGCAATGTTCTTAGGCAATTCTGGTCAGAAATGTATTCAACAAAGTGCATCAAAAACCTAACTGCAAATGTAAATTCAAAAGTTGAAGAGGTGTACAACAAATATGAAGCACAAATATGAATTTTAAATTAAGGATACAACAAATGGCGTAACTTACTGGTGTTATGCCCTTCCATAATCCAAAGAGTCGTTCATTCCGCACCACCTTCCCCACAGTGTACAGCATTCCTCCACCTGAGCCACCAGATCTGTGGACAAGAAAATATAAACATTATTAACCATGCCAAGAATATTAATAAAACCAGTAACAATAACTATAACCGGGTGGATGGGACTCGTTCGCCTTGGTCGGCAACTCATCTAGGGGAGACAACCTTATACAAATCCGGGTGGATGGAACTCGTCAGCCTTGGTTGGCAACCTGTCTAGGGGAGTAAACCTGATACAAATCCATACTGCTTACCTAAGGGTAAGGCAGGTTAGTGGATGGATTAGCCGAACACCACTGTAGAACAATAGTGCTAACAAGATACACAGAGGGCCTCGGAGTTGGACGGATCCTAATTTGAGTGGTCAATCCTGTAAGTCCTTCACTAAACTGGCTCGGGTTGTCCCTCTCACAGGGAATAGGTCCGCTTGGGGGCATTCTGTGTATGGCCACCCTCGTAAGGGGAGTAAGGCGTCCGGCAATAGATAGATAGATAGAATAACTATAAGAACATAAGAACATAAGAAAATGGGAGTCTGCAGAAAGCCGATTGGCCTAAGCAAGGCAGATCCCTGTCCCACACAACTCCAAATCAATTACAAAGCCCAATTATAGGCTCAACACTCTAATACCCTGAGGATCATCTTACCAAAACTGTTAGAGATTAACGCAGGATTATGGGGGTCTGCAGAGCGCTGATTGGCCCAACCCGGCTGATCCCCCTTCACACCCAACCCTTCTCGTCCATATGCTTATCCAATTTTATCTTAAAGCTCCCTACAGTTTTAGATCCCACTATAGCACTTGGTAGTCCATTCCACTATCTACAACTCTGTTATCAAACCAATATTTGCCTATATCTTTTCTGAAACGAAATTTATCTAATTTGAAACCATTGGTACGAGTTCTTTCGCTATCACTGAGCTTTAGTACATTTGTCATGTCCCCTTTGTTAATCCCACTAACCCACTTGAACACCTCTATCATATCCCCTCTAACTCTGCGTCTCTCTAACGAATGTAAACCTAATTTCTTCAACCTTTCTTCATACGGAAGATTTCTAATATTATGGATAATTTTTGTCATTCTACGCTGTACTCTCTCCAATGAATCTATGTCCATTCTGTAATAAGGACACCAAAATTGGACAGCATAATCCATATGGGGTCTCACTAATGACAAGTAAAGTTTTAAGATAACATCAGCAGTTCTGTTACTCACACTCCTAGAGATGAACCCGAGAATCCTGTTTGCCTTATTACGAACGCCTATACACTGTTTTCTAGGCTTCAAATCATTGCTAACAAACACACCTAGATCTTTCTCGCAGTCTGAATTTTCTAATTCTAAATTAGCTAGTTTATATTTAACATTTGTTTGCATCTTCCCTATCTTTAATACCTTGCATTTGTCAATGTTAAACTTCATCTGCCAATTTACTGACCATTCATGTAAGGTATCTAGATCCCTTTGGAGGCACTCTATATCGCTATCTGAATCAATTGATCTCCCCATTTTAGTATCGTCTGCGAATTTACTTATCCTACTAGTTATACCTAAATCTAGGTCATTTATGTATATAAGAAACAACAGGGGACCTAATACCGATCCCTGGGGGACACCACTTTTGACTGCTCCCCACTCTGACTTGGTACCATTTATGCTGACTCTCTGTTTCCTACCAATTAGCCATGACCTAATCCATCCCAACAACGCCCCACCTATTCCATGTGCCTCAACCTTTCTCATCAATCTCTCATGAGGGACTCTGTCGAAAGCTTTACTGAATATTATAATGTTATAATGTTCGGCCAGGCAGCTTGGGGAACAACAACAACAACAACAACTATAATATTAATACTACTACTACTACTAATAATAATACAAAAAATAATATTTATAATACAGTAATACAGTAATAATAAAAGCTGGTGTAGGCTAATCCAGTTCTTTAAGTTGATGGTTTATGTAACTATTCAAGGATCCTAAAGTTTATCACCTTTATTTACAGTACTGTAATTTCAAAGCTACAGAGAAAGTCCTTTAACCTCTGAAGTGCGCATGGGGGTAATTGGAAACGTCCCCCTGTGCTGACGTATTTGAGGTGTTTCCGTCACTAAAATATTCATTGTGCCATTAATAGCATTAATATTTATCCATATGCGCCTATTATGGGTTGATTATAAAGGTATTAACCTGAAACAACAATAAAACGAGTGAAAACAGCGTTTGGATGGTCAAAATCGGAGATATAGCCCGCGAGTTGTATAATGTATGGGTGAGGCAATCTGCTTTCCCGCCAATTTCCCCCAAGGCCACTGAGACACAGTCGATCGATACTCTCTCTCTCTCTCTTGCACTCGCTTGCTATCAGTGATGACCAACACATCCAATCGGATTTCTAATGTTAGCACGAAAATATACCTCAGAATAAGGGAATAACAGGGAAAATAGGTGATAACTGAAGGAGAGGAGGAAAGTGGGGAAGGAGGGGAGGTAGAGGACTGAGATTTTGCATGGCCCAGGGGCCAAAAAAAAAAAAAAAAATAAAAAAAAAAAAATATAAAAAAATATTTTTTTTTTCGATGTCAAAAGTTGATTTTTATTTTCTCTGACTCTTAAGAGTCTTCCCGCAGTGCGCCGGGGGAACTCTTAAGAGTCTCCCCGCAGCTCCCGGGTTAATACTGTATCATAAACTCTATTATTATAAATTTTCTGCATAAAATACATTATTATACAGTAAAAGGCAGTAAAATACAGTAAAAGGCCTATAAATTCTTCAGTGATGACAACTTCTATTCTGGACTTTCTCTTCATAATTGATGAGGGGCACAGGGCCCTGGGTGGGTCTTTGGTTTCCCGGGCGTTTCCGCACCCTCCTCAGCTCCCCGCCATGGAGTGGCTTCGGTTACCCAGGCTTTATTGTGGTCGGCAGGGAGGGTTCTGTGGGGGCGCTCGGTTATGGCCTTGGCCTTGCTCGGGGCCTTGGGGCTGTTCGGCCAGGCAGCTTGGGGAACAACAACAACTTCTATTCTGGTTATCAACACCGTAGAAAAATTTATTCAGCTTAGGAAAGGTATCTAGTAGTCAAGAACTTTAAAACTTTAGGTACGGTAGCTCATTCAGTACCATGATATCCACTTCAGTTGTATTCTGATGAACCATTAACCATTTCATTAAGCTCAAGAAATACCACATATGGGCAGTTGGGCTAGCAAACCTCTCCTGAAACAAGCCAGAAAATCAAATTAATTGCCTCGATGGATATTCATTCGTGGGCAACCGCTCTGGGATCAGGTGTATGGCAATAGGTAAGATAAATAGGAAACAAAGATTCGTAGCCTAGTAATTAATCTGGTTTTATCCGATATAACCCCCCACCCCACCCTTTTTCAACTTTAACTAAGGATATAATTATAAAACTATATAAAACTGAGCATTCAAATTTCTAATGATTCACATCTGTAGACCAATAAAATCACACTTGCCTGACCAATGTATGTCAATAGGATTGAAAATAAATATAGATTTATGATAAATAGGCTATGTAAAATTATCCACAAGTTTTTAAATATAGTTACAGTAGCCTGACTCTTAAACCCTTTTAATCAGATTATTCTAATTTCTAATATACTGTACTGTATTGTATTCATCTGGTGTCTGGAACAGGCCTGGCAATATAATTCATTCATATATTTTATAATCATTTGATTCCTAAAGGTCCATTCTAAGTAGAGTAGAATCATCTGATAGTAACATTGATAAAGTGAAGAAATCTTAATTAGACTGAAGAGGTTATAGGTCGAGTTAAGGGACGAAGTTACAAACAAATGGGGGGGGGGGGGATTTTACATGCCACTAACATTACTTTTGAGCCTGACTGTAAAAAGAAAATATGTATACTTATGATAGTAATTAGGTCTAATTAGTTTACTGCTACAACTCTATGCAATTTAAAGTCCAGTCTTATAAATATCGGGAAGTGTGTGTAAGGTCGCGCTAATAAGTCATGTTCCAGCTGTCATTACGTTTGGCTTGTTCTGTGCTGTGTGTGTACGGTCGCGCTAATAAGTCATGTCCCAGCTGTCATTACGTTTGGCTTGTTCTGTGCTGTATTAATGTCTGTCAGATATTGAATAGGGTGGGTAAGTGTAGGAACATGTTTGTACATTTGACTCGATATGAAGAAATGAAGCTTAGATATTGCTGATACCAATTATTGATCAAAACATACTTGGTGCCGATCCATCACTTATTAGCGCGATTGTACGAATGCTAGACTACTCGGCCCAGTGTTAATTGCGAGACAACACGGCCTTTCACAAACCTTATTTGCTTCGACAACATAAAAACGATATAGATGGCTATAGGCCTATTGATAATTTTGGAATCACTAAGTCCCTATCTATTTATGTATCTATCTTTTCGTTTCATCAAACACGTGACAATTCATTAACTTTTATGTCTCGTATTGATAATTTTGGAATCACTACGTCCCTATCTATTTATGTATCTATCTTTTCGTTTCATCAAACACGTGACAATTCATTAACTTTTATTTCTCGTATTGATAATTTTGGCATCACTGATGGCTATAGGCCTATTGATAATTTTGGAATCACTACATCCCTATCTTATCTAACCTAACCTAACCATAGCATACCATGGGGCCGAGCTGTCCGAGCCGAGTTGTCCCATGGGCCGAGTCGTCCAGCCACCGATTGTACTTGTGTTGTCAAAAAGCAATAGGGACAGTGCGGTATACCGAAGTGTAGGTAGGTGTGTTCAGTGCGGGTAATTGTTTAGTGTATGGCCTCCTCCTAAAGAAAATGGATTTTTGAGCACAGACTAAACCAAATTTTCACTACTGTATTTACATAGCTGGTCAATAACTTAACTTACCTTACCGTACCTAACCTAACCTGGGGGCTGCTGCCCCCAGACCCCCGCTGTTCTTGGGTTGAAAAGTGATAAAAAACACATATCTCTTACCTCATTATTCAAAGTTTTGTATTTGGTTTAATATACACTTCCCAGGTCATTTGAACAGTTCTATTGCTTCTATATATCATATAATACACCATAGAATCGTTTTTAATAACTAGAAAAAGAGGACTTTGATTAAACAATTACGCTATAAGTGTACTGTATGTATGTTTGTTCAGTGCTTACTAACGAAGTGTATGCGTCTGTCTCTATAGGCCTAATCTACACTGCCGCATTTTCCTTTGCCATCATTATCTCCGATAGACTGGAAATGGTGTCGTATTTCACACCCAAATGCCATAAAAGGGTGTCCAATATCAAGCCAACTCAACCCTGCTCTTCCACAGGGTCGAAACTCAACCCGATTCAGACTTTCGGAGCTTGATAACAGTTTTAAGACTTTTTGTATATATCCATATATAAATAATCGATTTGGATGTCATAATTATAAATGTACCTAGCTATATCCTCAGAATGTCCAAAAGAAGCGTCATAATCCTATAGAAGGTCGATAACCTACCGGAGTTATTATATATAATACCCCAAAGTAAGCAATTATGAATGCTAGACAGCTCGGCCCACGGCGAGACAGCTCGGCCCAGTGTTAATTACGAGAAAACTCTTAATTAACCTAACCTAACCTACACATTATGAATCGAGAGAACTAGCCTATGACATAATTATACAATAAACGAACATTTCGCCCACATTACACACACGCCATAAACGGGAGGCCATGTATGCAGCACCAAATCCTGCAAATCCTGTCCTCTGCGCATGCGTGAGAATCTTAGGCCCCTTGGCACGATTTGTTTTCCTTTATACTATTATATTATCTTAACCTAACCTAACTTAACCTAACTTAAATTAACCTAACTTAAATTAACCTAACAGTTGAGCCTAAATAACATAATAAAATTATTAGGGAAAAGGCCGCGCATACGCAGAGGACAGGATTTGGTGCTGCATACATGGCCTCACCCATAAACCCTCCACTTAGCTCTCCCCATCCTAATCCTGACTGGTCTCGTCAAATTGCCCCATAGCAAAACATGGGGCCGAGCTGTCTCAAATAATGGGCCGAGTTGTCTCGCCGTCGTGGCAGAGTTGTCCAAAAGTGGGCCGAGCTGTCCGAGCCGAGTTGTCCCATGGGCCGAGTCGTCCAGTCACCAGCGATTATATTATAGGAATAGTCATCACAATTTTTTACAAATTCAACTAGATCAAAATAATATCGAAATGAAGGATCAAATATTGATCTTGATATGTAAAGCCTGTGGTTTATACACATTGGAGGACATGGCCGCAGCCGCGGTGCCACTCCATTCGCGCAAAATCACGATTATATGTTGGTGTATTCTTACTTAAATTTATATCATTTGGGTTGATTAGGCTACACAATACAATATTACTAAGTAACAGTACACGCATATATATAAATATCATAACATTTGTGAAATATAGGTTCGACCGCGCAAAGCACCACGGCTGCGTTAGGGCCAGTAGGAACGTAGAGATATCGAGGGGTGGGTGGGGCATCTACCTCGTGACCTTGACCAAGAGTCAAGTTCAGAAAATCAGTGTTCGTCACGGTAATTAATCTGTCACTCCTCAGAATTATTGAAATGTCTATGTATGCGAATATTTCTTGCTCTACTATTAAACAAATAAATATGTTGTATAATTTCACCTAATATGTAATGTCACAACACATCTTAAATTGTATATATTCAAATTTATTGCCGATATGTTCTGTTGTCGATTATTCCAGTCCCTGACATACCTCATGATATTTGGTATATTACGCTATTTCGCTTTTATTTTGTCTTTATTTGCTTTGTAGTAATTATTCTGCAATGTATATTTACTTTCATTCTTAAAAATAGTCAGGAAAGGTTGGCCAAATAATGTATATATTTAAAAGTCTGGATCGCCCCTTGTTCATTTTGTGCCACCCCACTATAATGAGAGTGGGTTATCAGACTTTGGGGTAACAGAAAACGCAGCAACTTAGTACTGAAACATAAAAACACCCCTTGTTGCTAGCCTTGCATAAAACATACCAAGCTGCATGTTAGTTTTCACTCATTAACAGAGGAAATTAAAACACAAGCCCCATCCTAATGAAAATGACCAAGTGCGCTGTTGCTTCTCATTGCTTATCAATGTTGTCTCTTTGCAAATACTGCACACATTAATCTGGAAAACTGCATTCCCCAGTTTTATTTTGTAAGCACTGTATTAATCACACAAGCCGGATCTCTAGAGGTGACTCCAACATTTATGAGGCACGATCACTTCATCAACAAGCAATGTGCAGTGACCACCCCGGGCATATTAGGGAAGGTGGGCAACTACAAGGATTTCTAGTTACTCTGCTACTTAAATGTAATGTGTTTTTCTTCCACTCGTATTACTAGATCCCATCCTACAATAATATTACAGTCATCATGTAACAATATAAATAAGAAAATCGAAGACAAAGACGAATATCTTCCTTAAAAAAAAAAAAAAAAAAACGGTTTTGTTCTTAAGTTTCATCTCTACCTTTTTAAAACTCCTCTCGTTAACGTTACTCTCTCATCAACAATACACTTAATGTTTTCTAGCCACCACTTCTGGCATATTAGGGGAGGGTGGCAACGGCTTTCTTAGATTCGGGTAGCAACGATACAAGGTGTTCATGTTGTCTTAGGATAAACGTTTTAAGGTCAAGTCAGTAGGATAGGAAAGTCGACCGGATCGTAGGCCTATAGTGTATTGCAAATCAATAGTTTCAATATACAGTGACGTGTTTATATATACTGGCGATTATATTCAGTTACGAAGGGAGCCCTGTGTGTGTGTGTGTTATAATAATCCTTTAATGTATTTAAGGGTTTCATCTTACGTCAATTAAATTAAAACTTTTAAACCTTTGATTCAGATAGGTCACTTCTGTTAAGCTTTTGATTCCCGAGGTCATTCCTAACCTGAATCAAATAATAGTTGTGTTTCATATGATTGCTATTATAGAAGTTCTTCCGAAGCTCAATATATAAGCATAGTTTTTACCTTTTGCCCTTGTTTGAACCAAGACATTGCAAAACTGAATACAATCATATATACTGTAGAGAGGCCCTTTCTAGTTTCTAAGCTAAGCACAATCTTCTAATGATAGTAAGAGCAAGAATAAAGTATGCATATCGTTATTGCATTTAGAAACAGTCAAATTCCTATAAGCATAGGGTAGAAAGAAAGCACGCGTGAAGTAAAGACCAGCATAGATCAGCTGTAGACCAAGGTCCATAGATACAATCTTGCTGTAGACACACCACGCGCTTTTCACATGTACAAGTGTATCACAGTTTCAAGTGGTATGAAGATGTCTACTGGGTTGAGCAGACATTTGGACAAAGATAACAGTTTTTATTCCTCCGAATACAAAAATACCAGTACGTTAAGCAAATTAATGTATACAATATAATACAGTGTTGATCATAACCCGCAGAGCATAGATG
Organism: Paralithodes platypus; assembly: GCA_032716605.1. Classification (NCBI taxonomy): domain Eukaryota; kingdom Metazoa; phylum Arthropoda; class Malacostraca; order Decapoda; family Lithodidae; genus Paralithodes; species Paralithodes platypus. The sequence goes on along the minus strand of CM064568.1, from coordinate 49,386,518 downwards.
CGAATTATAGGAAATAATACAATTTCATTTAATATACTTGGGATTACATCCATAATTTCATTATGAACAATATTAACGATAACTCATAAAATACAGTAATATGCTTCAGTGTGTGTGTGTGTGTGTGTGTGTGTGAATAGTTAATTTTGGGTGACCGGTCACTTCAACCAGTAGACCATTTCAACCAGTAGCTCTCAACCAGTACCAAATCAACCAATACGGTTAGGTTAGGTTAGGTTAGTACTATATTTTGGCACTGGTTTGGTTGGTCTGGGTTAATTTGGCACTGGTTGAGAGCTACTGGTTGAAATGGTATACTGGTTGAAGTGACATGGAACCCTAATTTTGATATATATTGATTGACTAAATCCTAGTAAAGATAAACATATAAAGTAGCCTTATAAGGGAACGAGGAGTGTCTGGTGATCGGGAGGTATGTCCATGGGCAAGAGCCATGAAGCTATTATAAGTATTCTTACCTCCATGGCAAGAGCAAGGATTTCGAAGTCTACTAATATATTAAACAGTTGCCAAGCGTAGAACCTGGGACAAGTTATGTATGGAGGGGGAATGGTTGTTTTTTCTCGATCCCCTTCTCCCTCATGTTTTGCCGTATTAGTTCTGAGAGTTTAATTCGTTTGCCCTATTAGTTTGGCGATTTAAAGATTGTTTGCCAATATTAGGACCTTTTATACAATTTAGGTGTTTTGTTTTTCCTGGTGAGCGATAGCGAGCCTGTAAATTAAAAGGAACCAGGCCGGGACTTTTTTCTAACAAAAAATTTACACATTTATCTTGAAGTCCCGTCTTAGGGCTTAATGGATATTTAGGGAAGAAACTAAAATTATAATACAAATATAATTAAGTACGGTAAGCACAAAAATAAGCCCTTACCCCCTTAAGAGTGACAGGAATTTAATACTCTCACAGATGTATAATTAACTTTGAAGAAAACTATTTGTTGGCCCTTTTGCAATATGATGGTAGAAGTAAGGCCATTTATTCTCATCTATACTATGTATCAGTCCCGTGGTTGTTAAAAATAGCCAGGCTCTCACCAGCATTTGTATTAGATTCATGCCTTGGCAACTACCGGTAGGCTATACGATATTTTCCATGGCCCTTATCAAACCAAAAATATAATAAGTGTTGATTAAATAAATAGGACTTTATATATTACTCCCGTTTTCTTATGAATACATAACAATAGGGAATGGAACAATTAATTATTAATTATTCGTATTTCGTTCACCAAAACGATATTTTATATACGACAAGTAGAATATGGAGGTGACAAGTTAAGAAATACATTCATGCTACCAGCATTGGCCTTGACCACTAAGCCGGCTAATATGACCGGAGGTTGCTGATAGAACTAGATGTGGCTTGTATAGAGGATAATAGATGAAGTACAGTTGGATTCAAACATTATGGAACAACTCAGATACTATATAGCTGTCTCTAGTTTTAGCAGAGATCCAATACTTTGACAAAATGATCGAAGAAAGGTTTTATATGGAGGCATTGTAAAACTTGTAGATACCTCGAGAAGATCCAGTGACGTTGTCATCTGTGGTTGTTGTGTTATGTTACGATCCGTCTTCTACTCCCCAACCCCAACACATGATGTTGCTTGAAAACAGCCATAATCGGTCCCCCATAGAACTAAGCATAGCTAAATTTGTGAAGTAGTAGTAATGCCAAAAATGGAAACGAAAAGGAAACTCGAAATTGTTGAAGTATATTCCGGACTTTTGAGCGTAACTGTACAGTGTTTGTGTGGGGTAAAGTATAAAGGTGCTACGCTCTAGTCTAGACCTACCAGCCTACCACTGAGTTTCTAAAAATAATATTTCGGGCAAAACAAACAATTATAATCTTCCCGTAATTTCATGGTTGCCGGTGCGTGTGTGTGTGTGTGTACTTACTCTAGTTGTATTGCGGGAGTGAGCATTGCTCGTTATTTTCCGCCTCCTATATGTGTAGGTGTTATATGTATCGTTGGAATGGCTGTGGATGTGTGTGTAGTCTGTATTTTTAGCCAATTGGCGACATCGGAAACGAAGGCTTAGGGTGGATCTGTATGGTACCATTCTCACTATAGACGGTACCGTCTCGCCCGAAGGCTTAGGTAGCCATCAGCTTAGGTGAACCATTATGATACCCATCTCGCCTTGTACCATTTTTGCCAACCCCAGATGGGACGTCACAACGTCGTCCACTTATTCCAGTTACCTATTTACAGCTAGGTGAACTGAGGCTAACACATGAAAGGAGACAAGCCCAATTTGTCTCCGCCCGGCCGGGGATTGAACCCCAGACCCCTCGTGTGTGAGACGAGAACTCTACCTACTAGGCTACGGGCTGTGTGTTCTGTGATTAATGTGTGTGTGTGTGTGTGTGTGTGTGTGTGTGTGTGTGTGTGTGTGTGTGTGCTATAGGCCTAATCTTCCCGTAATTTCATGGTCACCGATGTGTGTGTGTGTGTGTTACTCGCGTAGCTTGCTAAATATCTATATAGCCTACATTTGTAAGCTACATAGCAACAACAATTTAATCTTTTTATTTGTTGTTTTATTGTATGACTATTTTCAGTGTGCAACGTGTCTATTAACCAGTGCAAGCCGGAATCGAGATATAGAAAGCCGGAATCGAGATATAGAAAGCCTAACATTTTCTGCAACTAAATTATCCAAACACTTGTAGCAACGCCCGCCTCAAATTAATTAGTATTTGTTTTTCTATGCAAGGGAAGCAATATGTTTTTAGATAGGAATTCGTTCGAGATAACAAAAATAAACTGTCCAAAATATTCTTTACCGTGCCACTCAACGCCATTATTTGTCATACGAGCGTTAATAGGGGTATACAGTACATGGGTACAGCAATGAGGTATACTGTAGGTCTATGTTGGCCAACATACCATACATTTAATACATTTTATAACTTTTCTCAGAGACTAGAACCGTGTAAAATACAATGCTAATAAGTAATTATATAAACCTATAGATTGGTATAATAGATTATAAATGGGTAGAGCAATGGGGCTATGTTGGATGGGTTGCCAAAAGTGTAATAAGTCGATCACACTATAGTAATTTATTTCTGTGATTAATAACTATCAATTTCACTATAATAGCAACTTAATACTATTATGAAAAGGTTGGAATGGGTATGATAGCGAGGGAATAAGAGTACAAATGTAGGTGAACAGGAGGGTAACATTATGCAAGTTGATAAACGTTCACAATCATAGTCACATTCTAATTTACGACATGAACTATGAATGGCACTGTCAAGCTATTCATAATATATAGTAGTTAATAAAGCTTGAAATGGGCAAAATAAGAGTAATATTAAAGATTTAAATGAGTAAACAGACAGGGTATGTCGAGAAGAGACTAGAGCGAGGGTAGACGTGGGACCCTGTGCGAGGTCAGACAAGGGTGTGTGTGTTGTTCCTCCCCTTCCTCCACCTCCACCCTCTCATGATGCCTCCCCCCCCTCCCCCCAATCCATCCCTCTCTCTCTCTCTCTCATCGTATTACTCTAAACTGTCATTCTACAAGTATTTTAGAATATTCATCTTATGAACTACTTTTTGCTAATTATTTCTGTAAATATAAATATAGCCTATCTACCGTACCTCTTCAAGTATATTTTCTCTATGTGTATGGAGACAAAAGCTACTCATAACAAGTGCCTCACCCAAAGTTGAAAGAACGAGAGCCAAAATATACATTATTTGTAATTGTATGTATTAAAAAGTGGTGTGCTTGTTTAGTGTAGTGAAATGGTTAGGTGTTTGTGAGAGCTAACTGGATTACTCTGTGTAGGTGAGACAAACAGAAACAGTGAAGGAAGCCAGACAAATGAAACAGGAGTTCCAGCAACTCCTTATCACATGTCTATGAGGTTTACCCTGGGTAAGCCTCATAATTATGTGATATGTGATAAGGAGTTGCTGGAACTCCTGTTTCATTTGTCTGGCTTCCTTCACTGTGTCTCACCTACACACAGTAATCCAGCTAGCTCTCACAAACAACTCCTAGCCATTTCACTACACTAATATTATGATGCAAGTCGCCAAATATAAATTTCCTATTAATTGAACCTTGTCTATTCTTATTGATCAAAAATTCTAAATACTGTGTATTGTTCCTCATTAATCTCCTCTCCCCTATGCACCTCTCTCTCTCTCCTATCTTTTTCTTGGCCCTGATACCATAAACACTAGACAGGTATTACAGTACAGCCAAGATATAATCGAGTTACATATTATAGAGTCAGTAACCCCCTCACTGTTTCTGGGTGACCAAGAGATAGCCACGAAAATATCTAGGTTGTCACAGGTAGCCACTTAGGGGCTTAAGGGCGAGATATGTGTATGTGCGGTAAATTATAATGCTGATAGGAAACTGACCCCTACTCGATTTTTCTCTACACAATGAGAGAGAGAGAGAGAGAGAGAGAGAGAGAGAGAGAGAGAGAGAGAGAGAGAGAGAGAGAGAACCACATCACTGCCAGGAGTAAGATAACATAAAAGATACTCATGCTTCGTACCCCCCCCCCCCCCTTATCTCGCTCTCTCATACCCTCACTGTTGCCATGTGATACAAATAATTGATGACAATTTGATCGAACCGGCTGACTGGGCATAATTTTGTATGGTCTAAGTTTCATTATTTGTTAACTCCTATAGGCACCAATAGCGAATTAATTTAAACTAGTTGCCGAACCACCGGCAACGCATATATCTAATGAAAAATTTGTGAAAACTACAACAATTAAACAGATCCATCGTATAGTAACTCAATTAGTTATATCAGTCAATTCTATGTTTCTCAGCTGACGGTAAATTGCTATATCCCCATCTTGATTACTCAGTTAAAAGGAACATTTTGTAGCGAGATATGTTGCTAGTTGAGAACACTTGGCATTAACATGATGTATAGCACAGTAGGGATATATTTTTAATTTAACATTGAGAAGTCAGCTGCTAAGGGATTGTATTTTCCACCAGGTGAAAATATATAGACTACGAATTGAAGCCTATGTGCTATACAGGTTTATCTTACTTCTACTTAGAAAATGTGAAGAACTTGCGATAAAAAAAAAATAATAATAAAAAAAAAAAAAAAAAAAAAATTATATATATATATATATATATATATATATATATATATATATATATATATAAAATAATACACGATGGAGCAGAACACACTGATAATATAAATGCCATAATACTCTTTTGATCTATTGTATCTAAGTACCAGGTGTTTAAAATGCCTATGATGAGGATTATTGTAGAACTCACACGATAGATTAGATAGAACATGCTTTAAATGTGAAGTTCAATAGCAAACAAAACTAACAAACCACCGCAAGGACATTTAGTATACATGATCCCTAGTAACCCATATGCTGTATCACTTAAGTTGGGCATCTAATTATCTATGCACCAGGTGTTCACACTACCTAGGTTATGTGAGAAAAAACAAAAAATGAGAACTCGCGAGAGATAAGATATGGATGGATGGCAGATAAGAAGTCACAATTAGACAGTTTTTTTTTTCACCCCTTTCGTCACTTCACATTAACCTATACCCTATATTAGCTTAACCCTTTGAGTACCAGAAACGTGTGTTATATCATATTCTTGCAATATTTAGACGATATTATGCGGCTTAGAGAGGATCTGTGGTAGGTAAAAGGGTTGGTTGAGATAGTTTGAAGCCTTAGGCTACTATTGCTAGAGGTTCTTCCTAAGCTGAATAAAATCGCCTGTGGTAGCTAAAAGGGTTGGTAGAGATAGTTTGAAGCCTTACTATTGCTAGAAGTTCTTCCTAAGCTGAATAAAATCGCCTAACCGTTTCCAGAATATGATAAAAAGGACGTCCCTGGTATTAAACGGGTTAACCAAACCGAATCTACCCTAAACTGTCCCAAATAAATTTAACGTATCCCACACTAGTCTATCTAGCCTTTTAATCATAGTCTGGCAATTATTAGATTTTATTCAGCTTAGGAAAGATCAGTGGTACCTAAAAGGATTAATCGACATAGTTTGTAGCCTTTTAATGGTTAGATGTCCTTCCTAAACTAAATAAAATAGTATAATAGTTGCCAGAATATAAAGAAAATAATGCCACCGGTACCGAATGGGTTAAGGGGGTAGTGCTTGGTTTTTGGTCTGTATATATATTTTATTTATTTTATTAGTTTCCTCGCTAGACCTCCATCAAGCTTAGAAGAACACCCCCTAGACCCCCTTTTAAGATACATTTGTACATTTTTCGGTAGAAAAATGTCCCGGCCGAAAGGACGGTTCCTTCTAAAATTACAGGCTCGCTATCGCTCGCCAGGAAAAAATCAACACCTAAACGGCACGAAAGGTCTTAATACTAACCAAACAAAAATGTGGCGAAAGGTCTCAAAATCGCCAATCTAACGGAACGAACGTCTTAAAACCTCAAACACTAAAATGCTAAACAGGAGGGAAAAGTGGGTCCAGAAAAAGCGAGTACTACCCCCTTAACGAACATGACGTAACCTACCCAGACGAATGTACCAGACCTTAACCTAAATTAAAATAACCTAGCTTACTATAATTAAAATAACCTAGCTTACTATAATTAGCTGGCCGTGCCTAACCTTAATGTAACCGAACCATCATGACGTAATTGAAGGTGGGTCACCGGCTTTTTTTTTTATCTTTCTCTCCTTTTCTCTCTTTCCCTGGCTTGTATCCATTCGGCCCCATTCATCCAACTGTTTTAAGACGTTAATCCCCATCCAGGTGTCGATTTCTTCCTGGCGAGCGTTAGCGAGCCAGCATTGTATGGAGAAATTAAAAAAAATATATATATAGGCCTATGCTGGCTTGCTACCACTCGCCAGGAAATTATTGACACCTGGATGGGGGTAAACGTCTTAAAACAGTAGGCTGAATGAGGCCGAATGGATACAAGTCAAAGAGGGAGGGAAAGAAAGAAAAAAGCGAGGTGGGCTCCCTTAAACGACCCTAGCCTAACTCCATTTAATCTCACCGAACTCGAGAAAAATATATAACAGCCTATCCTGATCTAACCGAACTTAACAGCCTATCCTGATCTAACCGAACTTAATCTAACTTAATTTAACCGAGCTACTTCTAACCCAATTTAATCTACCCTAACTCGAGCAAAATGTTAAACAAAAAGTCAAGTAAACGAAACAACCAACCACTGTTAAGGGGAGGTTTTTAGTTTGGTCTCTAGATATCCATCAAGCTTAAGATTACACCCCCTTGAGCCCCTTTCAAGATACATTTTTAAATTTTTCGGTAGAAAAATGTCCCGGCTGAAAGCCGGTTCCTCTTAAAATACAGGCTCGCTATCGCTCGCCAGGATAAAATGGACACCTAAATGGCACGAAAGGTCTTAAAATTGACAGAAATGGGTTGAAAGTTCTTAAAATCATCAAAATAATGGGGCGAACGTCTTAAAATTAGAAAAGCAATGGGGCTCAACATGAGGGAGAAAGGAGTCAAGAAAAAACTCCCTCAAGTGGATATATCCCCTTAAGCTGCACTTGACAACATGAAATGGGACGAGTCATGGCTTATCGCACTTGAGAAACAACAAATTGGGCAATCTCGGAAAATATAGGGCAAACAACATACAGTAGAAAGCTGATGCGGTATCTTAAGAAGGGAGCCCACCTCGTTTGTTTTTATCGGTCTCTCCCTCTCTCTTTGGCTTGTATCCATTCGGCCCCATTCAGCCTACTGTTTTAAGACGTTTACCCCCATCCAGGTGTCAATATTTTCCTGGCGAGCGGTAGCGAGCCAGCATATATATATTTTTTTGTTTCGACAGCAAGCTAAATTTGTAATTTTTTCGATAGAAACATTTCTCCGGCAAAGCCGAATTTCTCCATACCATGCTGGCTCGCTATCGCTCGCCAGGAAGAAATCGACACCTGGATGGGGATACACGTCTTAAAACAGTTGGCTGAATGGGATCGAATGGATACAAGCCAGGGAAAGAGAGAAAAGGAGAGAAAGATACAAAAAACAAAAACATGGTCTGTGATATAAATCTCTCTCTCTCTCTTGTCAACCCTTTCAATCACATGGCCCTTTTCATGTTTGTTGTTAAACACTAGATAATTGTATACAGTTTACGAAGGACATGTAGCAATCAAAACGGTAAACTATTGTAATACCGTAACCTTTCGACTCTCAATAGACCATTCCTAAATATACCTAATATAACTTTGTAATAATATCCAGATAAAGCGAATGCATGTTTAATGGTATAGCTACTGGAAATATATAGCTAATCTACCTCCGAATCCTACACTAACACTTGCACTCTCATTGTATGGGGTTAAGGGGGCCCACCTCGCTTTTTTTTTCTCTTTATCTCCCTCTTTGTTTGGCTTATATCCATTCGGCCCCATTCAGCCTACTGTTTTAAGACGTTTACCCCCATCCAGGTGTCAATATTTTCCTGGCGAGCGGTAGCGAGCCAGCATATAAATATTTTTGTTTTAACAGCAAGCTAAATTTGTATATTTTTCGATAGAAAAATGATTCCGGCGAAGCCGGATTTCTACGTACAATACTGGCTCGCTATCGCTCGCCAGGAAGAAATCGACACCTGGATGGGGATAAACGTCTTAAAACAGTTGGCTGAATGGGGCCGAATGGATACAGGCCAGAGAAAGAAAGGGAGAGAAAGATAACAAAAAAAGTGACCCCCCTTAACAGAAGCCTGGCAACACTTTTTTTTTTTTTTTTTTTTTTTTTTTTTTTTTGAGACAATGAACGGAGGAAGGAAAAACACAGATAAAACAAAAAGGTCCATGTGCCTAAAGGCATCCTCCATTCATAAAATGTTTGTAACAACTGGATTTAAACATTTGTAGATTGTAAGTTTGTGGAAAGCAATTCGAGGGAAGTGAATTCCAAAGAGTAGTAGCTCTGGGGATAAATGAATTCTGATAAGCAGAAGTTCTGCATTGTGGAGGAGAAAGTGTAAATTCATGGGCGCTCTCAGCTGCCCTAGTTCTACGGGGAAAGATGTGGAGAGGCGGCACAATTGAAGCAAGTTCCTCGGAACAATTGCTGTGAAAATATCTAGAATAATGCAAGGGATGCAACGTTTCTTCGTATGGATAATGTAGGAAGGTCCTGTGTGATTGCAGGGTTATTGATTAATCTAATAGCTTTATTTTGAATTTTGTCCAACTGCCTCAATGCAACCACTCCACTTCCACCCCACAGAGGTAAACAGTAATCCATCTGAGAACGCACATGACTTTTATATATTACGGCCAACTGCTCGTCAGTGAAGAATTCTCGAACTCTGTACAGGAGTCCCAGTTTTTTAGAGGCATTCTTAGCAATGCTTCTAACATAATGTGTCCAGCTCAAGTTAGTAGTTAATGTTACACCGAGAATGTCAATACTAGGGGAAGTGGGAATATTTACATCATTAAAAATATATGGGAGTCAGTGAGATTCTGTCGGTTAGAAAATGTAATGTACTTGGTTTTCTGTGCATTAAAGGAAACTAGATTCTCTTGTCCCCATTCATTAATTCTAGAAAGGTCCTGGTTCAGAGAAATTGCAGTGTTTATTTTTGAATTTATAAGATCGGGTTGGGTGAAAGAATTGGTAAATGTGAAGGAACTGTGGTGTTGAGTCATCTGCATAGGAATGTATTGGATTATGAGTGGTAGATATGAGATCATTGATATGAATGAGAAACAGAGTTGGGGCCAAAACTGATCCCTGGGGAACACCAGCATTTATTGAGTGAAATTGAGAATAAAGGCCATCTACCATTACACGTATTTTTCTGTTATGAAGATAAGAAGAAATTAGTGGAACTAATGATGCAAGGCCGTAGTGTGACATCTTCGACAATAAGGATTGATGCCAGACTCTATCAAATGCCTTTGATATATCCAGTGCTATTGTATGTGTTTCACCATGTTGGTCTGTAGCTTGGTTGATTTGATGCATAAGAAGGCAAAGAATGTCTGCAGTTGATCGACATCGTCTAAAACCATATTGCCTATCACTGATTAATTTATTATTCTCCAGATGCTTAATTATGTGATTATTTAATATAATTTCAAAGACTTTGCCAAGAGTGGAAGTTGTTGTTGTTGTTCCCCAAGCTGCCTGGCCGAATAGCCCCAAGGCCCCGAGCAAGGCCAAGGCCATAACTGAGCACCCCCACAGAACCCTCCCCGCCGACCACAATAAAGCCTGGGTGACCGAAGCCACTCCATGGCGGGGAGCTTGAGGAGGGTGCGGAAACGCCCGGGAAACCAAAGCCCCACCCAGGGCCCTGTGCCCCTCAGCAATTATGAAGAGAAAGTTGAGGGGCAAGGGAAAAATGTGACGCTTTGGCTTCCAATCTTGGTAGATTGGGAGGTCAATCCACGTTAGAGACGCCGTCACTTGAGATCTAGAAAATACATAAGTAAAAGGAACAGTCAGAGTAAGCTATGGGTATGGCAGAGATTGCTCAGTTCTCACTCTGATAGACCAGCCCATCACCACATGACTAGAACCCAATCCTCTCAGCATCAGCTAGGAAAGGCCCTAGAAAGCCGCCTTTGGCGGGGGGATAGCTCCCCTATTTCAACCCTTTTCGGGGTTGGGCACCCGCCAAGAGTGGAAGTTATAGCTATTGGTCTGTAGTTTGATGGATCTGAAGAGGCACCTTTTTTAGGAACTGGATGGATGTTTGCTTCTTTCCAGGGTACTGGGAAGCATGAGGTATGAGTACACAGACGGAAATTTTTTGCCAATACAGGAGCGAGCACCAAGGAGCAATTCTTAAGTACTATTGGAGGAATTTCATCTGGACCAGGAGCCTTATCTACTGAGAGATTCTGCAAAATAGTTTTGACATGTCTGGTGTGGATCTTAAGTGAGGGAATTTCAGGCGAATTAAAATTAAGTACAGGGACATCTTGATTTATTTCATCTAAGGTTGAGTTGGTGGAGAAAATATCCGCAAGAAGGTTAGCTTTACCTCGTGGGTCACTTACAAGATTGCCAGTCGGAGATTTTAATGGTGGAATGGATGAAGCAGTAGTGAAGTTGGATTTGAATGAGTTAAGAGTAGACCAAAATATTTTGTTATCATTTGGATTATTTAGAAGTTTATTTGCCTGCTTATGGAGAAAGTTTGATTTAGATAAGTTTAATACAGTTTTGGCATGATTTCTGATGTTTCTAAAGTAATTAAAGGCTTCATGTGTTTTTGATCTTGTGTATGCATTGTAGGCTATTGCTTTTTGTTCAGTTACTCTAGCACAATTATGGTCAAACCATTTAGGTGAATTAGATCTTTTACTGTACTTTTGATGAGGAATAAAAGTTTCCATTCCAATTTTTACAAAATCTTGTATGTGGCTCAAGGTGGAGTGTGCATCATTAGAAAAGAAAGAGGTCCAGGGAATATCAATAAAGAAACCTTGAAGACCCTCCCAGTCTGCCCCATCGTAATGCCATTTAGTCACCAAAACAGGTTCAGAGTGGGAAGGTGTGGTAGGTGATAGACAGGTGGCCTGTATCAGACAGTGATCAGAAGATCCAAGCGGGGACCTCACTGTAACATCATAATTTTCTGAATTGGTTGTTAAAAATAAGTCCAGTAGGTGGGAATTATGATTAGGATTATCTGGTACACGGGTGGGTTGGTTGACTAGTTGAGTTTGATTAAATGAGTCTGCAAATAGCTCACATTCAAGACTAGCATCATCAGTCCTGGCTGAATGAGTGAGCCATTCAACATTATGGACATTAAAATCACCCAACACAGTGATTTCAGAAGAAGCATTTAAGTTGAGGACACTGAGTTGTGAGGACAGAGAATCAAAAAGACTTTGCTCTGGAGGAGTATTTGGGGAACGGTAGATGCAACATATGTATTTAAATTTACCAGCAGAAATTAATTTGTATATAGAATAATCAAAATAGGGACAATTGAAACTAGTAACCTCCTCCAGGGCAATTTCAGATTTTGCGAAGCAACATACACCTCCTTTAGGTCTGAAATTTTGGAGCAGTTGATAACCTGGAAAATTAAATCTAGACGTGTCAGATGTGGATGTTACTGGAGTCTCTGTCAAAAAAAGGAGAGTAGGGGATTCTGCTTGAAGAAATTGGTGTACAGAATTGATGTTAGAGTGAAGTCCCCTTATATTACTAAAGAAAAAGCTGCACCGACGAGCAGCTTTGGGACGTTGCAATGCTCTTGAAATTGTACTGCCATATTTATAAGGTAAGTGTATGGTGTTACATGTATGATATGTAGTGGGAAGAGTAGTGTTTTATGGATAGAGGATAGCGATGTAGGGCAATGTCGTGAAGTTGGATGTGTAGGTTATATAAAGAGGGTTTTCCTGATACCCCTGATGTGTGAGGCAGAAAGATATGTATCCCGCTACCAAGGCCTGGGAGAGAAAATGGAATTCAGGCTATTCCCTGAGTCTCCCGAAACCTTGGCGGTAGTACTTCCCTGGGCGGGGCTGCCTACCCCTACTACCTGGACATTAGTCAAGTCATACCCAAGTCAACCCTACGTTTCATAAGTTGTAGGTGTAGGGGTTGTATTTCATAACATCACCTTCCCCTTTCTCCAACCACATAACACAGAGAGAGTACAAAGGAAATAAAGCAACAACAGGTCTAGTGACCCTTCTAGGCTGCTTGTCCTCCAAAACACTGAGGATCAAGTGTCCAAACAGTGGTTTAGAGTGGGTAAGGGAACATTGGAAAGGGAACTACTGCCCTGGAACTAATGTCCGTGGCAGGATTAGGAAGTTAGTAGGGGACGGATGGGTTAGTAACTGAGGGGGGGATAAAATAAAGTTATTCATTTACAAACGCAGTCAGTCGCGGGTTTGATGAGATATTTGTCTAAGCGGAGTTTAAATGAATCAACGGTGCTGCAGTCTATAACGTCTCGGGGAAGCCCATTCCACAAGTTGACAACTCGATTGAAGAAGAAATTCTTAGATTCGTGTGAGTTAAAAGATTTACCAATAATTTTGCAACCGTTTCCCCGCGTGTAATTAGATTGGTCGATAGTGAAGTACTTACTACAGTTCATATTGTCGATGCCTTTGATGATTTTGAACACTTGAATTAAGTCACCTCTTAATCTGCGCTGGGTTAAAGGAAATAGATTTAATTCTCTAAGACGCTCTTCGTGTGGTTTGTTCTTCAGGCTAGGTATCATTTTGGTAACTCTACGTTGAACTCGTTCTAGCTTGTTTATATCTTTTTGGTAATAAGGGCACCAGGATTGAACGCAGTATTCCAGAAGAGGGCGGACTAAGGAATTGTAAAGGGTTAGGATAACTTCTTTGGATTTATACTCAAATGACCTGCCTATAAAGCCAATTATTTTGTTTGCCTTCTTAACAACTTCTGAACATTGTTGACTCGGTTTTAGGTTACTCGATATTGTTACTCCCAGATCGGTTTCTCTGTTTACATTCTTAAGCTGAGTGCCATTCATCGAATAGTTTGCTTTCTCATTTAGGTATCCGATATGTAGTCTTTACATTTATCCGCATTGAAACTCATTTGCCAAATTTGGGCCCAACATGACAATTTATCTAGCTTGTGTTGCATATCGTCAACTTGTTCTTTTGAGAGTACGCTATTTGCAATTTTTGTATCGTCAGCAAATTTTGAGATTGTATAGGTGAGACCCTCATCTATGTCGTTGATGTAAATTAGAAAGAGAATTGGTCCTAGTACCGATCCCTGGGGTACCCCGCTACTTACATTGGTCCATTTAGATGCCTTACCGTTTATGACTACTCTTTGCTTTCTGTCGCTGAGCCAATTTTCTATCCATTTCAACACACCGTCTTGTATTCCATGCGCTTTTAGTTTTAGCAGTAAACGTTTGTGGGGAACTTTATCAAAGGCCTTTTGAAAATCAAAGTATATAATATCTACAGCTTTACTCTCATCGTAGAGGTTAAGGATATCGTGGAAGAAGTCTAAGAGGTTTGTTAAACAGGAACGTTTTTTACGAAAGCCGTGTTGAGTATCTAAGTTATTTGCCTCTAAGTGATTTACGAGTCTGTCTCTTATGACCGTTTCTAGCATTTTACATAAAATTGAGGTTAAGCTAATTGGACGATAGTTACTGGGTAGGGATTTGCTGCCTTTTTTTAATATCGGTGTTACGTTGGCTAGCTTCCACTGATCAGGCATAGTCCCAGACTGCAAGGATTCATTGAATAGCAATGTCAGTGGTTTGGAGAGCTCATCCTTAGCTTCCTTTAGAACTCTAGGCGAGATTGTATCAGGTCCAGGCGTTTTATTTACCTTGAGTTTATCTAAACAATTCAATACTTCTGTAACGGTGATATTGCTTAGAACATCTGAATTATCAATCTGAATCGGCGATGGTGTAGGGATATCACTGAGGTCTTCGGTTGTAAAAACTGATGCAAAGAAGGTATTGAGGGCATTACTCATTTGTACTTCGTCTTTGGTGTATTCTCCATTTTCATCGACTAACGGTCGAGAGAGAGAGAGAGAGAGAGAGAGAGAGAGAGAGAGAGACTGTTGGGTGATGAAATAATCGAAAGGTATAAGTTAGAAGAAGAAAAAAAAGGAAAATAGGATTGGGCCTGAGTAAATAGATAGATAGATAGATAGATAGATAAGTTAGAAACAGAAAAAGAGGGTTGGGAGAGAAAATAATGACTACAAAAAAGCAAGTGAGAGAATAGAAGGAAGCACATAATATAAAGGGGCGGATAAAGTGGAGAAGAGGAGTGGTGGTTGAGGTCAAGGATAGTGGTTCTGGTGGTGGGGGTATAACGAGATAAACAAGACGGGTCACGTGTGGCTGGAGGATCACGTGTGGGAGAGAGAGAAGAGGGTAGGAGGGTAGAGAGAAGAGATAGAGAGGGTAGGAAGCTGACAGGGGGTTGAGGGGGAAGGGAGGATAGACGAATAAAGTGGGGAGAGGGGTAGAGAGTGGAGGGTCGAATGGAGTGGGGAGGGGTGTATGGATTGGGGAGAGCGGGAAAGAATGAGGGAGGGGGAGGGAGGGGGAATGGAATGTGGAGAAGAATAGAGGAGGGGGAGAGGTATAGAGTGTAATGGAGAAGAATATAGAGGGGGAGGGGGATTGGACTGGGGGAAGGGGAAGCATGGAGGAATGAGAGAAGAAAGATTAAAGCTAAGAGGAAGCAATGTAAACATTTGGACTTATAGTAATTGGCCGTATTGTGTATATTTGCAATGTTTCCTAAACTGTGCGTATAATAGCCTAAGCGTTTATATCAGTTCAAACGCCTACAATGAATGAGAGAGAGAGAGAGAGAGAGAGAGAGAGAGAGAGAGAGAGGTGGTGGTGGTCTACTGTATAGGCCTACTAATAAAACTGGATAGAAAAGAGGGGGTCAGAGAGGATATACTGTACTGAAATCTCTCTCTCACATATCTTGATCAGTGAATAAGTGTCTTATTGAGAATGTTTAATCACAAAGAATTACAAACTATATACTATATTACTGAATTACGATTAAGAGTTGTACAATAATGTAACTTACGGAATAGTAAGGGTGGTCTGCAGGCGGGTCTTAACCAGGTCTAAGGGCTGGAACAGGATGGTGGAGCAGGTCCCTGAGAAGGAGCCTGCCACGAAGGACTTCACCAGCGGAGACTGTGGGAGAACAGAGATTAATGAGTTAGATTCAATTAGGTGTAGGTCTATCGGTAAATAATTTCCCACCATCGATATGAAATCCTTCGCGTGCGGATTTAATTTTATTGTATTAGTTTGTTTTCTAGTTCCGGTTAGCTTGAAGTGTAGGACTAAATAACAGTTACTATCCCTCTATCGATATTAAAATCCTCAGTATGCGGTTTGATTGTATATTATTGCAATAGCCGATTCTAGTTCTGCAATCAGAAAACATCCCCTCCACCCACCAATCCCAGACACACACACCGTATAGCCTAACTGCGGACTAACTATGATTTTTCACAAACTAACAGACACACACATCGTATAACTGCTGACTAACTATGATTTTTCAAAAACTAATTAATCTAGGGGGGACTTGGGAATTGGTTAGGGACTGACCACCCACTAAGAAGGATTTGGGGATTAACTATTGACTGAAAACCTTAGCAAAGTTAATGTAAATTATGTTATGAATTGTGTACCGTACGTATTATGAAAGAACGCAAGTATTAACTACTTGAGACTTACGTATGTTAAACTTTAATCTAATCCTAAATCTTAATAAAAAAAAATAAAAACTACTATTATTATTATTATTATTATTATTATTATTATTATAGAAGCTGTCTAAGCCTCCCAACACGGTGCAGATACACCTATAAAAGATGAATCCCCACAAAATACCCGTAAGTACTGGAGAGAGACTAAGACAACTAAGAAAAAGGAAAAGGGCTACAGTAGTTAGAGAGCCCAGTATAATCAAGTTAAAGATCCACGTTCGCAGGTCCGGTCTCCCTGCATTTATATATCTGGCTTTCACCTTTCGTTTACTCCATTGTCTAAATAAGCGGCAACAATAATCAGTAGCTGCGACATAACAAGCTCCCTTATTAGCGTTCGTAACACCCCTCCCCCTCTTTTCCCGCCATATTAGCTCGAGCAATATCCCGCCCCTTACCCACCTGTATCCTCACAGGAAATAAAATAAATAAAGATGCATTGCAACATCAATACCCTTAGCAACAAGATTAAGAGCATGCATTCCTAGGTAGCGATATATTCCGTATAATTATATATTGTACCGTATATACTAGAAATAATTATAATACTCACACGTTTGTAGTGTTAAATTTAGTTGCCATAATAATTATTAAGTGTGTTGGATCCAGGTAAGGACATATCGTAATGGCTTCGATAGACCTGTTAAGATTTGTCATTTGCAAGAATGAACGGTTTATCCTAATAACTTCAGTAGGCCTGGGACTTTATTAATACAAATATATAATTGCACAATAAATGGGATAGGCCTACATGTACTGTCAACATATTCTGTAAAGTATCCAAACTTGTAACCTCTCATAAGCAATTACCCCCCCCCCCCATATTAGCGACGCACACACCCCTGGCCTCGACCAATCAGGGCCCTGGACGCAGTCGCCCCACCTCCGGCTCTACCAATGAGCGGAGAGAAACTTGCTAACCCCCCTCACCCCGTATACGTAGATGAGGAAGAACAAATACGAGCCAAACGAATGGTAAACAACATTCAAGGTTGATTGCATTCACGTGCAACCAATATTAGTGTGATTATGTGATACGCTTTATCAGTTCCTCTACTGGAATACTTACCATAATCATATTGTTGTTTAAACAATCCAAGGCTATTTGTTACCGATACGGTGATAGGCTACCCTCTTAATTTGTTTTAAAAGTTAAGAAACCTAATACCAGACATTATATTTTCAATATTAGAACTTAAACGCTGAATATGTCGTCTTTACGACATAGCTATATGTATACCATATATATACAGTATATATATATATATATATATATATATATATATATATATATATATATATATATATATATATACACCCCGGTATATATATCATAACTATATATTAAAATTGCATTTCAAGTTAAGCAAGAATTAATATTGCAATTTACCTCGAAAATTAGATGTACTGCAAAAGGTTATCTTTGTGTACATTGATCTAGTCTATGGTTTAGTAGATTAATCAAATTTGATTGTGCCTGTAAAATGTCATTCATACAGGAAGGGAATATTATACAGTATGTAGGACTCCAGGATTACCTACAGTACTTCCTGAATCGTATAGGCCATTACCAGTATATATATTTATATGTAAGTGTATACTCAAGGTTGATATAGACACGTGGGCCTAAATCATTGTTATTCATCGTGAAACACATATTAAGGGAAAACGGACCTTTGTTTTCTATTAATTCATTTATTCCTTTATTTTTGTTTTTAGTTTTCTCGCTAGACCTCCATCAAACTTAGAAAATCACCCCCTAGACCCCCCTTCAAGATAAATTTGTACCGAAGGCCGATTCCTCTTAACATTTCAGGCTCGTTATCGCTCGCCAGGAATTAATCCACACCTAAATGGCACGAAAGGTCTTAAAATTGACAACGAAATGGAGCGAAAAGTTTTAAAATCGACGAACTAATGGGCCAAACGTCTTATAATCTCAAAACAAATGGGGCTTAACACGAGGGAGAAAAGGGACCGGAAAAACTACCCATCTCCCCTTAACCTCAACAGTCCATAAGCCTGACCTTAACTGGGGCCGATATCTAGCACAGTGGTTTGGGATTTGTTTGGGATTTTTTAGGGATTTTTTTTTTAGAATTTAGACAGCTGATTTGTTGATTGTAGTTTCTAGTTTCGTATATAGGGAGGTTTGCAAAATCGATAAAACGCAAGTAGACATTTTATATGTTTTAATTCGTGTATTTACCTATTTGTAGTTTACGTGAATTGAGTAGCGCTCGTGTCTTCCTGTCTTAGTTACTTTATAATCAATAGGGTGTGTGTGTGTGTGTGTGTGTGTGTGTGTGTGTGTGTGTGTGTGTGTGTGTGTGTGTGTGTGTGTGTGTGACGAGAGAGTTAATTCGTTTATACCGGTAGGCCAGCCAAGACCATCTTAATACCCGCCTTACGCCAAATTTTCTAGTTAGCCCATCACACCAAGATCAAACAAACAATTTACTACAGCTTCTTTTAAGGGGGGTCACCGTTTTTTTTTTTTTTTTTTTTTCCTCTCCTTTTCTCTCTTTCCCTGGCTTGTATCCATTCGGCCCCATTCAGCCAACTGTTTTAAGACGTTTATCCCCATCCAGGTGTCGATTTCTTCCTGGCGAGCGATAGAAAGCCAGCATTGTATGGAGAAATCCGGCTTTGCCGGAATTTTTTTCTATCGAAAAATTTACAAATTTGGCTTGCTGTCAAAACAAAAATATGTATATGCTGGCTCGCTACCGCTCGCCAGGAAAATATTGACACCTAGATGAGGGTAAACGTCTTAAAACATTAGGCTGGATGGGGCCGAATAGATACAAGCCAAAGATAGTGGGAGAGAAAGAAAAAAAGCGAGGTGGGCTCCCTTAAGTGAGCGAGTTTGTAAACAGTCTGCACCTCCAATAAAAACAGGGCTAAATTTACTGTCATCATCGGACCCTTCAACATCAGCTGTCAGCCAAGATTTACGAAGAGACAAAAAATCGACATCCGTTACTCTTAACGAAAATATTTATTGACTCGTACGATAAGCCGAAAACCATTCAATGCTTTAAACGCCAAACTAACTATATACTGTATATATTTTTGACTAAAGTGTCAAGACAAAGTTTTTTTATTAAGCTTAGGAATCGACTTATTAAGCTAGCTGCCAAAGTGCCACATACTGATTAATGTTCAGCCGAGGAACCCTCCCTCAGACCAAGAAAATTTCGATCGCCTTAAATCATAATTATGTTAATTAATTATACTGGGCTATTTTATTGGGCTTAAAACCCCACGATATGTCACTCAGCTTTGGACACATTTCAAGGATGTAAGATGTGTTAACGGTTACCGTACCATTTATTTTAGCTACCTAATGAACATCCCATGCATCTTAGAAAAAACCGTCACTGGTGCAAACCGATTTGGCTTTAATAAAATAACAAACGTGGTTAGCCGAATCTATTGTTCCACCCAGAGAATAAAAATACGTATTTTTTATACACCCTTGACGGAATGCCAAGGTGTAGGCGCGCGCGCAGCCCCCCCCCCCCCCCTTTAGCATCGCATGTGCGCAGAATACCTTTGCGCAGGTTGGCTTAAAAAAATAGGTGTGCACAAAGCCGAAGTTCTCAACGACCCTGTAGTGTAGATGTTGGTATTACCTTGTAGGGAAGCTGTACGGTCTTTTGCTACGATTACACTACGATTTCAACTCGTGGATACTATAGTATCATTCTAAGCTGAATAATGTTTATTATGTGTGTTAGCTAGACATTATATAGGCATAATTGTAATAGGGAATTTACTCCACAAATGAGTTTGTATAAATACCTCGACCAGTTATTTCAATACTATGGCTAGGTTTTCCCTGTGACCCTGAAGAAGCTGTAAATGTGGTATTCAGCCTTGTAGGGAAGCTGTAAAGGCTGTAAAATATGGCATGCATGGTATTTATCTGCCCTTTTCTCATTCTCGATTTAGTAAGTTTGTTTCACCAACATAACCCCCTCACATATGTACCAATAACAATCTTAAAATTCCCTTTTATGAAATAACTTTACAAATATAATTATGTTTACAACATAAATAATACTTGGAATATAAACGTATAGACGCGTTAAATGGGCGGGTCCTCTACCAAGGATAGGATGGGGTGATGTTCATTAGCTTTCAGTTTCAGCCCCAGTTTGTGATTGTACTGTTAATTTACCTTGAGAGTGGAAGGGGGGGGGGGGGGTATCTATTTACACATGTTTCTATATTTTATTAAGGGAGCCCATCTCGCTTTTCTCTCTCTCTCTCTCTCTCTCTCTCTCTCTCTCTTTGGTTTGTATCCATTCGGCCCCATTCAGCTTACTGTTTTAAGACGTTTACCCCCATCCAGGTATCAATATTTTCCTGGCGAGCGGTAACGAGCCAGCATATATATATTTGTTTTGACAGCAAGCTAAATTTGTATATTTTTCGATAGAAAAATTTCTCCGGCGAAGCCGGATTTCTCCATACAATGCTGGCTCGCTATCGCTCGCCAGGAAGAAATCGACACCTGGATGGGGATAAACGTCTTAACACAGTTGGCAGAATGGGGCCGAATGGATACAAGCCAGGGAAAGAGAGAAAAAGATAAAAAAAACGGCGACCCCCCTTAACCCCTTTAGATTACTCTTTTACAAAACATGGTTCTATCTATATTTCATTAACCCCTTTAGAAGAGTCCTTAATTAAATGCAGTCCATTGTTTTATCATCTTATTTAGTATAGGACTTTAAGGCTATTAGTAAAGTTTAATGATTGAAATATAACCGAAAGGTCATAGGGTCTCTCGTCCACCCATCAGCTAGAAAGGTCATAGGGTCTCTCGTCCACCCATCAGCTAGAAAGCCTATGAAGTTTACGTAAGGACAGTTTATCAGTTTATTGATTAAGGTTGTCATGGCCTCCTCGTACGCATTGGTAGAGGCCTGTGTAAGCCCCCCCCCCCCCCCCCCTCCCTAAGTAGGGTTTCAAGTACACATCTAGGACAGCGTATGTACAGTTATGAGCCGTATTAAGCTTACACCTTATGGTCCAACAGCCCAGTGACACGTGTGCTTCTTCCGACGATTTTTCGATCGACAACTCTACCCTGGTAACATTTCAGAAGTCTTTGCATTGGTGACGGAAACTAGACTGAAGGTAGAACAAAAATAAACTATAATTAAATCCTGTAAAGCTAGATCGCAAAACCTTCCAGATCAGAGTTGCCTTATTACAGAATGGACATAGATTCCTTGGAGACTACAACGAAGAATGACAAAAATTATCCATATTAGAAGTCTTCCCTATGAAGAAAGGTTGAAGAAATTAGACTTACATTCGTTAAAGAGACGTAGAAATAGAGGGGATATGATAGAGGTGGGTGAGTGGGACTAATAAAGGGGACATGAAAGATGTACTGTATAGCTCAGTAATAGTGAGAGAACAAATCGTTTCAAATTGGATACATTTCGCTTCAGAAAAAATATAGGTCAATACTGGTTTGATAACATACCGGTATATGTGAAATACATTACCTTGCGCCATAGTAAGATCAAGAACAATAGAGCTTCAAGATAAAATTAAATAGACATATGGACATATGGAGTGAGTTGCTAAATGAAAGGAATGAAGAGCCAGCAAACATAGCTGGATATGGTATGGGAGGGAGAAGAAGAGAAGTAGTGGAGGAGGAGGTGGGGATCAGGAGGTCAGAAGTGTGGGAAGCCATGAAAAGAGTGAAGTTGGGGAAAGCATCAGGAACAGATGGAGTGTGTGGGGAAATGTTGAGGTATGGTGGTGAGATAGTGATAGAATGGGTATGGAAAATGTGCAAACTAGCATGGGAGAAGGGGAGTGCACCCGATGACTGGAAGACTGGCATAATAGTCCCCCTATATAAGGGCAAAGGGGAAAGAGGAGTGTGTGGTAACCACCGAGGAATATGTCTTCTAAGCGTAGTAGGGAAGGTATACAGTAGGGTAGTGATTGAGAGAGTGAGAGTGAGAACGGAGAAATGGATAGGCGACGAGCAGGGAGGTTTTAGGAAGGGAAGAGGATGTGTAGATCAGATTTTTACCCTGAATTGTGTTGTGGAGAAGTATCTGGAGAAGAAACAAAAGGTGTATGTTGCCTTTATGGACTTGGAGAAGGCCTATGACAGAGTGGATAGAGAAGGTTTGTGGAAAGTACTTAGAATATACGGAGTAGAGGGCAAGTTGCTGAAAGCAGTGAAGAGCATGTATGAGGGTGCAAAGGCGGCAGTACGTGTGGAGAGTGAGCAGAGCGAGTTCTTTGACCTGAATGTTGGTTTGAAACAGGGGTGTGTGATGTCCCCGTGGTTGTTTACTGTATATATGGATGGAGTTATGAAAGAAATACTATCAAGAGCAGTGGATGTTGGTGTATCGCTGAAAAGGGAGGGAATTGAGTGGAAGCTACCTATACTGCTGTTTGCGGATGATACAGTTCTGATGAGTGATAATGAATGGGAGTTGCAGGGTCTGGTAAATGAGTTTGGAACAGTGTGCGAAAAACGGAATTTGAAGGTAAATACGGGGAAGAGCAAGGTTATGGTCTTCGAAAGGGGTGAAGTCACAGAGTGTGAGGTGAAGCTGAACGGTCAGGCTATGGAGATCGTCAACTCTTTTAAGTATCTGGGCAGTGTGTTGAGTAAAGATGGGACTATGGATGAAGAGGTGCGGGAGAGGGTACAACAGGGGAAGAGGGTTGTAGGAACGCTAAAAGCAGTAACAAGAAATAGGGTGGTCAGTATGGAAGTGAAGAAGTCCTTGCATGACAGTGTGGTAATCCCGACACTGACTTACGGAAGCGAAGCATGGACGTTGGTTGAGAGACTCAGACCAAGAGTGAGAGCAGTGGAAATGAATTACTTAAGGAGTGCGTGCGGAGTTACATGGAGGGATAGACAGACTAATGAGGAAGTAAGAAGGAGGTGTGGTGTGGAGGTAGATGTGCTGGAAAGTGTGAAAAGGAACAACTTGAGATGGTTCGGCCATATGGAACGTATGGAAAGCGAGAGAATGACTAAGAGGGTGTACGAGAGCGAGGTGGAGGGACAGAGGGGGAGAGGTAGACCGAATATGAGGTGGAAGGATGGAGTGAGGAACTACATGAACGAAGGCGGTGCTGGTTGGGGGGAGGGGCGTCGACTGACTGGGGACAGAGGTGCATGGGGGCGGTTCGTTCGTGGCCACCCCTTCGGGGATCACGGCGTCAGGCAATAGATAGATAGATAGATGGACGAGATGGGTTGAGTGTGAGAGGGATCTTCCTTGTATTGGCCAATCGGTTTTTCTGCAGACTCTCTTCTTGTGTTCGTTAACAAATTACCAGACAAACTGCTCAATGTAACTCTTGTGTAAGGATAACGTTATGTCAGCCATTCTGGCCTTTCTATTGGTCTAGCGAGTTCTGTCCTTCACCAACCGGCTCTTACGCAGTGATAGAGGCCAGAACAACATGTTGTTTTCTGTGGGGGTTCAAGTACGCATTTAGGGCCCGTAATCATAGACAACATCAATGGTGATGGTAATCATTCTTTTCCCCGTATTCCTAGCCAGGCAATATGAAACGCCATTTGTAATTGCAATGATAAATACTGGAACAGTATTAGTTCTTCACATTGACACATCTATATCTTTTCTCTATCTGATGGTAAATTAAATCCATTAGCATCTTATTTCTCAATTGTTAATGGGAAAGTATGAAACAGTTATGTTTGCGTCATATAAAGATTTCATAATTAGTAACATTTCGCTACAAAATCTTGGTAATAGCCGAGTTATCAGGACGGCGAGATACCGGTAGCAATTTACCATCAGCTGGGAAAAAAAAGGATATACCGGTACTGTACCATATTGACTTGCTATGGATACGGAAAAAATATATATATATTAATTATATACCAACGACAATGATGGAGTTTGTCTAAGAATAGAGGCCTAGAATACGTGTGCAGTGGGCCACAGTTCTTTTCCTCTCCGTTACTTTATGTAGGCTATGGATGTAATTTAAAAAAATAATAATGAATGACTTTTTTTTTTTTTTTTTTTTTTTTTTTACGAAGTTGTTCACCCGATCATTAAAATATTTCAAACAAATTACACTAAGAAGTCCATGCCATCTTTATTTCTATGCATGAATGAATACAACCAATTGTAAAGCCTGCGTAACCAACTTTCACCTCGTTTTCAAGTTGGGTGATACGAAAAAAATAGGAAGGAAATCCTATGTCGTAACAACGTAACCGACCGACACACAGACACAGACAGACACACACAAAACTATGATACGTGGTGCATCGTATTAGTCTTCCATAGGGAGAGTGAACCCATCGTGTTTATTATATTTTCTCTATTAGTTATTATAATGTATGTTGTATAGGCCTACCTGTCGCGGTTATGTCCTGTCATCTATTCTAGTGTTGGTTTAGGCTCCCATGTTTAACAGTAATAGATGTCATATGCTTGGTTAATTAAGTGAGATGTACAACCATTATTATCAACATAGGTAGGTATAGACTAAGCTCAGGTAAAGTAGGTAGCCTGTAACATATGATAGGTGATTTCCTAGTCCATTTATTATAGGTAGGTCAGAAATCGTTAATCCTAGCCTCTGTAACTCGAGATGAGCTAGAACAAATGGGCTGTAAATTGCCTCACCAAATCCCTGGCTGACTCTTCCCAAATGGTGGAAATATTAGCTCAATTACTCCAATCATTTATGAGTAATAGAAGTTAGTGTTAACATTGTTTGTCCTAACTATAATGGATGGACTATATTATAGCAACAGGTAAGGAAGGCACGTCCTACACATGGTTTAGAAAAGGCAACATTCTAGGTTCACTAAACGAGCAGGTAGAACAAACCAATTAATGATAGGCGACATTTTAGGTGACTTACACCGGGAGATACATACTATCAAATTACTTTGTATATATTCTTTTCATAGAAGTGATCGAGTAATACAAGCCAACCAAATATATAGGCTAGTTGATAACTACAACCTTACGATATTGCCTATTATTGATCATCAAATTATTATTTCTTGGCAAACATGTGCTTATTTTGAACTTTGAAGCTCCAACATTATGATTTAGTGAACACAACTTAAACTGTATTCAACCTTTCAGTGCAAAAGATTACTGCATTGCAATTTCATTCTGGCAAACATTAGACGATATCTTACAAAGCACCTCTAAGAATCAGAATTAAAAACTATTGCAATTACCCGATTTCCTAAAGTCCTCCATAGACTGAGAAAGCAGTCTAATGGTAGTCAGAATGAATGAAAAGGTTAATCGTAAAATGGGCTGCATCGAGCAGTTACCAATGTGATAATGTCGCTAAGTTAATGTTCATAATTATGTCGCTTGATAGAAAACGAAGAACGTTGTCAGAAAACAAAAATCTGTGGAGTAATGCTTAACCCTTCAATCAGATGACGGCTTTCTCATTTGTTTTCAGCAAACTCCAGACAATGTTACTACATTTAGGAATGATCAGTTGTATTAAATGGGGGTAGTCCAGATACATTTAAGCCTGGATTATATTTGTCTTAAATATTATAAAATCCTCTGTAGGTAGATACTGTAAGATTATATAACTATGCAACGTGATTACAAAGGTAAAATGAATGGGTCATACCTCCAGAATACAGCTGTAATTCATGTCGCTAAATCGAAGAAAATGAACCTAGCGATAAAGTAAAAACATTAGCAACCCTGGTATCGAGCGACGTGTAGCAGTGGTGCGGCGTGGTGGGTGACGAAACTGGTTTCGGGCGGTTCAGCAAGAGGGGTAGAAAGAGAGAGAGGGAGTGGGGGGGGGGGGGATTTTATTAGACAATGAAGAGTGATAGAAGGTGGGGAATTTGGATAGATAAGAACATAAGATAACAGGAGTCTACAGATAGTAGATTATCCCACACAAGGCAGATCCCTTTCAAACCCAACCCATCCCGTCCATATGCCTATCTAATTTTATCTTTAAACTCTATCGTTCCTGATCCTACTATATCGCTCGGTAGTCTATTCCACATGTCTACAATAGTTACCAAAGATGATAGATAAGTACAGTATAGAGGGCGAGGGAGTAGTTTGGAGAGATAGTAAGAAAAGGTGTAGGAGAGAGCGAGGAGGGAGGGGAGAAAGACTGCAATGGGGATTTAGATAAGTTTAATTAAGAAGGATTGGGAAAGATCAGATTTAGGCTTGAAATTTGAATAATACATACACTCAGTCGTACAGTAATGGTCTTTGCACTGCAGTTATTAAAATTGATGCAAAAATCCCCACATTTGTTCGGCTATAGTTTTTAAGTTAAGATCAGATACCAACACAATACAAAATACATACTGTATATTCGCTATTTGAGGAAGGGGGATGTTGTGTCCTCTACTTAGAAAAATTATATTGCAAAGTTGCTAACTACAGGATAAGGGCTTGGGATAGAGGTGGACGCAGACAGAATAAACAAAAAATGTATGTGCGTCAGAGTGAGGGGTGGGGGTAGGGGTGAAATGAATTAATCGTATATCGTGAATGGGAAAACAAGTATGCATGTGGGAGGAGTGGGACGTGAAAAAGGTCAGAGATCTCTAGGTAGATATTACCGGTAAAACGCAATGCACGAGCGAGCGAGAGAGAGAGAGAGAGAGATAGAAAGGTTAAACGTGTGGGTAGCATGCGATATGAAAACAGATAATTATGAGAGGGCAAATAATTGCAATACACTTAGGAAAGGTGTGTGTGTGTGTGTGTGTGTGTGTGTGTGTGTGTGTGTGTGTGTGTGTTATAAGTTTGGATCTCGTCGCTCTCAACTTTGGGTGAGACACTTGTTGCAGGCAGCTTTGTCTTTAGTCACCTTCATACACATAGACAAAACAATGTGAAGAGTGACATCTATAACGGAAGATAATTAGAAAAAGAAGTTAGCATTTAGATAGGGGTTGGTTACATCTATTAAGGTGCCAGGAAGGGTGATGTCGAAAAATTAATGTATGGACAATATTATCCGATATACTGTACAGATAAACAAATGGTAGGGCGAATGGCCAAATGAGATTGAGAAAATTATGAAGATATGCACACAGATTGTAGAACGAGGAAAGGCGAGAAGTGTGAAAGACTCAGTGGTGGAAATGTGTTTGAAAGAAAGAACGATGATTGCGGGAAGGACGATACAAAAAAGGAAGTATAATAGTAGGCCTAGTATGGGGAATTATGAGAGAGTGAACATTATTTAATGGAAGGCAAGATGGAAGGTAAGCATGGAAGCAGATATGAAGAAGGCAAGAAAGAAAATGGGGGAGGGCGAATGAAACCGGTTAGAAGATAATGAGGGGATTAAGGGAACGAAGCATAAAGGGGTCCAAGGGGATAGAGAGAGAGAGAGAGAGAGAGAGAGAGAGAGAGAGAGAGAGAGAGAGAGAGAGAGAGAGAGAGAGAGAGAGAGAGAGAGAGAGAGAGAGAGAGAGAGAGAGAGAGAGAGAGAGAGAGAGAGAGAGACTACCCACCTCTACATTTTGTCACCGTGACTTAGCACAAA
Organism: Paralithodes platypus; assembly: GCA_032716605.1. Lineage (NCBI taxonomy): Eukaryota > Metazoa > Arthropoda > Malacostraca > Decapoda > Lithodidae > Paralithodes > Paralithodes platypus. The sequence continues at coordinate 49,358,659 of CM064568.1, read as the reverse complement.
CACTCCTAGGCCTATACAAAAACTATATCAACTACGGTAACCCAAGTAGTCAACAACAGGTAAGAAGGCCAAGGTCATATAGATAAGAATTAACGTGAGGCTAACTGATAAAAAGGGGGAGAACAGTGACAACAGATAATCCAGTATATACCGGCATTCGTGTATCTGCAACTCAGGGCCGCCTAAATATAGCCTATTGTATATTCGCTGTAAGTAGGATGAGAAATCATGACCTAACCTCTGTAACTCAAAAATGACTCGAGTAATCTACCTAATATGTCTACCATTTGGGAAGAGTCAGTCAAGGAATAGATGTGGAAATTTACAGCCAATTTGATCTAGCCCTTTTTGAGTTACAGAGGTAGTCATGATTTCTCGCCTACTTACAGCGAATAGACTAGCCTATAGGCTAGTTGCATAGGCTATTCATTGGACAATGAAAAGTCTTGCTCCCAATATTATACATAGGAAACGCAAGACATGGAGATGATGAAGAGGACGCTGGAGAGGATATGGAAAAAGAGAAATGGGTAGGTGGGGTGGGGAGGAAAACGGTGTGAGGGGGGACCCGGGGGAGGACGTGGTAGCCTGGTAGGTAGGTAAAAAAAAAAAAAAAAAATCCCTATATACAGTATTATAGGCTAGTAGCCTACTAGCCTATCCTTCTACTCTAAACTTTCCCTCTTACTAACGTTTCTAACATTTTGAGCCAGTACCGATACAAAGGTCAGCCCTGTGGATCTAGGCTACACGGTCTGCGGGCAAGCTCGAAAGAATAAGCTATAGGCCTAGGCCTATATGAATAATAAATGGAGGAAATGTTACGATGCAGAGATGCAGTATTTTCTATAAAAATTACACTTGCAAATAACACTGTAATTCCAAGGTATAGGCTACTGTAGCCCTAGGCTAATAGCCTAGGTTAATAATAATAAATATATTTTGTTTTAATTATGGACCGTAATTAGGCTAGGCCTATAGCAATTTGAATTAGAACCTAGGCCTATATTGTACATCATACATGCAATTAACAATGACAAATCTATATAGGCCTATACAGTATATACTTACAGCGGTGATAGCGTCAATCAGAGCCATTTTCTCCGATTTTATGATCAGCACACGCTTAACTGGTTCGTTGGGCATAGATGTTAACTCTAGCTGCTATTACCAAGGTATTTTCACTTCACAAGCGGTCTTTCTTTCTTGGTGCTAGAGAGGTTATTCCCTTCAAAGTACCCTCTTGATGTATTTCTTGGGTCTTTTTTTAGTTTGACTTTGGGCTGTTTTTTCTATATGGGTCTCTTTATAAGCTCGACTTTCTGGGCTTTATCACGATGCTTTATACACAAACGCAAAGCATATAGTTCAGACTGTCTCACCTGTTTCGGGTATCCGAATAATCGGCGTAATATATCTCATTCACTCGGACTGAGATGCGTACATTTTCGTTAACAGTTGAAACCACCATGGTAAACCATTAATATCAACCGAATACGGATGATCTATCGTTATCAAGTTAGGTGCACTAGCGGGAGAGAGTTGGCTGGGTTAGTGAAGGGAATATACCAGCTGTTCGTGCACTTCCTTCTAGGGCGTTGTCAAGAGTGAGGCCCCGGATCAGCTGATTTGTGTTTATATATCGAGCTGGCAACTGGCAACTCGACCCTATAAGTTGCCGCTTACCAATAACATCCCGAGAAAATCGATGAAAACAACGCACTTGTTTCTATTTAAGATACCATAATACTTATAATTGCAAATTACATTTATTTATAAGTCCTAGTTTTGCCATCATGTCTAAATAAAGCGAATAGGTTCCGATATAAAGCAAAACGTAAATTACTCCGAAAATGTTTCCCTTGACAGAAAACGGGCAGCAAACATGGCCGATGATGCAATGCTCGGGAGCTTGTTATCAGGCATAGGAATTGTAATTTATGGATGCTACATGGCGCTGCACAGTGTGGCATGCCATAACATAACATATCATAACTACTGTTAGCATATTGATCAAGCCTATAGAGGTTGTCTTTCTTTATATAGGTATTATATATTATAAAATGTCAATGTGCTAGTTGTATTTATGTTTTGTTATGCATTATAGTGACGTTAGTTAGGAATTTGTTTTGGGTGGCAGGTGGGTAGGTATTGTCTTCATACTACTTAAGTCCTTGTTAATATAAACACCTTCGTAGAAACTAGATATAGAGGTGTTATTGATTCTATATATCTTATTCATGGGCCATATTCTATATATACCTCCTGTATTGAGTTCCCCCCCCCCCCCTCTCTCTCTCTCTCTCTCTCTCAACAATAGGAGGCATTTAAAGCAAGTTCCGCATAGCCTACTTGCGATTTGCCTTGACCTAAATGTGGACGGTATCACACGAGCAAGTCGTCAATTTTCGATCGGTCATTGTTTTAGGGCAACTTTTCGGGGCGCCGTTGCAGTGATATCGGTAACTAGAGATTATTTTGTTATAGGCATTTTTTTTTTTTTTTTTTTTTTTAATACTGTATATTCTGGTTATCATTGGGCTTCAGTAAGGACCTATAATAATTGAAAGGGGTAAAAGATATCTCCTTTTCACTCCCACAGACCCTTCCTAAACTGAATATAATCGCCCAATTATAGCCGGAATAACAAGCGAGAATTAATCCTTGTATATCGAAAAGGTTAAGTTTTATTATCTAACAAGCGATTGCAATAAGTCTATATATATTTAAGGGGGAGGTACCTGTTTTTTCTCCCTCATGTTTAGTTCCATTAGCTTTGAGATTTTAAGTCTTTCGTTCTACTAGTTTGGCGATTTTAAGACCTTTCGCCCCATTTATTTGTCAATATAAAGACCTTTCGTGCCTGTTAGGTGTCAATATTTTCCTGGCGAGCGATAGCAAGCCTGTATTTCTAGGAGGAGCCGGCCTTTGGCCGGCAAATTTTTCTACTGAAAAATGTACAATGTTATCTTGAAGGCTGGTCCAGTGGGTGTCTTTTTAAGCTTGACGGAGGTTGCTATATAAATAAATACATGCATAAATATACCAACAAATAAGCACTACCCCCTTAACATAACCTATATATTTAACAATTAATTCACATGTAATAAGTAACCTATATATTTTGACAATTAATTTACAGTGCATTACACGATTGTGGGGTGATCTGTTATATTTGCATCTGATAAAACATTCATACACGTTCCATTTGCAAATGAAAAACAAACATCACAAAAATATAAAGATTATGGATGTGATTTAGCAAATATGTATTTAAGTATATACTGGCATTACATATATTACATTGCATTACATCAGCTTACATGAAATAGTTATTACATTTTATAGTTTATTCACTCCATTTCGATAAAATTATGTTTATTTATGCGAAAAAGATATACTGTACTGTATAACCTGTATTAAACAACATCATAAATTAGATTATTATGGACAGTACACTATTCTAACTATTCTACGCTATAGGCCGCGCTTCGCCACGATGCTTATCTCCGTGTCTGTCTCTCACCATCTCAGTTAGCATCTTCAAGCTATCAACAAGTTCATCAACACCATCAATCGCTTCCCAACAGGCGCCCCAAGCAGTCTATTTACTACCGCTTGCTGCCCGGTTAGTTCTTGGCAGCCGCTCCCTTGGGGGTAGTCAGATGCAGGGTTTTTTACGGCGGCGTCTGTGGGGGGAATTGTGGGACCTTCTTTTACAGTACTTAACTTTGGTGGGGTTTTGGTGTTCGCTATACGGTGAGGCGTGTTTTTTGTTTGTTCTGAATCGTGATTGTTTGGGTTGCGGGTTAGCTATATGATTAGTTGGGGTTAGTTTTACGATTATTATGGGTTAGCTCTGAAATACTGTGAGGTGTAGGCTGTGTGTGTTTGACTCGTGACTGTTATATGTTGGATTAGCTATAATTTTATTTTGGGTTAGCTCTGAAATATTATGTGTATGTGGTCTGACTCGTGATTGTTAGATTCTGGGTTAGCCATACGATTAATTTGGGTTAGTTCTATAATATTGTGAGGTGTACAGTATGTGGTCTGACTCGTGATAGTTAGATTCTGGATTAGATATACGATTAGTTGGGGGTTGGGTGAATTATATTATGAGATGTATATATTTGAAAGATATCTATCTTGTGAGAGCCAATCAACTTTCTACAGACTCCCGTTTGTTTATGTTCGTATGTTCTTTTAACATTAGGTACTAATTTAATATATAATATACTCGTGATTGATAGGGCCCCATATTTATTCATAGGATTAAGTACGGTATGTTAGCTCTGACTTGTGATATGTAGAGTTCTGAGTTAGGTGTAAGATCAGTTAACCTATTCAGTACCAAGGACGTCCTTTTCAGCATATTCTGGCAACTATTAGACGATTGTATTCAGCTTAGGAAGGACCTCTAGCAATAATAAAGCTGCAAACTATCTCGGCCAACCTTTTTAACTACCACCGATTCTTCCTAAGTTTCATAATATCGTCTAAATATATATAGCTAGAATAAAATATAACATACGTCGCTGTTATTCAAAGGGTTATATGTGGTATTGGCTTCCATTCGTGATTGGTAGGGTTTTGGTTAGCTGTGAGATCAGTCAAGATATTTGGTATTAAGGGGGGTCACCGTTTTTGTTTAATCTTTCTCTCCTTTTCTCTCTTTCCTTGACTTGTATCCATTCAGCCCCATTCAGCCAACTGTTTTAAGACGTTTATCCCCATTAGGTGTCGATTTTTTCCTGGCGAGCGATAGCGAGCCAACATTGCATGGAGAAATCCGGCGCCGGAGACATTTTTCTATCGAAAAATTTACAAATCTAGCTTGCTGTCAAAACAAAATATATATATAATAATAATAATATTTATTCAGTTAGCATTTTACAGAGTTGGTACCACATAATAAACAAATATGACATGTACCAGCCTTGCATAATTCCAACTAAGGATAACCTAATCCCACAAGGGATTAGGTTAGCTGGGGAACAGGGGAGGATAAAAAAAATATACATTTGAGAAAGTATTTCTAGGGGGTTATTTTAAAAAATACCTTACATCCTATAGTATATATCAGTAATCCGTAATCAGTAATCATTTCAGTTTGTTTTGCCTATCTCTTATGTCGTATTTAGTAGTAGACATAAGCTTGGTGCTCCCTTCTCGCAGCTGTCCGGTTCAGGTGCTCCATCAGGCTACGTCTGAAGGAATACAGTGTTCTCTTTTCACGGACTGACTGGGGTAGGTCGTTGTTGTTGTTGTTGTTGTTGTTGTTCCCCAAGCTGCCTGGCCGAACAGCCCCAAGGCCCCGAGTAAGGCCAAGGCCATAAACGAGCGCCCCCACAGAACCCTCCCTGCCGACCACAATAAAGCCTGGGTGACCGAAGCCACTCCATGGCGGGGAGCTGAGAGGGTACGTAAACGCCCGGGAAACCAAAGCCCCACCCAGGGCCCTGTGCCCCTCAGCAATTATGAAGAGAAAGTTGAGGGGCAAAGGAATAATGTGACGCTTTAGCTTCCAATCTTGGTAGATTGGGAGGTCAATCCACGGAAGAGACGCCATCACTTGAGATTTAGAAAATATATAAGTAAAAGGAACAGTCAGAGTAAGCTATGGGTATGGCAGAGATCGCTCAGGTCTCACTCTGATAGACCAGCCCATCGCCAAAGGGGGTAGGTCGTTCCAGTCTTTGATGGCAGTGAAGAAGAATGTTTGCTTACCCTGTCCTTCGATTCTCGGAACCGTAAAATTAAACATCCTATTTCTCGTATTATGACCATTCCTCTCATTTGCTTTAACAAAATCACTCTTTAGATACTCTGGAGCTCTGTCATAGAATATCTTGAAGGCATTAGTGAGCCTTATTTGTTTGGCCCTGTCAGAGACATTGAGCATACCTAGTGACTGAAGTTGTTCCTGACCAACGTGCGATCTGGGTCCTAGCTTCAGCATGAACCTAACCATTTTATTTTGAGTGACCTGAAGTTTGTGCTGTGCTGATTTAGATGATGCAGAGTACCAGGATGACACAGAATAGTCAAAATGACTGAACAAGCGCTTGGCAAAGGGTCTTTTTGGTCGCCGCTGGCAAGCATCCCACCTGTCTGTACAGGTATTTTGTACGTGCTCTACACTTACTCAGGATAGATTCCAAAATTGTTTCACCTGACAAAGTCGAGTCCAGTTTTAGTCCGAGATATTTAACTTGTGACACTGTTGTTATAGGAATATCATTACAGTTGACCGAGAAGCCCACAATGTCTTTCAGTTTGCGTTTAGTTCCACATAAGATGGCTTCCGTCTTGCCCAGGTGAAGAGATAGTCTGTTGTCCACTAGCCAATCACTACATGATTCTAGTTCTTTGGAAAGTGAAGCGGCAATACTTATTGGGTCTTTTCCTGAAACCAGAAGCACGCTGTCGTCAGCATACAGTAATAATTTACACGAGACGCTCAGTTCCATGTCGTTCACATAACAGAGAAAGAGTAAGGGACCAAGGATGCTTCCCTGCGGGACCCCACAGTTAATTGGCATAGGGTCTGATATATTATCATCAATTTTGAGTCTTTGCATTCTACCACTAAGATAAGATTTAAACCAGTTCACTGACCCAATGCCCATTGCTTGTAGTTTATTACAGAGGATATCATGGTCTACTGTATCAAACGCTTTTTGTAGATCAAGAAGAACCATACCGGTGGTTACCTTTAGAAATTTCTTTACGAATGTGATCTGTTAAGTAGATGAGACAGGAGTCTGTCGAGTACATGCATCTGAAACCTGATTGAAACTTATAGAATAGATAATTTTCTTTGAGGTAGTGTTCAATTTGGGTGTATACCGCTCTTTCAAGGATTTTAGATACAATACATAATATGCTAACTGGTCTGTAGTTGCCAACATCTAGTTTATTTCCTTTCTTGAATAGAGGGGTTACAATAGCTTCCTTCAGTTCAGCAGGTACAGTGTTGGTGTTAATTGACAGGTTGATGATGTGGGTTAGGCGACCTGCTATACCAATGGCTCCATCTCGTAGAAATTTGGCAGGAATTTTGTCTGGTCCTGTGCTTTTGTGTACATTTAGGTTAGAGAGCTCGTCCAGAGTGTATTTTGGTGTAATATTTTGCAATCCAAATGTGTTCGGGTGTATGCCTTTATCCCTGTAGATATTTCGAAAGGTGGCCGTTGTTGTCGTGTATTTATTGAGAGGTTGCGGTAGGTTCTGTGCAAGTGTGTTTGCTATGGAGGTGAAGAAGGAGTTGAAGTGTGTTGAAATTTGTCGTTTATCGTGGCAAACCTGATCATTAATGTTGAGAGCAATATTAGGGTTAGATGAATCCCTTGCCTTGTTGCTGTAGCCTGTTGTTTTTAGGTGCCTCCATAGTTTCTTTGGGTTATTCTGATATTCCTCTGCCTTACTGTGAAAATAATTAGATTTCGCTGATTTTATTTTCCTACTTAGTTTATTCCTGGCCCTGTTGAACTCATGTTTCAGACCTTGATCCTGTCTATGTTTCACTAGCCTTTTTAACAGATTGTCTCTGTGTTCCAGATGGTGTAGTATGTCATTGTTGATCCATGGGTCTGACCTTGCTTTAATTCGTATTTCTTTCAGAGGAGCTATTTCGTCTAGGATGTTTGAGATGATGGTTCTGAAGCCAACCCATGCGTCATTAACGTTTGTATTTCCAAACACTGGAGACCAATCTGTATTCCATAAAATGTCCAGAAATGTTTCTTTATTGTAGTTTCTGAGTGACCTTGTTTTGATGACCTTGTGATTCTCTAGGGTAATGTTTGTGGTTTTCCGTGTGCAATATGTGACGAAGTGATCACTTATCTCAGTCTGTATACCCCCTGATTGGGATATTTTGTCCTCTCTGTTACAATTTATGTGGTCTAATATTGTAGTAGTGTTCTCAGAGATACGTGTGGGGGTTGTGATGAGTTGTTTGTGATTGTGCATTGTCAGTATGTGCCTATATTCTCGTACAAGCCTATTATTTCGTTGTTTGTAACACAGGTTAAAATCCCCTAGTATAATGGATTAATTCCGGGGGTCTAGTGATGACAAAGTTCGTTCAAATTTGGTCAAGAATTGTGTGTCGTCTCTCGTCAGGTGGCCTATATAGCACACCCCAATTGTGACGGGTTTTGTCCTAGGCAGGTGTAAGTCGATCCACAGAGCTTCGTGATTTTCTACATGGAGGTCGGTCCTAGTTGTGTGTGTGAGGTTGTTTTTTACATACAGACATACTCCTCCCCCTTGAATATTGCGATCATTCCGAACCATGTTGAAACCTTGAATTTTTATTTCATCATCGTTTATACTTGAGTCCAGCCATGTTTCTGTGATTGCAATTTTTGAAGCTTTGGCCTTATTAGCTAACAAGTTTATTTCTGACAATTTATGGTAGGCTACATTGATCTGGCGTTAATGTGGATAAGATGGAGCCCTTTGTTGGTGAACACTCTGTATTCATCTTTAATTTTGAATGTGTCCTGGCTGGATTCTGAGTTGTTAATACTTGGTTCATTTACATTAATATTCGGTAGTGAATGCAAGGCACACATGTTGCATAAAAATTCCCGTTCTTCACTGTTGGTCTTCTTAGAGATGCATTTCATGTGAGCTACAGTTTTACATTTAACACAGTTTAGGATCCTTTGTTTTCGTATTATGAGTGATTCACATATTTCACAAATTATTTTAGGACCTGTAAACGGACTGCCACATGTGTTTGTAAAATGTCATTAATCGATTTTAGGAGTATAGTTGGTTGTTGGAAGGAACATAATAATTGATATTGGTTCAGGGGTAATTTATCGAGAGGACTTCCCTAGTGGTTAAGGCCCCATTAATTGTTCTTTCCATTCACATATGCATAGCCTACGTGAGTTGCAGTTGGGATGTGTGTACATGCTTAGATTGATATGCAGGATTCGAAGTTGCATAATAAATCGTAGGCAGTGTCCACCATTCTTTAACTGTCTTCGTGGTGCGATGCATAAGGTTTTGATTTCGGTGTGAGCATCCTGGATTCGAATCCACGGACTGCCACATGTGTTTGTAAAATTTCATTAATCGATTTTAGGAGTATAGTTGGTTGTTGGAAGGAACATAATAATTGATATTGGTTCAGGGGTAATTTATCGAGAGGACTTCCCTAGTGGTTAAGGCCCCATTAATTGCTCTTTCCATTCACATATGCATAGCCTACGTGAGTTGCAGTTGGGATGTGTGTACATGCTTAGATTGATATGCAGGATTCGAAGTTGCATAATAAATCGTAGGCAGTGTCCACCATTCTTTAACTGTCTTCGTGGTGCGATGCATAAGGTGTTGATTTTCGGTGTGCGCATCCTGGATTCGAATCCACGGACTGCCACATGTGTTTGTAAAATTTCATTAATCGATTTTAGGAGTATAGTTGGTTGTTGGAAGGAACATAATAATAGCTAATTCCCTACATTTATCGCATTCCACTTCTGTTCTGCTAGTAACATAAGTACATCGATCGTGTACTGTTTCATTACAAATACTACATTGTGAAGTTGTACTCCTTTTGTTGAATCCAATATCGCACACTGTACATAGCTTCCTTTTATTGTTCGTCGTACGTCTGGCGGTGTGGTGATCAGCTGAGCGGCTAGGGTGTGAGCGCGAGGGTTGGGGACTGTTTGTGGCTATATGTCTCCCCCCCTATGACCCCTCCCACCCCACCTGTATTTGTTGTTTGATGATGTTGTCCTTGTTCCTGGCTTGTTCCTATGCTGGCTCGATACCGCTCGCCAGGAAAATATTGACACCTTGATGGGGGGTAAACGTCTTAACACAGTAGGCTGAATGGGGCCGAATGGATACAAGCCAAAGAGAAAGGGAGAGAAGAGAAAAAAAAGCGAGGTGGGCTCCCTTAATGTTGCCACGTGGTAGGTATAGAAGTGGAGTACCGTATCTTTAAGAGCAGATCATTTACATGGACTGATTTCTGGGGGTCATTATGGAACTGGGTTAGCTGTATGATAAGGGAATGTACTGGTATAATAGCTCTGACTGGTGATAGGTAGGGTTCTGGGTTAGCTATAAGATCAGGTAAGTTATTATAGCTCTGACTGGTGATAGGTAGGGTTCCCATATATCCTTCCTGCCCTTCATAAAATCGTCTAAATGTAGCTGAAATCTAATACAAAATACATCACCGGTACTGAAGGGGTTAACCATATGCTTTCTGGTACATCACATACTATAGATGTTAACCCTTTGATGATCGTAATTGGCCACTTGCGAGTTTCAGGCTATAAGGAAGTTGGAGGCGTAAACATTGCTATTAAAACCCTTTCACGCACATATGACGCAGAGGTTGCCAGATTAGCAATAAGAAATAGAGTTCTCTCACTTTTATAATTACCTCTCCAAAATTAGTTTTCTGCCCACAGCTAACTCAAAGACAACTGCAGAGGTTGAAGTAACTAAACTAAAGGTTTCTAAATACCCCTGATGGTAACAAAGGCTTTAAAGTATCCCTAATAGGCTCAAAATCGCGTCATATGTCGAAGAGGGTTAAAGAGTCAACAATAATAATTTAGGTATCCGATGGGTGGAAAATATGTTGAATTAGGCTTTATGTATTTATAAATGCACTAAAACCGTATTTTAACTGGTAGTCTTGTTTAATGTCAATGTCTACAGCTCCAACTTCCTTATAGCATGAAACTCACAAGGTGTCCATAAAATCGTCTCACGCTGGTCAGAGAAACAAGCTAAATGTAGTCATGATCTCTCTCTCTCCTTTACTTCCACTGTACTTTACTCTCGGGTTAGCTATCTCTACTAGAATCAAGTCCTGACCACCTCGCTGGGATCGTAAGTTTTGTGTGGTCAGTGTATCTATCTCAATCTATGTAAATCTCTCTCACTCTCTTTCTTTCTTTCATTCTCTCTCTCGCTCTCGCTCTCTCTCTCTCTCAGTCTGTGTTGCCAGCCAAGACTAACTATGCCTGTGGAGAGCATTTCTAACTAGCTGTCTTCGTCAGATTATTTTTACCTGAGTAACCCCCTCAGGATCATGACGCGTTTTTTAATGTTTATTCTGGATATCATTAGACGAATTTATACAGCTTGGGAGGGATCTGTGGGAGGTATAAGGGAAGTTGGAAGATCATGACGCGTTTTGACAGTTTATTTTGACAGTTTTTTCTGGCTGTCATTAGACGAATTTATGCAGCTTAGGAAGGATCTGTGGGAGGTATAAGGGTAAAGACAGTCTAAATTAACCCTCCGAATTCCATATCCCCATCCTAGTCTGAATAAAAATCGTCTAATGATAGCCAGCATAAACTGTCAAAATGCGTCATAAATCTCAGGGGGGGGGGTAAATTTATAACTAAATCGTGCACTACACTTGCTACGTTACTGTACACAGTTCCTGTTATTAGTATATTCATAATATTTATTTATTTATTTTGTATTTATTATAGTTTTATCTTTTAAATATTATTTTAGTTTCCTCCCTAGACCTCCATCAAGCTTAAAAAACACCCCAAGACCCTCCTTCAAGATAAATTTGTATTTTTTTTTCGATAGAAAAATGTCCCGCTATGGTGTACTGGTTGAGAGGTAGTGGTTGCTATGGTGCCCTGGTGGTGGTTGTGGAAATGACCGGAAGATTTAACCCAACACACAGCACAAGAAACACACGTGGTCACACTCATAACAAAGACTGGAGGTAGGGGTAATAGCAAGGTCTTCTCCTTCATGCTTAGTTTTGAGATTTAAAGACGGTCACCCCGTTAGATTGGCGATTTTAAAGGTGGGGGCGCATGGGTTGAGGTAAACATGGAAAAATAATCACCAACCTGCACATAATTATCCCGTAAAATGCAATGTCACTGAAATAACTATTAACAATGGTATAACAGGATTTTGCGGATCGTCTATACCGGGCCTGTGACGTCATAGTGACGTCACACCAGTATCCTCATCCTGGACTGGATGGTGGACTTACACTCTTGTGACGTCACAGGCCCGGTATAGACGATCCACAAAATCGTTTATACCATTGTTAATAATTATTTCAGTGACATTGCATTTTACAGGATAATTATGTGCAGGTTGGTGATTATTTGTCCATGTTTACCTCAACCCATGCGCTTAGGTTAATAATTATTTCAGTGCCATTGCATTTTGCAAGATAATTATGTACAGCTTGGCGATTATCATTCCATGTTTATCTCAACCCATGCGCCCCCACCTTTAAGATCTGTTGTCCTTTCTTTGTCAATTTCAAGATCTTTTGGGCCATTTAGGAGTCGATTTGTTTCCTGGTAAGCGATATCGAGCCTGTAATTTAAGATGAATCGGCTTTCGCCCAAGACATTTCTCTACCGAAAAATTTAGAAATGTATTTCTAAGATGGGTATTGGGGCCAATTTAGGATTTTTTGCTTTAAGTTTGATGGAGGTCCAGGAAAGAAACTGAAAAGAATAAACCTCTCCTTAATAGAAAAACAAGAAATACATATGTATATTGTATCCATATCAAATGTTCACAAATAACTACATATTAGCTATACAAATGTTGTAATAGTTGGGTAATTAAGCTTAACCCGTTCAGTACCAGTTCCATTCTTTTCATTCTATACTGGCTACTAATAGACGTTTTATTCAGTTTAGGAAGGACATCCAGCAACCAACGGGCTTCAAACTATCTTAATTAACCCTTTTTACTACCACAGATATTTTTTAATCTGCACTAAAACGTCGGAGTATAGTTAGAATAAAAAAAAAAATCTCACGAGGGCATCGAAACTTCACCTTTTTAACCTTGTCCGTCTCGTGGGGGTATACTTCTTATGGTGTAGTGTCCACGGGTAGGGTTACTTTCCATCACATAAGGTCGTGATAGGTATGACAGATAACACACATACTGTGAGAGATAGACAAACCAAACTGAAATGATTACTGATTACGGATTACTGATATTTACTATAGGATGTAAGGTATCTTAAAATAACCCCCTAGAAATACTTTCTCTAAAGTATCTATTTCTTTATCCTCCCCATTTCCCCAGCTAACCTAATCCCACAAGGACCCCAATGGAAATACGCCTAACGGCCTTATTGGGCTATCCTTAGTTGGAATTATGCAAGGCTGGTACATGTCATATTTATAACAAACTATGTGGTACCAACTCTGTAAATTGCTAACTGAATAAATATTATTATTATTATTATTATTATGTACACACCACACACGTACACTAACACACCCACACACACATGCATAATTATAGACACCACACACACACATACATACACACACACACACACACACACACATGAACATATAGACACCACACATACACACACATGAACATAGACACCACACACCACATACATACACACCACACACACATGAACATATAGACACATACAGTACACACACCTACATATTATAGTGTAGGTCACCCATTGTCTTTCCTGTGTTGTGATAGTTCTTCCTGTGTTATTGGTTCTTATGCTAGGGTGACACACATACATACACACCCACATATACACACACCCATACACACACACACTTCTCCCCCCCCCCCCTCCTCTCTCTCTCTCTCTCTCTCTCTCTCTCTCTCTCTCTCTCTCTCTCTCTCTCTCTCTCCTGTTCTCACCATAATATTACCTTCAGAAGTGGTCCAATGTTCCCCTATATTCCGTTTTCTACTATACCATAACGTTCCTGGATAAAGGTATTGAGGGATAATCCTTTACAACGGCACCTCGTATCTACATTCTACTTTTCCTATTTTTCTGAAGAGTGTAGAGAGGGGAGAAGGGGTGGGGTGTTGGAGAGAGAGGAAGCTGTTGGAGTGGCTTTGTTCCGTTAATTTGGATGTGTGTTGTGGTATGGTGGTGTTTCCTGTGTTATGGCGCGCTACTGACATGGAAGGTTGGTAGTGTCTATCTCTCTCTATCTATCTATCTATCTATCTATCTATCTATCTATCTATCTATCTATCTATATCTATCTATCCCCAAGTCAAACTATTCGCAATTGGGAATGTCTCTGGAATTGTGTGACTTTGAAAATTATTTTGGTGTTCTGATTAGCAGTAACCTAAGCCTTAGGTTTTCCAAGCAATGCAAAGGTAGAGAAGAAAGCTCAGAAATTATTGGGCTATATTTATAGGCAATCTAAGTATAGAAACAAAAAATAGTCCTCTCACTCTACAACACTCTGATACGGCCTCCCCTGGAGTATGTTGTCCAATTCTGGAAGACTGAGATATGAGGACCAGTTGAGAGCTATTGATTTTTTTCGTTGGAAACACGCAGACTACAAGGTCAGCTAATTGATATCTTTAAAATACATAATGGGTTTGAAAATATGGATTACAGCAACAATTTTAGCCTCCATATGAATACAAAACGGCTGAAAATTCATGGCTGAAAATTCGAATTATAATGGTTCAGCACTAGTTTTTTGTAGAAACTTTTTCACGTATAAGATCTGTTCTACCTGGAATAAGCTGCCCTCAGAAGTTATAAACCGTTCATCAGTAGAGCAGTTCAAGGAGATTTTTTTTTTTTTTTTTGTTAATGGGTTGAAGGGCCGAAGGATCCGAAGACCCCTTTTCACCCTGCCGCGTAACCTATTTTACTGTCAGGCGAAACAGAGGCAAGGGGTGTGAAGAGATTGCCCAAACGATCTCCACCAGCCGAGAATCGAACTCGGTCCTCCCGGTTAGAAACCGAGCGCTCTACCAATGTCGCTACTGGTCACCCCCTCAAGAAGAGAGTAGATAGTGCTTTGTACATTCTGCTGAGAGTATATAAACATTTAGTAGCTCACGTGTATTTGTCAGACATACTTAAGGGGAGACTGGCCGTTTGTTTGGTCTATTAATTAATGTATTCATATATTTGTTTTAGTTTCCTCCCTAGACCTCCATCAAGCTTAGAAAAACACCCTCTAGATCCCCCTTCAAGATAAATTTGTAAATTTTTCGGTAGAAAAATTTCCCGGCCGAAGGCCGGTTTCTCTTAAAATTGCAGGCTCGCTCTCGTTCGCCAGGAAATAATCGATACCTGAATGGCACGAAAGGCCTTAAAATTGACAACGAAATGGGGGGAAAGGTGTTAAAATCGGAAAACTAATGGGCCGAACGTCTTGTAATTTCAAAACTAGTGGGGCTAAACATTTGATAGAGTCTGGCATCAATCCTTATTGTCGAAGATGTCACACTACGGCCTTGCATCATTAGTTCCACTAATTTCTTCTTATCTTCCTAACAGAAAAATACGTGTAATGGTAAATGGCCTTTATTCTCAATTTCACTCAATAAATGCTGGTGTTCCCCAGGGATCAGTTTTGGCCCCAACTCTGTTCCTCATTCATATCAATGATCTCATATCTACCACTCATAATCCAATACATTCCTACGCAGATGACTCAACACTCCACAGTTCCTTCACATTTACCAATTCTTTCACCCAACCCGATCTTATAAATTCAAAAATAAACACTGCAATTTCTCTGAACCAGGACCTTTCTTGAATTAATGAATGGGGACAAAAGAATCTAGTTTCCTTTAATGCACAGAAAACCAAGTACATTACATTTTCTAACCGACAGAATCTCACTGACTCCCATATATTTTTTAATGATGTAAATATTCCCACTTCCCCTAGTATTGACATTCTCGTTGTAACATTAACTATTAACTTGAGCTGGACACATTATGTTAGAAGCATTGCTAAGAATGCCTCTAAAAAACTTGGACTTCTGTACAGAGTTCGATAATTCTTCACTGACGAGCAGTTGGCCGTAATATATAAAAGTCATGTGCGTTCTCAGATGGATTACTGTTCACCTCTGTGGAGTGGAAGTGGAGTGGTTGCATTGAGGCAGTTGGACAAAATTCAAAATAAAGCTATTAGATTAATCAATAACCCTGCAATCACACAGGACCTTCCTACATTATCCATACGAAGAAACGTTGCATCCCTTGCATTATTCTACAGATATTTTCACAGCAATTGTTCCGAGGAACTTGCTTCAATTGTGCCGCCTCTCCACATCTTTCCCCGTAGAACTAGGGCAGCTGAGAGCGCCCATGAATTTACACTTTCTCCTCCACAATGCAGAACTTCTGCTTATCAGAATTAATTTATCCCCAGAGCTACTACTCTTTGGAATTCACTTCCCTCGAATTGCTTTCCACAAACTTACACTCTACAAATGTTTAAATCCAGTTGTTACAAACATTTTATGAATGGAGGATGCCTTTAGGCATATGCACCTTTTTGTTTTATCTGTGTTTTTCCTTCCTCCGTTCATTGTCTCAAAAAAAAAAAAAAAAAAAAAAAAAAAAAAAAAAAGGGAGAAGGGGGTAAACGGTCTGCCTGCCCTTAATCTGTAATGAGTGTAGTGCACGACACATTCAATATCTCTCTTTCCACTTCGAGTATCTCGCCGAAATGGACGTCTGTGAGATATTAACTATTCCTTGTAACTCTCCCTCTCTCGGTTGCTTGAGGAACGTATATATCTTGCCAGCTGTGTTTGGTTGTTGGCTTTTATTTAAGGGGGTACTACTCGCTTTTTCTGGACCTCCTTCTCCCTCATGTTTAGCATATTCGTTTTGAGGTTTTTAAGACGTTCGTTCCGTTAGTTTGGCGATTTTGAAACCTTTCGCCTCATTTTGTTGTCATTATTAAGACTTTTCGTGCCCTTTACCTTTAGGTTTCGATTTTTTCCTGGCGAGCGATAGCGAGCCTCTAATATTAGAAGGAACCGACAAATGTACAAATTTATCTTGTAAGGTGGTCTAGGGGGTGTTTTCTAAGCTTGATGTAGGTCTAGTGAGGAAAATCAAAAATAAATAAATACATAAATACATAGATCAAAAAGCGAGTCCTACCCCCTTATTAACGACTGACTCCCGTGCGTCACTGGCTACATCAATTATATAATTACAGATAACACTCCCACACTCTTAATTAACCCGAGGCCATCCAACACCTGTGGGGTTATTAGGGTGTTGTTTGTTTTATTGTTATTGTTATTTTTCTAGTTTACCTCCCCACCAAAAAAAAAATATATATATATATAATTATATATACTTACTGTATATATATATATATATATATATATATATATATATATATATATATATATATATATATATATATATACTGTATATATAACTATAAAATAAAGACACTCCAAACATACTTCACGGTTAAAAGCTCTATACCCAAGCCGGCCCACTTCAATTTGAATTTCTACATTTTCGGTAGGAAAGGCGTAAGGCCTGTACCTATTTAATTGTAGGCTCATTATCGCCCACCCAGAACAAAAAATGACACCTGAATAGGTTGAAGGGTCTTATAATCACTGAACTAATGGGGTGAAACACATTATAATCGCAATAATAACAGAGTGAAACAGCGATGATCCCCAAAGTATCCCCACCATCTGATAATTAGGGTTAGTTATGACGAGGTGATAAACATAACAAGTGAGTGGTTAAATAGCGCATTCTTGCCCCCTTTACGTGATAACCTATAGATATACTATAGATATAAAGGATCACGTTGATGCCTCGTGCCCTGGTGATGGTATGATTGTCTGGGAGTCAAGGGGTACTGCCATTGCCACACCAAAGGAACACTAATAGGGGTGTTACACGAGCTCTGTTTGCCTCCTTGGGGAACCGACTAGAGGCTTTTTTTTATGTGAGTGAGGGAGGCATAGTATGAGGGAAACACTGATTCTGGGAGAGAGTTCCAGAGCTCAGCTGTTGAATAGAAGAAAGTCTGAGAGTAACGTTTCACTCTTGGGTTTGAGAGTTGCACAGAGTAGGGGAGGGATTGTGTTGCCAGACGGGTACCACGTGCCCTAGGTAGAGGAGGTGGTATACACTGGGAGAGCTCTCAGGAACACTGATTATTATAGTAGCGATAGAATAGAGAGAGATGCAACCTTGCGGCGGAGAGAGAGAGATGCAGAGAGTTGGTGAGTGGACGGGAGTTAATGATACGAAAGGCCTTCCTTTCTACTTTGTCTAGGAGAGCGGTGTGAGAGGATCCTCCCCACACATGTGAACAATACTCAATACAAGTGCCCCTGTACAGAGCAAGAAGCTGTGCAGGGGTAAAGAACCCCTTGAGGCGATTGAGCACACCCAGCTTTTGGGAGGCTGCCTTAGCAAGACTGGTAATATGGTCCTTCCAAGTGAGAACAGAAGAAAAACAGACACCAAGAATATTGAGAAAAGATGAAGGATTGATTTTTGTATTGTTGAAGAATAAGGGAAAGTCCTCTGGGAGTTCCGGACGGGTAGATAGATGGAGAAATTGGGCTTTGGAAGCATTAAAAGCAACAAGGTTTTCTCTGCCCCAATTGGAAATAGTAGCTAAATCAGGGAATAAGTGGTCTATGGCTTCATTAGTTTGTTTTTGAGTAATTGCTGGCTGGGGCGTTCTGGAAAACTAATTGAGTATTGTAAGGTAGAGTCGTCTGCGTATGAATGGATGTCCCATCCATTCATACGCAGACGACTCTACCTTACACTACTCAATTAGTTTTTCAGAACGCCCCAGCCAGCAATTACTCAAAAACAAACTAATGAAGCCATAGAACACTTATAATAACCTGGAGGTACAGTTGAGAAGATCATTTATGAAAATTAGAAGACCCCTGAGGAACACCGGAGTTGATAGGATGAGGAAGTGAGTGATGGCCGTCCACAACCGCAGCTATGGAACGGCCGGAAAGGAAATTAGAGACAAAGACACAGATAGAGGGATAGAAACCGAATGAGAGTAGTTTGGAAATTGGAAATTTGTGCCAGACTCTATCAAAGGTTTTCAATATGTCTAGCGCAATAAACAAAAAAGTCTCACCAAGGTCCCGAAAGGAGGATGACCAAGAGTTAGTCAGATAAGCAAGATCACCAGTAGAGGGGCACTTAAGGAAACCGTACTGACGATCTGAAAGTAGATTATGGGAAGACAAATGCTTAAGGAATTTTGAATTAAGAATAGTATTAAAAACTTTAGAGATGCAAGAAAGGAGAGTATTTGGACGATAGTTGGAGGGTTGAGAGCGGTCACCCTTCTTTGGGACAGGTTGGATGAAAGCAAACTTCCAGCAAAAAGGAAAGAGGAAAGAGAGAGACGAAAGAGTTTTCCTAGGCAGGGAGTCAGCACGGAAGTACAGTTTTTGAGTACAACAGGAGGAACACCATCCGGTCGGTCGGTTCGTATGCCTTCTTAATAGAGATCTCTCGGCCCAGAGAGGGCCGAGAGTACATCCTTAGAAGAGAAGAGATTATGATATTAGGCATAAGTATGTGAGAGGGGGTTGGAGAGGGAGGAATAGCACCGGAATCATACAAGGTGGAGTTTTTAGCGAAAGTTTGAGTGACGAGTTCAGCTTTGTCAGAGGAAGAGGTAACATTTGTATCATCAGAGTGGAAAAGGGGAGGGAAAGACGAGGAAGTGAAATTTTTGGAGAGGTTTTTGGCTAGATGCCAAGAAGCTTGGGAAGAGCTAGAGTTGGAAAGTTCAAAGCATTTGTTATTGATGAAAGAGTTTTTGGCGAGCCAAAGAAAAGATTTGGCTTGATTCCGGCCAGAGATATATACAGTACAGGATTCTTGAGTTTGAAGGCGACGGTACATTTTTAATGCTTCCTCCTTATTGCGAACAACAGTAGAACAAGCGTGGGTAAACCAAGATGTTAGTGAATTAGTCTGAGAGAAAGAGAATGGGATGTATGCTCCCATGCCCGACAGGATTACCTCAGTAATGCGCTTGGCACTCTCTGAGGTTCCCCGGCCATGAACGCAAAAATCATCCATTTTAATTGCTGGAGGCCTTTTTTAAATTGAATGGTCACCGGCTTTTGTTTTATCTTTCTTTCCTTTTCTCTCTTTCTCTGGCTTGTATCCATTCGGCCCCATTCAGCCAACTGTTTTAAGACGTTTATCCCCATCCAGGTTTCGATTTCTTCCTGGCGAGCGATAGCGAGCCAGCATTATATGGAGAAATCCTGTTTCGCCGGAGACATTTTTCTATCGAAAAATGTACAAATTTAGCTTGCTGTCAAAACAAAAATATATATATATGCTGTCTCGCTACCGCTCGCCAGGAAAATATTGACACCTGGATGGGGGTAAATTCTTAAAACAGTAGGCAGAATGAGACCGAATGGATACAAGCCAGAGCAAGAGAGAAGGAGAGAACAATAAAAGCGGGTCACCCCCCCTTAATGTCCGCGACTGTACATGACGATATCGGTTCATCGTTGGCCACCCACAGATGTCTCCTAAAGCTATTCAAAACGTCTTATAATAGCCATATGCATTCTTAAGGGGGGTGACCTGTTTTGTTTTTATTTATCTCCTTTTCTCTCTTTCTCTGGCTTGTATCCATTCGGCCCCATTCAGCCAACTATTTAAGACAGTTATCCCCATCTAGGTGTCGATTTCTTTCTTGCGAGCGATAGCGAGCCAGCATTATATTAAGAAATCCGGCTTCGCCGGAGACATTTTTCTATCGAAAAATTTACAAATTTAGCCTGCTGTCAAAAACATTTACAAAATGTGCTGGCTCGCTACCGCTCACCAGTACAAAATTGACACCTGGATGGGGATAAACGTCTTAAAACAGTAGGCTGAATGGGGCCAAATGGATACAAGCCAGAGAAAGAGAAAAAAAGGAGAGAACAAAAAACAGGTGACCCCCCTTAACCCGTTCAGTACCAGTAACGTCCTTTTCATTATATTCTGTCAATTATTAGACGATTTATTTAGCTTGGGAAGGACCTCTAACAATACAGACTATCCTGTTAAATACTTTTTACTACCACAGATCCTTATTAACCTGCACAAAATCGTTTAAATATAGCAAGAATTTGATTAAAAAGACGTCGCCATATCTTTTTTTTTCTTTTTCCCTTCTATGTGATTGAGGGAGGCAAAAGGCAGAACTGCCTATAGCGAGTGCCTCCCCCATAGTTGAAAGAGTGACAGGGCCAAAATCAAGGGACGTTCTAGTGCAATTGTATCAATAATTACATTATATATATATATATATATATATATATATATATATATATATATATATATATATATATATATATATATATATTGTAATTGAATTGAATTGAATTGAACCTTCAAAGGTAAATGGTGAAGGATTTGGGCAATAATATAACATTGTATTGACGTCTCAATTGCGTTCGATACTGATTCAATTGGTTACGTCATCATGTATAATCTTGATTGTACACTCTAAGACAGAAATTGTAGCCTTAAATTTCCAAAGCTGTTCTGAACCGAATCAATTCTTCTCATTAATGATTTACCTCATTTTACATTTGGGAGGTTCTTTTACTGTTCGAGGGCTTATATTGTTCCAGGATTTATGTTTTCGACTGTACATTTAGATCGTGCCTCCACCTACGCTCAAAGGACTGGAGTTCTCGAAAAGGGGCTCCAGTCCCGAAAATATTCTTGACTTACAGTTGATAATAGCCTCTGAAGTCCTATTTTAAGGGTGAGGCAGACCGTTTTTCTGGACCCCCTTCTCCCTAATCTTTTGCCCCACTAGTATTAAGATTATAAGACGTTCGGCCCATTAGTTTGGTGATTTTAACACCTTTCGCCCCATTTTGTTGTCAATTTTAAGACATTTCGTGCCATTTAGGTGTCGATTATTTCCTGGCGAGCGATAGCGAGCCTGCAATTTTAAGAGAAACTGGCCTTCGGCCGGGACATTTTTCTACCGAAAAATATACAAATTTATCTTGAAGGGGGATCTAGGGGGTGTTTTTTTAAGCTTGATGGAGGTCTAGGGAGGAAACTAAAAACATATATGAATAAATGAATTAATAGACCAAACAAACGGCCAGTCTCCCCTTAACTAACACCTACGTTTCAATGCGGATAAATGTAAAGTACTACATATCGGATACCTAAATGTAAAGTACTACATATCGGATACCTAAATGAGAAAGCAAACTATTCGATGAATGGCACTCAGCTTAAGAATGTAAACAGAGAAACTGATCTGGGAGTAACAATATCGAGTAACCTAAAATCGAGTCAACAATGTTCAGAAGTTGTTAAGAAGGCAAACAAAATAATTGGCTTTATAGGCAGGTCATTTGAGCATAAATCCAATGAAGTTATCCTAACCCTTTACAATTCCTTAGTCCGCCCTCTTCTGGAATACTGCGTTCAATCCTGGTGCCCTTATTACCAAAAAGATATAAACAAGCTAGAACGAGTTCAACGTAGAGTTACCAAAATGATACCTAGCCTAAAGAACAAACCATACGAAGAGCGTCTTAGAGAATTAAATCTATTTCCTTTAACCCAGCGCAGATTAAGAGGTGACTTAATTCAAGTGTTCAAAATCATCAAAGGCATCGACAATATGAACTGTAGTAAGTACTTCACTATCGACCAATCTAATTACACGCGGGGAAAACGGTTGCAAAATATTGGTAATTCTTTTAACTCACACGAATCTAAGAATTTCTTCTTCAATCGAGTTGTCAACTTGTGGAATGGGCTTCCCCAAAACGTTATAGACTGCATCACCGTTGATTCATTTAAACTCCGCCTAGACAAATATCTCGCATCAAACCCGCGACTGACTGCGTTTGTAAATGAATAACTTTATTTTATCCCCCCCTCAGTTACTAACCCATCTGTCCCCTACTAACTTCCTAATCCTGCCACGGACATTAGTTCCAGGGCAGTAATTCACTTTCCAATGTTCCCTTACCCACTCTAAACCACTGTTTGGACACTTGATCCTCAGTGTTTTGGAGGACAAGCAACCTAGAAGGGTCACTAGATATGTTGTTGCCTGATTTCCTTTGTACTCCTTTGTACGCTGGCGCAGGCATACGCTCTACCGATCACCTCCTACAGGGAATCACTTCTTCCTTGGCGCATATCCTATCTGCCCACTAAATGTTGTGAACATCGGTTTATAACATATTGGAATATCTTGTTTACAGACAATAAAACAGAGAGACAAACGGAGGCAAAAGCAAAACCTCCGTTCAACTTTGTTGGCGGAGGTAATTAACACTGAATTACACAGACCCTTCCCAATATTAGTACAATGGTCTAATCAAAGTCAGAGTTAAGCCGCTGTCACACGAGCGATTTTTCCGTCAATCTTCCATGAGCAAGTTTGTTATCGTTATATTTCGGGACTTGTTAGCACTGGTATCGGTAACTAGACTGAAGGTAGAGTATGTTAGACGGCTGAATTTTGATAAAGTGTAATTTTTTAAGCTGCCAGACCATAATTGCCCGTAAAAATTGCTCGAAAACCGGCTCGTGTGACTCCGGCTTAACATGGCTGTATGAGTCATGGTATGTTGGATGAGTTAATCAGTCTAATCACTGCCAGATAGTTTTATAGTGTCTTATTGCTACCTCGAGTCTAGACGATTACATTTATTAAATGCTGGCTGACCATATGCAATTTACTGTGAATTACATTTTACAGATCTGTAGGCAGTGCTCTGAATGATCACAGATCCTTCCCAATATTACCATCGTCTAATCGTAGCCAGAGTTACATGAATGTATGAGTTATGGCATGTTGGATGAGTTGAGGGTTATTCTTATGTATTTATTCACTTATATATATATATATATATATATATATATATATATATATATATATATATATATATATATATATATATATATATATATATATATATATATATATATTAGTAAAGCCAGGTAATACATTTTCTTTAATACATACGAGGTTGAAAGAAATGGCAATTTCTGCGTTGGAAATTTTATTATTCAAAGTTTCCAGGTCTCTGATGAGTTTTCGCTGGGTGGTAGGAAGTAGATGAATGAGATTAGCAAAATTCATGGTGGTACAGGGTTACATTAATGTACATGATGATACAGGATATACGACGCGTTTCACTGGACAACCAGCATTATCAAGTAAGGATAGAATGATATAAACGGGTTACGGGTTACGGGTTACGTAGAAGCTAGAGTGCTTCTCAGTGGGGGGAAGAGATTGAAGAAGTTAGAGCAAGTACAGTTCGAGAAAATTGAAAATAGGTGGAGATGTATAAAGATGGTGGGCTGACCACCTTGCTGTTGTTCATTTATACTGTATCTTGTACATCATGTTTAAAAAAAGAAAAAATATCTATGTTAAAAAAGTGTTAAAAATGTTGACCCAAGGCCACTGAAAAAGTATGTCGACTCTTTGGTAATTTTATTCCAATATGTTTCACTATGTTTCACTGCCTGCCGTCCTGTTGTTCCGGTTACTTCGATGGGTCCCCTGTCTGGGGTCCACCGAAGTGGGCCCCAGGCAAGAGATCCATCTACCAGATTAAGTGCTCTCGGCAATGCTCCCCATACGACATGCAGTCTTAATGGTTCTCCTGCCTGAGGTCCACCAGGGTGGGCCCCAGACAAGAGCTCCACCAAAAATACATTTTTCTCCAGTAAGGGATAGGAGGATAGGCAGTCACGGTCCCTAGCAGTGCACCAGCTCGGGAGCATCACCATTGACTGCCTCAGAGTGGTACTGTGGGATAGTTATGATGAGGCACTGATATCTCCACCCCGAGATCGGTGCTATCTCGAGGGGTTCTATACTGGCACTCCTATCGGTGTTGTCATGGGATTACAGGTGGCAGTGATGTGGGACGCTCTACCACCCCCACCAACCTGCAGAGCCCCTGGTTAAGTCATGTTTCGTTGTCATAATCGGTATTGGCATAATCGGTATTATTATAATCAGTATTGTTAAGATTGTTAGTTGCGTTATTTATGGATAATTCCTTCTTGTATATAAAGGCTGCGGCTGTTGAGGATTATTATGTAATGTTGTTGGGAACCATGCATGAGATCTGTTATTCATTGATTCTTTTAATTCCAGGTAGTACGGATCCTCCAACAGCTCTAGATTATTCCAGACCTTATTTGCCCTGTTGTGCAGTTTTTGATTTACTGGAGTTAGTTTACTAAGATTGTGAAGTTCTTCTGTTGTGAAATTGTATGGGTAAGATTCGTCATAGGCAAAACGAAGGGCTTTATTCTGGATTTTCTGCAGTCTAAGTAGTTGTGTGTTTGATAGTCCTGTGAGAGGTATGCATGGGTATTCAACAGCGGGTAGAACATAAGCCTTAACTAAATGAAGTTTGATATTTAGTGCAAGATCTTTGAACTTATATACATCTTGTAGCGCTCTATTACCTTTGTTAATTAAATCGGTGACATGCTTTATGACTCCTCCATTCGTGATTTTGAGGCCCAACGTCTTGCCTTCCCTTTTTTGCTCCATCAGATCACCCTCCACAATTATGTCTTCTGTTTTCTTTACTGCTAGTGGAATTATTGTAAATTTGTTAATGTTAGTCTTTATTTTCCAGGCCCTTTCAAATTTATTTACTCTAGTTATCTCGTTTTCCACCCTATTAGCCATCCTCCTCCTCGATTTTCCCCTGTAACTGATTACCTGAGTAATATCATCGGCGTATACGATATTCATACATCCATGTGCTGGCAATGGTAGGTCCATGGTATAGATGGAGTATAAAATTGGTGAGAGAATACCACCCTGGCGCACCCCGCTCAACAACTGAAACTCAGGGCCAATGGTATTGTTTATCTGGATTCTAGCACTCCTATCCATAAGGTAAGCACATACCAGTTTCTCTAGATATCCAGGTAGTTGTAGCTGCAAGATCTTAAATTTGAGCCCTTATGCCAGACCTTATCAAATATGATATAAATGATATAAAAGGTAAACAGGAAGGGTATATATAGAGGGTGGAGGATCAGAGGAGGCGAAAATCAGGGGGCAAAAGTCTTCTATTGGTGGAGGGGTATTCTAGGAGTGTTAGAGAGAATACCCCTCCACCAATAGCAGACTTTTGCCCCCTGATTTTCGCCTCCTCTGATCCTCCACCCTCTATATATACCCTTCCTGTTTACCTTTTATATCATTCTATCCTTACTTGATAATTCTGGTTGTCCAATGAAACGCGTCGTATATCCTGTATCATCATGTACATTAATGTAACCCTGTACCACCATGAATTTTGCTAATCTCATTCATCTACTTCCTGCCACCCAGCGAAAACTCATCAGAGACCTGGAAACTTTGAATAATAAAATTTCCAACGCAGAAATTGCCATTTCTTTCAACCTCGTATGTATTAAAAAAAAAAAAAAAAAAAAAAAAAAAATATATATATATATATATATATATATATATATATATATATATATATATATATATATATATATATATATAATATATATATATATATATATATATATATATATATATATATACGGTATATATATATATATATATTTTATTTATTATTATTTTTTTTTTTTTTTGGGGGGGGAGTTGTTTCCTATTAACTATACCCTGTTCATTATAGGTAGGTCAAAAGTCTTAACTACTAACCTCTATGGCCAAAAGTCTTAACTACTAACCTCTATGGCCAAAAGTCTTAACTACTAACCTCTATGGCCAAAAGTCTTAACTACTAACCTCTATGGCCAAAAGTCTTAACTACTAACCTCTATGGCCAAAACTCGACTAGAGTAATCGAGCTTATCTTTATATACCACTTAGGAAGAGTCAGCCAGGGAATAGGTGTGGCAGTTTACAGCCCATTTTTGCCCGCCCTTTTTGAGTTACTTAGGTTAGGAGTCACGATTGTGTACCCTACCTATAATGGACAGGGTATTGGAACACACACACACACACACACACACACACACACACACACACACACACACACTCACACACACACTCAAGCGGTGGTGTGTTTATTGGTACATGTTTACACACACACACACACACACACACACACACACACACACACACACAACAACATCGTATCCTGGGTTACTATCTTGTGCAGTTGATTTGTATACTATGCTGTGTTCTAGAGATAAATATAGTAATCTGTAGTAGTGTTATCATCAGTCCTTCATCAGCTTCCCAAATCACCAACTCTACTTCATAACACACTCACAGATAACATTAAGGGGGGTCACCGTTTTTTTTTTTTTTTTTTTTTTTTTTTTTTTTCTTTTTTTTTTTTTTTTTTTTTTTTTTATCTTTCTCTCCTTTTCTCTCTTTCTCTGGCTTGTATCCATTCGGCTCCATTCAGCCAACTGTTTTAAGACGTTTATCCCCATCCAGGTGTCAATTTCTTCCTGGCGAGCGAAAGCGAGCCAGCATTGTATGGAGAAATCCGGCTTTGCCGGAGACATTTTTCTATCGAAAAATGTACATATTTAGTTTGCTGTCAAAACAAAAATATATATATGCTGGCTCGCTACCGCTCCCCAACATTTTCCGGCATACACCAATAATATACAGTACAGTGTTATCAAATGTCCTTCTCCACCCATTAACCCTTTCTGTACCAGCGACGTCTCTTTAGTTTTATTTTAGCTAATTTTAGACGATTTTGTGCAGTTTAAGAAGGATCTGTGGTAGTAATTAAGAAGGGTTAAGTGAGATAGTTCGAAGCCTGTAAATTTGCTGGAGGCCCCTTTTAAACTGAATCAAATCGTCTAATAGTTGCCAGAATATAATGACAAAATACGTCGCCGGTACAGAAGGGGTTAATTATCAGTGTTCTTCCAGCCAATGCCCGCCATATTGCATACACCCAATATACAGTACAGTGTTATCAAGTGCCCTTCAGTATACCCACCAAGTTACTTCTAGGCAACCTTGGTATAGCCTGTATTTATAATAGTTTAAGGGAGTACGGTTGATTGTTTGGTCTATTTATAGATTTTTATTTACTTATGTATGTATTTATATATTTAATTATTTATGTATGTATTTATATATTTAATTATTTATGTATGTATTTATATATTTAATTATTTATGTATGTATTTATATATTTAATTATTTATGTATGTATTTATATATTTAATTATTTATGTATGTATATATATTTAATTATTTATGTATGTATTTATATATTTAATTATTTATGTATGTATTTATATATTTATTTATTTATGTATGTATTTATATATTTAATTATTTATGTATGTATTTATATATTTAATTATTTATGTATGTATTTATATATTTATTTATTTATGTATGTATTTATATATTTAATTATTTATGTATGTATTTATATATTTAATTATTTATGTATGTATTATATATTTATTTATTTATGTATGTATTTATATATTTAATTATTTATGTATGTATTTATATATTTATTTATTTATGTATGTATTTATATATTTAATTATTTATATATTATTTATTATTATTTTTATTTTATTTTTAGTTTCCTGGCTAGACCTCACACGCTCGCTATTGCTCGCCAGGGAAAAAATTCGACACCCGAATGGTACGGAAGGTCCTAATATTGACAAAGGAATGGGGTGAAAGGTCTTAAAATCGTCAAACTAATGGATTGAATCTCAGAATGAATGGGGCTAAGCATGAGAGAGAAGGAGGTCCAGAAAAAGCAACCATCGCCCCTTAATAACCCAATTCAATCAAATCAAGTCAGTAACTCCCCTCCCCAACACACTCACACAGATAATAGTAGACACACACTGGAGACCTTGCAGTAAAAGATAGTGTGGCATACTTTATATTTAGACGCTATTTTGGTTCCTCAGTTATCGAGCAACAAGGTTAATTATTGATGTTAGTTATGAGCATGTGAAATGTTTATCTATCTATCTATCTATGTATCTATCTGTCTATCTATCTATTTACTCAGGCCCAATCCCCACTTTTCCTATTTTGTTTTTCTTTGTTTTTCCCTCTTTTTCCTTTTTTTTTTGGGGGGGGGGCGACTCAAGACAGAGCACGAACAGGGAAAACACAAAACACAACCTAAAACAACGAACACACACAGACAAAACACAAATTCACACACATCTACTGTAGGTCACCCAGGAGAAGACCCAGATGTTTATACGAAGATCAATGTACTGTATTTATTCCGTAGCGGTATTCGAAATATTGGTTATGGGTATGGAGCTATTTGAGTGTACAGAGGAGGATATGACCCGGGGTTCCAATATGGCGGAGGTTGGTTGATCTGTATAGGGGGTACCATCGATAGTCTTCTTGGTAAATGCGTAGAATCAATTTAAGGGGGGTGACCTGCTTTTTGTTATTTCTGTCCTTTTCTCTCTTTCTCTGGCTTGTATCCATTCGGCCCCATTCAGCCAACTATTTTAAGACGTTTATCCCCATCTAGGTGTCGATTTCTTCCTGGCGAGCGATAGCGAGCCAGCATTATATGAAAAAATCCGGCTTCGCCGGAGAAATTTTTCTATCGAAAAATGTAAAAATTTAGCCTGCTGTCAAACAAAAATAAAAATATGCTGGCTCGCTACCGCTCACCAGTAAAAAATTGACACCTGGATGGGGATAAACGTCTTAAAACAGTAGGCTGAATGGGGCCAAATGGATACAAGCCAGAGAAAGATAGAATAGGACAGAACAAAAACAGGTGACCCCCCTTAACCCCTTCACCCCCATTACGTAATTGTCATCGTATTATGTTTATTAGTACACGATTGTCTTTAGCTTGTAATCTACCTCTACGACTCAAAGGGGTAAATACTATGTCGATAAACCCTCTTAGATACATAGGTCCTTCTTAAACTGCATAACATCTTCTAAGTTTAGCCAGAAGCAAAGGTAACAATATAGGTCATGGTGCTGAAGGGGTTAAGGGGAAGTATTGCCTTTATTTGTTCATTTGATAATTCATATGTATATTTATTTATTGTTAGTGTTGTCCCTAGACCTCCTTCAAGCTTAAGGGAGGTGACCTGCTTTTTGTTATTTCTGTCCTTTTCTCTCTTTCTCTGGCTTGAATCCATTTGGCCCCATTCAACCTACTGTTTTAAGAGGTTTATCCCCATCTAGGTGTCGATTTCTTCCTGGTGAGCGATAGCGAGCCAGCATTCTATGAAGAAATCCGGCTTCGCCGGAGAAATTTTTCTATCGAAAAATTTACAAATTTAGCCTGCTGTCAAACAAAAATAAAAAATATGCTGGCTCGCTACCGCTAACCAGTAAAAAAATGACACCTGGATGGGGATAAACGTCTTAAAACAGTAGGCTGAATGGGGCCAAATGGATACAAGCCAGAGAAAGATAGAAAAGGACAGAACAAAAACAGGTCACCCCACTTAACAAAAGACACTCAATGACCCCCCCCCCCCCCTTCGAGAAACATTTGTGCATTTTTCGGGTAGAAATATGCCCCGGTCGAATGCCAGTTCCTCCTAAATTGCAGGCTCGCTATCGCTGGCAAGGACAAAATCGATACTTAAATGGCACGAATTGTCTTAAATTGACAAGGGCGAAAGGTCTTACAATCGCCAAATTAATGGTGCAAGCTTCTTAAGTTCTTACAACTGATTGGGTTTAACATGGGAGAGAAAGGGGTCCAGAATAAACACATACCTCCCCTTAACTCTTCGAAGATTTGGTGACGCGTGTATTTATTTTATGTTGTTTATTATTAATCGATTTCGTTCAGTTCAGACGTCATATAGACGTTATGTAGACGTCAGAGGGTTAATTGACCACTTGCGAGTTTCAGGCTATAAGGAAGTTGGAGCCGTGAACATCGATATTAAACAAAAATGCACTAATAATGTAAGTTTCTGATGGATAAATGGTATATTGAATTTGGTTTTATGTATTTATAAATGTAATACGACCGTATTTTAGCTGTAAATTCTGCTCAATATCGATGTCTACAGCTCCAACTTCCTTATATTTATCCCTACCAATAAATGCCTACAGTGGCCGATAGAGGCGCTGAACGCACTGTTTACCGCGGTGCATTGTGGGAAATGGGCGACATCGCGGACCTATCCACCCTCCCTCTCCTTCAACATTTTTATATTATAAGATGTTAGTCAAAATGTCTGTAGCTGATACATACTTTGGTCTACCACTACCACTTAATCTAACTCTACCACTTTATCTAACACTACCATTTTATCCACCATTACCACTTTATCTACCACTACCACTTTATCCACCACTACCACTTTATCCACCACTACCACTTTATCTAACACTTCCACTTTATCTAACACTACCACTTTATCTACTAATACCACTTTATCTACCACTACCAGTTTATCTACCACTACCACTTTATCTACCACTACCACTTTATCTAACACTACCACTTTATCTAACGCTACCACTTTATCTACTAATACCACTTGATCTACCACTACCAGTTTATCCACCTCTACCACTTTATCTACCACTACCACTTTATCCACCATTACCACCTTATCCAAAAACTACCACTTTAGTCACCACTACCACTTTATCCACCGCTACCATTTTATCTAACACTACCACTTTATCTAACACTGCCACTTTATCCACCACTACCACTTTATCCACCACTACCACTTTATCCACTACTACAACTCTGTCCACCACTACCACTTTATCTAACACTACCACTTTATCTACTAATACCACTTTATATACCACTACCAGTTTATCCACCTCTACCACTTTATCTACCACTACCACTTTATCCACCACTACCACTTTATCTACCACTACCACTTTATCCTTCACTACCATTTCATCTACTACTACCACTCTATCCACCACTACCACTTTATCTAAAATATAAACATGTAGAATCACAACAAATCGAGATAAACTGTGTATGTATATCCTAAGTGTTGGGTATTGTTGATGTCGACAGTCGTAGCTCAGGCGCTAGTTCGGAAGTGTCCACCAGAGGTCTCAGGTGAATTCTTGGTAGGGTCAATTAAAATAGCCCTTAGCCCTTTGATTGCCACAAGTTCGTCTAAAACTACGTAAAATCTTCTAATCATAGACAGGATAAAGGGAAAATGCGTCCTCGGAAACTGAAAGGGGTAAAACAGGGCATCACATGGGAAATTGTTATTGTCAATTTTCGAAGGCCAATATTTTCGGCAAGATTTGTGGGATCTTTTGCAACTACAGTGAAGGTAGTTGATTATACATTGGCAGATTCATAATAAATTGCTGACGCTGCCAGATCAGCATTGTAGAAAAAGTTATATATATATGAAAGTAACTTAAATTAGATGTCTTCTTTATCAAGAGATAATCACCACTTCTTAACCCTTTCACGCACATATAACGCAGAGGTTGCCAGATTAGCAATAAGAAATAGAGTTCGATGTGCTTAAGGAAATTGACAGACTGAAACCTCAGAAATCGCCTGGTCCCGATGAGGTATATGCCAGAGTATTAAAAGAATGCAGAGATGAGTTAAGTTACCCATTAACATTTCTTTTTAACAATTCATTAGAAACAGGTATAGTTCCAGAAGCTTGGAAGCTTGCAAATGTAGTTCCGATTTTCAAAAAAGGTGATAAATCAATAGCATCCAATTACCGTCCCATTAGTCTCACTTCAATCATAGGAAAGCTACTAGAGTCAATTATTGCTAGGAAAATGAGAAACCACTTAGAAACATTTAACTTAATCAATTCTTCTCAGCATGGATTCACTCAGGGACGTTCTTGCCTTACTAATTTGCTTAGTTTTTTCTCAGAGGTATATGAAGCAGTAGATAATGACAAGGCATACGATATTATATATTTAGATTTCAGTAAAGCTTTCGACAGAGTGAGAGATTGATGAGAAAGGTTGAGGCACATGGAATAGGTGGGGCGTTGTTGGGATGGATTAGGTCATGGCTAATTGGTAGGAAACAGAGAGTCAGCATAAATAGTACCAAGTCAGAGTGGGGAGCAGTCAAAAGTGGTGTCCCCCAGGGATCGGTATTAGGTCCACTGTTGTTTCTTATATACATAAATGACCTAGATTTAGGTATAACTAGTAGGATAAGTAAATTCGCAGACGATACTAAAATAGGGAGATCAATTGATTCAGATAGCGATATAGAGTGCCTCCAAAGGGATCTAGATACCTTACATGAATGGTCAGTAAATTGGCAGATGAAGTTTAACATTGACAAATGCAAGGTATTAAAGATAGGGAAGATGCAAACAAATGTTAAATATAAACTAGCTAATTTAGAATTAGAAAATTCAGATTGCGAGAAAGATCTAGGTGTGTTTGTTAGCAATGATTTGAAGCCTAGAAAACAGTGTATAAGCGTTCGTAATAAGGCAAACAGGATTCTCGGGTTCATCTCTAGGAGTGTGAGTAACAGAACTGCTGATGTTATCTTAAAACTTTACTTGTCATTAGTGAGACCCCATATGGATTATGCTGTCCAATTTTGGTGTCCTTATTACAGAATGGACATAGATTCATTGGAGAGAGTACAGCGTAGAATGACAAAAATGATCCATAATATTAGAAATCTTTCGTATGAAGAAAGGTTGAAGAAATTAGGTTTACATTCGTTAGAGAGACGCAGAGTTAGAGGGGATATGATAGAGGTGTTCAAGTGGGTTAGTGGGATTAACAAAGGGGACATGACAAATGTACTAAAGCTCAGTGATAGCGAAAGAACTCGTACCAATGGTTTCAAATTAGATAAATTTCGTTTCAGAAAAGATATAGGCAAATATTGGTTTGGTAACAGAGTTGTAGATGGGTGGAATGGACTACCAAGTGCTATAGTGGGATCTAAAACTGTAGGGAGCTTTAAGATAAAATTGGATAAGCATATGGACGAGAAGGGTTGGGTGTGAAGGGGGATCAGCCGGGTTGGGCCAATCAGCGCTCTGCAGACCCCCATAATCCTGCGTTAATCTCTAACCGTTTTGGTAAGATGATCCTCAGGGTATTAGAGTGTGAAGCCTATAATTGGGCTTTGTAATTGAATTGGGGTTGTGTGGGACAGGGATCTGCCTTGCTTAGGCCAATCGGCTTTCTGCAGACTCCCATTTTCTTATGTTCTTATGTTCTCTCACTCTTATAATTACCTCTCTGAAATTAGTTTTCTGCCCACAGCTAACTCAAAGACAACTGCAGAGGTTGAAGTAACTAAACTAAAGGTTTCTAAATACCCCTGATGGTAACAAAGGCTTTAAAGTATCCCTAATAGGCTCAAAATCGCGTCATATGTGAGAGGGTTAAGGGAGCCCACCTCGCTTTTGTTTTCTCTTTCTCTCCCTCTCTCTTTGGCTTGTATGCATTCGGCCCCACTCAGCCTACTGTTTTAAGACGTTTACCCCCATCCAGGTGTCAATATTTTCCTGGCGAGCGGTAGCGAGCCAGTATATATATATATATATATATATATATATATATATATATATATATATATATATATACTGTATATATATTTTTTTTTTTTTTTTTTTTTTAGAGCAAGCTAAATTTGTACATTTTTCGATATAAAAATGTCTCCGGCGAAGCCGGACTTCGCCATACAATGCTGTCTCGCTATCGCTCGCCAGGAAGAAATCGACACCTGGATGGGGATAAACATCTTAAAATAGTTGGCTGAATGGGGCCGAATGGATACAAGCCAGGGAAAGAGAGAAAAAGAGAGAAAGATAGAAAAAGCCTGTGACCTCCCTTAAATTAAACTACCAACTCTCCCGCACAGCACTCCAAGATAATACTGCGTAGGCCTCTTGGTAGATGCGTAGAATAGGTCTGACGTACGCTGCGTCACTATACTATCTATACATTATTATCTGCGTTATATAGTGTTGTCTTTACGCTAACGTCAGGCCATATACAGGATGTCGATTGGTCGAGAATAAAGAATCGCGTAGTTGGTATAGTATTGGATAAACTCGAGGGTTTACTATAACATTTTAATACAACATTTAATAGTATCAGTTCTGCATAAAATCGTCTACTGTTAGCCAGAATAAACAAGCGTTACCGTACTGAAATGGTTGATCCGGATATCACTCATAATGTAGGCCTTAAGGGGAGATGGGCCGTTTTTCTGGTCTCCCTTCTCACTCATGCTTAGCCCCATTAGTTTTCAGATTTTAAAATGTTTGCCCCATTAGTTTGGCGATTTTTAGACCTTTTGCCCCATTTCCTTGTCAATATTAAGACCTTTAGGTGTCGATTTTTATCCTAGCGAACGATAGTAAACCTGTAATTGTGAAAGAATCGGCCTTCGGCCGGGACATTTTTCTACCGAAAAATTTACAAATTAATCTAAATTAGTCTAATGGATACTTTTTAAAGTTTGATGGAGGTCTAGGGAGGAAACTAAACAAAATAATAAATATATGAGATGATCGACTTAAAGGTATACCCTCCCCCCTTAATTCATATTTTTGTCACCAACCAACTTTACTTCTAAACTCAATTTATGAAATCAACTAATACATGTGGCACTCCAAGGACTCGAACCTAGGATACCCATACCGAAATTACGCTATGAAAACAGTTAACAAATTATGGACAAGCCTACGATTTATTATGCAGTTTCGAATCCTGTATAATAATCTAAGAATGTACATCCATTCCAACTGTGTTATGGTAGCCTAATGTATAGATGAATGGAAGGAGTAATGTATAGATGAATGGAAGGAGTAATGTATAGATGAATGGAAGGAGTAAATGAATGGAAGGAGTAAATGAATGGAAGGAGTAAATGAATGGAAGGAGTAAATGAATGGAAGGAGTAAATGAATGGAAGGAGTAATGTATAGATGAATGGAAGGAGTAATGTATAGATGAATGGAAGGAGTAATGTATAGATGAATGGAAGGAGTAATGTATAGATGAATGGAAGGAGTAATGTATAGATGAATGGAAGGAGTAATTAATGGGGCACTTAACCCTCGAACCAAGAACTGGACGCATGTTTGACGTATGTGTCAGTGATAGTCTTCTGCAGTTGAACACTTAACATAAATGGTTTACTTTTGTCTACGTAGCTAACATGTAACATAAACTATAGTCTATTCATTATAATTAGGCGAAACATCTTGGATATTAACCTAAGAAACGACTAGAGTAATCAAGCTAATATTTCAACCATTTGGGAAGAGTCAGTCAGGGAATAAGTGTGGATATTCACAGGTCATTTCCTCTTGCATTTTTCAGCTACAGTGGTTAGAAGTCACGAGTTCTTATAATGGATGGACTAGTGCAAATAACTCACTGGGAAAAGGTACACTATGTTTAAAGCGGGTCATACCTGTTTTTTTCCACTTTCTTTCTTTCTCTGGCTTATATCCATTTGGCCCCATTCAGCCAACTGTTTTAAGACGTTTATCCCCATCCAGGTGTAGATTACTTCCTGGCGAGCGATAGCGAGCTAGCATTGTATGGAGAAATCCGGCTTCGAGAAATTTTTCTAT
This sequence comes from Paralithodes platypus, assembly GCA_032716605.1. NCBI lineage: Eukaryota > Metazoa > Arthropoda > Malacostraca > Decapoda > Lithodidae > Paralithodes > Paralithodes platypus. Next base: position 49,322,308 of record CM064568.1, on the reverse strand, counting down.
CGAAAAATGTACAAATTTAGCTTGCTGTAAAAAAATATATATATATATATATATATATATATATATATATATATATATATATATATATATATATATATATATATATGCTGGCTCGCTACCGCTCGCCAGGAAAATATTGACACCTGAATGGGGTTAAACTTCTTAAAACAGTAGGCTGAATGGGGCCGAATAAATACAAGCCAAAGAGATATATATAAACTTAACCCCTTCTGTACCGGCGACGTCTGTATCATTTGATCTCAGCTACATTTAGACGATTTTATGAAGCTTGAGAAGGATATATGGTAGCTAAAAGGGTTAAGTGAGATAGTCTGTAGCCTTTGAATGGGTAGATAGCCTTCCTAAGCTGAACAAAAGCGTCTAATAGTTGCCAGAATATAATGAAAAGTACATCACCGGTACTGAAGGGGTCAATGAAACACAAAATAGTTGCCAGAATATAATGGCAAGAACGGCACCGGTACTGAAGGGGTTAATTCTCTGTTGGAATTTTGAATCTATCCGACAACTTAACTTAACCCTATTAGGTGCAGGGCGGGCCAATTTGGATCCTCCCTGATTTACTCCTTTAGCTTGGATATTTTAAGACGTTTCACCTCATTAGTTTGGCGATTATATGATGCTTCAAGTCAATAAGGTGTCGATTTTTCCTGGGCGAGCGATAGTGAGCCTGCAATTTGGGAGAAACCGGCCTATGTCCGGGAAATTTGTCTACCGAAAAATGTACATATTTAGCTTGAAGGGGGTTTGGGGAACGTTTTTTAGTTTGAAGGGGGTTTGGAGAGGCGTTTTTCCAAGTTAACTAAATACACATTGTTCGAAAATGTCTAAAACAATTAAAACCCTCAATAATAATTAAACAAAATACCATAATAACCCCCGAGACTTTGCACCAGATAGTGTTAACCACAGTGGTAATAATAAGAGGGTTAGTATAATAAAGATGAATGGAGATATAACACCAGTACTCTTCAATCCTTTATTGGCTAGGGTTGAGTACAGGAGCGCCGAGACGCTAGTTGGTTATGTGAGAGTCTGGTGTGAACTGAAGGACTTGCTGCCTCCACAGGCCTGGGTGCCAGAGGCGCCCGCAAGTCTAAAGTGTCTGTGGTGCCATATGGTGTTGGACAATAGTGGTGTATACATTATTATTATATCTCCCCCCCCCTATTGGCGTCCGACGAGGCGATGGTGGAGTCGGGCGGTGTAGGTTGAGTGGAGGGCGGTAGACGAAGCTGTCGTAGGAAGCGGCGGTTGCGGAGTGTGGCTCGCCCCGACCCATCCACCCGGATGGTATACTGGCGGTGTGGATGCACCTCCACTACAGTGCCAGTCTTGTTCCACCGTGTCGGGTTGTTGCCCCCCTGGTTCTGGACGGAGACCCGTCCACCGACGTGGAGTGGTGATAAAGGCCGGGCTGAAGCATTATAGTATGTGGCTAGGGCAGCGTTACGGTGAAAAAGGGCTGCCTCACGAGCTTCGGCCGAGAGAAGCCAGTGGGGGTGGAGGTGGAGAAGTGCAGGATTGCAGGGGACGTGGTCCCGTAGGGTCCTGCCGAAGAGAAGTTGAGCTGGTGACTTGTCAATGGTCGAGAGGGGTGTGTTCCTGTATTGGAGGAGGGCGCGGGCTGCGGCGTTGTTGTCTAGAGAGCCAGTGGGGGATGTACAGTCCGCGATGATGCGGCGGGCTGCTTTAACAGCCAGCTCGGCGCGGCCATTAGACTGAGGGTAGAACGCAGAGCTGACCCGCTGTGACACACCCCAATGTGCCAGGAATTCTTGGAAGTCCCCGGCTGTAAACTGGGGCCCACCATCGCTCGCCAGTACCCGGGGTGCTCCGTAGTGGGTGAAGAGGGTACGGCACGCCGAGATGAGGTGGTGAGCATCACATTTACCTGGTGGCAGGTAGAAGATGTGGACATTGCTGGAGAAGCGATCGACGTAGACCAGGTAGTGTTTGCCCTGGTGCTGAAAAAAATCGGCGGCTACCTGGTCGTATGGCCATTGGGGTGGGTCAGATGACATGAGTGGCTCTTTCGGCTGGGACGGGGCGTGGGCGCGGCAGTAGTGGCAGGTATCCAGGCAGTTGCGTAGGGCCTTGTCAATACCTGGCCAGTAAACACTCGCACGTGCACGGGCCTTCATGCCAGTCATACCCTGATGAGCTGAGTGAAGGGCCTCGAGAACTCTGGACCGAAGATGATGGGGGATGACTGGTCGTTGATCCATGAGGGCTACCCCGTCGACGGAAGTGAGGCGGTCTCTAACACCCCAGAACTGTCGTAGTTGTGGGGCGGTCGCCTCTCTGGAGTCCGGGAAGCCCTCGGGGATGGTCTGAAGAAGGGAGGTATACTCGCTGTCTTGTTGGCCGGCAGATTTAAGGTCAGACCATGATACAACTGGGTCAGGTATGGCGGCGAGCATGGTGAGGGAGGCCAAGGCAACTGAGTGGATATCGAGCTCGCTGGCGGCCGCACTATGCACATCATGGGCGTCCGCGGAGGGCCTGGTCGGGTAGCGGGAGACAGCGTCAGGGCCGCGGTGCCATTTGCCAGGCGTATGTTGAATGATGAACTGGTATCGTAGGGTACGTTCCTTAATCTTGAACAGGCGAGGGTTTGGTATGTTGTCAAGGGACCGGTCGTTAAGGATGTGCAGTAGAGGTCTGTGGTCCACGACGACGACGAGGTCAGGGCAGCCCAGGACAAACATTCTGCATCTGTCAAGGGCGTCAGCCACTGCTAAAGCCTCGCCTTCGACGGGTGCGTAGTGGGACTCCGCAGGTGTGGTAAAACGGGAGCCGGCGAAGACAAGTTTCCAACCGACCTTGCAACAGGTGGGGGCAGATGCGGTGGGGCAGGAACAATGTTGTTGGAGTAGGAGGAAGCCAAGGCCGGTTTTGCTCCAGTCTGTGGCGAGGCACGTGGGTCTGCCGATCTCGAAGGAGCAGACCCCTTCCTCAACCAGGTGTGTGATGTGGTCCTTAGATGTGGCAAAGGTACAGTCGAGTGCCTCATCCCAGTGGAAGGGGGTTTTGGACTGCACAAGTTCCCGGAAGGGCGCCATTTCCGGTTTGATGCTGAAGGCCCAGGCGACCTGTTCAACGAGACCAAACCACGACCGGGCTCCTGTGATGTCTGTGGGCGTGGGAAAGTCACGGATGGCCTTAATCATGGACGTGCATGGCTTAATTCCAGTGTCTGTGATGGTGAGTCCGGCGAAGTCAACTGAAGGGGCGGCGAAGGTAAACTTGTCAGGGTTGAAAGTGACACCGTTGGTTGCACAGAGGGCCAGGTAATCAAAAGTGTGCCAAAATGCCTCCTCGACTGAAGAGTCCCACAAAAGGGAGTCGTCGACACACTTCACCTTACGAGGGACAGCCTGTATGATTGCGTCGAAGCGTCGGGTATAGGCGTCGCCAGCTGCCAAGTAACCTTGAGGGGCCCTGATATACCTGTAACGGCCAAATTCCGTGATAAAAGTCGTAGCCTCCCTGCTGGATTCGTCGAGTAAAACAGCATGGTATCCATTCCAGGCGTCTAGGACCGTCTTACGAGTGCCTGCAGGGATGGATTGGGCCAAGTTGAATGGGCTCGGGGTGTGATGTGTCTCCCGAAGGCAGGCGTGGTTGAGTGCCTGCAGGTCAACTGTACGGCGGGGTTGTCCAGTTTTCTTGGCGACCACCACCATCCTAGAACACCAGGTAGTAGGGGTACCGATGGGGACAGGCTCAATAATGCCCAGTGCGACGTCCCTGTCGAGATCTGCTTTGACCTGGGCCTTCCAATGATGTGGTATAGGGGCAGGGGTGTGCACGGCACGTGGAGATGCGCCAGGCTTGATGTGGATGTGCATGGGAGGGCCAGACATCGTGGGGAGTGGGCCGCTGGTGGTGTTAAATGCAGAAGATGCAAACTGTGACAAGAACCAGTCACGAAGGTCAGACAGGTGCAGGTCGTTAGGTGGGAAGGGGAGGGAAGTGGGCCGGTGTGGTGGAGGGGTCCTGGTCAAGGTGGGTGGTGGTTGGGCTGTGTGGGCGGCCATGCAGGGGGTAGGTGTGGGGAAGTCGGGAGGGATGATATGTAGTGCCCTACAAGCTGACATGCTAATAAATAACGGTGACTGTGCCTGAATAATAAAAATATCATCATCAGTACTGTAGGGGGTGCCGGCAACGTCGGTGGCGGTAATGGTAGTCGGCATATAACCCAGGACCTGGAGAGTGTGACCCCCCACGGCCGTGATCCGTTGGTGAGTAGGCTGTAGGTGGTGGCGTTGGAGGCCCAGTGCCCGTAGTAATTGCAAACCAGCCACAGATACTTGGGCGCCCGTGTCAGGGTGGGCCGTGACGCTGGTGGGGTGAGAGTGGGGCGACATGGCAGTAGAAATGGTAATGGGCAAGGAGGGGAGCCGTGCGGGTGGTGGTTTGTTAACAGCCTGTTTGATAGTACCAATGATAACAGCCGCGGATGAAGGTGAGGGCGTGGAGTGACAAACTGTGGAGTAATGGTTGAGTTTGTTGCACGACGGGCAGGTCTTGCCCCAAGCAGGGCATTTGGATGGGCGTTCGGCTCGAGAGTGTGTGGATAGGCCGCACCCACTGCACTGGGAAGAGGTGGATTTACAAACCTTGGCAAAGTGGTTAGGTTTATTACACGCCGTGCAGGTCTTGCCCCATGCAGGACACTTCGAAGATCGTTGGGCTTGTGAATGTGAAGATAGGCCACACCCGGAGCAACGTGTGGGAGATGAAGTGGGGCCGACGTGGGGAGGTGGTGGGGCGGGCGACGGGGGCTGAGTGGGTTGGGCGGGGGGCTGGATAGGGGCGGGGCGTGGGTAAGTACTCTTGAGACGCTGGTATGGTGATTTCACCGCATGTACCCCCGGTTGCATTGCCGTCTGATCGAGTGCCGCAGATTCGAACCCCACACAGTAGTTGATAACATCTTGTAAGGTAGGTAGGGTGCGGTCTTTAGTTAAAACATCTTGCTGAAGGGACGAATCACTAATCCCGATAGTCACTTGGTCCCGTATGTGTTCGTCAGAGACATCAATGTGGCAACAGGGGCAGGTAAAGCCACAGTCCAAAGTGGCCTCCGTAATATGTGTGACGTAGTCCCGGATCTGTTCAGTAGGTTGTTGGAGAAGAGACCGGAAGTGGTGGCGAGCGGCTGCGCGGTTCCGTTGTCGGTGGACGAGTTGTGTGATGAGAGTTGCTAGGTCGATTTCTGGCAATGAGGAGAACGCCTGATTGTGAGCAAATATGGCGCTCTGAAGGGCAGGGTCGCACGTCTGGTAGAGCTCGATGGTAGCCTCGTGAGGTGGTAGAAGGACGAGCCGCTTGTAGACCTCCCAATCAGCCCAGAATTTGCGTAGGGCGTGTCCCGGCATATGTAAAGCGGCCTGGGGCCGCGTAGGGGCAGCCCGGCGGGGCGGGGCGGGGCGTGGCTGGGCAGGGTAGGAAGGGACTTGAGGTGGTGGTGGTATGATGACGTCATGCGCAGAAGGGGCTGCGCCGTGAGGGTTGGTGCCAGCCGTACGATAGCCAGGGGGGGCATAATGGCCGCCGTAATACCGACCGTCGCTACCGACACCAGTGTGGGCCTGGCCGTCAGTTGGGGAGGGTGTGGGATATTCGCTCTTGAGAGGGTGGGTAAGGGGATTAGTCATGTTCATATGTAATAAAGACATGTGGGGAATAACTGGCATATGGTGGGGCACTGAGACATGGGTAACTGGCATATGGTGGGGCACTGAGACATGGGTAGCTGGCATATGGTGGGGCACTGAGACATGGGTAACTGGCATATGGTGGGGCACTGAGACATGGGGAGATGTATGAGGTGTGGGTGTCTGTGTAGAGGGATGAATAAGTGTATCACTGGTGGGGCGTGAGGCAAAGGATGGGTCAGCCTGGTGGGTAACATTACTGGCCTGGGGCTGATGTTGTAGAGGCTGGTGGGGCTGGAGATCCTGGCGGGGCGGTGGTGGAGCTGTCGCGGGGCGATGTTGTAGATCCTGGCGGGGCGGTGGTGGAGCTGTCGCGGGGCGATGTTGTAGTTGTAGATTCTGCTGGTCCTGGTGATGCTGTAGAAAGGTGGCGATACTCGATTGGAGGGCGTCGATCCTTTCATTCAAGTAGATGATGGATGGGTATGGAGACAGGGCATCGGGCAATGAAGGCTCGACCGGTTGGGAGGTAGATGTAGCCGGGTAGGGACCGCATGGCGGCAAGCCGGCTTCCACAGCAGCTGCAGCCTCAGCTAGGTAGTGCAGGTTCTCCATGTAGGTTCAGATACTGATATACACTGCGCCATATAATAAAGATGAATGGAGATATAACACCAGTACTCTTCAATCCTTTATTGGCTAGGGTTGAGTACAGGAGCGCCGAGACGCTAGTTGGTTATGTGAGAGTCTGGTGTGAACTGAAGGACTTGCTGCCTCCACAGGCCTGGGTGCCAGAGGCGCCCGCAAGTCTAAAGTGTCTGTGGTGCCATATGGTGTTGGACAATAGTGGTGTATACATTATTATTATAGTTAGTGTGACCTCCAACCTCCCCCCCCATCCCCCATACCCCCGATGGTGGGTTTATCTGGGCCCCTTTCTCCAACATGCTTAGCCCCTTTAGTTTTCAAATATTAAGACGTTCGGCCCATTAGTTTGGCGATTTTAAGACTTTCGTTCCACTTTGTCAATATTAGACTTTTCGTGTCATTTAGGTGTCGATTTTTTATTTGCGAGCGATAGCAAGCCTGTGATATAGGAGTGAGCGGCCTTCGGCCGGGACATTTCTTTACCTAAAAATGTACAAATTTATCAAAAAGGGGGATCTTGGGGATGTTTTTTAAGCTTGATGGAAGTCTAGGGAGGATACTAAAAAATAATAATAAATAATGTACAGTTCCCTGCAAAAGTCCCTGAACACTCAGCCAAGGATGCCCCTTTCATATTCTGCACACAAAGGGCATGGTTCGTGGTTCCTTTATGACAATGCCCTTTCGCCCACCCTACTTATCACCTTGTGGTCGACAGGGCATTGTCATAAAGGAACCGCAAACCATTCCCATTTTGCGCGGATTAGAAAGGTATCCTTGCCTGAGTGTTCACGGACTTTTGCAGGGAACTGTACATGCTTGTGAAGCTTAAATTGCGAAGTATAAGATTGCCGAAATCAGCCTGCTCTTCATCATATACCGGTACCTTTGTTTATTAATCAGGCTAATTGCAAAACTACCAAAGCCACCCTAAATAATAGGAGTAATGATAAAATCCACCTCAATAACGCCCCCAAAACGCCGGATGAGCTGGTGTTAGGAGCAATTACAGGGGGAGTAGAGGTTAGGCGGAGACATGGGTAATATACTGTATATAGTAGTCTATTAAGGGGGTAGTACTCGCTTCTTATGGACCCCACTCTCCTTCATGTTTATTAAGGGGGTAGTACTCGCTTCTTATGGACCCCACTCTCCTTCATGTTTATTAAGGGGGTAGTACTCGCTTCTTATGGACCCCACTCTCCTTCATGTCTATTAAGGGGGTAGTACTCGCTTCTTATGGACCCCACTCTCCTTCATGTTTATTAAGGGGGTAGTACTCGCTTCTTATGGACCCCACTCTCCTTCATGTCTATTAAGGGGGTAGTACTCGCTTCTTATGGACCCACTCTCCTTCATGTTTATTAAGGGGGTAGTACTCGCTTCTTATGGACCCCACTCTCCTTCATGTTTATTAAGGTGGTAGTACTCGCTTCTTATGGACCCCACTCTCCTTCATGTCTATTAAGGGGGTAGTACTCGCTTCTTATGGACCCCACTCTCCTTCATGTCTATTAAGGGGGTAGTACTCGCTTCTTATGGACCCCACTCTCCTTCATGTCTATTAAGGGGGTAGTACTCGCTTCTTATGGACCCCACTCTCCTTCATGTTTATTAAGGGGGTAGTACTCGCTTCTTATGGACCCCACTCTCCTTCATGTCTATTAAGGGGGTAGTACTCGCTTCTTATGGACCCCACTCTCCTTCATGTTTTTAAGGGGGTAGTACTCGCTTCTTATGGACCCCACTCTCCTTCATGTTTATTAAGGGGGTAGTACTCGCTTCTTATGGACCCCACTCTCCTTCATGTTATTAAGGGGTAGTACTCGCTTCTTATGGACCCCACTCTCCTTCATGTTTATTAAGGGGGTAGTACTCGCTTCTTATGGACCCCACTCTCCTTCATGTCTATTAAGGGGGTAGTACTCGCTTCTTATGGACCCCACTCTCCTTCATGTTTATTAAGGGGGTAGTACTCGCTTCTTATGGACCCCACTCTCCTTCATGTCTATTAAGGGGGTAGTACTCGCTTCTTATGGACCCCACTCTCCTTCATGTCTATTAAGGGGGTAGTACTCGCTTCTTATGGACCCCACTCTCCTTCATGTTTATTAAGGGGGTAGTACTCGCTTCTTATGGACCCCACTCTCCTTCATGTTATTAAGGGGGTAGTACTCGCTTCTTATGGACCCCACTCTCCTTCATGTTTATTAAGGGGGTAGTACTCGCTTCTTATGGACCCCACTCTCCTTCATGTTTATTAAGGGGGTAGTACTCGCTTCTTATGGACCCCACTCTCCTTCATGTTATTAAGGGGGTAGTACTCGCTTCTTATGGACCCCACTCTCCTTCATGTTTATTAAGGGGGTAGTACTCGCTTCTTATGGACCCCACTCTCCTTCATGTCTATTAAGGGGGTAGTACTCGCTTCTTATGGACCCCACTCTCCTTCATGTTTATTAAGGGGGTAGTACTCGCTTCTTATGGACCCCACTCTCCTTCATGTTTATTAAGGGGGTAGTACTCGCTTCTTATGGACCCCACTCTCCTTCATGTTTATTAAGGGGGTAGTACTCGCTTCTTATGGACCCCACTCTCCTTCATGTTTATTAAGGGGTAGTACTCGCTTCTTATGGACCCCACTCTCCTTCATGTTTATTAAGGGGGTAGTACTCGCTTCTTATGGACCCCACTCTCCTTCATGTTTATTAAGGGGGTAGTACTCGCTTCTTATGGACCCCACTCTCCTTCATGTTTATTAAGGTGGTAGTACTCGCTTCTTATGGACCCCACTCTCCTTCATGTCTATTAAGGGGGTAGTACTCGCTTCTTATGGACCCCACTCTCCTTCATGTCTATTAAGGGGGTAGTACTCGCTTCTTATGGACCCCACTCTCCTTCATGTTATTAAGGGGGTAGTACTCGCTTCTTATGGACCCCACTCTCCTTCATGTTTATTAAGGGGGTAGTACTCGCTTCTTATGGACCCCACTCTCCTTCATGTCTATTAAGGGGGTAGTACTCGCTTCTTATGGACCCCACTCTCCTTCATGTTTATTAAGGGGGTAGTACTCGCTTCTTATGGACCCCACTCTCCTTCATGTTTATTAAGGGGGTAGTACTCGCTTCTTATGGACCCCACTCTCCTTCATGTCTATTAAGGGGGTAGTACTCGCTTCTTATGGACCCCACTCTCCTTCATGTTTATTAAGTAGTACTTATGCTCTCCTTCATGTCTATTAAGGGGGTTAGTACTCGCTTCTTCTGGACCCCACTCTCCTTCATGTCTATTAAGGGGGGTAGTACTCGCTTCTTAGGGACCCCACTCTCCTTCATGTTTATTAAGGGGTAGTACTCGCTTCTATGGACCCCACTCTCCTTCATTTCTATTTAGGGGGTAGTACTCGCTTCTTATGGACCCCCCTCTCCTTCCTTTCTAATAAGGGGGTAGTACCTCGCTTCTTATGGACCCCACTCTCCTTCATGTTTATTAAGGGGGTAGTACTCGCTTCTTATGGACCCCACTCTCCTTCATGTTTATTAAGGGGGTAGTACTCGCTTCTTATGGACCCCACTCTCCTTCATGTTTATTAAGGGGGTAGTACTCGCTTCTTATGGACCCCACTCTCCTTCATGTTTACCATATTCATTTTGAGGTTTTAAGACGTTCGTTCCGTTAGTTTGGCGATTTTGAGACCTTTCGCCTCATTTTGTTGTCAATATTAAGACCTTTCGTGCCATTTAGATGCCGACTTTTTTTCCTGGTGAGCGATAGCGATCCTCTAATTTTAAAAGGAACCGGCCGAATTTTTCTACCGAAAAATTTACAAATTTATCTTGAATTTAGTTTTTTTTTCTTCTAAGCTTGATGAAGGTCTAGCGAGGAAACTAAAAAGATATATGAATAAATGAATTAATAGACCAAATAAACAGCCACTGTCCCCTTAAAGATATATGAATAAATGAATGAATAGAGCAAACAAACAGCCACTGTCCCCTTAAAGAGGTGGTATAAGGTTAGGTGGATCAATGGGTAATATACTGTATATAATAGTCTATTAAGGAGGGTCAACGGCGTTTTCTATCTTTATATCCTTTTCTCTCTTTTCCTGGTTTGTATCCGTTCGGCGCCATTCAGCCTACTGTTTTAAGACGTTTATCCCTATCCAGGTGTCGATTTGTTCCTGGCAAGCCAGCATTATATAGAGAAATCCGGCTTCGCCGGAGAAATTGTTCTATCGAAAAATGTACACATTTACCTTGCTGTCAAAATAAAAAAATATATATGCTGACTCGCTACCGCTCACCAGAACAATATTGACACCTGGATGGGGGTAAACGTCTTAAAACAGTAGGGTGAATGGGGCCGAATGGATGCAAGCAAAGAGAGAGGGAGATAAAGAGAACAAAAGCAGGTGACCCCACTTAAGGGGAATCCAAACACACCCGGCTGTAGCTAGGTGGGGGTTTTATTTTGGTGGGAGTTTCGGGGGAAGAGGTTTAAGGGAGCATCGACCCCTGGCGTGATAGAGAGAAAGCGAGAGAGAGAGAGAGAGAGAGAATATATATATTATATATATATATATATATATATATATATATATATATAAATATATATATATATATATAGAGAGAGAGAGAGAGAGAGAGAGAGAGATTACGTGCTAGATATAGTTTAACAAACACATAGTATACCGGTACTGTATATTCTAATGAACCTTATCTCCTACTTCATCTTGCTATAAGACTTTCGTGACGTATACACACATAACCCTACTTTCCAACATACACACACACGCACACAGAAGCATATACTGTATAACCCCTTCCACCAAATACACACACCAATGGCTCTCCTCTGTTTCCACTGATCAACCTGGTGAACAAGCCTACATCTTCTCTATCTTAAACGACATAGAGCAGTTAGCCCAGCAACCCACCCGTATCCCAGATCGCTTCCGAGATCGGTCCACATCTTTTCTCTCCTTTGGGCTCCTCTGACCATAAACTAATATCTGTCACCTGTCTATCTCTCCGGTACGGCAACCCGATCCTCCCAACCGGCGGCGCTTGCAGCACTTTGGCGCTGCTGACTGGGAGGCTCTCCGGCAGTACTTCTTTGATTTCCCTTGGAATGACTTTTGCTTCCATGGCCAGGGACCCTCGGGGAGTGCTGAACGCATTACCAAGATAATCCTATCGAGCATGGAAGCATACATTTAATTTTCAGTCCCTCCGTCTAATGTAAAAAAAACTTGGTTTACTCACGCTTGTTCTACTGCTGTCCGCAACAAGGAGTAAGTATTCAAACGGTACCGACGCCTTAAAACTCAAGAATCTCATTCTTCCGATGTTTCTGCCCGGAATCAAGCCAAATCTGTTCTTCGACTTGCCAAATACTCTTTCATCAATAATAAATGCACTGAACTATCCAACTCTAGCTCTTCCAAGCTTTCTGGCACCTAGCCAAAAACCTCTCCAACAACTTTTCTTCCTCGTCTTTCCCTCCCCTTTTCCACTCTGATGGCACAACCATCACTTCTTCCTCTGACAAAGCTGAACTCTTCGCTCAAACTTTTGCTAGAAACTCCACCTTGGATTATTCCTCTCTCCTACTTATGCCTAATATCCTAATCTCTTCTAAAGATGTATTTTCTACCCTCTCTGGGCTTAATAATAAGAAGGCATACTGTCCGGACGGTGTTCCTCCTGTTGTACTCAAAAACTGTGCTTCCGTGCTGACTCCCTGCCTAGGCTAACTCTTTTGTCTCTGTCTCTCCTCTAACGTCTTCCCTTCTTACTGGAAGTTTACTTTCATTCAACCTGTCCCAAAGAAGGGTGACCGCTCTCAACCCTCCAACTATCGTCCAATTGCTCTCATCTCTTGTATCTCTAAAAAGTTTGAAACTATTCTTGCTTCCAAATTTCTTAAGCATTTCTCTTCTCATTATTCTCAGATTGCCAGTATGGCTTCCTTAAGGGTCGCTCTACTGGTGATTTTCTTTCATATCTTACTAACTCTTGGTCATCCTCCTTTCGGGACTTCGGTGAAACCCTTTCTATTGCACTAGACATATAGAAGGCCTACGATAGAGTCTGGCACAAATCTTAAATTTCTAAACTACCCTCCTTCGGTTTCTATCCCTCCATCTGTGCCTTTGTCTCTAATTTCCTTTCCGGCCGTTCCATAGCTGCGGTTGTGGACGGCCATCGCTCACTTCTTCATCCTATCAACTCTGGTGTTCCTCAGGGCTCTGTCCTATCTCCCATTCTCTTTCTAATTTGCATAAAAATTATCTTCTCAACTGTACCTCCAGTCCCATCCATTCATACTCAGACGACTGTACCTTACACTACTCAATTAGTTTTCCTGAACGCCCCAGCCAGCAATCCCTCAAAAACAAACGAAATGAAACCATGCAACACTTACCTTCTGATCTAACTACTATTTCCAATTGGAGCAGAGAAAACCTTGTTGCATTTAATGCTTCCAAAGCCTAATTTCTTCATCTTACTACCCGTCAGGAATTCCCAGAGGACTATCCCTTACACTTCAACAATACAAAGATCAATCCTTCATCTTCTCTCAATATTCTCGGTGTCTCTTTTTCTTCTGCTCTCATTTGGAAGAACCATATTACCAGTCTTGCTAAGGCAGCCTCCCAGAAGCTGGGTATGCTCAACCGCCTCAAGGGGTTCTTTACCCCTGAACAGTTTCTTGCTCTGTACAGGGGCACAGTGCGTCCTTGTATTGAGTATTGTTCACATGTGTGGGGAAGATCTTCTCACACCGCACTCTTAGACAAAGTAGAAAGGAAAGACTTTTGTATCATTAACTCCCGTCCACTCACCAACTCTCTGCAATCTCTCTCTCTCTCTCTTCGCCGCAATGTTGCATCTCTCTCGCTATTCTATCACTACTACAATAATCAGTGTTCCTCTGAGCTTTCCCAGTGTATACCACCTCCTCTACGTAGTACCCGTTTTGCAACACAATCCCACCCCTACTCTGTGCAACTCTCCAACCCAAGAGCGAAGCATTATTCTCAGTCTTTCTTCTATTCAACTGCTGAGCTCTGGAACTCTCTCCCAGAATCAGTGTTGCCCTCTTCCTATGACTTAAATTGCTTCAAACTCCGTGTGTCCAGGCATTTTGGCTCGAACGTCCCTTGCTTTTAGCCGTGTCACTCTTTCAACTCTGGGGGAGGCACTCGATACAGGCAGTTCTGCCTTTTGTCTCCCTCACTCACATAAAAAAAGAATAAATAATAATGACAAAAATAAACTTCTTCCCTACCTTCCAACATAATCACACACACAGACACTACCCCTTGTTCCAACACTTTCACACAACCACGCACACATAGCCCCTTTCTACAAAACGCACACACGAATCTCTCCCCATCACACACACACACACACACACACACATGACCCCTTCCACCAAACACTCACACGTAATCTCTCCCTAACACACACACGCACACACACACACATTAGCCTAATTGTCCACTATATACTGTAGTTAGGTGTGTTTATTTGGAGCACCTCGCCGCCTGTTAACGAGACATTAGGTAATCAGGGAGTATCTGTGTTTTAACCCCTTCTGTACCGGCGACGTCTTTTTCATTGTATACTACCCATATTTAGACGATTTTGTGCAGTTTATGAAAGATCTGTGATAGTAAAAAGGGTTAAGTGAGATAGTTCCAAGGCTGTTAATTGCTGGAGGCCCTTTTTAAGCTGATTATAATCGTTTAATAGTAGCCATAATAAAGCTAAAAGGACGTCGCCGGTACAGAAGGGGTTAATAGGTTTCGAAATACCAAACAAAAACAAACCCGCATGCGCAAATATTCGCGCTCATTCGTGTTCACTTGCCCACATTAATTGACCACTTGCGAGTTTCAGGCTATAAGGAAGTTGGATCTGTAGACATCGATAATAAATAGAAATTCAATAATAATGTATGTTTTTATGGCTAAATGGTATGTTTTTTTTTTTTTTGTTTTTTTTTTTTTTTTATATTTATAAATGTACTACAACCCCATTTTAACAGGTAATTCTGCTAAATATCGATGTCTACAGCTCCAACTTCCTTATAGAACGAAACTCGCAAATGGTTAATTGGTTCCCGTGCCGTGATTTCGTGCTTGGAAGTAAATAGTGTGTGGTTGTTTTACAGGATTGAGGGGTGAATTTTATTATTATTATTATTTTTTTTTTTTAGAGTTTCCTCCCTAGGCCTCCATCAAGCCTAAAACAAATACCCACAACACCCTCTTCGAGACAAATGTGTGCCCCCCCCCCCCCCCCACACACACATACACACACACACACATACCACCCACACACACACATACACACACACACACACACACACACACACACACACACACACACGTAAGCATTGGCCTACATTACGTGATACAAATTGTCAACCTTTTATTCATATACAGATACACATGCTGTTCCTTAGATAATAATACTTGTCTTGTTATGTAACCAGAGAGAGAGAGAGAGAGAGAGAGAGAGAGAGAGAGAGAGAGAGAGATAGATAGATAGATAGATAGATAGATAGATAGATAGATAGATAGATAAAGAGAGAGAGAGAGAGATATAGATAGATAGATAGATAGATAAAGAGAGAGAGAGAGAGATAGATAGATCAATATATAGATAGATAAAGAGAGAGAGAGAGAGAGAGGGAGGGGGTAGAGATAGATAGATAGATAGATAGATAGATAAAGAGAGAGAGAGGGAGGGGGTAGAGATAGATAGATAGATACAGAGAGAGGGAGGGGGTAGAGAGAGAATGACATGAATTAATAACCTTTCTTGACTTACACAATAAGCCCACAGGCCAACAATACAGTTTTGTATAGTGAACTTAACCCCTTCTGTACCGGCGAGGTCTTTATAGTTTTATTATAGCTATATTTAGACGATTTTGTGCAGTTTAAGAAGGATCTGTGGTAGTAAAAGAGGGTTAAGTAAGATAGTTGGGAAGCCTGTTAATTGCTGGTGAATATAATGAATATAATGCCAGAATATAATGAACAAAATATAATGTCACCGGTACTGAAGGGGTTAAGGGGGAGGTAGTCGCTTTCTCTGGATCCCTTTCTCCCTCAGGCTTAGCATATTAGTTTTGAAATTCTAAGGCGTTCGTTCCATTAGTTTGGCGATGTTGAGACCTTTCGTCCTATTTCTTTGTCAATATTCAGACCTTCCGTGTCATTTAGGTGTCGACTTTTTTTCCTGGCGAGCGATAGTGAGCCTCAAATTATAGAAGGAATCGGCCTTCGGCCGGGAAATTTTTATACCGAAAAATTTACAAATGTATCTTGAAAGGGGGTCTAGGGGGTGTTTTTTTAAGCTTGATGGAGGCCTAGCGAGGAAACTAAAAAATAAATGAATAAATCAATACATAGACTAAAAACCAAGCACTACCTACCCCCTTAACTAAGAGATGACGTAATATGCTGACAACAATAAATTATTCGGTATAGTTGCCTAGACATGAATCTGGGTCAGCTTTATTGAAGAGCTGGTTATATTAAGGGGGAAGGGGGAATTTGTTGGTCGATTTATTTATTTATTTGTACATTTATTTATTTATATATACATTTATTTATTTATATACATTTATTTATTTTTATATACATTTATTTATTTATATATAATTTGTTTTATTTATATATAAATGTTTGTATTTATATATACATATAAATGTTTATTTATTTATATACATTTACTTACTTATACAGTATATGCATTTATTTATATATACATTTATTTACTTATATATGCATTTATTTATTTATATACATTTACTTACTTATACAGTATATGCATTTATTTATATATACATTTATTTTATTTGTATATACATGTATTCATTTATATATACATTTATTCATTTATATATTTTTTAGTTTTCTCCCTAGACCTCCATCAAGACAAATGACAGATTATATGGGTTGGGTGTGAATCTGCCTTGTGTGGGTCAATCGGCTCTCTGCAGACTCCCGTTTTCTTATATTCTTATGTTCTAAACGTGCATTTATATATCATTAAATATGTTGTATGTATAATGTTGTAAGAGTTGTTTGTATATAGTGACCACACAAATATATCGGTCCTAGCTAAATGGTCAGGAGGTAGGAAGTAGGGATAGCAAGATATCAGCGAAGGTGTGTGTGTGTGTGTGTGTGTGTGTGTGTGTGTGAACAAGATAGATTGTATGTGTAGCCTATGTGACAAAAATAGATAGATTTTGTGTACGTGTGAAAGAGATAGATAGATAGATAGATTATGTGTGTGTGTGTGTGTGAGAGAGAGAGAGAGAGAGAGAGAGAGTCAACGGGTCAACCCCTTCTTTGTACCCTTCCCTGTATCCGCGGGGGGGGGGGGGGGGGTTAACAAAAACTCTTTATACCAAGAACCAAACTAACTAACTACCCTGGCGACGGACCAAATCCCTGCTAGACGACAGGGAGCCACCATTCTTTCTCTCTCTCTCTCTTTCTCTCTCATATCTTTCTTTCTTTCTTTCTTCATGGTACTTTAAAATTAGTCTAGTGCCACACCTCGTCTCCAGGCTATCTCTCTCTCTCTCTCTCTCTCTCTCTCTCTCTCTCTCTCTCACGCATTGAAACTGAAATTATTCTTTAACCATAAATGGATACAACTTAAAATACATGCACTCTCTCACACACACAAAATACATGCACTCTCTCACACAAACACAAAATACATGCACTCTCTCACAAACACAAAATACATGCACTCTCTCACAAACCTAAAATACATGCACTCTCTCACAAACACAAAATACATGCACTCTCTCACACAAACACAAAATACATGTACTCTCTCACAAACACAAAATACATGCACTCTCTCACAAACACAAAATATATGCACTCTCTCACACACACAAAATACATGCACTCTCTCACAAACACAAAATACATGCACTCTCTCTCACAAACACAAAATACATGTACTCTCTCACAAACACAAAATACATGCACTCTCTCTCACAAACACAATATACATGCACACTCTCACAAACACAAAATACATGCACACTCTCACAAACACAAAATACATGCACTATCTCACAAACACAAAATACATGCACACTCTTACAAACACAAAATACATGCACTCTCTCTCACAAACACAAAATACATGTACACTCTCACAAACACAAAATACATGCACTCTCTCACAAACACAAAATACATGCACTCTCTCACAAACACAAAATACATGCACACTCTTACAAACACAAAATACATGCACTCTCTCACAAACACAAAATACATGTACACTCTCACAAACACAAAATACATGCACTCTCTCTCACAAACACAAAATACATGTACTCTCTCACAAACACAAAATACATGCACTCTCTCTCACAAACACAATATACATGCACACTCTCACAAACACAAAATACATGTACTCTCTCACAAACACAAAATACATGCACTCTCTCACAAACACAAAATACATGCACACTCTTACAAACACAAAATACATGCACTCTCTCACAAACACAAAATACATGCACTCTCTCACAAACACAAAATACATGCACTCTCTCACAAACACAAAATACATGGACACTCTTACAAACACAAAATACATGCACTCTCTCACAAACACAAAATACATGCACTCTCTCACAAACACAAAATACATGCACTCTCTCACAAACACAAAATACATGCACTCTCTCACAAACACAAAATACATGCACTCTCTCACAAACACAAAATCACAAACACACCTCCCCGTGGCGTAACTGATAGCGCGTCTGGCTCACAACCAGAAGATCCCGGGTTCGAGACCCGGGCGGGGAAGAGACATTTGGGCAAGTCTCCTAACGGTGTAGCCTCTGTTCACCTAGCAGTATAAATAGGAACCTGGTATAAGTGGACGAAGTTGTGACGTCCCATCTGGGGTTGGTGATCGGTTACAAGGTGAGATGGGTATCGTACTGGTCAACCTAAGCTACTGGTCAACCTAAGCCTTCTGGTGAGGCTGGTACCGTAGTGAGAATGGTACCGTACAGATTAACCCTAAGCCTTCGTTTCCAGATGTCGCCAATTGGCTAAAATACAGACTACACACACATCCACAGCCATTCCAACGATACATAAACACTTAACATGCATTTCACGCAATACATTCCCAGTTAAGGAGGCGCGATAATAATGAGCTTAGCTCGCATTGCGTGGATTCCCCTTGACGAACAAGCAAGGGAGTAACACATGCACACAAACACACCCATACACACACATTACATACACACCCACTCACTCTCACTCTTTCTCTCTCTAACACACACACACACACACACACACACACACACACTTGGCAACAGTGTAAAACAGAGCATGGATACCCAAACGTGACGGTACAACTGGGATAGGATTTAAACACTTCTAAGGAATAAAATAAATAGCATGCAGGTGTGTTTAACTAGAAATTAACTAAAAAAATAAGTAAACGTTACAAAACAATTATTAAAAGTATATAATATATAATTATAGTATATACTGTACATATATATATATATATATATATATATATATATATATAGAGAGAGAGAGAGAGAGAGAGAGTTAGATAGATAGATACATAGATAGATTGACAGATAGATTATTATTAGTAGTGAAATCGTTACTATAGTTCATTCATTATAGGTAGGTCATTATCCTCTATAGTTCAAAAAGGGCTAGAACAAATGGGCTGTTAATTACCCAACCTGTTCCCTGGCTGACTCTTCCCAAATGGTAGAAACATTAGCTCGATTACTCTACCTTTGGATACCTTTGGATGTGTTCGCCGCTCCTCTAGCGGCACCAAGGAGCGCGACGCCCCTCGTTATGAGTGGTGATTTGGTGCAGTAGACTGTTTGAAGCGACAGCTCGCTCCCTTGCGAGGATGGGCTCGTCTGGCACTTTTTGCAGTTCGACATCTAGGGCTCTCTTGAAGTTGTCTAACGAGATGTCCCTCATGTCTCTTACTCGCCGTGAGAGTTTGTTGAAGAGACGTGGGCCTCTGTGTGATAACCAGCCCTCTCGCAGAGAGCCCATAGCACCCCTGTTATTCATCCGGGGGATTTCGCATTCCCAGCC
This sequence comes from Paralithodes platypus, assembly GCA_032716605.1. Classification (NCBI taxonomy): domain Eukaryota; kingdom Metazoa; phylum Arthropoda; class Malacostraca; order Decapoda; family Lithodidae; genus Paralithodes; species Paralithodes platypus. The sequence goes on along the minus strand of CM064568.1, from coordinate 49,302,810 downwards.
TCTCCTATCACTGAATTTCATGACTATCGGAGTATGTAGGTTTGGTACTAAACCCTCTGCGATTTTCCATGTGTATATTATTAGGTAACGTTCTCTTCTACGTTCCAGTGAGTACAGATTCAGTGCTCTTAAACGCTCCCAATAGTGTAGATGTTTTATCGAACTTATATGCGAAGTGAAATTTCTTTGTACACTCTCTACGTCATTTATTTCACCTGCTTTGTATGGGGATGTTAATACGCTACAGTATTCAAGCCGCATCAGCACTAGAGATTTGAAGAGCGTTATCATAGGCAATTCACCGCGTGTTTTAAAAGTACGCAGAATCCAACCCGTTAGACGTTTCGCAGCCGCCATTTTGACCTGGTTATGTACTTTGAAACCCATATTTTCAGACATTAATACCCCAAGGTCTTTCACACTGTCTTTCCGTTCTATTATGTGGTTAGATTCTGTTAAGTAATTTGTAATTTCTTTAACACCATTATTATCTCCGTACCGTATTAATTGGAATTTTTCCTCATTGAATTGCATGTTGTTTTCCCTGGTCCACTGGAACACTACATTCATGTCTTCCTGCAGTCGGCCCGTGTCCTCTTGTGTGTTTACTATCTTGCTTAATTTTGTGTCATCAGCAAAAGACGACACAGTACTGTGTCTGGTGTTGGTATCTATGTCGCAAATTAGTATGAGGAACAGAAGGGGCGCTAGCACTGTTCCTTGGGGCACTGATCTTTTGACATCCGAAGGCTCAGAAGTGACTTGGTTTACTGCTACCGATTGTTTTCGGTTTACGAGAAAATTGTATATCCACCGTCCGTTTTTCCCAGTTATACCTTTTGCTTTCAGTTTGTGGGCTATTATACCATGGTCACATTTATCAAATGCCTTAGCAAAATCGGTGTAAATGACATCCACGTTTTTCTTTTCTTCTAGCGCTTTAAGAATTTTGTCATAGTGTTCCAAAAGTTGTGAGAGACATGATCTTCCCGCTCTGAACCCATGTTGATCGGTGTTGTGTAGTTCATTTGCCTCCATGAATGTTGAAATTTTGCTTCGCAGGACTCGCTCGAAAACTTTAATGATGTGAGAGGTTAGAGCTACCGGGCGGTAGTTTTTTGGTAGTGCTTTACTCCCTCCTTTATGCAGTGGGGCAATTATTGCATTTTTCAAGCTATCTGGTATGTCACCAGTGTCTAGACTCCTTCTCCACATTATAGCCAGGGGTTTTGAGAGGTTTTCCTTACATTTTTTCATTAGGATCGAATTCCATGAGTCCGGGCCTGGTGCCGAGTGGGATGGCATGTTGGAAATGGCCTCTTCTATGTCTTTTGGACCGAAATCAATATCCAGCATCTGAGGGGTTTCCGTGGGGGATGTTTCCATGAAAAATATATTTTGGTCTCTGATGACTTTTGTTTCATCAGGCTCACTGAATGCCATTTCATACTGCCTGCTTAAGAGTTCGCTAATTTCCTTTTTGTCCCCTGTGAAAGAGCCGTCCCCTTTGCTCAGTGGGCCGATGTTTGATGTTGTTTTAGCCTTTTGTTTGGCGTATGAAAAGAAGTATTTGGAATTTTCCTTTATACCTGCAATAGGTTTCCTCTCCTCTTCCATATGTTGTAGTTCATATGATATTCTTAGCCTTTGTTCAATTTCCACAATTTCTCTATCTATTTCGACCTTTTGCCTATCCTGTAGATTTTGATGTGTGCGTCTGTCTTTGTGCGAGTAATTTTCTTCTTCTGTACAGCCTCCTCCTTTCCCGATCTTGTTTGCTTCTTCGTTTTGTTTGTCTTGCAGGTATATGGTGGCTACAGATTTGGGTCATGGTTTCTGTTATTAAGACTAGACATTCTGCTGGTGTCAGGTTATCCATTAAATCTTCCCCGTCTATTTCCTCCATTTCTTGATTTACCTCTTCCCACCTAATGTTTTTGTTATTGAAGTTAAATTTACTGAAGGGGCCGGTTTTTGTTCTCGATTCTGAGGTTGTCTGTACACTTTCTAAGGTTGTTTTGATCTCAATTAATTTATGATCTGAGTATGTTGTGTCCGATATGTTAATGCTGTGTACTAGAGAGTCGTTGTTAGTGAAGACCAGGTCTAAGATATTGTTTTCCTGTGTGGGTTCAGCAATATGTTGGGTAAGACTAAAAAAATCACGAAGTTCAAAAAGCTCTCTCGTATTAGTATTTGCTTCTCCGGTGTTATTTGCCACTAACTGGTTTTCTAGTTGTCTCCATTTAATGTTTGGTAGGTTAAAGTCTCCTAGCCCATATAATATTTGGTGTTGGGTTCCCCAGGGTTTCCACTTCTGATTTTATTTTGTTGAGCTGGGTTTTGAATTCTTCTCGGGATGAGTCTGGAGGCCTGTATGTAACAATAACTGCTAAATTTAGGGATTCTATTTTAACTCCAAGTATTTCCACCACTTCATTACTGTTATTTAGGAATTCAGTACATATCAGTGAGTCATGTATGTACAAGGCTACACCTCCATGTGATCTATGCGTTCTGTCCGCCCTATGTAGGTTGTAACCAGGAATCCATACCTCACTATCTTCCTGATCTTTATTTATTTTTTTAATAACTCCTTGAGAATTATGACGCCTTTTGACAGTATATTCTGGCTATCATTAGACGATTATATTCAGAATAGGAAGGGTATTTGGAAGTCAGAGGGTTGATTTGGCCAGTATTTACCCTTTTAACTCCCACAGATCCTTCCTAAGCTGTCTAAGATCGTCTAATAATAGCCAGAATAAACTGTTAACATGCATAATTATCTTCTAGGGGTTAATTGTCGCTATTTAATATAAGCTACACTCTATATTCTATACTGTACTATTATCTAGGTTATACGAGCACCCTAAATGTTTTCAATACACCATTCTTTATTTATTTTTTATTAATTTCACTCCAACACCAAACACCTCCCAAAGAAATTAATGAAAGAAAGCATGTGATCTACCAGGATTCGAATCTGGGTTACCACATACAGATTTGTGAACACTCTAACCATTACACCATCAAGGCATACCCGGGCGACAAATTGTAATGTCCCCATCTTGAATAGTGACCCGTGACAGAGTTAACTCACTTACTAACTAACCAACCAATCAACTGACTCATTACCTAACTACCTTACTGACTCACTCATTCACTTACTAACTAAATAACCAACCAAACCAGCAACCAATCAACCAACCAACCAACTAGTTAACCAAGTAGGCCTAACTAACCTTTTTCTTTTATTTTTTATTTTTATTTTTATATATTTTTATTTTTGGGGGGAATGACACTTATTGGCAGATTTGTCTTTTGCCTCCTTCATAAACAAAGAAAATATATTAACCAACCAACCAACCAACTAACTAACTAATTAAAGGTGAACTACAGGGATGAACGAAAAAACGAAGATTAATGCAGGGTCATAACTTGGCATGAATATACTGTAATATGTATATGGGCAATATCGATATAATTCCATTAAATTCCAGAACAAAATACTAATATATATAGTCGTTGGTGACGAATTGGCATTTTCAGCCAGCTGGAGTGACTCCATTGTTAGTCCATGAGCCAAGACCCGAATTTTGGGATATCGGTACCACCCGGGGTGACTAATTCTCTTAGGTGTTTTTAGCTTGCTACATGTCTCTAGTTTATGTTTTGATATGATAGCCCTTGCACATTGGTAGCTTAATGGTCGTTATCACTTCTTGAATAGACATACCCTACCGAAAATTCCGAAATTTTTTAAAATGTCAAATTTGGGGACAGGAATGCCTAAATGTCAACAAAATGCATATAGTAATTGTCACATTTAATACAAGTCCTGTAAATACACACTAAGCATGCCATGGGCTTGTACATACTATTATGGCAAATTACTACTCCTAAATATCATCTACGTCAGACTCGGAATCTGACTGTTGTGCCACCGGCTCTTCTTCAATAGCCTTGTTCTGACATGTCTGTAACCTGCACATGTCCGTGCATTTTAGACCATTGCTGAGGCAAGTACACTTAGGGAGTTCGCATGACCGCACACACTTGCAAGACAGTAGCTGCATAACAGCATCTGGTGCTGGTGAGCCTCGCATCCAGTTGACGGCAAGCTTACCGTCCTCATCTGTCATCCAACCGCAGTCTGTTGGGTTCGCAACAAATGGCTGGCTCTGAAGACTTCTCCTCCAGATCGCAGCCTGGTAGTTTGCACGCAGTGCATGCATGAAGAGGCAGTCCTCACAAGGAGGGAGTTGACTTGACTCTACCTCTCCACGTCTTGCACAGAACAGCTCATACCGAAGCTTGTTTACCTTAGTTGTGTGGGTAGATGGTAGGTACATGTGGCAGGTGATTTCCTGTAGCTTCTCAAAGAGTTCAGGAGACACTTCCCATGAGCGTCCAAGTTCGTGAAAAGCATGCTGGTATGTCTTGTCCATCTTCACCTGCTTGAGTGTCGTCATCTTCCCTCGGCCAGCGAATGCACTGACGGTATCACAGCCTGTAAAGGCATGCATACCAATCAATGAATCACACACGCTGCCTCCCAGTGTGCGGCTCAGTGTGGTGATATCCAGGAATCTTGTCCGGTTCTTCGTCCCGCACTTCTGGAACAGATGGGATGGGATCTTGTGGCACATGCCAAGACACAACACCATGACGTCTGTATCTTCTGCAGTGATGATGACAGACTTGTTCCCAGATTCTGCTGCATGAAGTGCATGGAGAAGAAGGCGTGTGTCTGCTTCTTCTTGAGTTGACTTAAGCTCAGGAGCCTCTTCCGACTGCTCTTTGGTGATCTTGAAGCAGCGCTGCTCACATGTGACATACAGCTCCTTGTCCTTGAGCTTCTCCCTGTGCTGTGGTGCCTTCCATTCTTCTACCAAGAACTTGATAAGACTTGCCTTGTTGGAGGAACTACCGAGTAACTTTCTCCACTGCTGGATGTTGTGCCCAGGTTGAATGTTCTTGAAATGAATTCCTGTGCCTGCACTTCTTTTGGCTCGTTCTGCATCCTTGATGGATGTCTCCTTGTAGATATCAAACACAACATCAATGCGCCTGCTCTTAGCACCTTCATGAACAGCGTGACTCAGTGCTGTACCTGCAAGCTGTGAAAAAGTTTTGTCGTTTCCCTTCAGTTTGTGGACCAGGCTCATCCCATCAATTATGGTAGCAGAGGGCTCGGGTATCACTTCTGCAGGAGAAACATTCCTCTCTAACTCCTTTGCGAGGGCAGCCTTGTTGGTCTTGCGGAGAGACCCATCACCGCTGGCAAGTGCCCAAGGCAAAGGCCCCAGGGGATGAGCCAAGACATCACTCATTTTGAGCTTTCTGTTCTCGGCAACAAGGATCATCTGGCCAAATAGGTTCCTGTCAGCCTTTAAGATAACCTCCTTGGCATGGTCTTGTGAGCGTGGCTTCATTCTGATGTTAGTGAACGTTCTCAGTTTCGTCTTCGTCATCGTGTCATGAAACTGTATAGTTGGCGTATCGATCTCCAGGCGCTCTTCCTTGAAGGCTTGATATGCATCCTCTCCTATTCTGTAGGAGGTCTTTGACAACTTCTGGTGGTGCCATAGTCGCAGTTGACAAACTGACAAGATCTTCTTGCTCTGCGTTGAAGGGGTTCAACCAGCTGGTCTCCATCAGTTGAACTAAAGATTGGACATCGGCATCTCTTCTAATCCTGGGCATCTGTAGGTCTGGGTGGCTGAAGTCAGTATACTTTTGGCCTACTACCATAGTCCTGAGCTGCCTTAAGTACCTGCTGCGATACTCCGATGTCAGGTAGTACCTGGCGACAGCTCCGCCTTTCAGGCTGAAGCCTTTTGTGCCCCCTGGTGTCTGGGTGTCTTTGTTGATCGTCTCTTCGATTGTCTGGTCCACAGGGATCCGTCCAAAGGGATTCTTGCTACCGATCTGGACCGAAAAGCCACCTTGCATGAAGTGTTCATGGACCTCTGGGTGTTCAATGGGCAGTCGAGACATCAAGGCATAGTAGTAGGTTAGGAACCGGGCATAGTTCACTTTGTCATAGGCAAAACACCACGGTATCATCTGTCGGATTGCTCCTAGGTGGAGCATCCAGTTGCCTTCTCTGGAGGCTCGAATTAAGTCCAGCATGATCTCAACCATGTCCAGGTATGACATCCAGAATGCTGAGAGGTTGTGTTCATCTCTGAGGGTCTCAAGATAAACTTGGAAAAGCTTCATGATATGTGTGCATGATTCACTCTCCATCAGCTCTTGAAAGAGTCCCTGAGACACATTGCTGTGAAAGCTGTTGATGTCCTTCAGTGTTTCATCTAGATGGTGTATGTCCCTTGAATGGTTTTCTTCTAGCCATGAAAGGAAGCCTTTCCATGCAAGCCTCATCAGTGCTTCATACACGAGCTTGTGTAGTCTCACTGCTCTGTTGTACCTCTTGCCGTTCATCACTCCTGACACTGATCCTTCTGCGATGATACCTGATTCCACACACAGATCTCTAAGACCTGCATCTTGAAACCTCTTTCCTATGGTGGAGATGAGATTACAGATTGTGTGGAAGACGCCCATCCTGATGATAATGTTCTTGAACTTCTCTTGTTTCCAGATAACTTCGGCAGCTTTGGCATAGAGTGCTTGATCAAACACGCACACAATCTTGTTAAGCTGTAAGGACTGCATGATAGCATGCGTTTGTTCCAAGATTTCATTAACGGTGGACATTTCTGTTGCGGGAGCATTGATAGTGGGCAGGTAGCTTACAGTGTCCTGAACCACTGCAATGTCTCTGCGCATTTTGATGTTGAACCCAGTCCAACTGCTGATGGACTGGTCCTCATGGTCTGACATTCGAGTAAGAAGCCAGATATGGTTCTTTGTCTTTGAATCCTGGACTTCCTTGGTAGTGTCGACATACGCAGTCTCAATCCTAGGTGGCCCTGCCCGCCGCCCAACATTGTATATTGGCAGCATTGATGATGTCTGAGTGATGCTTCTTATCTTGGACTTGGTAATCTCTGGCAGGACTTTCTCTGGCACAGAGCCTGCAACCTTGGACTGGACAGCAATGCCATTGACTCTATGAGAAGTACCTGCTCCACTTAGGGTCTCTTCAAGTCGGTCAATGTTATCCCAGGCCAGGGTTGTGAACACACCAGGGTAGATGTTTGCTGGCAGTGGAATGTCATCCTTTGAGCATTCCAGCTTCTGGATACAAAGGGCTGTATCGATCTCCTCAAACATTGAGTAAGACACACAGTGACCAAGACGATTCAGAGTTCGGATCAGTTCTGTGTTTCCTGTCAAAGACTTTACAGCATTGGTCAGCAGTACGTGCTTGGGTGGTTTTGTCTTGCCACTGGTAACAGCAAAGACCAAGTCACTGCCAAAGGAAGTGGCAAGACGTTGAGCTCTTTCAGAGGGAGTTTCACACTCACACTCTCCTGTCAGCAGGGTGTGCAGGAATTGAGTGACTGCTGCAGGAATGACATTCTGATCTGTATCGGGAGGCCATGGCTGACTCACATCTTGTTTATTGATCTCATTCCTCAGCTGCATTCCTGCTTTGGTTAAGACATCTTCAGAGTTAGCTGCTCTTGCTTCTTGCAGGTCTTTTGCCATTTTGTGTGCTTGCCGGGCAAGGTCGTCCATTGAGAGGCTGCGTGGATAGATTAGAAGCTTTCCTTTCTCATCTGGGACAAAGCGTAGTGATTCTCCAAACTCGGTTTCAATCTTTCGGCGAACATGTTTCTTTGTCGCTGGTTTCAGTTGGATAATACCACGGGACATCATGGATCTCTCAAGCCTAGATGTGAGGTTTGTCATAGGCAGTACCTCTGGGTTGGGGAATAATTTGGTCCTTATATACAAGCAGAGTTCCTCGAGGGCTTCTGTCTCAACCTCTTCGTAGCGTGCTTCCTCGCTTTCTTCCTGATTTTCACCTGCACCCGACCTGGCGGCCGCTGGGAAATCATCTTTTGTGAAGAGTTTGTAGCATGACTTGTGGTAGTGACCCTCTGCAGCAACAAGGTCTCTGCTAACTAAACCAAGGATTCTCTGGTTGAGTTTCCTTATTGCTGCTCTGCGAATCTTCTCATCTGCTCGTAGCTCAACACACTGTATGAGTGGCTCCCTTGTCTTTGTTGTTTTTATGTACTTGCTTGACTTCTCGCAGAAGATACATACTTTGGCATACACCCTGCTAGTACTAGGGGCATCCCTTGATGCCCTCCTCCTGGGGTCGACGCTTGCTGATTCTATCTTGACACCCTTGGCAAGGATAGAATCCAGTGACTTCTTCATTGTAAAGAGACTACGACATTTACGGTGATAATGTATGTGTGGTATTCCTCCTTCTTCAAGGCCCTTGGCTGCTTCCAGGACTGGATCATGCTGCCTGATTTCTGCAGCCCTGAGCAATGTGTTCCAGGAGTCCAAATCCTGTGGTGACACCAGAGCATCGCTGTCATCATCAGAGCAGTGGATGATACAGTCGATCCGTGCTCTCTTCCTCGCAGATGGTTCCATCCTGCCGTCAAACAGTCGACACACACCTGCAAAAAATATCACCATTAAACCATGAACAAACAAACACATTACATGGAAACCACTCTACATATGTTTGCTCCTTCCAATAATAAATTATCCCCAAAATATAACAAAAAATCCCCAAATATGAAATAAACCCCTAAATATGGAGAAACTTGAAATACACATCGGAATAATTCTTGTAGAGAATCAAATAAGCTACAAGAGCTGTTAGAATATATTTTCAATGTTCCCCATATTTAAGGATTTATTCTAGATTTAGAGGAAAATACCCAAAATATAGAGTATATTCCGAAATATGAGGAAATTTGAAAAATACCTAGGAACAACTCTGGTAGAGAATATAATTCTACATAGGTGTTCAAAGTTTCGCGATGATTGTGTGATGGATTTTAAAGAAAATGAGGAAAACGCCGAGCGTCACGCTAAAAATCTTTATTTTTGGGTAGCGCCCCTATTGCATCAAAAAAATTAGACTAAGCTACCAGTGCGAGAAGGCTATCATATCTTAATGTACTTACAGTCACTCTATAAACATTTTAGTACCATTCGTGTTTAGTCACCCCAGGTGGTACCGATATCTGGCCTGGCGCCGTTTGTAAACAAGATATGCGATCCTGAACAGTGAGGTCTGTTTTTCGTAATTAATACCTTTCAATTCAATACTCAAGCTCTGCAATAGATCGACCAACGTCCTGATGATGTGGTGCACATCAAGAAATAATCCCAGCTCGCCAGCAATTAACATACATGCAGTGTTTATGCATGTTTAGCCTGGTCCAGAGTTGAGGGAACTCGGTTCTAAGGCCTATTTCGTAATGATATATCGTTTTCTGTTCAATTTATATATCGCGGTCCCTTGACCAGACAGTGGTGAAGCCAAATGTTGAGCTGAAAACATGCATACGAATTATAAGAGTTTCTCAAATAAAAAAAAACACAGATTCACCCATTTCCCATGTCGAGAGTTTCCGCCATTGGCTACAGTTACGTCATGGTGAACACGCCAGTTCGCGCCACATAAAATAACTTAGATAAGCTATATTTCTATATTGTTAAAACAAATTGATGAAAGTTCTTCAGTATCATGTACCTAAAACCAAGCAGATCCCAATGGACATTGTAGTTTGAATAGGTTTCATTCCTGGAATTCACCTTTAACTAAGTTACTATTCGAAGTTACTAAACAAAGTTACTACACTAGCTAAGTTATTAAGCTAACTAATTAACTAACAATACCTGTATCCAGGTTTACGGTAGTCTTTGTGGCCGTGATATGGGTATAGTGTGTTTATATATGGACCCAATGACTCTCTTCCTTCTCTCTCTCTCTCTCTCTCCCTCCCCCTCTCCCCTATTATACCCAACCATCGAACCGCTTGTGCATGAGTGTGTGTATGTGCAGTTGTTGTGTGTGTAGTGTGTGTATTAACTCTAGCTAGTATCCATGGTGTTAGCGGACCCCTTTATCACCATGAGCAGTCCGTATAACGAGTGTACCCTAATATTATATGTGTGTTTCACCTTGGGAATTATATAGTTAACACCTTTTGTTGTCAGTTTGTAGGTCATATATAGGCAACGTGAAACGGACAGGTATTTCGGTGTTTCAGATATTAATTATGCATCTCTCTCACTCTCACGCGCTCTCTCTCTCTCTCTCTCTCTCTCTCCTAATATGCCCTAAAACAAGGTGACTTAATAAGTATTAATATTGATAAGTCTTCTGGAACCCTGCCAATATATGATTTTTATGGTTGAAAGGTAAACACACACACACAAGCATACAAAGGCAATGTTTACATGTACACACACACACAAATACGTATGATCTCACTTACATACACACACCTATAATACACTCACACACTCACTCACACATGTACAATTATATAATACACACACATACACTTATATACCCCCCCCCCCCTCTTCCTACTCGCACACACACACTCACACTCATAAACACACACACACACCCACATACACCCAAGTACTCAGTGCACTCTCATAATTGGCCGGTACATTTTTCTACAGAAAAAATTACAAGATTATTTCGAAGGGGGTTCTTGAGGATAATTGATTAAGCTTGATGGAAGTCTAGAGAGGAAACTAAATCAATAATAAATAAATAAATAAATATATAAACCAATAAATATTCCCTACCACCTTAATATGGTGAAGAGTAATGTAATGTAAAAAATATACAGTATGTACAGTCGCGCTAATAACTCATGCACACCTGCCATTACGTTTGGCTAGCTCTGTGCTGTATTAATGGCTGGCAGATGTTGAATAGGGTGGGTAAGTGTAGGAACATGGTTGTATATTTCACTCGATATGACGAAATGAAGCTTAGATATTGCTGTTACTAATTATTGATCAAAACATACTTGGTGCCGAGACATCACTTATTGGCGTGATTGTACACTATTTATCATTACGTTTTCGGCGAACTATTAATTTAGCCTGTACATTGAGAGTGACTTCCAACTTTTCCACTATAGTCTGTACATTTTCAGCTGACGCTGAAGTGCAATATCCTCACCTTGATTAATCAGCTATTAAGAAGATTTGGAATCTTTTATATGTTGTCAATTATAAAACCTTGGTATTTATATGATGCAGAAACTTATTAGTTACATATTTGTTGATTAAGTATCGATAAATTAGTTGTTTAGGGATTCAATTTACCATCAGCTGGATAAAAACATACTATAGTAGTGTTTCCTGCTATTAACCCCTTCAGCACCATGACTCCTCTTTACTTTTGATTCTGGCTAAAATTAGACGATTTTGTGCAGTTTAAGAAGGACCTATGTTACTAAGGGGGTGTATTGAGATCGTATTTACCCATTTGAGTCGTGTAGGTAGATGACAAACTAAAGAAAATCGTCTAACGGTCACCAGAACAAAATGAAAATTACGTCATGGTGGTGAAGTTGTTGGCCACGAAAACATTTTATCGAACAATTCCGACACGCTAATGATATATTTTGAAATGGCCCCTTTCAACACATGTCCAGGTCAGTGTATTCTCCCTCATCCAACGTTCACTGTCCAAAGTTTATCATACTGTAGTATACCAGTTATTTGTGCGGGCGATTGTACATTATAACTTTTATTTTTCTAAGTCGACTAGTTTTTGTTGGTAGTATGTTTATTGATTTTTACCACTAATTAGACCTCCGCGTACGAATGGGCGAAAACACACAGGTGGATCTTGCTTTCTCTCTCTCTCTCTCTCTCTCTCTATATATATATATATAGGCCTATTTATATATATAATATAGGTAAAAACAAAAATAGTTAAGCATCTGTAGTATGAATTTCCCAGTAGAATGTTTTCCAATTCTGTTGGGGGACTTGTTTCCCAAACTATAATTTCATGACGACCAATGGTCGGAGGGAGTGGGGGGTGGAGAGAGAGCCTTCTACTTTGCTATCCTTGCCTTCCACTTTGTAGCAAATTCTATGTTAGCATTAAGTCTGGACTGTCTAGTAGGGACCGCAAGGTCTGTACAGTCTGTGTATTTATGTAACTCTCCAGTGCGCCCTAGTGAATATACCTGTCACAAGTCTGATGTATCTTACCTTATCTGGTCTTATACAGTATATAGAATTTACTAACTACTTGCGTACATTATAATTATACAGTACAGTGAGTATCTAATGTATATGCGGTGAATGGGTTGGCTGTAAGACAACACAAAAGACGGACTCAAACAAGCACTTTTTTTTTTTTTTTTTTTTTTTTTTTTTAATTCTTGGAACTTTGATCTGCAACATAAATTCTGTCACTTCTGGTGTATTTCTCACTACTGTCACCAGGTTATAGTTTATTACGGGCGACATCATTCTCAATGCATTTTTTTTTTTTTAATCGGACTTCTTCAGGGGGTAGTGCTTGTTTTTTGGTTTATGTATTTATTAATATATTTACTTTGGAGTTTCCTCTCTAGACCTCCATCAAGCTTAAAATAGCACCCCCTAGAACCCTTTTCAAGATAAATTTGTACATTTTTCGGTAGAAAAATGTCCCAGCCGAAGGCCGATTCCTTCTAAAATTACAGGCTCGCTATCGCTCGCCAGGAAAAAAATCGACACCTAAATGGCACGAAAGGTCTTAACATTGACGAAGAAATGGGGCGAAAGGTCTTAAATCGACAAACTAACGCCACGGAAATCTTAATTCAAAACTAATATGCTAAACATGAAAGAGAAGGGGGTCCATGAAAAGCGAGTACTACCCCCTGAAACTGTCACCCCAGAGTTTACAATGACAGTTCCCGGAAAGTGCGCTTCTCGTGTTCATTATCCTCATCTCTCTCACACACACACACACACTCTCTCTCTTTCTCTCACACTCACACACACTCTTTCTCTCTCTCTCTCTCACACACACACACACGCACACACTCTCTCTCTCTCTCTCTCGTAATCTTTTGTCCACAACCCTGCTCATCATGCTGCCTGAGAGCGGCCTTCTATGGTTTCCACGACTAACTGAAACATTCAAGTGAACTCACGAGGAAGAAAACAAGCGCATCGGTAAGAATTCTAAATCCATTTCAGGGTTGATTATAAAGTTTTGTTTTCATCCGGTAATATGTGAATAGGGCACTTCACTCTTCACTAATAGGGCACTTCACTCTTCTTGTAAGCTATGTTTATTTAACTTCCAGAATTCAACAAGGCTTTTCAACAAATGCGGCAACAATAATTATTTTACTCCTCACTTTTGCTGGAATGGGTATGCAATTTTCTTATTCTTCAAAATGTGCAATGGTGACCTATAAGCTATATAATTGTACACTATTGTACAGTATGGTTGCCACATATCAGCTCAGTATCTTTCTTAACTATGTTCACATAACAAAATTGTCTTATCTACAACCCCACATAATATAATTATATCGGTGATCAAGTCTCTCTGCAAAGTTTCTGCTTGGCTGTGGTTGTCAAATCCGCGGTAGGGCATATTTAAGTCCGATCATTGATTCCACCGGCTGGTATCTAGTAGCCTCCCCCTTGGCCTCCTCCTCCATGTTGGCGTGCTTTGTCTTCCTCGTCCTGTCATCATCAGCTTTTAGATTTCTATGCCATCTTGTTCTTGTGGAGTGGGGTGATCCGCCATTTGCCAACGACATTGACCCGTGGATGCATTTTGGGGAGCTTTCTTCCATCATAGTTCTCTCTAAGCTTGGTAAATCTGACTTCCTTCGGGGCTCCAGGCTCAGTTATCACCTTCCCGTTGGTGCCCCGAATCTGCTTCAGGAGTGTATTTAGTTATCTCGTTCTCACCTCTTCTCTTCATCACATGGCTTCATCCTGCCGAGTGCCATCTCCCCATTGGTTCACGACTCAATAGGCGTCTTCACACCAGCCACATGTCTCACATATTTGTCTTATTCATTTGATTGACGACTAGATATGGGCCATTATGGACAATCCAAATATCATGCCAAGACCTACCAATGTCATATAAAATCCTTACTGTATTCTACCTAGTGTTTTTGGATGGCGTCATTGAACAAATGTAAACTTTTAAAGGAGTTCAACAAGTATCTGTGCCTCATTTCAATCCACTTATGATATGACTCGAACACAGTATCCCCATGTATAAAGGCCCCTCTTCCACCCATCACCTTATAGTCTTGTTGCAGTATAGCAGCCCCTTTCCGGGTCACCAATCCCTTGATTTACCATTTCCACAGGGGCCTATTCGGATCCACAAATTACATTTAGATTGTATGAAGATTTCTTAAGCCGTTCTTCAACAACAACAATGTATGTTCCTGTAAATCAAATATCAACTTAGTAAAAAAAAAAAAAAAAAAAAAATACGACAAATCAAAACTCCAGCAATAACGAAAACAACGAAATAAATCACGCATAACGACATAGACCTCCATCCTTAAACACAGGCCAATATTGTGTTTCGATAAAAAGAATCTACCTAAGAAATGCATTATTCCAAATAGAAAACGGGCACAACGCGGACCACGAGGAGGGGGGCGACTAAACTAAATATACAATGCTGTCTCGCGGTGGATACTAATTGATCTCGCTACCAGGCTACCTCGCTTATATTCAGTACAACTAATCAAACGCCTCACTTAGCATAAACTACCAAATTATATCTTATCCTTACCTAAATGTTGGTCAGATGTGGTCATTTAGGTTCTCTAATAGACCCTTATTTGTATACAGGGTAAAACTTGACGAAAAGAGAAAGGGGCCATTGAGATACCCACATCACAGAACTAGCTTTAATTGTCTTTTTATATTTCAATATACTTATAACACCCATGAATATTAAATCTACTAACTAACGTTACGTATCGTAACCTAACCCAAGTCTGGAAAAGTTATGTGATCTCGGTAATTATAGAGGTTTTTCACTCTTGGTAGCGAGATAGTCGGGTAGCGAGTTGTCTTTATACCCTCGCGGGGAGTCGCCACGCAGCCTAGCCTAATATATACTCTCAAACCTGGCCACCCCTCACGTGGTGTTCAGGGAGAGGGAGTAAGGCACGATTGTAGGGCGTGCAGGTGGTTGGGGTGGTGTGGTAGTGGTGGTGGGGTGAGGGTTGTGGTGATGGTGGAGTGAGGGTGAGGGTGGTGTGATGGGGTGAGGATGGTGGCTCCAGACCCTTTAGTAACAACTAGATCCCTTTAATTAAGCTGGTGATTGGTCGGTGGTACTTTGTAATATAATTCTTGTTCTTGTTTTTTCAACTGCAATATGTATTTTGGACACAATAGCATCAACCGATCAACTCAAAGTAGAGTTCTTAGGCCCAAAGCGAGCAAGTACAAATTCGCCTGGGTAAAACAAGAAAATAATAATAATACTAATAATAATAATAATAATAATAATAATAATAATAATAAGTAAATATGTAAATAGATAATACTTTTTTTATAGTTTAGGCATTAGATCAACATTCTACACGTTCAAGAATACAATATCACTCCATATTGTCTGATAAGTTGGGTGTAGTACATGAGTAGATGAATGTCCAGTATTCGATAACTAGATATTAATCGTAGTCATGTGCTATACTTATAACTGCCTTGATGGTGCAATGGTTAAGGGGGGGTCACCTGTTTTTTGTTATTTCTGTCCTTTTCTCTCTTTCTCTGGCTTGTATCCATTCGGCCCCATTCAGCCAACTATTTTAAGACGTTTATCCCCATCTAGGTGTCGATTTCTTCCTGGCGAGCGATAGCGAGCCAGCATTATATGAAGAAATCCGGCTTCGCCGGAGAAATTTTTCTATCAAAAAATTTACATTTTTAGCCTGCTGTCAAACAAAAATAACAAATATGCTGGCTCGCTACCGCTCACCAGTAAAAAATTGACACCTGGATGGGGATAAACGTCTTAAAACAGTAGGCTGAATGGGGCCAAATGGATACAAGCAAGAGAAAGATAGAAAAGGACAGAACAATAACAGGTCACCCCCCCCCCCCCAGTGTTTAAAATCTGAATCCCGGTGGATCACGTGTTTTCTTTCATTCATTTCTTTGGGAGGTGTTTGGTGTTGGAGTGAAATTAATAGAAATAGATAATCAGGGGAGCAAATTGAGGTAAGAAAAATAATAAAACAAAAATAAACACCCTGCCATTCTCTCTCTCTAGGGGTGACAGGTGGTGGAGGGCTGGTTTTAACTGGTATAAGCATCGTTATTTTCTGCTTTAGAGGGGATGGTTAATTTTCTGGCTGTGTTTTATATTTATTCATTATTTTGTTCTAGTTTCCTCCCTAGACCTCCAACAAAGTTTAACAACATATCCATTAGATCTCCCTTGTAGATTAATTTGTACATTTTTCGGTAGGCCGGTTCTTCCAAAATTACAGGCTCACTATTGTTCGCCAAGAAAAAAATCGACACCTAAATAGCACGAGAGGTCTTAATATTGACAAAGAAATGGGGCGAAAGGTCTTAAAATCGCCAAACTAGTGGGGCAAACGTCTTAAAATCTGAAAACTAATGGGGCTAAACATGAGGGAGAAGGGGGACCAGAAAAACGGCCCATCTCCCCGTAACTGCCTTGCTCTATGACTTCTTGGCGTGGGCCTCCCCCTGGCTTGTTCTTGCTATTTTGTCTTACTCTTGTTTGTTTTCATTCCTCTCTCTCTCTCTCTTTCTCTCTCTCTCTCTCTCTCTCTCGCTCTCTCTCTCTCTCTCGCTCTCGCTCTCGCTCTCTCTCTCTCTCTCTCTCTCTCTTTAGAAATATTCTAAACTAGAACTCTACTATAATGCTAGGTTTTAGTTATATTTGGTTTTAAATTATTATTTAGAATGCGAGTACACCTCACCAAACATTAACATTTCGAAATGGGTCTGACATTTTCAGCAGATGACAAGTTTGTTTAAATTATTATATATTTTTTTAAATTAGGACTCTGCCAAACAATTATTGTGGGACGTTGGCGGTCAAAATGTTGAACTCTACAGTCTATTCATTGTGATGATCCAAGCAATTGTGACACTTAATTAACCCTCTGACGGTTTTGACGCATTTTGACAGTTTACCCTGGCTATAATTAGACGTCTATAATTAACAGCATAGGAAGGATCTGTGAGAATTAAGATGGTTAAGGCTATCTCAATCAAACCTTTAACTTTCATATACCCTTACTAATCTGAATGAAATCGTCTACTATTAGCCATAAAACAGAAAAGAAGTGCGTCATCAATCCTCAGAGGGTTAACCTATTAAAGTAGAGGGTGAACCCCCCCCCCCCAAAAAAAAAAAAAAAAATGCAACCCACTTGAAAGCGAATAACGCGTATAAACAATCGGTACATTATTTGGAAAGTCTTAAAATCGCCAAACTAATGGGGCAAATGTCTTCACATCTCAAAACTAATGGGACTAAGTATGAGGGAGAAAGGGGTCCAAACAAAATAAAAAATAAAAATCCCAAAGTAGGTCAGTGTACCAAAAGAGGATATGAAATAATGTGCCTACTGTACTTCTAATGAGTGTACTAGACTATTTGACCGTGTGTGGTCAGTCTTCATGTATTATATAGTGCCAGTTAAATTATGAGTTAATTGATAAATTTACAATGGATAGCAATGATGTGAAGGCAAATAGTTGCTCTCTCCTCCCCCACCTCTCTCTCTCTCTCTCTTCCGCCTGACTCACCTCTTCGTTGCCAGGCACAAGAGTGAAATATATATATACACACACACCCCCACACACCAATCCCCCCCCCCCCTTCATTGACCCCATTGCACCACCTGAATACTCAAACAAAATTAACACCTGCAATATAGACCCTTTAGTAACCTAGAAAGGCCAACCTCCGCCATATTGGTGCCTCTGGTGTTATTGCACTGTACAGTATATATATACCTAATCCTACCTAATATATTTTGAGAACTGGTAAAATGTCCATTATAATTTCCCTTTTCTATAGGTATGCGGGTATAAATAAACTTATAATATATGGATAGAAATTTAAATCACCATCAATATACCCAATGAGTGGATAGCTTATACATTTTGCATGCACTGTTTATACCTTTGATCTTTTACATTTTATTTTTTTTTTTTTTTATTTTATTTTTTTTTAAATATACTCAATTATATCCATACCCATAACAATCTTTGTCAATACTGGCACGGGATATATAGTTTAATCTTTGGATCTAAATGTCAACATGATCCAAGACACAATATCACCCCGTTACGTGATAATTACGGCACCAAAATGGCGTCTCCTCCCCCCCCAAAAAAAAACTAAATAAATAAATAAAAATAAAATAGAAATAAAATAAATAAATAAATAAATAAATAATGGTCGCTCTCATTTACTACATGAACTCTAACGTGCAATATGGTCTACCCTCCTTGCATTGTCCTCTGCAAGGTTTTGGAATACCCTCAGTTAAAAATAAAGAGGCCAAGTTCTGGGTAGTGATTGCAAGAATTTTGATTTTGGATGTGTAAGTGTTACATAAAAACTAGAGGGGCACAACACCCCTTCTCCCCTCTCTAGCTGCACTCTTCAGGGCCCCCCCCTGAAGAGTGCAGGGGGGGGTCCGCCCGCGTGGGGAAAGTTGTCCGGGGGGAAGGGGGGACAGTTGTACGGAGGAGGGGAGTCAGTTGTCCGGAGTGGGGACAGTTGTCAGGGGGTTGTTATAGTATATAATTATCAACTAATGTTTCCCCCCCGGGGGGGGGGAGATTGGGAGGGGGCCGCCCGCGTGGGGAAAGTTGTCCGGGGGGAAGGGGGGACAGTTGTACGGAGGGGGAGAGACAGTTGTCCGGAGTGGGGACAGTTGTCAGGGGGTTGTTATAGTATATAATTATCAACTAATGTTTTGAGTCTTAAAAGTTATTCCTATGCTGAACAAAATCGTCTAAAGATAGTCAGAGTTATACTAAGAAAACCGTACTCGTATCTTGAAAGGGTTAATAATAATTGTGATCCCCATAGGTTGATTGTCATTTGGGTAAAGTTGTCAGTGTCTCGGTTTTGATGAGCTTTTCAATTATTGATGTTTTGTTATTAGAAGCTGGAAAAGAACACATGACAGATATAGACATCCAAAAAATACAGATATTATAAAATTCCACTTTGCATTTAATCTTATTTTATATGATTTTCATGTATGCTAATGTATTATAATATATTTATATCTAAGAACATAATATATTTTATAATTTACCATGAATGTAGTAATTTATATATAAATATTGTTTATGTAGAATGTGTGTGTATGTGTGTGTTTGTTTGCCTGTGTGTATTTAAGGGGGGTAGTGCTTGGTTTTTGGTCTACATATTTATTTATTTATTTATTTTTGAGTTTCCTCGCTAGACCTCCTTCAAGCTTAGAAAAACACCCCGTAGACCCCCTTTCAAGATGAATTTGTACATTTTTCGGTAAAAAAATGTCCCCGAAGGCCGGTTCCTTCTACAATTAAAGGCTCACTTTCGCTCGCCAGGAAAAGATCGACACCTAAAGGGCACGAAAGGTTTTAATATTGAAAAAAATGAGGCGAAAGGTCTCAAAATCGCCAAACTAATGGAACGAACGTCTTAAATTTCAAAACAAATATGCTAAACATAAGGGAGAAGGGAGTTCAGAAAAACGAGTAGTACCCCCTTAACCCTTTGAGTACCAGCAACGTGTGTTATATTTATTTCTAGCTATATTTAGACGATATTATGCAGCTTAGGAAGGATCTGTGGTAGTTAAAAGGTTTGGCTGAGATAATTTAAAGTCTTATTAATTGCTAAAGATCTTTCCTAAACTGAATAAAATCGTCTAATAGTTGCTAGAATATGATGAAAAGGACGCCCCTGGTACTGAATGGGTTTAAGTCCGCCTGACTCACGACCACATACGAGCCTAAAATAAACACATCAACAACAACAACAACAACGACCACATACGAGCCTAAAATAAACACATCATCAACAACGACCACATACGAGCCTAAAATAAACACATCAACAACAACAACAACAACAACAACAACAACAACGACCACATACGAGCCTAAAATAAACACATCAACAACAACGACCACTTACGAGCCCATAGCTCTGCGTGTGTGTGTGTGTTGGTTTTGGCTTCTCCATATTGATAGTTAAGGGGACAGTGGCTGTTTGTTTGGTATATTAATTCATTTATTCATATATTTTTTTCAGTTTCTTCCCTAGACCTCCATCAAGCTTAGAAAAACACCCCCTAGATCCCCCTTCAAGATAAATTTGTAAATTTTTCGGTAGAAAAATGTCCCGGCCAAAGACCGATTCCTCCTAAAATTACTGGATCGCTATCGCTCGCAAGGAAAAAATCGACACCTAAATGGCACGAAGGGTCCTAATATTGACAAAAAAATGGAGTGAAAGGTCATAAAATCCCCAAACTAATGGAACCAACGTCTTAAAATTTCAAAACTAGTGGGGTTAAACATTAGGGAGAAGGGGGTCCGGAAAAACGGTCTGTCTCCCCTTAACGACCATAAGGACACAAACAATCTTAGAGGCAGAGCTTAAGGGGAGATTTCCACTTGAGTGATTTTTTTTCTTGACTCCTTTCTCCCTCATGTTTAGCCCCATTGCTTTTCTAATTTTAAGACGTTCACCCCATTATTTTGACGAACTTTCGACCCATTTCTGTCAATTTTAAGACCTTTCGTGCCATTTAGGTGTCGATTTTATCCTGGTGAGCGATAGCGAGCCTGTTATTTAAGAGGAACCGGCTTTCAGCCGGGACATTTTTCTACCGAAAAATTTACAAATTTATCTTGAAAGGGGCTCAAGGGGATGTAATTTCAAGCTTGATGGAAGTCTAGGAAACACACTAAAAACCTCCCCTTAATGGGGTGCCTGTCTATACTCGTCGGGTCATTAAGGGAAGGGGGTAAAAATAGGTTAAGTGCACAGAGAGAGAGAGAGAGAGAGAGAGAAAGAGAGAGAGAGAGAGAGAGTTATTGGTAAAGGTTAGTATTCCAAGTTCTTTTAATTTGTTCTTCTCTTAAATTTATGTTAATAGATCACACTGTTAGCTCATCTATGCGGTTAATTATTTATCTACCTGCATGAATTTGTGTTAGTGCCACATCTATTGCTGCAAGGCTTACTTTTAATAGTGAAATATATTGTCGGTAATGAAATCCTGTTCTTGATGTGACGCAGAGATAAAGTAGTTTGAACTATGGTAATAATGCGGTTTTTGAACATCGACAACAGGTCCGGTGAAGACGATCCACAAAATTCTTTATACCATTGTTAGTAATTATTTCAGTGACATTGCATTTTGCAGGATAATCATGTGCAGGTTGGCGATTATTATTCCATGTTTATCTCTACCCGTACACCACCACCTTTAACCCACTGAGTACCAGGGACGTCCTTCTCATCATATTCTGGCAGCTATTGGACGATTTTATACAGCTTAGGAAGGACCTCTAGCAATTATAAGACTTCAAACTATCTCAACCAACCCATTTAACTACCACAGATCCTTCCTAAGCTGCATAATATCGTCTAAATATAGCTAGAAACAAACATACCACACGTCGCTGGTACTCAAAGGGTTAATACATATTTCAATAACATATACATATATACATACAGAGAGAGAGAGAGAGAGAGAGAGAGAGAGAGAGAGAGAGAGAGAGAGAGGTGGGGGGAGGGGTATAGAGCCAGCTGGAGTTGGCACCTTGCACCTCACGCCACCTCATAATGTCACCCTACCCTACCACCCTCACCTCTCTCTCTCTCTCTTGCAATAACCCTTCTCCAGCCACCCGACGGGGGGGGCCCCCCCCCCCCCACCAAGTCATCCTCCACCTTCATCCTCCACGTGGTACTGGATGCAAACCACTATAGTCTGTTTCTTTGAAGGGGGAGGTAGTCGCTTTTTCTGGACCCCCTTCTCCTTCATGTTTAGCCTATTAGCTTTGAGATTTTAAGGCGTTCGTTTCATTAGTTTGGCGATTTTGAGACCTTTCGCCCCCATTTCTTTGTCAATATTAAGACCTTGAAGGAAGTCTGGGAATGTGTTTTTGTTAGCCTAGGTGACAAACTAAATTACATTGCTCGAAAAAGGCAAAATCAAGCATGTATGTATATACTGTACTCAGGCACATACCCCATAGCTGGGGGTGGCCGACTCGAGACAGAGCCTGAACTGGGCCATCCAGCAAAAGATTCCCAGCTTCCAGACCTCCCGGAGAGGTTCTGGTCTCAGCAGGCAGACACACAGCAGAGCCATACCACAATGCCCGCCTACCTTACTTCCAGGCATGACTCATCATATACACAGGCTCCCCGGGCCGGTGCCTGACGGACTATTATCTAGTCCAACTGGCGCCCGAACCTCACTCCCAACGACTGCGTTTTAACTCGTCTATTCACAGGCATTCTCCATTCATTCCTAATCAAGCATAATCTTCATTAATAATTAAACATAATATCCTAATAACTCCAAGAGATGGGATCAGATAATGTTAAGGATATATTTTCACTAATAACTAGAGATATGACCATAGTTGAAATGATAGAGGTAATAGACATGTTTTTCTTTCCCATTATGAAGACTCGTCTGTGAACAAAAATGATCCAGTTAGTCTAAATATAATTTGTAATCGAATATGTAAACAGTAGGCCTAAACACTCGCGCGTCTGTAGGTCGACTACACGAACAGCAAAAGTCCTTTGGTACAATGATCGAATTTACAAGATTTAGATAACTTATGCATAGAGGAGGAGCTGGAAAAGATAAGCTGATCATGTTTGTAATTTACATACCCACGAAACAACAATTTTCTTATACGTTTATTAGAGAAAACGAATATCTTAGAATGGGTAACTATATAAGATTATATGAATGCCCTCAGGTCAGGTCAGGTAAAGGTATTGAGGGATGCGCATTTTCAACGGCACCTCTTATCTACTTACCAAAAAGTTTTTGAGGGAGTAGAAGTGACGTTGGAGAGAGAGGAAGCTGTTTGGAGTGGCTTGTTAACAAGACTATACGTCGTCGAGGTGTCACCCGATTGGGTACAAGCGTGTGCAATATGGTAGGATACGTACTACCACACCCTGACCACACCCAATAAATATGTCCGTCTTGGCTGGGATCGAACTCAGGTCAATATTAGTGGGGCTAAGCATGAGGGGGTCCAAAAAAAAACAAAAAAAACATAGGCCTAAATAAAAAATAAAAAATAAAAAATAAAACCTTGAGAGCACGTGATGAGGGAAGCTAATAATAGCGTGAAGAGAAGTGGTGTTCTTGCTAAGACTGGAAGAAGAAGTAATATTATGGGTGGAACAGGTGGCCGTTTGATGAGTTGGAGAGTTAGGAGTTCTGAGAAGGGTGGGATGAGGTGCCAGCTGAGAGAGAGAGTAAGAGTAAGTGTACTGTGTGTCTTTGTGAGAGAGAGAGAGGGTGTAGCCTACTGTCTGTGTGTGTGTGTGCGCGTGTGTAAAAGAGATAGATAGAGAGAGAGAGAGAGAGAGATAATAAGAGAGCGACATAAACCAGTAGACACTTCAGAGTCAGGTCAAGAGGTACACATATGCAAAGTATATACATTTTGCACATATGAACCTCAGTTAAGGAGGGGGGGGGGGAGTTAGTTTGTTCCCTAGACCTTTATCAAGCTTATAAAAAAGACCACACACACACACACACACACCTAAGACCCCCCTTCGAGATAATTGCTTACATTTTTCGGCAGAAAAACGTCCTCCTAAATTACAAAAAATACGACACCTAAATGGAACGGAAGGTCTTAATATTGAAAAAGAAATGTGGCGAAAAGTCTGAAAAAGGCCAAACTAATGGGGCGAACGTCTTTGATTTTTAAACCCCATCCAAGTGTCGATCTCTTCCTGGTGAGCCGGAAAATTTTTTCTATCGAAAAATGTACAAATTTAGCCTGCTGTCAAAAAACATATTTTTAAATATGATGGCTCGCTTCCGCTCGCCAGGAAAAATTCGACACCTGGATAGGAATAAACGTCTTGAAACAGTTGGCTGAATGGGGTCGAATGTATACAAGCCAGAGAAAGAGAGAACAGGAGAGAACAAAAAAAAAGCAGGTCACCCCCCCCCCCCCCCTTAAGCCTAAGTAAACCATATGCATAGACAAATTTGGTCCACGTAAGCTGTTCAGATTCCATTCAGGGGGGTCACCGGCTTTTTTTATCTTTCTCTCCTTTTCTCTCTTTCCCTGGCTTGTATCCATTCGGCCCCATTCAGCCAACTGTTTTAAGACGTTTATTCCCATCCAGGTGTCGATTTCTTCCTGGCGAGCGATAGCGAGCCAGCATTGTATGCAGAAATCTTATCGAAAAATTTAAAAATTTAGCTTACTGTCAAAACAAAAATATATGCTGGCTCGATACCGTTCGCCTGGAAAATATTGATACCAGGATGTGGGTAAACGTCTTAAAACAGTAGGCTGAATGGGGCCGAATGGATACAAGCCAAAGAGAGAGGGAGAGAAAGAGAAAAAAGAACGCGGTGGGCTCCCTTAATTTCAAGTCCACAAGATATCCGGTATGTTATACAGGAGATGCAAAACCACTATAAACTCTGTTTCATTTCATCTGACGGTAAATTGAATCCCTTTGTAATGCCCTCGAAAATGTCCCGCACCCACAATAATACTAACCCGAGTTGACGTCAGGTATAGCGTAAAATAGTCGTAGATGGTAAGTCCAATAAACTCATCTCGAGAGACTATCACCGTGGTTCTTAAAAATCGGACTAAGGTTGCTATACTTTTGTACGTCCGTGGTAATACAGCGCGCGGGCCTGGTGGTGATGGTGGTGCGTCACTAACCAGGGTTCGAACCCCACCCAAGGCATCTCAAAACCTGTGGGTTTTTAGGGGGGTTAAATTCCCTTCAGAGGTTCGTACCCCGCGCCAGGTACCAGGAATGGTTGATCCTGAAGTTAGCCTGGGGATAATTCCCATTCCTATTTAATCTGGAAAAACCTAGCATTTCACCCTTATAGCAGCTAATTGATCGATACTTAAGGGGAGGCAGACCGTTTTTCTGGACCCCCTTCTCCCTAATGTTTAGCCTCACTAGTTTTGAGATTATAAGACGTTCGGCCCATTAGTTTGGCGATTTTAACACCTTTCGCCCCATTTCGTTGTCAATATTAAGACCTTTCGTGCCGATTTTTTCCTGGCGAGCGAAAGTGAGCCTGCAATTTTAAGAAGAACCGGCCTTTGGCTGGAAAAATTTTCTACCGAAAAATGTACAAATTTATCTTGAAGGGGAGTCTAGGGGGTGTTTTTCTAAGCTTGATGGAGGTCTATAGGGAGGAAACTAAAAAAATATATGAATAAATGAATTAATAGACCAAATGGAAAAATATGAAACCACTATGTCTCTGCATCATTGTAATGTCCTGTACCCGCAAAATCCCGCAACCACAAAACTACCCGAGTTGACGTCTGGGATAGCATAAAATAGTCATTGGTGGCCAAGTCTAATAAACCCACCACGTGAATCACCACGATATAATTATCACCTGGTTCTTTCAAGGAGAACTAAGGTTGCTATCCTATTGTACGTCCGTGGTATTACAGTGGTAGAGCGCGAGTCTGGCATGCCAATGACCATGGGTAGTGCGAGTCTGGCATGCCAATGACCAGGGTTCGAAACCTCACCAGGCCCAGGGATTTTCGGAAGGGAATTTAACCTGGAGGGTTTGAAAATGTCCACAGGCTATCAACTATCAATTAACCCTATCCAAAATCCTTCCTAAACTTAATAAAATCATCTAATGATAGCCAGAATTAAAGGAATAATACGTCTTTGAATAGTGAAAGGTATATTGGATTGAGATATTTGCTAGTGTGCGTATATTTCAAAAAGTAAAATTGTGCATGTAGATGTTGGCAAGGATTATGGTAGCAAAGATCCCAGTTCAATGACCAATAATGTGCCATGGCAACTGTTTATACTCTCTCTCCCCCCCAAAAAAAACCACACACACACAAAACACGTTTCCGCGCGCGCGCACACCCACCCACAGAGGACATAAGAACATAAGAAAATGGGAGTCTGCAAAAAGCCGATCGGCCCATACAAGCCAGATCCCTGTCACACCCAACCCCAATTACTAGGCCCAATTATAGGCCCAACTCACTAATACCTTGAATACTGACCCCACCAAAACGGTCAGAGATTAACACAAGATTACGGGGGTCTGCTGAGCGCCGATTGGCCCACACCTGGTAGATCCCCCTCACACCCAACCCATCTCGTCCATATGCCTATCTAATTTTATCTTAAAGCTCCCTATCGTTTTTGATCCCACTATATCACTCGGTAGCCTATTCCACCCGTCTACAACTCTGTTACCAAACCAATATTTGCCTAGGCCCTATATCTTTTCTGAAACGAAATTTATCTAATTTGAAACTATTTGTTCGAGTTCTTTCGCTATCACTGAGCTTCAGTACATTTTTCATGTCTCCTTTATTTGTCCCACTAACCCACTTGAACACTTCTACCATATCCCCTCTAACTCTGCGTCTTTCTAACGAATGTAAGTCTAATGTTTTCAACCTTTCTTCATATGGTAGATTTCTAATATTATGAATAATTTTTGTCATTCTTCGCTGTACTCTCTCCAACGAATCTATGTCCATTCTGTAATAAGGACACCAAAATTGGACAGCATAATCCATATGAGGTCTCACTAATGACAAGTAAAGTTTCAAGATAACATCGGCAGTTCTGTTACTCACACTCCTTGAGATAAGAACATAAGAACATAAGACAATGGGAGTCTGTAAAAAGCCGATCGGCCCACACAAGGCAGATCCCTGTCACACCCAACCCCAATTACATAACAACATAAGGTCATAAGATCGCGCGAAACTGCATATGGCCATGCGGCCCACATGAAGCAGCTCCCACTCACACCCAGCCCACATCACCCATATGGGAATCCAACTTATGCTTAACACCTAACGAGCGGCCTAGGCGGTAAATAATATGTAGCCACCAGCGGGGTGTTTTTACCCAAAATAGGGCTGTTTACGTGATCATTTTCATGCCTAAATAAGCCCCAGAGCGTAAAACAAGTATCTATCCCTGAAATGGCATAAACAGAGCTTTCCAATGACACCCCAACGATCCTTGTATGACCGCTAGTTTTCTTGCAACAATCGCGCAACACGAGTGCAAAAACCATGTAATTCGGTACTTTCCCTAAACAATTCACTGTGTAGCGAGTGTGAGAGGGTGGAGGAGGGTGGGATTCATGTCAGTTGGGCCACCGCGGTGGTCTGGAGCAGTCATACGCTCGCTACTCTCCTGCCACCACTTGTCTCTCTCTCTCAGCAACATTACGTGCTGAAAATGCCACACGACTTATGTTGTGAGCCGCCACATAGTCCAAATTTCTTTCACTCGACATATGATGTGCACTGCCAGTTAAGGGTTAAAGCTTTCAACTGTTTCTGTGCTAATTACTGTTCTGGGCAGTGCATATTAAAGCTTTCAACTGTTTCTGAGCTAATTACTGTTCTGGGCAGTGCATTCCACATGTTAACAACTCTATTACCAAACCAGTGCTTTCCTATATCTTTTCTAAATCTAAACTTATCTAACTTGAAACCATTTGAGCGGCTTATGTCGCCGTTCTTTAGCTTTAATACCTCATCTATATCGCCCTTATTTAAACCTTTTATCCATTTTAATACCTCTATCATGTCTCCCCTACATCTTCGTCTCTCTAGTGAGTGCAGGCCTAAGACTTTCAACCTCTCCTCATACGATAAATTTCTAATATTATGTATATCTTTTTAGTCATTCTTCTTTGGACTGCCTCTAAAGGGTCGATATCCATTCTATAATAAGGGCACCAAAATTGAACAGCATAGTCTAAATGGGGCCTTACTAGGGCTAAGTATAAGAACATAAGAACATAACAAAATGGGAGTCTGCAGAAAGCCGATTGGCCCACACAAGGCAGATCCCTGTCACACCCAACCCTAATTATAAGCCCAGCTTAAAAACACCATTAGGACTTACCTCACCGAAACGGTCAGAGGTCAGAAAAACGGGGATCTGCAGATCCCCACACCTGGGCCACACCTGACAGATCACCCTCACACCCAACCCATCTCGTCCATTTATGCCTATCTAATTTTATCTTAAAGCTCCCTATCGTTCTTAATCCCACTATATCACTTGGTAGCCTATTCCACCCATCTACAACTCTGTTACCAAACCAATATTTGCCTATATCTTTTCTGAAACGAAATTTATCTAATTTGAAACCATTTGTACGAGTTCTTTCGCTATCACTGAGCTTTAGTACATTTTTCATGTCCCCTTTATTAATCCCACTAACCCACTTGAATAGCTCTATCATATCCCCTCTAACTCTGCGTCTCTCTAACGAATGTAAGCCAAATTTCTTCAACCTTTCTTCATACGGAAAATTTCTAATATTATGGATAATTTTTGTCATTCTACGTTGTACTCTCTCCAATGAATCTATGTCCATTCTGTAATAAGGACACCAAAATTGAACAGCATAATCCATATGGGGTCTCACTAATGACAAGTAAAGTTTTAAGATAACATCAGCAGTTCTGTTACTCACACTCCTAGATATGAACCCGAGAATCCTGTTTGCCTTGTTACGAACGCTTATACATTGTTTTCTAGGCTTCAAATCATTGCTAACAAACACACCTAGATATTTTTCACAGTCTGAGTTTTCTAATTCCATATTAGCTAGTTTATATTTAACATTTGTATGCATCTTTCCTATCTTTAATACCTTGCATTTGTCAATGTTAAACTTCATCTGCCAATTTACTGACCATTCGTGTAATGTATCTAGATCCCTTTGCAGACACTCTATATCTCTATCTGAATAAATTTTTCTCCCCATTTTGGTATCATCTGCAAATTTACTTATCCTACTAGTTATACCTAAATCAAGGTCATTTATGTATATAATAAACAACAGAGGACCTAATACAGATCCCTGGGGACACCACTTTTGACTGCTCCCCATTCTGACTTTGTACCATTTATGCTGACTCTCTGCTTCCTACCAATTAGCCATGACCTAATCCATCCTAACAACGCCCCACCTATTCCATGTGCCTTAACCTTTCTCATCAATCTCTCATGAGGGACTCTGTCGAATTTTTACTGAAATCTAAATATATAATATCATATGACTTGTCATTATCTACTACTTCATATACCTCTGAGAAAAAACTAAGCAAATTAGTAAGGCAAGACCGTCCCTGAGTGAATCCATGCTGAGAAGAATTGATTAAGTTAAATGTTTCTAAGTGGTTTCTCATTTTCCTAGCAATAATTGATTCTAGTAGCTTTCCTATGATTGAAGTGAGACTAATGAGACGGTAATTGGATGCTATTGATTTATCACCTTTTTTGAAGATCGGAACTACATTTGCAAGCTTCCAAGCTTCTGGAACTATACCTGTTTCTAATGACTTGTTAAATAGAAATGTTAATGGGTAACTTAACTCATCTCTGCATTCTTTTAATACTCTAGCATATACCTCATCAGGACCAGGCGATTTATGAGGTTTCAGTCTGTCAATTTCCTTAAGCACATCATTTCTACTTATAGTAACCGTACTTAACCTATTTTCTATACTTATATACCTTATACCTTACGGACTTCTGGAAACTGTGCCAAATTTTCATGAGTGAAAACGGAAAGAAATTGACTATTTAATGTACTGCACATTTCTAAATAATTTTCTGTCATTTCTCCTATCGAAGTTTTAAGGGGACCAATTACATCTCTAACCTTGGATTTATATAGTTGGTAAAAAGCTTTAGGATTATTTTTTGAGTCATTGGCAACCTTAATTTCATAATTTCTTTTTTCTTTACTAATATCCTTTTTTACCTGTCGTGATAGATTCTGATAGTAAGCAAGTAGGTGAATTTTGCCTTTCTTAATTTTTCTATATATTCCTCTCTTTTTTTCCTAGAAGATCTAATAGTCTATTATTCATCCATTTGGGTTGGTTCTGCGTTAATCTAAATTTTCTTTTGGAGATATATTTACTTTGCGCATTGAATACTGACTCGATAAAATTATCGTATGTATCTACCAAGGTTGACGTCTCTTCCTGACTTAAGATGACAGGTGCCTGAGAAGGGGTACACTCATTTGGACACCTGGATCGACTTAATTTTTTGACCATAGGGTCAGCTAACAGGGCTTCTCTTAACCCACCATAATTGGCTTTTCTGAAGTCAGGTATTAATGTTGTATTCTCTCTGATATTACCTTTCCATTGTATATTAAAATACACAGAATTGTGATCACTATTTCCTAGGTGGTCCCCGATTTCTACACTATTTATCATATGTTCATTGTTACTGAAAACTAAATCGAGAATATTATCACCTAGTCGGCGTATCTATGAATTGAGATAACAAACTATCTTGTACTACCTCAATAAACTCCTTTGAATCAGAGTCGCCTATTTGTTGCTGCCAATCTATATTAGGGAAATTAAAATCCCCCATTATGCGCACGTTGCTAAACCTTGATGCTATTTTAATTTCCTCCCATAATGATGTTCCGTCATTTCTACTCATATTTGGCGGTCTATACATAACTCCAATAACTAAGGTCTCACTATAGTCATCCTCCTATGAAATGAGCTACAAGGTGGAGTCCCTCGCCCTGTGCGGTGTTGTCAAATATTCAAAGCTTTAACAACAAATGTTAGTTTTTCAGGCTATTAACAAATTAATTTTAGCTTTTATGACTATATATATATATTATATTACAATTTTTAAAGGTTATGTGGTGTTAAGAAACATATAATTTTAAGGATATATAGAAGGACTTTATACAACATATGGCACGCTATTTAGAACATGCTGCCATTTTTCTGGGGACAGCTATAAATAGATTTAAGGAATGGTAGGATATGCGACGTTGCCAAGTAATGTCAATGCGGTTCTGTTGGCTACGCACGCACTCACACACACCCCTACATATACACACACAAACACACACATACATACACAATCTCCAAAATGCAATATAGCACAACGTAATCCCATCAAAAGAGAGAGAGAGAGAGCTGGATACGAGTAATGGCAACGCTTTAAATGGCCTCAAACTACGACAACAACATCATCCAGGTCAGACGGTCACTAACCCTCATTCATAGCGCGACCACCATGGAAGGAAAAACTCGGAAAAGTTACTCCCATCTTCATAGCCAGACAAGGGAGATGCTGTACAATGTAACTAGGTATATACAAATATAGCCTACCTATTATTTCGTTTCTGTAACTTTTATACAAGAATACCAATAACCCTTCCAGACATAAAAACGTCTTTTACATTTATTTCAAGTCTCCCTTTTAAATGTGGTTTTCCTTGGTTTCCCGTTTTCTAAAAGGTTTGTTTTGGTCGACATGTGCCAACACCGCATAGGGCGACCTTGACCTCCTTGGAGCTCATTTCAGTTGAGTTTGACTATACCTTCGTTAACCTCTACCCAAACACTTTCATTTTCATTATTTACTCTAATACCTGTTTTAATACAGCTTTTTAATGAACTCCTGACAAACACTGCTATACCGCCGCCCCTCCTACTTGTTCGGTCATATTTAAACAAACTATATCCCGGTATATCAAACTCTGCTAAAAAATGCCTGGTTTCTGTATTAATCCATGTTTCAGTTAGCGCTATTATGTCTATATTTTCTTTGTTAACCAGTGCTCTAAGTTCGTTCATTTTGTTACATAAACTCCTACAATTTGTATAATAAACCCTCAAACTATTACTTGTATTTGCAACTATTTTTCTATTGTTTTTAACTAATTTATTTTTACCTGTTGAACTACTGGACCTAGACGGAAAAGCTACGCTATCAGAATGTTCGTTATTACTATCAATTTCATGTGGCTGGGATTCTATTTTTCTTACACACCTATGGTTTATTAACAAAACCCTGCAACAAACTTGTCGAGTGAGCTGGCTAAGGTCGAAACTCCTAGTCGAGAGAGATGTACTCCATCCTGGGCATACAGTTCATCTTTACCATAGAAGAGGGTCCAGTTATCCAGGAATGGAATAGTATTTGCCTTGCAATACTTCTCCAGCCGGCTATTTACACCAATAGCCCTGGAGGACCATTCCTTCCTTACCCCTCTTCTTGGTAGGATACTGTGTACCACAGGAACTCTACCCTTCTCCTTGATCCTCTCCAACATTTCCTGGTACGTGGTGAGCAACTCCTCAGTCCTGCATTTCCAAATGTCGTTGCTCCCTGCGTTGAGGAAGATGATGGGGTCCTCTCCACTCGCTTCCATGACACCATCTAGCTTTTCTGCCACCCTCTCGACTCCGGCACCAGGCAGACATACAACTTTACCAACATGTGTGTTAGTAGCCCTGCCAAGGTATTTAACCATTGAATCCCCTACAATTAAAATATACTTAGCTGTTTTCTGTTGCCAGCCTGTAGCAGAAGTAGTAGCAGCAGAAGTAGCTGCAGATTTCCTCCCCTCCCCTCTCACTGCCCCGCTGTAAGACGGGTCATCTCCTTCCTCCTTTCCCCCTTCACTGCCATCACACTCGTCATCCAGGGCGCTATACTTGTTTTTAACAGTCACATAACTGCTTCTGGAAGGTTAATTTCATTCCTCTTGAAGATGCCACCTTCCAGGAAGAGTCCGGGTTTCCTACACCAGTGGCATTTTTCTTTTCCTCAAATGCCATCTTCAATGCTAATTTCTCGTCCTTGAGAGATTGGACCTCGAGCTCAACATTCTCCAGCCTTTCTTGCAAAGCAAGACAAAGCTGGAGAACATGGGAAGAGGTGACAATCTCATCAGCACAAGCCATCACTAAGAATGTTCACCTCACTAGGAGAACTAGTGACAGGAGAAGGTTGTGTTAATCTGAGCTCCTGCCCGGACCACTTACCAGTGACCTTTAGTGACCATTACACCTACCTGTGTTTGGGGGCAGTGCACTCGTGTTATATAAAAGTGTTATAGCTCAGTTTTTAGCTGTTAGTTTACTTGTTTTTGTTTTTCTGTACTTAGTTTCTTGCTCCTCGCTAAGCTTATTGGGATCATGGCAGGTATGGAGTGCGAGTCTCTAACTGATCTGCATCATCTTATTCTCCAGGTAAGAGAGGAGATGGTTGTGGTGAAGGAAGAGGTCTTGGCTCTAAGGGAAGTTAATGTTAAAATTCAGAGGGAAGTGGATTTGATTAAAGACGAAAATCTAGCTTTCAAGCTTAGCCAAGAGGAAATAAAGTCAAGTAAGGGGAAAAGGGAGGAAGTTGATGAAAAATTGTATTCATGGCAGGTTGTTAAAAATACGGGTGGGAAAGTCACACTCAAGAAGCAGGATAGTAGAATAGGTATGAGTGTGACAAATACATTCTCTCCTTTGCGAGACGAATGTGAGGGAAAAGATAGTCAGGATAAGGGAGGGATAACCGAAGTGCCTGCCGCCGACTCAGCTCCAACCTCTGACGCTGTGCTACCTACCACCACCACTACCCCCACCACCACCACCACCAAGGGAGCTTCTGCCACCACCGGGGGTTCTCCAACTGCAGCTGCTGGATCCTCCCGAGGGAAAGGTAAGTCTGTGTCCCGAGAAGGTAAGTCTGTGTCGATTGTGGGCGACTCCATGGTAAGACATTTAGTTAGGGCTACCCGCACTAAACTTAGGAAGGTTGTGTGTCTGCCTGGCCATGGAGTTGGGAGGGTTTTAGAGAAGATGGACCACATCTTGGAAGATAGTGGAGATAACCCTATTATCTGTCTCAGTGCCGGGAGTAACGATGTTGGTAAGGGTAGAAGTGAGGAACTGCTGCAGCAGTATCGGGATGTGTTAGATAAAGTTAGGATGAAGGGAGGGATCCCTGTAGTACATTGTATCCTACCCAGAAGAGGAGTTCCCAAGGAATGGACATCCAGGGCGATTGGTGTCAATTGCCGTTTGGAGAAATATTGCAAAGAAAAAGCAATACCATTCATTGATAACTGGGATAGTTTCTATGGGAGAGATGGGATGTACGCAAGGGATGGGGTTCATCTTTCACGGTTAGGGGTTTCTACATTAGCTAGTTCTTTAGATAGGGTGGTTGTGGGGTTTTGAACAGAAATATTGAGAGTGTAAATGAGAGGTTAAATGGAACAATTTTAGCGTCAGGCGAAAGCGATAAGGATATTCAGTCTCATGCTAAAAATGATGACTATAATGCAAATGATAGTAGTGATGGTGCAACGGAAGATGGAAATGTCGTTAGAAACAAAGGTAAATTAGGTATAAAGAAAAGAAGTAAATTGAGAGTATATTACACAAACTGTAGGAGTCTATGTAACAAAATGAACGAACTTAGAGCCCTTGTTAGCAAAGAAAATGTAGACATAATAGCGCTAACTGAAACGTGGATTAATACAGAAACCAGGCATTTTTTAGCAGAATTTGATATACCAGGATATAGTTTGTTTAAATATGACCGAACAAGTAAGAGGGGTGGCGGTATAGCAGTGTTTGTCAGGAGTACATTAAAAAGCTGTATTAAATCAGGTATTAGACTAAATAACGATAATGAAAGTGTTTGGGTAGAGGTTAACGAAGGTAGTGAGACCATAGTTATTGGAGTTATGTATAGACCGCCAAATATGAGTAGAAATGACGGAACGTCATTATGGGAGGAAATTAAAATGGCATCAAGGTTTAGCAATGTGTGCATTATGGGGGATTTTAATTTTCCGAATATAGATTGGCAGCATCAAATAGGAGACTCTGATTCTGAGGAGTTTATAGAGGTAGTACAAGATAGTTTTTTATTTCAATTCATAGATACGCCGACTAGAGGTAATAATATTCTCGATTTAGTTTTTAGTAACAATGAACATATGGTTAATAATGTAGAGATAGGGGACCACCTAGGAAATAGTGACCACAATTCTGTGTATTTTAATATACAATGGAAAGGTAATACCAGAGAGAATACAACATTAATACCTGACTTTAGAAAAGCCAATTATGGTGGGTTAAGAAGAGCCCTATTAGCTGACCCTATGGTCAAAAAATTAAGTCGATCCAGGTGTCCAAATGAGTGTACCCCTTCTCAGGCACCTATCATCTTAAGCCAGGAAGAGACGTCAACCTTGGTAGATACATACGATAATTTTATCAAGTCAGTATTCAATGCACAAAATAAATACATCCCCAAAAGAAAATTTAGATCAACACAGAACCAACCCAAATGGATGAATAATAGACTATTAGATCTTCTAGGACAAAAGAGAGGAATATATAGAAAAATTAGAAAAGGCGAAATTCACCTACTTGCTTACTATCAGAATCTATCAAGACAGGTAAAAAAGGATATTAGGAAAGAAAAAAGAAATTATGAAATTAAGGTTGCCAATGACTCAAAAAATAATCCTAAAGCTTTTTACCAACTATATAAATCCAAGGTTAGAGATGTAATTGGTCCCCTTAAAACTTCGATAGGAGAAATGACAGAAAATGATTTAGAAATGTGCAGTACATTAAATAGTCAATTTCTTTCCGTTTTCACTAATGAAAATTTGGCACAGTTTCCAGAAGTCCGTAAGGTATATAGCGATAGTATAGAAAATAGGTTAAGTACGGTTACTATAAGTAGAAATGATGTGCTTAAGGAAATTGACAGACTGAAACCTCATAAATCGCCTGGTCCTGATGAGGTATATGCTAGAGTATTAAAAGAATGTAGGGATGAGTTAAGTTACCCATTAACATTTTTATTTAACAAGTCATTGGAGACAGGTATAGTTCCAGAAGCTTGGAAGCTTGCAAACGTAGTTCCGATCTTCAAAAAAGGTGACAAATCAATAGCATCCAATTACCGTCCCATTAGTCTTACATCAATCATAGGAAAGCTACTAGAGTCAATTATTGCTAGTAAAATTAGAAACCACTTAGATACATTTAATTTAATCAATTCTTCTCAGCATGGATTCACTCAGGGACGTTCTTGCCTTACTAATTTGCTTAGTTTTTTCTCAGAGGTATATGAAGCAGCAGATAATGACAAGTCATATATAATATATTTAGATTTCAGTAAAGCTTTCGACAGGGTCCCCCATGAGAGATTGATGAGAAAGGTTGAGGCGCATGGAATAGGTGGGGCGTTGTTGGGATGGATTAGGTCATGGCTAATTGGTAGGAAGCAGAGAGTCAGCATAAATGGTACAAAGCCAGAATGGGGAGCAGTCAAAAGTGGTGTCCCCCAGGGATCTGTATTAGGTCCTCTGTTGTTTGTTATATACATAAATGACCTTGATTTAGGTATAACTAGTAGGATAAGTAAATTTGCAGACGATACCAAAATGGGGAGAACAATTGATTCAGATAGAAATATAGAGTGCCTCCAAAGGGATCTAGATACCTTACACGAATGGTCAGTAAATTGGCAGATGAAGTTTAACATTGACAAATGCAAGGTATTAAAGATAGGGAAGATGCATACAAATGTTAAATATAAACTAGCTAATGTGGAATTAGAAAACTCGAATTGTGAGAAAGATCTAGGTGTGTTTGTTAGCAATGATTTGAAGCCTAGACAACAGTGTATAAGCGTTCGAAACAAGGCAAACAGGATTCTCGGGTTCATCTCAAGGAGTGTGAGTAACAGAACTGCTGATGTTATCTTAAAACTTTACTTGTCATTAGTGAGACCCCATATGGATTATGCTGTTCAATTTTGGTGTCCTTATTACAGAATGGACATAGATTCATTGGAGAGAGTACAACGTAGAATGACAAAAATGATCCATAATATTAGAAATCTTCCGTATAGGTTGAAGAAATTAGGCTTACATTCGTTAGAGAGACGCAGAGTTAGAGGGGATATGATAGAGGTGTTCAAGTGGGTTAGTGGGATTAACAAAGGGGACATGACAAATGTACTAAAGCTCAGTGATAGCGAAAGAACTCGTACCAATGTTTTCAAATTAGATAAATTTCGTTTCAGAAAAGATATAGGCAAATATTGGTTTGGTAACAGAGTTGTAGATGGGTGGAATGGACTACCAAGTGCTATAGTGGGATAAAAAACGATAGGGAGCTTTAAGATAAAATTGGATAAGCATATGGACGAGAAGGGTTGGGTGTGAAGGGGGATCAGCAGGGTTGGGCCAATCAGCGCTCTGCAGACCCCCGTAATCCTGCGTTAATCTCTAACCGTTTTGGTAAGATGATCCTCAGGGTATTAGAGTGTTGAGCCTATAATTGGGCTTTGTAATTGGGGTTGTGTGGGACAGGGATCTGCCTTGCTTAGGCCAATCGGCTTTCTGCAGACTCCCATTTTCTTATGTTCTTATGTTCTTATACATACATAGGATGGTAGATTAATTGGTAGATAGATAGGATGGTACATTAATTGGTAGATAGATACATAGGATGGTATATAGATAGATAGATAGATAAGATGGTAGATTCATTGGTAAGATAGATAGGATGGTAAATTCATTGGTAGATATATAGATACATTTGGGCTCGAGCGTCCCTTGATTTTGGCCCTGTCACTCCTTCAACTATGGGGGAGGCACTCGCTATAGGCAGTTCTGCCTTTTGCCTCCCTCAATCACATAGAAAAAAAAAATAAAAAAAAATATAGGATGGTATATGAAGCCATAAAACACTTATCTTCTGATCTAGCTACTATTTCCAAATGGGGTAGAAAAAACCTTGTTGCATTTAATGCTTCCACGGCCCAATTTCTCCATCTTACTACCCGTCAGGAACCTCCAGAAGACTATCCCTTATTTTTCAACAATACAAAAATCAATCCTTCATCTTCTCTCAATATTCTGTCTCTTTTTCTTCTGCTCTTATTTGGAAGGACCATATTACCAGTCTTGCTAAGGCACCCTCCCAGAAGCTGGGTGAGCTCAACCGCCTCAAGGGGTTCTTGACCCCTGCGCAGCTTCTTGCTCTGTACAGGGGCATAGTGCGTCCTTGTATTGAGTATTGTTCACATGTGTGGGGAGGATCCTCTCACAATGCACTCATAGACAAAGTAGAAAGGAAGGCCTTTCGTATCATTAACTCCCGTCCACTCACCAACTCTCTGCAATCTCTCTCTCTTCGCCGCAATGTTGCATCTCTCGCTATTCTATTGCTACTACAATAATCAGTGTTCCTCAGAGCTCTTGTTCTTGTTTGTTGATTATAGGGCTGTGTGGGCAGGCCCAATTAACCCTTTCCTCAGAGCTCTTTCAGTGTATACCACCTCTTCTACGTAGGGTACGTGGTACCCGTCTTGCAACACAATCCCACCCCTACTCTGTGCAACTCTCCAACCCAAGAGTGAAACATTAGGCCTACTTTCAGCCTTTCTTCTATTTAACAGCTGAACTCTGGAACTCTCCCAGAATCAGTTTTCCCTCCGTGTGTCCAGGAATTTTGGCTCGACTGTCCCTTGATTTTGGCCCTGTCACTTTCAACTCTGGGGGAGCCACTCGCTACAGGCAGTTCTGCCTTTGGTCTCCCTCACTCACATAGAAGAAAAAAATGGCTTCTGTGAGCTCGCCTATTAATTCATTCCCCATGTATAACAACTCGATCTGTTTCTGAGTTTAAAGTCTACGCAACGTGTGCGCAACGGCAGACCTAAAAAGTTACCGAGTAGCATTAAAAACGTGTTCGAAATATTTATTGAATAATTAAAATTTTTCACCTAACAGACCTTGTGACAATTAATAAGATTCATATGGATTCACACATCGAGAACACAATGAACATTTAAAGGGCTTTATATTAAAGTTCTGCAGTTTTCGAAGGCTACATCTATATTTACAAGCTAAAGTACTCTCCCGCCGACAAGGCATTGAGAATTACACAAGAGGATTGAAGAGTCATATTGGATATTTTAAATGCTTCCATTCCGAGCATTTCTTGAATAATTAAATTAAAAATAGCCTTTTATGTAGAAAAAATAAACCTATTAATAAGAAAATGGGGGAAATGATATTATAATGAGAGTATAGACAAATTTGACAGAGTATTGTTAGAATTTGAGAGTAGAAAACGCTGCTTTTTTGTTTCCCAGGCCGGAGGTGGTTGGCTTCTCCCGGCATCTATAGTCAAGCTGGTCTCAAACATCATGGCGGACAGGAATGAGGATTTTTACGCGTAATTCGCGGGTTTTTGTAGTGAATATTGGTCTAGTGGTTCCCTCAGGATGGACGCCGTTAAATCTTTCAACTCCGAGGTGAGTAAAATTCCAAAATAATGGAGAAATAGCGCGCGAAAGTGGGGAAATACGGGTGGAATGAGTGGAGGGTCTCGGGTGGCGTCGGTAGCGGCACTGCCCGACCGACCGACCGCTGTAAACATGCCGTATTATCTGCACCCAATAAATCCTTCCCTGGGCTTTATTGTGCCTTGATTTGGGTTTTGCTGGGCTGGGGTATTTGTTGGGTGGGTTTTGACGGGGTCAGGAATGTGGTTTTATGAGTTTGTAAGGCCTACGGGGTGGGATATTGGTTTTTCTCGGTTAGGCTAAAGGCTAGGCCTAACGATACTAGCCTAAATCCTGAGTGTAGGCTAGTATTGCTTGAATGCCATTTGACACCTGCATTTGTGCATTTTCCATAGGTAGGCTAGGCCTAGGCTATAGACCTAATAGCGAGAGAGGAAGGTACAGTATTTAGATGACCTGGCGCGGTCTTGGGCAACAATGAACATCCCACTTCAGGCTAGCCTACTTTTTTGGGTAAAATTTACCTATGGTCTTGTTAAAATATCCTCAAGTTACTGTCAAGTAACCTATTTTAAACTGTTCAGGGGACTGGTTAGAACATAAGAACATAAGAAAATGGGAGTCTGCAGAAAGCCGATTGGCCTAAGCAAGGCAGATCCCTGTCCCACACAACCCCAATTCATTACAAAGCCCAATTATAGGCTCCACACTCTAATACCCTGAGGATCATCTTACCAAAACGGTTAGAGATTAACGCAGGATTATGGAGGTCTGCAGAGCGCTGATTGGCCCAACCCGGCTGATCCCCCTTCACACCCAACCCTTCTCGTCCATATGCTTATCCAATTTTATCTTAAAGCTCCCTACAGTTTTAGATCCCACTATAGCACTTGGTATTCCATTCCACCCGTCTACAACTCTGTTACCAAACCAATACTTGCCTATATCTTTTCTGAAACGAAATTTATCTAATTTGAAACCATTGGTACGAGTTCTTTCGCTATCACTGAGCTTTAGTACATTTGCCATGTCCCCTTTGTTAATCCCACTAACCCACTTGAACACCTCTATCATATCCCCTCTAACTCTGCGTCTCTCTAACGAATGTAAACCTAATTTCTTCAACCTTTCTTCATACGAAAGATTTCTAATATTATGGATCATTTTTGTCATTCTACGCTGTACTCTCTCCAATGAATCTATGTCCATTCTGTAATAAGGACACCAAAATTGGACAGCATAATCCATATGGGGTCTCACTAATGACAAGTAAAGTTTTAAGATAACATCAGCAGTTCTGTTACTCACACTCCTAGAGATGAACCCGAGAATCCTGTTTGCCTTATTACGAACGCTTATACACTGTTTTCTAGGCTTCAAATCATTGCTAACAAACACACCTAGATCTTTCTCGCAGTCTGAATTTTCTAATTCTAAATTAGCTAGTTTATATTTAACATTTGTTTGCATCTTCCCTATCTTTAATACCTTGCATATTAAAAGACATAAAAAAAATAAAAAATAAAAAAAAATAAAAGAAATAAAGACTTATTTCTCAGTAAATACTAGTTTCCGACATTCAATTAAACATCCTACAAGTTCTAAGACAGGGTGTCAATCCACAAAATATGAATTGTTATCATTATGGTTTATTATTTTGTTATCATTATAGCGACAAAATCTACAAATGGGCAGACGAAAACAACATGACCTTCAACGAAGAAAAGTTTGAAGCGTTACGATGTGGCCCGAAACAAACCCTCAAGGACACCACCAAACTACAGAACTTGTAGGATGTTTAATTGAAGGTCGGAAATCAGTATTTACTGAGAAATAAAAGTCTTAAAATGCGCTATGTTTTACGGGAGGGTCTGTACGCCGCCACATAGTCTACGCGCGGCTCCGCCCACTGCCCATAATGTACAAATATTATATTAGATTAACCTAACCTAAACTAACCCTAATATAATATAATATAACATAACATTACCTGGGAAAGAGAGGGCAGGGACCCTGAGTGACCCATAGCGCATTTAAAGACTTATTTCTCAGTAAATACTAGTTTCCGACATTCAATTAAACATCCTACAAGTTCTAAGACAGGGTGTCAATCCACAAAATATGAATTGTTATCATTATGGTTTATTATTTTGTTATCATTATAGCGACAAAATCTACAAATGGGCAGACGAAAACAACATGACCTTCAACGAAGAAAAGTTTGAAGCGTTACGATGTGGCCCGAAACAAACCCTCAAGGACACCACCAAACTACTCACTGCAGGCGGCCACGACATCACCCCCAAGCCACATGTGAGATGCCTAGGTGTGCAATTGTCCGACGATGCCACATTTCAACACCACATTTCTGCAGCTGTCAAGAAAGCCAAGGGAATGGCCGGATGGATCCTACGGACGTTCAACTCCAGGGAACAAGAAACAATGCTAACTCTCTGGAGGTCTATGGTACAACCCTTCCTTGACTACTGTAGTCAACTATGGTCGCCACACAAAAAGGGGTACATACGAGATCTTGAGTCCGTCCAGAGGTCCTTCACTAGAAACATTCGGGGGATGAAGGACCTTAGCTACTGGGACCGGCTCAAGAAGCTAGGGCTGTACTCCCAGCAGAGAAGGTGAGACAGGTACTGCGCAATTTATGTGTGGAAAATCCTGGAGAAGCTGGTTCCAGATCCAACTGGTAATGAACTCCAGGAAAAACAAAATGGTCGGACTGGAAGGAAGTGTGAGAGGAGATCCCTCCCAACACAGGCACCAGAACGAGTGAGATCCCTCCTCGCGTCCAGCCTAGGCCACAATGGACCAAAAAATTTCAACTCGCTGCCCAAGGAAGTGCGAGACATAGTATGTTGCCCGGTAGACAGGTTCAAAGGGTTATTAGACAAGTTTCTAAAGACCCTCCCAGATGAACCACCAGTGTCTGGATACACTGCTAACTGCCGGGCGGCCTCAAACTCTATACCGGACCAGACGGACCTCCTTCGAAGGGACGGACGCAGCGGCGGCGGACCACGACTGTGAGGACGGGACCTCTAGACGACTTCAAGTAAGATTCAAGTAAGCGCGATGGAGCGAGCTCTAGGGGGGTCCGGGGGAATGCCCCCCCGTGATTTTTTTGAGAATTTAGGTGTCTATAACAGTATTTCCTGCAATCTAAAAGCAATCAAGATGGAAAATATGGAGACGAAAATTATGTCAATTTACCTTTTTTGTTTCTTAGGAAAAAAAAAAGGGTTGGGGGAGTTTCTGTTATCATTAGCCTATACAAAAAGTTCATTTGCGTATCACTAAAAAAACCAGCGTCGTTTGACACCCTGGTTCTAACCAGTCCCCTGAACAGTTTTTAATAGGTTAGGCCTAGGTGGTGCTGACGTCACATCTGATTAAAATCATAGAAAGAACAATACGAGCTAAGATGGTCAGCTACCTGGAAGATAACGAGGGTCAACATGGCTTTAGACAAGGCCGCTCCTGCCTTTCACAACTACTATCACACTACGACAAAATCCTACAGGATATTCAAGACGGAGAAAATGTAGACGTCATATATCTAGATTTCGCCAAAGCTTTTGACAAGGTGGACCATGGGATCCTTCTACATAAACTCAAATCACTGGGAATAGGGGGAGACCTTGGAAGATGGCTCCACAGTTTCATCACCAACAGAAAACAAAGAGTCACGGTTCAAGGAAGCCTATCAGAAGCAGGTGGGGTCATCAGCGGAGTACCACAAGGATCAGTACTGGGACCTCTCCTATTCCTCATCATGATAGGAGACAGGGACCTGGAACACTCAACAGCCTCATCGTTTGCAGACGACACCAGGCTCATGAAGAAAATCACCTCACAACATGATGCACAGCTACTACAACAAGACTTGGACAAAATCCTGAAGCAGAAGAAAACAACATGGCCCTAAACGGAGACAAGTTCGAGCTTCTAAGGTACGGGAACAAGAGAGCACTACAAAATGACACCAACTACAAAAGTGGACAGCAAGAAATTACCGCCAAGGACACAGTGAAGGACTTGGGAGTAAATATGAGCAGTGACGCCACTTTTTCCCAGCATATTACCAAAGCCACAACAACAGCAAAACAAATAGCAGGCTGGATCCTGAGAACCTTCCACACAAGAAATGAGAGGTGTATGTTAACACTGTGGAAGTCACTGGTCCTACCACGACTGGAGTACTGCTCTCAGCTCTGGTCTCTCCAAAAAGTAGGAGAAATAACAGAAATTGAAGCCACCCAGAGGACATTCACCAGTAAAATCCATGGGTTTCAACACTTTAACTACTGGGAGAGACTCAAGGAGCTGCAGCTGTACTCACTTCAAAGACGTAGGGAGAGATACATCATCATCTACGTCTGGAAGATTTTGGAAAAAAAGGTACCAAATCCAAACATCCAAGAGACTCAACACCAAAGGCGAGGGAGGCTGTGCTATGTGAGGACTACGCCGGGATCAACACAACAAATCAAATCCCTGATCCATCACAGCTTTGCATACAATGGAACCAGACTGTTCAACTGTATACCAGCCCCTCTCAGGAACATGACCGGGGTGTCTCCAGACACCTTCAAGAAACACTTGGACATGTGGCTGGCCAAAATACCGGACCAGCCACCAACACCAGGATACCCCAGCACCAACTCCAACCGACTTCTGGAATGGAGAGTGGAAGAAAGGGAGCTGCCTGGTCGCAGTGGAGCCCCAGCTCAACTGTGTCACTAACGGACGGAATACAACAAAGTGTAAAGTGTAAGGCCTACTTGAGGATATTTTAACGGGACCATAGGTAAACATTTAAACTTTTTTGCTAGGCTATAGGCCTAATGCAGGGAAACAGGACGATTCGACGGTGCGCCAGTTCGACGATGCCGTCGAAACGTCCAATTTCGCGATCGTCGAAAGGTCTTGGGTCAGAACCGTTGAATAATCCAATAATACCGGCGAACCGTCTAATTGCACTTTTTAACCCCTTGGGGTTCATGTCGCATTCTAAGGGATATTTTCATATTGTTTTATATTAAGAAAGTTCCACAATTCCTTCCTAAGCTATA
The DNA here is from genome assembly GCA_032716605.1 of Paralithodes platypus. Taxonomy (NCBI): domain Eukaryota; kingdom Metazoa; phylum Arthropoda; class Malacostraca; order Decapoda; family Lithodidae; genus Paralithodes; species Paralithodes platypus. Next base: position 49,258,398 of record CM064568.1, on the reverse strand, counting down.
TATTATCGTCGAATGATAGACAATTTAACTTTATTATCACAACGCGTTAGCCTAGGTTTGGGTCATGAAAGTTTGATGCTTTGGGTCATGCATTTAATTTTACATTGTGTTTAGGCTATTAGCTTTGGATCATAGCCTATGTTATATTTGTGTGAGTACAGAATTAGAACCATAGAAGCCTTAATCCGAAGGTTTAAGCATTTAAAAATTATGCGTATGTATGTTCAGGGGCGTCATTTCATTTATCCTTGGGAGGCAGGCTGGGAAATTAGGTATAGCCCGGCTAGCCCGGATATGTTGCCGGGCAAGTGCTTTTTAATGTTGGTCTGCCCGGGGGATAAGTCAAAATTTTTGCCTTTTAACCCTTGAAAAATGCTAAAATTAATATAAAAACAAACATACACACTTTCCATAAATATAAATAAAGTATAAGAGACAGGCAGATGTATCTACTATTTCCACTTTCAACCACCATTGGTTACTGGTAACGTAACGGCTGGTTTTCGATTCACGTTAATTTCACGTCACTATTCTCTCTATCTCCTCTCCTCCTCCTCCCCCCCCCCCTCCCTCCCCCCCCCCCCCCCCCCCCCGTAGGCCTACATAATATTATAACCGTTGGATGGTTGGATAGAGAAGAGGTACTTCCGAATAGGCGGCTCGCTCGCCGCTCTTTATCAATAACATTAGTGTTTCAATTGTCGCCGGGGAAGCACGTGTTTAGTGAGAAAATGTACTATAATGAGTGTGTCTAAGAAATAACAGGCTTCCTTGACAAGATTCTTAACACTAAAACAACCACCATCAACAAGTACAACTAGGTAAAACCGTTGTTTTAAAATAGTTTGTTAACTTTTTTGTATCTAGCCTAGTCAGTCTGTCAGACGATAGATTTCTCTTATTGACTCGCCTCTTAAGTGAAAATTGTTGGTAAGCTACTCCACCTATGTTTTCTACCTAACATATTTACTTAATGTTACAAAAATGTGTTTATAAACAATCTTAAGGATTTAGTTACACAATTTTTAATACAAAAATATATATGATACTCTGCAGTCTCTGTTCTCCTACTGTACAATGTAAAGTATGCCTAAGCCTAAATAAAACTATATTTATTGCCAGACAACTTGATCCCTGAGGGGATGGCCACAAACTAAGCTCCAGCATAGAGGCAACGTTCAGTTCGTTCGATTTTGTATCTTGTTTCGTGGGAGTGTTGGTAATTGATAATGTCTAACCGCGAATTATTATTTGTGTTTGGGGGTTCAAGTGAAATGTGTGTTATCATACTGTTGGAATGGCTGTGGTGGTGAATTTAGTTTGTAACCAGTGTAATCAATTCGATCATGCTGATCAGGATCTTGTATTCACGTTGTAAATACAACACTGGTCTACTTCACCCCTAATGTCTGCCATTGCAGACATTGGTTGGGAGGCCATGGGCTTAAGTAATAAGTACCGAGTGTCGAATAAAGATGACTATCACTCACTTTCTGGACATATTTCTATTTTCTATATATATATATATATATATATATAAAAAAAAAAAAAAATCAGCTATATTTAATAAACTAAAGCTAGTCCTTCGCTTTCATTAGAGATGTGAACCATGAATTTTGCAATATAATATCTACATTTACACACACACACACACATACAGACAGACAGATAAATAGATAGATAGATATTAGATAGATAGATAGTTATTTATTTAGTTCAGATTTCAGAATGAGTTTTCTGCAGAGGTTTACCTTACTTAATATTCAACATGAGTATGATTTCATAAGTTTTCTATAATATAACTGTACACTGACAGCTTATTACTTACTGGTACCGTATTAGTTATTTTTGACATATTAATTCGATAACTAATCATCTGATGGTATTGCATTGTTTGTAACTTTGTCACTGTCTTTATATGCTAACTTGTGAAAGCTATTGTTTTGCTATGTGCAACCTTTGTATTCCCCTAAGAAAAAAAATCTATTGAATAAAACAAAATAACTAAAAAACATTATATACTGTATATACAGTATATAGCATAATTTGTATTAATTCAACAAATTTCATATTCAGGGCAAGTACAAAAATATCAGGGCAAGTAAGGAATATATCAGGGCAAGTAAATTTCTGAATTCACTAGCCCGGGGCAACTAGATCTGGAACACTAATTTCCCAGCCTGTTGGGAGGGGCAAAGGCTGTTTTCTGAGGCCCCCCCTGTTCCCACCTTCCCGCAGGGGTGGGTGGCGAGCGCTGCGAGCCTAATCAGCTGGGGGGTTCGGGGGGGCGCTGTAAGCCCTCCCGAGATTTTTTTTGAAATATGAGCAATTCTAGGAGCATTCTGAAGCCATATTCGCCGAGAATGGCGAAAGAACTCGTACCAATGGTTTCAACTTAGATAAATTTCGTTTCAGAAAAGATATAGGCAAATATTGGTTTGGTAACAGAGTTGTAGATGGGTGGAATGGACTACCAAGTGCTATAGTGGGATTAAAAACGATAGGGAGCTTTAAGATAAAATTGGATAAGCATATGGACGAGAAGGGTTGGGTGTGAAGGGGGATCAGCAGGGTTGGGCCAATCAGCGCTCTGCAGACCCCGTAATCCTGCGTTAAATCTCTAACCGTTTTGGTAAGATGATCCTCAGGGTATTAGAGTGTCCAGCCTATAATAGGGCTTTGTAATTGGGGTTGTGTGGGACAGGGATCTGCCTTGCTTAGGCCAATCGGCTTTCTGCAGACTCCCATTTTCTTATGTTCTTATATAAAAAGCTATATTGAGGTCATTAAAGCAATAAGCAATTATATATTATATATACAGGTATTATATATATGTATATATATATATATTTTTTTTTTTTTTTTTTTTTTTTTTATATTCCAACTTACTTCCTCTTGGGCATAGGCTGAGAGCCTTAACATTCACCACTTTACAATGAACAGTGAAGCCCGTGAGGTCTTGTTCCAGTCTAGGGAGTGAGACATTTGAAGCACGTAGAGTACAACGAGCACCTGCCATCTTGCCTTCACATGAGGCACGGTGCTCACTCATGGCCCGAAACGACCCCATCTCTGAAGCCACCTCGTTCCCGTGCTTCACTGTCTCATCCCCTACACTCGGACTCTCACACTTACACACACACAACGCCACCTGTTGAGCAGATAACTCACCAGGCATTGCACCCCTATAGCATATTTTGAATATGGGAATATTCATACAGTGCTATTTAATCAGGGAACAATGAGGGTATTTTATTGACGTTTCGGTGGGCTTGTGGTAATGCACTGATACTAGGTACAGCACAAATTCCATCCCAATAATATCTTCCCATTGATACATCGGGATTTGAACCCGGGACCTTTGGATTACCAGGCCAGTGGCAAGACCACTCCACCACACCTCCCCTATATATATATATATATATATATATATATATATATATATATATATATATATATATATATATATATATACATACATACATAGAGGTCCAATTACTTCCTGACACACACACACACACATTAATGGATATTCCAATTGGCATAGCTTTAATTTAAAGGATAAGTTTTGGAAGGCATAAATAATACTCGTTTTACACAATTACTTTACAAGTATTTATAGTGGCAGTAATAGTTGTTACATTTGCTTAATTTCTGTGCTTGACATTTGCCTTGAGAATTATTTTCATATATCTAAGCACATCATGACCAGGGGTCCAGGACCACTTTCGCATACCCTCGCCCTTTTCTCTGTCTCGGCTAGTAGGTGAATTTTACAAGAGGAGGAGGATTCCTAGCCGCCCACCCCCAGGAGGAAAAGTAGGACTGGTGTCTGGACAGTGAAGCAGACAGACAGAAACGGAAAAGGTTGGGTAGAGGATGCCAAACCTCGCTCAAACTTCATAATTATATATGGCTTGGCTTTGGCTTTGGATGTGTTCGCCGCTCCTCTAGTGGTACCAAGGAGCGCGACGCCCCTCGTTGTGGGTGGTGATTTGGTGCAGTAGACTGTTTGAAGCGACAGCTCGCTCCCTTGCGAGGATGGGCTCGTCTGGCACTTTTTGCAGTTCGACATCTAGGGCTCTCTTGAAGTTGTCTAACGAGATGTCCCTCATGTCTCTTACTCGCCGTGGGAGTTTGTTGAAGAGACGTGGGCCTCTGTGTGATAACCAGCCCTCTCGCAGAGAGCCCATAGCACCCCTGTTATTCATCCGGGGGATTTCGCATTCCCAGCCTCTCCTATCACTGAATTTCATGACTATCGGAGTATGTAGGTTTGGTACTAAACCCTCTGCGATTTTCCATGTGTATATTATTAGGTAACGTTCTCTTCTACGTTCCAGTGAGTACAGATTCAGTGCTCTTAAACGCTCCCAATAGTGTAGATGTTTTATCGAACTTTTATGCGAAGTGAAATTTCTTTGTACACTCTCTACGTCATTTATTTCACCTGCTTTGTATGGGGATGTTAATACGCTACAGTATTCAAGCCACGGTAGCACTAGAGATTTGAAGAGCGTTATCATAATGAAAATATAATGATTATATAAAGGAGATTAAAAAGTTATCCTGTTATCTAATACAACAATGGAAAGCTAATTAACCCCTTTGCTACCATGAACTGGGTAATGTAATGTGATAAAGGAAGCACTGAGCTAAGAAAAAGAGGAAGTAGGAATATAAGGGTGGTTATTGAAATTAGGTAGGAAGATCCTTAAATAAGAATCATAAAGAATGGTAGAATATTTTTGCTCTGTTTTAACCCACAGGCCACGGCCCACAAGTGACGAGTCGCGTCTACTATAATGTATTAAGTATTATACATGAAAAGAGAGAGGATAGCTCATTACTTAATCGAAGCAAAAATCACAAAGCGAAGATATCCTATTGGTTAGAGTGTTTGAAATCTGTATGAGGTGACCCTGGATTGAATCCCAGTGATCGCATGCATACTTTCGTTAATTTCTTTGGTGAGTGTTTGGTGTTGGAGTGAAATTAACAAAAATAGAGAATATACGGTAGTTGAAATTGATCCCGAATAAAAAATTTCATTTTTGTTCGGACTTCATCACGTCATGACCATGTTAATTACTTAATGATCGTTATAATATGATCAACGACTATAGTTTTATATATGAAATATAGTTTTGTTCACGATTGTTCCAATGGTGCAATCAGAATTTTTCTATCACTAATAGTTATTGTGTAATGTGAAAAAAATGCAAACATTACCCAGTTTAGCCTAGCCTATATTATATGTGTGAACATCTGAGGTTTATTTATAGCTATGAATTTGAGATCTACGTAGCCTATAGCTCATTATATGAGAACGAGAATGCAATAACGAAGTTAATACGCCTAATATTGGTTTTCTACGAATATTTATAATTAGAGGGAAATAATAATAATTATATGGTTCACAATGAACCCCGCAACTGCTCATGTTTCTACTTTTAAACTCAAACGTTTTTCCAAAATATCTAGTCATAATTATGACCTATTACATTCCACAAAACACACATGCGATGATACGAAAAAGAAGCACTTATTCACTGCTATCATTAACAGCACTATCAAAATGTATTTTCATCGATAAAACACTTACTGGAATACTGGGGTCAGTCTGTCTACGGATGGGCCTGGAGGGACGAGAGATGTTGCAGCCCTACTGCTCAACTCCACCGCCCTGAGTATACTAAACACTCAAATTTTAAATTACTCAACAGTCAACACGTGCGGTGGCGCGGGCCGCGGTCAGCTGTGATATAGGCCTACAATATGTCGTTATCATGATGATATCCTTGCTAAACTCAAGGTCACACACACACAAGATATATTTAACTCTGAACATATTGAGACTAAATATATATATATTTATTTGTAATTTCGCAATTTTTCCCATATTTGTTTTTAGTATTACTAACTGTAGTTGATTTTGAGGCGCCCCTCGCTGCCCCCCCCAAATGACGCCCCTGTGTATGTTGGATTAGAACAATCTAATTTCTAAATTCGAAGGTTTAGCCGTTTCAAAATTGTGTGTGTGTATGATTAGAATAATTGAAGGTTTAAATGTTTTGAAATTGTGTATAGGCTATATGGGTGGAAATTGGAAAGGGCAACACATATCATAAGGATTGAAACATTAATTTAAAAGGACAACAAAGATGGAGATATATTTGGTAATTTTTTTGAAAAGACTCGCAGCGTTATTAGGCTATACATAATTTATTATGGAAAGTGAAGCTCTATGGAATCCTTATAATATACTCACATAGATTCCACTGTGGGAGAATAGTTTTGATAGTTAACTATAGTTTTGATGTAAATACTACCGCGACTACGAATCTTGTTTCTGAGACCTAGTATATTAACCTAACCAAACAATCCAATCCCAACCTAACCTAACCCTAGACCCAGTACGTGGGATACAACACTAGCCCTTGCATGCCAGCTACTGTGGGTTCATATATTAGACATACAGTAACATCTTTGTAGAACATAACACTTTACCGTAGCGAGTGTACTCCATTCCGAACACTGTAGAACATAACACTTTACCGTAGCGAGTGTACTCCATTCCGAACACTTTTTGTAAACATTGAACACGTCCGTAGCAGAGCTCTTAAGATTGCGGGACTGAGTTTGTTTACGCGCGGGACTATTTATATCGACAAAATCGAGTTACACTTACACTTTGTTACACTTTGTTGTATTCCGTCCGTTAGTGACACAGTTGAGCTGGGGCTCCACTGCGACCAGGCAGCTCCCTTTCTTCCACTCTCCATTCCAGAAGTCGGTTGGAGTTGGTGCTGGGGTATCCTGGTGTTGGTGGCCGGTCCGGTATTTTGGCCAGCCACATGTCCAAGTGTTTCTTGAAGGTGTCTGGAGACACCCCGGTCATGTTCCTGAGAGGGGCTGGTATACAGTTGAACAGTCTGGTTCCATTGTATGTAAAGCTGTGATGGATCAGGGATTTGATTTTTTGTGCTGATCCCGGCGTAGTCCTCACATAGCACAGCCTCCCTCGCCTTTGGTGTTGAGTCTCTTGGATGTTTGGATTTGGTACCTTTTTTTCCAAAATCTTCCAGACGTAGATGATGATGTATCTCTCCCTACGTCTTTGAAGTGAGTACAGCTGCAGCTCCTTGAGTCTCTCCCAGTAGTTAAAGTGTTGAAACCCATGGATTTTTACTGGTGAATGTCCTCTGGGTGGCTTCAATTTCTGTTATTTCTCCTACTTTTTGGGGAGACCAGAGCTGAGAGCAGTACTCCAGTCGTGGTAGGACCAGTGACTTCCACAGTGTTAACATAAGAACATAAGAACATAAGAAAATGGGAGTCTGCAGAAAGCCGATTGGCCTAAGCGAGGCAGATCCCTGTCCCACACAACCCCAATTACAAAGCCCCAATTATAGGCTCAACACTCTAATACCCTGAGGATCATCTTACCAAAACGGTTAGAGATTAACGCAGGATTACGGGGGTCTGCAGAGCGCTGATTGGCCCAAACCGGCTGATCCCCCTTCACACCCAACCCTTCTTGTCCATATGCTTATCCAATTTTATCTTAAAGCTCCCTATCGTTTTTAATCCCACTATAGCACTTGGTAGTCCATTCCACCCATCTACAACTCTGTTACCAAACCAATATTTGCCTATATCTTTTCTGAAACTAAATTTATCTAATTTGAAACCATTGGTACGAGTTCTTTCGCTATCACTGAGCTTTAGTACATTTGTCATGTCCCCTTTGTTAATCCCACTAACCCACTTGAACACCTCTATCATATCCCCTCTAACTCTGCGTCTCTCTAACGAATGTAAACCTAATTTCTTCAACCTTTCTTCATACGAAAGATTTCTAATATTATGGATCATTTTTGTCATTCTACGCTGTACTCTCTCCAATGAATCTATGTCCATTCTGTAATAAGGACACCAAAATTGGACAGCATAATCCATATGGGGTCTCACTAATGACAAGTAAAGTTTTAAGATAACATCAGCAGTTCTGTTACTCACACTCCTAGAGATGAACCCGAGAATCCTGTTTGCCTTATTACGAACGCTTATACACTGTTTTCTAGGCTTCAAATCATTGCTAACAAACACACCTAGATCTTTCTCGCAGTCTGAATTTTCTAATTCTAAATTAGCTAGTTTATATTTAACATTTGTTTGCATCTTCCCTATCTTTAATACCTTGCATTTGTCAATGTTAAACTTCATCTGCCAATTTACTGACCATTCATGTAAGGTATCTAGATCCCTTTGGAGGCACTCTATATCGCTATCTGAATCAATTGATCTCCCTATTTTAGTATCGTCTGCGAATTTACTTATCCTACTAGTTATACCTAAATCTAGGTCATTTATGTATATAAGAAACAACAGGGGACCTAATACCAATCCCTGGGGGACACCACTTTTGACTGCTCCCCATTCTGACTTGGTACCATTTATGCTGACTCTCTGCTTCCTACCAATTAGCCATGACCTAATCCATCCTAACAACGCCCCACCTATTCCATGTGCCTCAACCTTTCTCATCAATCTCTCATGAGGGACTCTGTCGAAAGCTTTACTGAAATCTAAATATATAATATCATATGACTTGTCATTATCTACTGCTTCATATACCTCTGAGAAAAAACTAAGCAAATTAGTAAGGCCAGACCGTCCCTGAGTGAATCCATGCTGAGAAGAATTGACCAAGCCAAATGTTTCTAACATACACCTCTCATTTCTTGTGTGGAAGGTTCTCAGGATCCAGCCTGCTATTTGTTTTGCTGTTGTTGTGGCTTTGGTAATATGCTGGGAAAAAGTGGCGTCACTGCTCATATTTACTCCCAAGTCCTTCACTGTGTCCTTGGCGGTAATTTCTTGCTGTCCACTTTTGTAGTTGGTGTCGTTTTGTAGTGCTCTCTTGTTCCCGTACCTTAGAAGCTCGAACTTGTCTCCGTTTAGGGCCATGTTGTTTTCTTCTGCCCACTTCAGGATTTTGTCCAAGTCTTGTTGTAGTAGCTGAGCATTATGTTGTGAGGTGATTTTCTTCATGAGTCTGGTGTCGTCTGCAAACGATGAGGCTGTTGAGTGTTCCAGGTCCCTGTCGATGTCTCCTATCATGATGAGGAATAGGAGAGGTCCCAGTACTGATCCTTGTGGTACTCCGCTGATGACCCCACCTGCTTCTGATAGGCTTCCTTGAACCGTGACTCTTTGTTTTCTGTTGGTGATGAAGCTGTGGAGCCATCTTCCAAGGTCTCCCACTATTCCCAATGATTTGAGTTTATGTAGAAGGATCCCATGGTCCACCTTGTCAAAAGCTTTGGCGAAATCTAGATATATGACGTCTACATTTTCTCCGTCTTGAATATCCTGTAGGATTTTGTCGTAGTGTGATAGTAGTTGTGAAAGGCAGGAGCGGCCTTGTCTAAAGCCATGTTGCCCCTCGTTGAATGCCTCGTTATCTTCCAGGAAGCTGACCATCTTAGCTCGTATTGTTCTTTCTATGATTTTAATAAGATGTGACGTCAGCACCACTGGTCTGTAATTTTTGGCTATGCCTTTACTACCCCCTTTGTGTATTGGTATGACAGTACCTTCTTTTAGGGATTGTGGTACATATCCAGTTTGGAGGGACTTGCTCCACAGCAGTTTTAGAGGCAAGGCTAGCTGATGTTTGCAGTTTATTAGCAGTTGGGCATGAAAGCCGTCTGGTCCTGCCGCAGAGTTTGGTCCAATCTTGTCGATGGCTGCTATTATGTCCTCTGTTGATACTGTTACCGAGGAGAGTTGATGTGGTGTCCCTGGAGCGTTGCCAAAGAAAGTCGTTGCATTCTCGATTTTCTTGTCTTCATTTGGCGGGCTGAAGACACTTTCGTACTGCTGTTTGAGTATCTTGGCCATTTCGGTTGGGTCACTCAAGTTCGCCCGTAGGTTTTGCAAGTGGTCCTATTGTTGAGGTGTTCATGAGTCTCCTTTTTGCGTATGCATAGAAGAATTTGCTATTTACTCGTATGTTTGCAACTGCTTGGAGTTCTTCGCGTGTTCTTACAAAACTTATCAAAACTATTCTCCCACAACGGAATCTATGTGAGTATATTATAAGGATTCCATAGAGCTTCACTTTCCCTAATAAATTATGTATAATAACGCTGAGAGTCTATTCCCTAGGCTAATTTTCATATATTTTATCACTCCCAAAAATATGAAAAGAACTGGGTTATACTGATGTTTAGGACCGACAGTTAGCTTATCGATCTTTTTAGGCCTAATAGGTCCGGTAGAGCATATACATCATTGCTATATATGTCATTAACCCCTTATTGGCGGCGCTCGACTTAAGTCGTGCACCAATTTGCAGCAAGTTAGGAGCATTATTAAGGCTTTTAAAGGGTTAAAATAGAGTGCAAATGGCCGGGAGCGCAGCGGGCCAGACAGCCGACTCCCAGGGCTTACCGCCGCCCATTAACTCATGTTCCCTGTGTTCTCGAGAGGCCGGCAGTGTAGCCAGTAGGGATCATAGCTGGGAAAAATATACCGCTATACGCTAAACTCCCATGTTCGTTGCACCACTGCAAGAGAACCACGAGTGCTACGTAGCTCGTTCTGGTCTCATTTTGAAGCTTTTAGCGCCTAGTTTTTTGCTGAATACATTTCTTTTCATGCAGATACTTGATTGATCATTCAGGAGGGCCTGAATATGCCCAAATGAGCCCAAAACACCCCGCTAGACAAGGGTTAAGAGCTGAAATGTATTATAATGTATTATCTAAATGATTTAGAAATGTGCAGTACATTAAATAGTCAATTTCTTTCCGTTTTCACTAATGAAAATTTGGCACAGTTTCCAGAAGTCCGTAAGGTATATAGCGATAGTATAGAAAATAGGTTAAGTACGGTTACTATAAGTAGAAATGATGTGCTTAAGGAAATTGACAGACTGAAACCTCATAAATTGCCTGGTCCTGATGAGGTATATGCTAGAGTATTAAAAGAATGTAGGGATGAGTTAAGTTACCCATTAACATTTTTATTTAACAAGTCATTGGAGACAGGTATAGTTCCAGAAGCTTGGAAGCTTGCAAACGTAGTTCCGATCTTCAAAAAAGGTGACAAATCAATAGCATCCAATTACCGTCCCATTAGTCTTACATCAATCATAGGAAAGCTACTAGAGTCAATTATTGCTAGTAAAATTAGAAACCACTTAGATACATTTAATTTAATCAATTCTTCTCAGCATGGATTCACTGAGGGACGTTCTTGCCTTACTAATTTGCTTAGTTTTTTCTCAGAGGTATATGAAGCAGTAGATAATGACAAGTCATATGATATAATATACTGTATTTAGATTTCAGTAAAGCTTTCGACAGAGTCCCCCATGAGAGATTGATGAGAAAGGTTGAGGCGCATGGAATAGGTGGGGCGTTGTTGGGATGGATTAGGTCATGGCTAATTGGTAGGAAGCAGAGAGTCAGCATAAATGGTACGAAGTCAGAATGGGGAGCAGTCAAAAGTGGTGTCCCCCAGGGATCTGTATTAGGTCCTCTGTTGTTTGTTATATACATAAATGACCTTGATTTAGGTATAACTAGTAGGATAAGTAAATTTGCAGACGATACCAAAATGGGGAGAGAACAATTGATTCAGATAAGAGATATAGAGTGCCTCCAAAGGGATCTAGATACCTTACACGAATGGTCAGTAAATTGGCAGATGAAGTTTAACATTGACAAATGCAAGGTATTAAAGATAGGGAAGATGCATACAAATGTTAAATATAAACTAGCTAATGTGGAATTAGAAAACTCGAATTGTGAGAAAGATCTAGGTGTGTTTGTTAGCAATGATTTGAAGCCTAGACAACAGTGTATAAGCGTTCGAAACAAGGCAAACAGGATTCTCGGGTTCATCTCAAGGAGTGTGAGTAACAGAACTGCTGATGTTATCTTAAAACTTTACTTGTCATTAGTGAGACCCCATATGGATTATGCTGTTCAATTTTGGTGTCCTTATTACAGAATGGACATAGATTCATTGGAGAGAGAGTACAACGTAGAATGACAAAAATGATCCATAATATTAGAAATCTTCCGTATAAAGAAAGGTTGAAGAAATTAGGCTTACATTCGTTAGAGAGACGCAGAGTTAGAGGGGATATGATAGAGGTGTTCAAGTGGGTTAGTGGGATTAACAAAGGGGACATGACAAATTTACTAAAGCTCAGTGATAGCGAAAGAACTCGTACCAATGTTTTCAAATTAGATAAATTTCGTTTCAGAAAAGATATAGGCAAATATTGGTTTGGTAACAGAGTTGTAGATGGGTGGAATGGACTACCAAGTGCTATAGTGGGATTAAAAACGATAGGGAGCTTTAAGATAAAATTGGATAAGCATATGGACGAGAAGGGTTGGGTGTGAAGGGGGATCAGCAGGGTTGGGCCAATCAGCGCTCTGCAGACCCCCGTAATCCTGCGTTAATCTCTAACCGTTTTGGTAAGATGATCCTCAGGGTATTAGAGTGTTGAGCCTATAATTGGGCTTTGTAATTGGGGTTGTGTGGGACAGGGATCTGCCTTGCTTAGGCCAATCGGCTTTCTGCAGACTCCCATTTTCTTATGTTCTTATGTTCTTATAAGGGAGAACAAAAAAATAAAATAAAATACATAGCCTATACTGTATATTGTAAAACAATAAGTTTTTCAGCCAGTACCCAACCAGTGGGGGTGTGGGGGTGGCAGCCCCCACCCATATACTAGGTTAGGTTAGGCTAATAACCTAGCACATTAAAAAAAACAAAAAAACAAAAACAGAAGTAGCCTAACCCAACCAGCGGGGGTGTGGGGGCAGCAGCCCCCACCCATAATACTAGGATAGGTTAGGTAAGGTTGTTAGGTTAGGCTAATGTCTTCCCCAAAGTTGACTATTTTTATAACATAAGATATTAGGCTACCCACTCCACCCCGTGAAATCCGAGCCAGCTTTCGTCAAAAGTTGGCTCGGGTATTCACAAATTTGGGTTTTATGGGTTTGCAATTTGGGAAAACACTAGCCAAGTTTTGATACAAAACGCTATATTATTGTATTTTTACGCTTTTAACCCCTCATTTTCCCTGAACTTCATAGCCCTCCCCGCTAGTGGGGGGCGTGATTTTAGATTGTTGGATAATGGGTAAATACTAATTTCAGCTCCTCTTCAGTATAAAACAGCACTATATCTGAAGGAAAAATACAAAAAAAACTAAATCAAACTGAAATCGCTGTCGGTCCAAAAAGTCAGGTTTACCAAGAACTGTAAACAAAATGACAATTTATATAAGAACATAAGAAAATGGGAGTCTGCAGAAAGCCGATTGGCCTAAGCAAGGCAGATCCCTGTCCTACACAACCCCAGTTCAATTACAAAGCCCAATTATAGGCTCAACACTCTAATACCCTGAGGATCATCAAGATTACCAAAACGGTTAGAAATTAACGCAGGATTACGGGGGTCTGCAGAGCGCTGATTGGCCCAACCCTGCTGATCCCCCTTCACACCCAACCCTTCTCGTCCATATGCTTATCCAATTTTATCTTAAAGATCCCTATAGTTTTTAATCCCACTATAGCACTTGGTAGTCCATTCCACCCATCTACAACTCTGTTACCAAACCAATATTTGCCTATATCTTTTCTGAAACGAAATTTATCTAATTTGAAAACATTGGTACGAGTTCTTTCGCTATCACTGAGCTTTAGTACATTTGTCATGTCCCCTTTGTTAATCCCACTAACCCACTTGAACACCTCTATCATATCCCCTCTAACTCTGCGTCTCTCTAACGAATGTAAGCCTAATTTCTTCAACCTTTCTTTATACGGAAGATTTCTAATATTATGGATCATTTTTGTCATTCTACGTTGTACTCTCTCCAATGAATCTATGTCCATTCTGTAATAAGGACACCAAAATTGAACAGCATAATCCATATGGGGTCTCACTAATGACAAGTAAAGTTTTAAGATAACATCAGCAGTTCTGTTACTCACACTCCTAGAGATTAACCCGAGAATCCTGTTTGCCTTGTTTCGAACGCTTATACACTGTTGTCTAGGCTTCAAATCATTGCTAACAAACACACCTAGATCTTTCTCACAATTCGAGTTTTCTAATTCCATATTAGCTAGTTTATATTTAACATTTGTATGCATCTTCCCTATCTTTAATACCTTGCATTTGTCAATGTTAAACTTCATCTGCCAATTTACTGACCATTCGTGTAAGGTATCTAGATCCCTTTGGAGGCACTCTATATCTCTATCTGAATCAATTGTTCTCCCCATTTTGGTATCGTCTGCAAATTTACTTATCCTACTAGTTATACCTAAATCAAGGTCATTTATGTATATAACAAACAACAGAGGACCTAATACAGATCCCTGGGGGACACCACTTTTGACTGCTCCCCATTCTGACTTCGTACCATTTATGCTGACTCTCTGCTTCCTACCAATTAGCCATGACCTAATCCATCCCAACAACGCCCCACCTATTCCATGCGCCTCAACCTTTCTCATCAATCTCTCATGGGGGACTCTGTCGAAAGCTTTACTGAAATCTAAATATATTATATCATATGACTTGTCATTATCTACTGCTTCATATACCTCTGAGAAAAAACTAAGCAAATTAGTAAGGCAAGAACGTCCCTGAGTGAATCCATGCTGAGAAGAATTGATTAAATTAAATGTATCTAAGTGGTTTCTAATTTTACTAGCAATAATTGACTCTAGTAGCTTTCCTATGATTGATGTAAGACTAATGGGACGGTAATTGGATGCTATTGATTTGTCACCTTTTTTGAATATCTGAACTACGTTTGCAAGCTTGCAAGCTTCTGGAACTATACCTGTCTCCAATGACTTGTTAAATAAAAATGTTAATGGGTAACTTAACTTATCCCTACATTCTTTTAATACTCTAGCATATACCTCATCAGGACCAGGCGATTTATGAGGTTTCAGTCTGTCAATTTCCTTAAGCACATCATTTCTACTTATAGTAACCGTACTTAACCTATTTTCTATACTATCGCTATATACCTTACGGACTTCTGGAAACTGTGCCAAATTTTCATTGGTGAAAATGGAAAGAAATTGACTTTAATGTACTGCACATTTCTAAATCATTTTCTGTCATTTCTCCTATCGAAGTTTTAAGGGGACCAATTACATCTCTAACCTTGGATTTATATAGTTGGTAAAAAGCTTTAGGATTATTTTTTGAGTCATTGGCAACCTTAATTTCATAATTTCTTTTTTCTTTCCTAATATCCTTTTTTACCTGTCTTGATAGATTCTGATAGTAAGCAAGTAGGTGAATTTCGCCTTTTCTAATTTTTCTATATATTCCTCTCTTTTGTCCTAGAAGATCTAATAGTCTATTATTCATCCATTTGGGTTGGTTCTGTGTTGATCTAAATTTTCTTTTGGGGATGTATTTATTTTGTGCATTGAATACTGACTCGATAAAATTATCGTATGTATCTACCAAGGTTGACGTCTCTTCCTGACTTAAGATGACAGGTGCCTGAGAAGGGGTACACTCATTTGGACACCTGGATCGACTTAATTTTTTGACCATAGGGTCAGCTAATAGGGCTCTTCTTAACCCACCATAATTGGCTTTTCTGAAGTCAGGTATTAATGTTATATTCTCTCTGGTATTACCTTTCCATTGTATATTAAAATACACAGAATTGTGATCACTATTTCCTAGGTGGTCCCCTATCTCTACATTATTTACCATATGTTCATTGTTACTGAAAACTAAATCGAGAATATTATTACCTCTAGTCGGCGTATCTATGAATTGAAATAAAAAACTATCTTGTACTACCTCTATAAACTCCTCAGAATTTGATGCTGCCAATCTATATTTGGAAAATTAAAATCCCCCATATAATGCACACATTGCTAAACCTTGATGCCATTTTAATTTCCTCCCATAATGACGTTCCGTCATTTCTACTCATATTTGGCGGTCTATACATAACTCCAATAACTATGGTCTTACTACCTTCATTAACCTCTACCCAAACACTTTCATTATCGTTATTTAGTCTAATACCTGATTTAATACAGCTTTTTAATGTACTTCTGACAAACCCTCTTACTTGTTCGGTCATATTTAAACAAACTATATCCTGGTATATCAAATTCTGCTAAAAAATGCCTGGTTTCTGTATTAATCCACGTTTCAGTTAGCGCTATTATGTCTATATTTTCTTTGCTGACAAGGGCTCTAAGTTCGTTCATTTTGTTACATAGACTCATACAGTTTGTGTAATATACTCTCAATTTACTTCTTTTCTTTATACCTAATTTACCTTTATTTCTAACGACATTTCCATCTTCCGTTGCACCATCACTACTATCATTTGCAATATAGTCATAATTTTTAGCACGAGACTGAATATCCTTATCGCTTTCGCCTGACGCTAAAATTGTTCCATTTAACCTCTCATTTACACTCAATATTTATGTTCAAAACCCCACAACCACCCTATCTAAAGAACTAGCTAATGTAGAAACCCACACACATAAAACACATAAAATTTTGAAATATCTTACTGAAAGCCTGATTACAACCCCTTTTTATATAAATATATAATTACAATTAGCAAATCTATGGGCTATTAACCCCTTATTGGCGGCTCTCGACTTAAGTCGTGCACCAATTTGCAGCAAGTTAGGAGCATTATTAAGTCTTTTAAAGGATTAAAATAGAGTGCAAATGGTCGGGAGCGCAGCGGGCCAGACAGCCGACTCCCAGGGCTTACCGCCGCCCATTAACTCATGTTCCCTGTGTTCTCGAGAGGCCGGCACTGTAGCCAGTAGTGAGCATAGCTGGGAAAAATATACCGAAATACGCTAAACTCCCATGTTCGTGGCATCACTGCAAGAGAACCACGAGTGCTACGTAGCTCGTTCTGGTCTCATTTTGAGCTTTTAGCGCCTAGTTTTTTGCTAAATAATTTTGTTTTCATGCAGATACTTGATTTATCATGCAGGAGGGCCTGAATATGCCCAAATGAGCCCAAAACACCCCGCTAGACAAGGGTTAAACATAAGAATATAATAGTCCATTAATAGCCTACAGTTGAAAAGTATAGACTAGGCCTACTCTATAATATATCTATAATATATTTTATTAACCCTTCTTTATCGGGGCCCGACTTAAGTCCATATCTAAAAACCTGGACTATGTGGCGGGGCCCGACTTTAGTCCGTGTGCAATTTTTGAGCAAGAATGGCTCTGAGAGAGAGACGAGCGACGGGAGGAGCGTAGGTTACCTCATGACCGCTCGGCACGGACCCCGCGCGCCTACTGACATCTACTCCACACACATCTACCCTCCCTACCTCGCCACACAAGGAATTATATAAGGAAATTACCGTATTTTAGGGTTTTTGCACTCGTGTTGCACGATCGTTGCAAGAGAACGCGTGGTCATAGAAGGATGGTTCTTGTGTCATTGGAAAGCTCAATTTACGCCCTTTCAGGGATACATAATTGTATTACGCTCTGGCTCTTGTTTATGCATGAAAAAGAGTACGGAAACAAGGCCATTTAGGGTAAAAAAAAAAACCCGCTGGGCGCGTAGTGGAAAAAAACTGACGGGCCCGCTCGTAAGGCGTTAAAGATAGGGAAGACGAATACTAAAGCTGAATTAAAAAACTCAAGAAAGATTGTGAAGGATGTAGTTACCGGGTGTACCACTACCGACATACAACATAAATCATCTATAAATACAGTACTTATAAATCTATAATACTAGGTTAGGTTAGGTTTTGTTTGGTTGTTCAGTCAAAATAGACTGGAACATGATGGGGTACACCCGGTAACTACATTCTTGCCGAAAGATTTGGGTGTGTTTGTTAGCAACGATTTGAAACCTAGAAAACACTGTATAAGCGTACATAACAAGGCAAACAGGATTCTAGGGTTCATCTCAAGGAGTGTGAGTAACAGAACTGCCGATGTTATCTTGAAACTTTACTTGTCATTAGTGAGACCTCATATGGATTATGCTGCCCAATTTTGGTGTCCTTATTACAGAATGGACATAGATTCGTTGGAGAGAGTACAGCGAAGAATGACAAAAATGATTCATAATATTAGAAATCTACCATATGAAGAAAGGTTGAAAAAATTTGGCTTACATTCGTTAGAAAGACGCAGAGTTAGAGGGGATATGATAGAAGTGTTCAAGTGGGTTAGTGGGACAAATAAAGGAGACATGAAAAATGTACTGAAGCTCAGTGATAGCGAAAGAACTCGAACAAATGGTTTGAAATTAGATAAATTTCGTTTCAGAAAAGATATAGGCAAATATTGGTTTGGTAACAGAGTTGTAGATGGGTGGAATAGGCTACCTAGTGATATAGTGGGATCAAGAACGATAGGGAGCTTTAAGATAAAATTAGATAGGCATATGGACAAGATGGGTTGGGTGTGAGGGGGATCTACCAGGTGTTTCCAATCGGCGCTCAGCAGACCCCCGTAATCTTGTGTGAATCTCTGACCGTATTGGTGGGGTCAGTACTCAAGGTATTAATGAGTTGGGCCTATAATTGGGGTTGGGTGTGACAGGGATCTGCCTTGTATGGGCCGATCGTCTTTTTGCAGACTCCCATTTTCTTATGTTAAAACGTTTCGACGGAGGTTCGACGGTACCGTCGAACCGTCCAGTTAGCGCCGGCGAAGTGACACACCGTCGAAACGTCCTGTATTCTAATGCAGTAGGCTAGGCCTAGTCTGGATTAGGCTATCAGCTAGCTAACTTGCAGGGGGTGTCAAACCGGAGCAATTTTGTTTGTAGACTTGAATGAATATAAGAAGGAATACAAGAAAATTAACACGACATAGCATTGTTTTGGCCATTTTATCACTAACAAAGACATAATTTGAACTACTGTATAAACCACAATTTCATCTTTACCTATACATGAAACAAGACTAAAAATAATAGACTCGGTTTTCGTTTGACACCCTGCTTGAGCTAAGCTTTGGCATTTTAACATTGGCCTAGCGCCCTAGCCTCAACACGGATACAGTACGTTTCGTCACCACCTCTCAGACCCGTTTCGTCACCGCGATCTCGGACGTTTCGTCACCATAATTCTTACAGTTTCTTACAGTAGATCCTCTGGAAAAAGGCAAACTATGCCTGTGTATCCAGCTCAGTACCAGTACTTGCACTGCTGCGGTCGTTCACGGTGTTGGCGGCGGCGGTAGCAGACGCAACATTTTTACTATTCTGTATTTTTGTTTTATAATCAAACTTCAAATCTTGTCTTCCCCATGCTTTATCAAGATTACTTTCAAACTCCCTTATTGATTCGGAATCGACTATATACTGGGGCAGTGCATTCCACTCATTTACCACTCTATCACAAAATGAGTTCTTCGCCTTCTCAAGCCTATTTCTTTCTTTGTAAATTTTCTTAGAGTGTCCTCTCGTTCTTGTTCCCTCCTGCATCAAGAAGATACCTTCACACACATCCTCATCGTACTTTCCTGACACTATCTTAAAAGTCTCTATCATATCCCCTCTCTTTCTCCTATATGCCAGTGTCGGAAGTCCCAGTGTCCTCAACCTCTGCTCATAGCCCGCGTTCTTCAACGTTGGTACCAGCTTGCACATTAAGGCACATTAAAGCTGACATACTCCACTATGCTATTTTACACACACAAATTCCCCCACCCCCCACCCCCCACATGCACTTGTCTATGTACACCTGTGCCTTTTTCTTGATTATAGTGTTTTTTTATGTTCAGCTGTACAGTATTTATGTATTCAGCATGTGTTTGTGTGTGTGTTACTACAGTACAGTATATGGAAATGAGTGTGATTTAATGATAACAGATATTATAGGTAGATAGAATTGAGGTGTACAGTAACGTTTTGTAGAACAAACTAGCCAATTTGGATGTGGTGGTCCATTTAGTGTTGGTATGCAATATAATGATAAAACTAATTAAAGGAGTACCATATAATTATACAGTATACATGTAGTTGTTAGATACATAAATTAGTACAGTACCTTAACTATCACGCATCTTGATACTAAATTACTGGGTAATTACTGTACCTGTTCAAAACTGTTTATTATTTTGTTATCTATATATTAATTGGACCACCACATACAAAATAGCTTATCTACTTTAACATGAAAAAAAAAAATTAAAGTGTTACTAGGTGTAAACAAACAATTAAGTCTTATGAGGTTATCAGTGAGGTTCTATTATTTGGACTAGTTTATCATGGATGATTTTATTCTGGCAACATTTCTTGGATCTTTATATACAGTACTGTATTGATATCGGAAACTGGACCAAATACAGATTAATTTGGATGGTAGGATTTTTATAAAGTTTAACTCATAAGCTAGCAGATCAGAAAGATGCTGGTAAAAGTTGAAGGAAAAAATGCTAGTTGTGATACTGGCTTTACATTTTACAACCAATCCCTTATCAGCTGATTTCTCAATATGAAATTACAGTACTATGTCTGCATCTTCTTATTAACCCATTCGTAGCGGGGGCGGACTTAAGTCCGCCTCATTGTTGCAACAAGTTAGGAGCATTATTAAGGCTTTTAACACCTTAAGAGCGGCCTAGGCGGTATATAATATGTAGCCACCAGCGGGGTGTTTTTACCCAAAATAGGGCTGTTTACGTGATAATTTTCATGCCTAAATAAGACCCAGAGCGTAAAACAAGTATCTATCCCTGAAAGGGCATAAACAGAGCTTTCCAATGACACCACAACGATCCTTGTATGACGGCTAGTTTTCTTGCAACAACCGCACAACACGAGTGCAAAAACCATGTAATTCGGTACTTTCGCCATACATTTCACTATGTATTATTATTATTGTTGTTATATTAGGCCTGTACTTGAATATGCATCGACGGTTTGGTGTTCGTCACTCACACACGCAGAAGTAAATTCTATTGAGAGAATACAAAAAAGATTCTGTAGAATTTCATTAGGACCTAGTTATATAAATTACGAGTCTGCTTTGGAGTTATTAAATTTGGAATCATTGGAAGAGAGACGAAGAAAGAAGTTTGAAGAAGACAGCCTTAAGTTGTTGCACGATAAACAGCATAGACATATACTTCCACCGGACAACACCAACACTTACACACACAAATTACGAGCAAGAAACTTTCTAGTTGAAGAAAAATGTAACACCAAGAGACACCAAAACAGTGCCATTCCACAGATGACCAGGTATATAAACAATTACTTGAGGAAGTAGGTAGTCAGTGTTTTGAAATTATATTATATTTTGCCAATACATGATCATTATTGCGGCAAATTGTTCTTAATATTTGTATTTTATGTGTATTTTATGTGTAATGACACTTTGTATGTATGTTTTACTCACTGTATATTTTCAACTCTATGGTTGCAATTGTAAAAATGATATTAAATAAACCTATTATTATTATTATTATTATTATTATGTAGCGAGGGTGGAGGAGGGTGGGATTCATGTCAGTTGGTCCGCCGCGGTGGTCTGGAGCAGTCATACGCTCGCTACTCTCCTGCCACCACTTGTCTCTCTCTCTCAGCAACATTTGCTGAAATTGCCACACGACCTATGTCGCGCGCCGCCACATAGTCCAAATTTATTTCACTCGACTTATGATGCGCGCCGCCAATAAGGGGTTAAAGGGTTAAAATCGAGTGCAAATGGCCGGGAGCGCAGCGGGCCAGACAGCCGACTCCCAGGGCTTACCGCCGCCCACTGACTCATGTTCCCTCTGTTCTCGAGAGGCCGGCAGCGTTGCCAGTAGTGAGCGTAGTGGGAAAAAATATGCCGCTATACGCTAAACTCCCATTTTGGTGGTAACACTGCCTGAGAACGACGAGTGCTACGTAGCTCGTTCTGGTCTCATTTTGAAGCTTTTAGCGGCTAGTTTTTTGCTGAATACATTTCTTTTCATGCAGATACTTGATTTATCATTCAGGAGGGCCTGAATATGCCCAAATAAGCCCAAAACCCCCCGCTCGACAAGGGTTAATACGGTACCATGTTTTCATTATTAACAACATATTTCTCTAAAAGGTGTTCGTAATAACGGAGTACATGTACTGTAATAAAGATGAGGAAATGACAATTGACCATTTTGTTTCCTTATTGCGGGTGAGAAACTTGTCATGTCACTTTTGAATCTTTGAGGTTATTCTGAAGCTGAATATAATCGTCTGATAGCTAGAGTATTATATAGGAGTCATCGTACTGTCAGTTTTAACCTTTTCACTTACAAGACGCGATTTGCGCCCTTTCTGGGATACTTAAAAAGCCTTTGTGACCACCAGGGGTGTTTAAAATCCTTTAGTTTAGTTACTTCAACCTCTGCAGTTGTGAGCTGTGGGCAGAAAACTAATTTTGGAGAGGTAATTATCTTAGTTTCTTACAGTAGATCCTCTGGAAAAAGGCAAACTAGGCCTGTGTATCCAGCTCAGTGCCAGTACTTGCACTGCTGCGGTCGTTCACGGTGTTGTTGTTCCCCAAGCTGCCTGGTGTTGGCGGCGGCGGTAGCAGACGCAACATTTTTACTATTCTGTATTTTTGCTTTATAATCAAACTTCAAATCTTGTCTTCCCCATGCTTTATCAAGATTATTTTCAAACTTCCTTATTGATTCGGAATCTACTACATACTGGGGCAGTGCGTTCCACTCATTTACCACTCTATCACAAAATGAGTTCTTTGCCTTTTCAAGCATATTTCTTTCTTTGTAAATTTTCTTAGTGTCCTCTCGTTCTTGTTCCCTTTCGTATCAAGAAGATACCTTCACACACATCCTCATCATACATTCCTGACACTATCTTAAAAGTCTCTATCATATCCCCTCTCTTTCTCCTATATGCCAGTGTCGGAAGCCCCAGTGTCCTCAGCGGGCTCATAGCCCGCATTCTTCATCGTTGGTACTAGCTTGCTAGCTCTCCTCTGCACTTTCTCCACTGCTTCTATATCCTTTACCATATATGGAGCCCACACCTGGTTTGCATATTCCAGGTGCGGCCTAACCAGCGCTGTATAGAGATTCCTGAAGATTTCTTCGTCAAGTGACACAAATGTCCTCCTTATCAGCCCTACAATTCTATTGGCTTTGTTTATCTTTTCCGCTAAATGTTCTGAGAAATTTAACTTATTGTCTTTCACTACTCCTATATCCTTTTCTGCATTCACTTCCTCCATCGCTTCATACATACTATATCCTACCTTGTCTATCTTGCTTGTCCCAATCCGCATGTACTTGCATTTTTTTGGATGAAAAGGCATTAACCAATGTTCAGACCATCCCTTCATGCCCTCCACATCTCCTTGAAGCAAACCCACATCTTCCTTACTCCTCACTCTTCTATACAGCTTAGTGCCATCCGCATACAGGTACAGTATATCTCACTTCCTTTGGTTATAACTTCAGGTAAGTCGTTGATAAATATAACGAACAGTAGTGGTCCCAACACAGATCCCTGAGGTAGCCCACTTGTAATTTCCCTCCACCCCGAGCCTATTCCATTCACCAGTACCCTCTGTCTCCGATCTTTCAGGAAGGCTTCTATCCATTTCACACATTTCTCCCCTATATTATAGCTTCTAACTTTCTCTATTAACCTTTCATGTGGGACCTTATCGAAGGCCTTCATAAAATCGCAATATACCACGTCTATAACATCACCATCCTCCTGAATTTGCATCCAATCATCTACCACTTTAATTAGCTGTAGTACCGTCGACCTCCCCGGCAAGAATCCGAACTGTCTCCCACTGAAAAGTTGGTTTGATTTCATATGCTCCATTATTCCTTCTCTAATTACCGTTTCCATTAGTTTACACACAACACTTGTCAAACTGACTGGTCTATAATTTCCTGGGTCATTTCTCTTTCCCTTCTTAAATATAGCTGTTATGTTCGCCTCTCTCCAGTCCGTCGGGATTTGTCCTGTATTAAAAGATACCTCAAATAACATTTTTAATGGCTCTACTAACATCTCACCTCCTTCCTTTATGATTCTGGGATGTATCCCATCCGGTCCCGGGGACTTACTTCTGTTAATTTTTTCTAAAGCCCTCCTTATTCTAGCATGGGAAAACTATTAGTTCTAGTGCTGGTGCCTGTTTGATGGGAATAGTAGGCACTGCATCATCCGACTCCACTGTTAGTACCTCCCCAAAGTATTTCCCTAGCACCTCTGCTTTCTCCTTAACAGTTTCTGCTCTATTCCTATCATCCAAGTCTCCTATCAGTTCTGGGATACCTACTCTTATTGTTAACTTTTCCTGAATATACTTCCAGAATATTTTTGGATTATCCTTCACATTTCTTGCAATCTCTCTCTCCCTCACCCCCCTCCTTGTCTCCCACCTTATTTTATTGTTTATTTGTCTGCGTTCCAAATCCACTTCTTTAGCTTCTATACTAGACCCCCTGTTCTTTTTTAACAATTTTAGTCTTTCCCACAATTGTTTCTTTCTTCTTATCAATGTCCAAGGCTTTCTTTTCATTTGTAATTCTGGGTTCGTTCTTTTCTTCAATTTTGTTTTATCCTTATATTCCCTTACTGGTACACATTTGGATATAGCATTCTCCAGTTTGACTCTAATCTTCCTCCACATTCCTTCAGCGTCTTCACCGTTCAAGTATTCCCCCCAGTCAATGTCCAAACACCGTCTCTGCAGCTCATAATCTGCTCTATCATACATGTATATTTTTGTATTGCTTTTATTATCCCTCTCTGTTTTAATATTGCAACTAAAACTTATACATGGTCACTACGACCTATAGGGCTATCCACATTGACATGTTCCACTATATCGTCCTCATTGACATGTTCCACTATATCCTCCTCATTGCTAAATATCAAATCAAGTACACTCCCCTGCGTCCCATCTCTATATCTTGTCATCTCTGTTGTTGTTGTTCCCCAAGCTGCCTGGCCGAACAGCTCAAGGCCCCGAGCAAGGCAAAGGCCATAACTGAGCGCCCCCACAGAACCCTCCCTGCCGACCACAAGGGATCTGTGTTGGGACCACTGCTGTTCGTTATATTTATCAACGACTTGCCTGAAGTTAAAACTAATGGAAGTGAGGTATACCTGTATGCGGATGACACTAAGCTGTATAGAAGAGTGAGGAGTAAGGAAGATATGGGTTTGCTTCAAGGAGATGTGGAGGGCATGAAGGGATGGTCTGAGCATTGGTTAATGCCTTTTCATCCAAAAAAATGCAAGTACATGCGGATTGGGACCAGCAAGATAGACAAGGTAGGATACAGTATGTATGAAGCGATGGAGGAAGTGAATGCAGAAAAGGATATAGGAGTAGTGATAGACAATAAGTTAAATTTCTCAGAACATTTAGCGGAAAAGATAAACAAAGCCAATAGAATTGTAGGGCTGATAAGGAGGACATTTGTGTCACTTGACGAAGAAATCTTCAGGAATCTCTATACAGCGCTGGTTAGGCCGCACCTGGAATATGCGAACCAGGTGTGGGCTCCATATATGGTAAAGGATATAGAAGCAGTGGAGAAAGTGCAGAGGAGAGCTAGCAAGCTGGTACCAACGTTGAAGAACGCGGGCTATGAGCAGAGGTTGAGGACACTGGGGCTTCCGACACTGGCATATAGGAGAAAGAGAGGGGATATGATAGAGACTTTTAAGATAATGTCAGGAAAGTACGATGAGGATGTGTGTGAAGGTATCTTCTTGATGCGGGAGGGAACAAGAACGAGAGGACACTCTAAGAAAATTTACAAAGAAAGAAATAGGCTTGAGAAGGCAAAGAACTCATTTTGTGATAGAGTGGTAAATGAGTGGAACGCACTGCCCCAGTATGTAGTCGATTCCGAATCAATAAGGGAGTTTGAAAGTAATCTTGATAAAGCATGGGGAAGACAAGATTTGAAGTTTGATTATAAAACAAAAATACAGAATAGTAAAAATGTTGCGTCTGCTACCGCCGCCGCCAACACCGTGAACGACCGCAGCAGTGCAAGTACTGGTACTGAGCTGGATACACAGGCATAGTTTGCCTTTTTCCAGAGGATCTACTGTAAGAAACTGTAAGAAACTGTAATAAACTGTAATAAGCCTGGGTGACCGAAGCCACTCCATGGCGGGGAGCTGAGGAGGGTGCGGAAACGCCCGGGAAACCAAAGCCCCACCCAGGACCCTGTGCCCCTCAGCAATTATGAAGAGAAAGTTGAGGGGCAAAGGAAAAATGTGACGCTTTGGCTTCCAATCTTGGTGGATTGGGAGGTCAATCCACGGAAGAGACGCCGTCACTTGAGATCTAGAAAATATGTAAGTAAAAGGAACAGTCAGAGTAAGCTATGGGTATGGTAGAGATCGCTCAGTTCTCACTCTGATAGACCAGCCCATCACCATCTCTGTAATATGTTGCGTTAAAAAACAATCTCTCACTTTCTCTATAAACTTGTTTTCCAGGCTACACTGTCCCGCTGGAGTAGTACAATTTGCCCAGTTGATCCTTGGCAAATTGAAATCTCCAATCAAAATCTGATATTTGTTCTCTATTATCTATTTCCTCCATTGCTTTCAGTAGGTTATCATCCTCTTCCCTACTATTATTTGGGCTTCTATATATAGAGGCAATTAGAATTGACCCTCTTGCACATTTTACTTCAATACACAAATACTCACAATACTGCTGTCTCATATCCACCTCATTTACCTTGAGCTCTTTTCTTACATAAATAGATAGTCCTCTTCCAACCTCTGCTCTTATAGCATTCCTCTCATACAACTCAAAAACCTCCAAACTATACTCTACCAGTTCCCTTTCAATTCTAGCATTTTTTGGTCTTACTTCCTGTAAGGCTATGACATCAGGTTTTTCCTCTTCATCCTGCAACCTACATATCAGTTCTCTTTTCTTGTCCTGGGTAAACACATCCACATTACTAAACATAATCCTTAATCTTTCTACCATTCCTTCAGAAACTATACCATCCCGCTCCTCCTGTCCGTACCCTACTCCCCCCCTAGCCCTACTGGGTCTGCAGCTTAATGTGTTACACTTGGCCCTTGGGTGTAATCAGGTTATCAGTAAAGTTCTATTTGTAGCTTATCTTATGTTGGCTCAGTATTCTAATACGAATACGAATAATTTAGATAGCCTATCTACAAATACGAAAGCGAATACGAATACAAGGAAATATTGTCTCGTCGAATACAAATACTTTATGAAAGTATTCATGAATGCATTCATATTGATATTGTATGGCCTTGGTGGGCAAATGGATGGCCTTGATGAGCACCTGTGTCTTGCTTCAAGCCATTTATCACATGTATTCAAAATTATCTACAGCTTTGAACATTCTTGCTTAGACACCATGGCCCGAATTCAGAACAGTGGCTTAAACCTCCTTGCTGGTTTAAATCCGAGATTGAAACTCAATCCAGGACTATCGATATTCAGAATGAAATCCTGAGCCGCTTATCCAGTCAATCCGTGGATTGCTCGATCCGGTTTAAACCAGCGGGAGGGTAGGTTTGACGGTAGATCGAAGTTATAAAAACCTCAAATTACTCATGATTGCTTACATTAATCCATAAGGAACCCATAATATAAAATAATAAAGACTGGCACTGATTATTTGTAGAGTCTTTGAAGGTATTCTAAGCAAGGATTATATTAATAAGTAATGACAAGTGTAAGAATACAGCTGAGGCAGTCAATCCGAGGTTTAAACCAGCAGGAGGCTTGACAGACGATCGATCGAAGGCTTCTACTCGCCGCTAAAATATCATACAAATGTCCAACTACCGCAAATTGTCATTAAACCGACTCCATTAAATTGTTAAAAACGGTAACAGCTTTTACATTATGTTGGAAATTGTCTAAGCGAACGAAACACTACAGTAGCCTAACCACTGATGTAGTTGAGCTTAAAGTTATTCGATAATAGGTGCTATTGTCTTGATAACCTGAGATGCTTCTGAGCTGAATAATACAAAACATATATTTAAATGCTCATGATTATATTAATACCACCCCAGTCTGAGGTTCCTGACTGATTGGTTGTTATGAAAGAGCCGTGGTGGTCGGGTGGTGAGCACGCTCACGTGTGAATCTGCAAGACCTGGGATTGAATCCCTGCCACGGCGGACATTTAGTGGGTGTGGTAGTACGTCCTAGCATGTTTCACATGCTCGCACCCAGTCGGGGGACATCCTGACGACGTATACAGACTAAACACACATAACAAAGCCACTCCAACAGCTTCTTCTCTCTCCAACACCCCTTCTCCCCTCTCTACACTCTTCAGAAAAATAGGGAAATTAGAATATTGATACGAGGTGCCGTTGTAAAGGATTATCCCTCAATACTTCATCTGATCTTCATTTGATCTGTCCGTGAACATTTATTAGATACAATACACATTACTGTAATTAGTTTACCATTGAACCAATAGTATTAATCCATTACATGTTGCACAGCTTATATAATTATTTACTGTCTCCATGCATAATGTTAATCCTTTGTAAGAATTAAAATATAGAGCTTATAGTATATAAGGAATCACAAGTGAACCATTATTTTAAATTGCATTTAACAAGTAGGATAAGAGTTATTTGAGACATGAGTTTTCTTTTTTATAGCCTAGTTGTTGTTGTTCCCTAAGCTGCCTGGCCGAACAGCCCCGAGTCCCTGAGAAAGGCCATGGCCACGATCGGGCTTTCCCACAGAGCTCTCATTGAGTGTAGATTGTGTTGTTGGTGTAAGTGGTTGTGTGAAATGCAGTCTTCTATGATGTGTTTAATGGTATGGGGTGCTGTGTTACATCCCGGGCAGGCGTCGACAACGGAGTCATCCAGTCTCTTCTGATAGCTCAGGAGAGCTGGATGGTGTCCGCATCTCAGCCTGGCCAGGTGGACTCTGTCCTCGCGAGGAAGGGAGGATTCGGAAGGATGGATTTCGGGAGGTCGTGCATGCAGCTGCGTGTTGTCTGTGAGTGAGTGGATGGATCGGTGAGAGATATGAGTATGGATGTGCTTCTGGAAGTTGGTTCGGGGTGGGCAGGGAGGGAGAGAGGACAATAATTGTGTGTGATACCGTGAGCTGGGTGTTTTGATATTTCTTGGTGTCTGTGGGTGTGTTGCCATGTAGTTTAGTGGGTGGTCTTGGTTCGTGGAGGCTGCTGCCAGGAATTGAGTGCCTCTCATGTCCAGATGGTCTTTGACTTTGAGGATTTTGGTTTCTTGATGTAGGTGATCTGTGGATGCAGTAGCTGTGCAGCCTGTAATGATCTTCAGGGCTTTGTTTTGAATAGTCTGTAAGGTCTTATGATGTGTTTCAGCTAGGTTAGAAGCCCAGGCTGGGCTTGCGTATTCCATCACTTTTTTTTTTTTTTTTTTTTTTTTCTATATTCCAACTACTCCCTCTCGGGCATAGGCTGAGAGCCTGTACATTCCACCGCTCAACACGGTGAAGCCCGTGAGGTCTTGTTCCAGTCTGGGGAGTGAGACATGTGAAGCAACCATCATGGCTCGAAGCAGCTCCATCTCTGAAGCGGCCGGTTGCTTCGCTCAAGTGCTTCACCGTCTCACCCTCCAGACTCAGACCCTCACTCTCAGAACGCCACCTATTGAGCAGTGAACTCACTAGGCATTGTCCCCCTGTAACATATTTTGAATATGGGAATATTCATACAGTGTTATTTAATCAGGGAACAATGAGGGTACTTTTTTGACGTTTCGGTGGGCTTTGTGGTAATGCACTGATACTAGGTACATCACAAATTCAATCCCAATAATATCTTCCCATTGACATATCGGGATTTGAACCCGGGTCCATTGGATTACCAATCCAGTGGCATGACCACTCCACCACACCTCCCCAATGAGGTCTTATGTATTGTTTATATACTGTGGTGGTAGTTTCTTTGTTGTGTCCAAATTTTGTGTGAGCAAGTGACCTGAGGGCGTTAAGTCTGGGTGTCAGTTTCTTTTTAATGTTTGTGGTGTGCTGTGTGAATGTCATATGAGTATCATATGTTACTCCTAGGATTTTGGGTGTGTGTGTATGTGTTAGGGGTGTGTTGTTTATGGTGAGTTTAGGGATGTATTCGTGTTCTCCTGTCCAACTTGTGAGCAGGGTTGCGGTGGATTTGGCTGGGGCTAGATTAAGTCTGTTTGTAGTGCACCAGCCATGTAGTGTGTTGAGATAGGGTTGAAGGAGATCTGTTGCTCTTTTTGGGTCATGGTGTGTGCATGTGAGTGTTATGTCATCTGCATAGGAGGCTAAGTTTATTTGGGGCGTATTGGGTGTAGTTATATCGTGCATGTACAGATTGAAGAGTGTGGGACTCCGTTTGGAAAGTTTCTGATTTTAGATGACTGACCGGCAAAAGATACGTGTGCACATCTGCCTGCTAGGAAGTTGGCCAGCCACCTTTTTGTGTTGTTGTGCATGTTTGTGTTGTAGATTTTGTTTGTTAGGTTGTGGCGGGGGATGGCATCGAAGGCTTTACTAATGTCGAGTGTGGCTAATAGTGATCTGTGTGGTGGTCTAGCTGAGTTGATGCCGTCGAAAGCTCTTTGTGTAAGGTCTGTGAGAAGAGTGTTTGTGGAGTGCAGTGGCCTAAAGCCACGTTGTGTTGGAGCTAGGGGTAGGTCAGGTGTAATTAGTTGTAATACTAGGCGTTCCATGACTTTGGAGGGGGAGCAAAGGAGTGTGATGGGGCGGTGCGAGGAGGGTAGCGTGGGGTCTTTGTTGGGTTTGGGGAATGTGATGATGATACCATGCTTCCAAATGTCTGGTATTGTGTTGTGTGAATAGCTGTAGTTTGATATGTTAGTGAGTGCTTGTATGCCTTGTGGTCCCAGGTGTCTGAGCCTAGTAGGTTGTAATGATGCATAGTTTATATAACAAATCACATTGGCTAGGCTACTGTTTTCGCCTACATAGTTAATGGTTACAACGTATTTCAGTTGAGCAATTTATCCTATACAGTATATATTTGTCCATTTGAGTGAGTATTAACAGTACTGAGCATGCGGTAGATGCAGTAACTTAAAGTAGAAGCTTGGCTTAACCCTTTGAGTACCAGCGACGAGTGTTTGATTTTACTCTAGCTATAATATGTGGTCTATCAGAGTAAGAGCTGAGCGATCTCTGCCATATCCATAGCTTACTGTGACTGTTCCTTTTACTTATATATTTTCTAGATCTCAAGTGACGGCGTCTCAATCGTGGATTGACCTCCCAATCTGCCAACCTAGAGGTTGGCAGATTGGAAGCCAAAGTGTCACATTTTTCCTTTGCCCCTCAACTTTCTCTTCATAATTGCTGAGGGGCACAGGGCCCTGGGTGGGGCTTTGGTTTCCTTAGGCGTTTCCGCACCCTCCTCAGCTCCCCGCCATGGAGTGGCTTTGGTCACCCAGGCTTTATTATGGTAGGCAGGGAGGGTTCTGTGGGGACGCTCGGTTATGGCCTTGTCCTTGCTTGGGGCCTTGGGGCTGTTCGGCCAGGCAGCCTGGGGAACAGCAACAACAACAACAACAACTCTAGCTATAATTAAGCGATATTATGCAGTATAAAAAGGATCTGTGGTAGTTAAAAGGGTTGGTTTAGATATTTTGAAGCGTTATTATTGCTAGAGATCATTCCTAAACTGAATAAAATTGTTTATACATTGCCAGAATATAATGGAAAGGATGTCACCGGTACTGTACGGGTTAAGAGGTGGAATAGAGTTACCCGTAGCACAGATTTTAATGGCACTATCTCTCGTAGCCTACACTTTCGTTCTCACTTCTAAATTAAATTGCCTTAATTCGGCTGGTTTAGCTTCCAGTCATGCTATTAATACATCACAATCCCTATGATAAAGTTGAGCATATATAAAAACCAAGGTAAGTACTGTACTGTACGACCATATTGCTCACTATTACCTAAAACAAGCGACATGAATCCACGTTTGTCGGTAACAGTGAAAGTCAGTTGAAGCAGCAGTACAGCAGCGCGCTCATGATTTGCTATTGTATCAGTATCCTGATAATTTACTTATTATCTGTATTGTTGCTTATTTATTCATGAAACTAGATATGTTTAAGTAATTTTAATGATTACTTAATAAATTACATTGCTATCCGAATCTAAGAAGCTATTAAATATCACAGGAAACTCAATAATAATGTATATCTCTATACAGCACTGGTTAGGCCGCACCTGGAATATGCGAACCAGGTGTGGGCTCCATATATGGTAAAGGATATAGAAGCAGTGGAGAAAGTGCAGAGGAGAGCTAGCAAGCTGGTACCAACGTTGAAGAACGCGGGCTATGAGCAGAGGTTGAGGACACTGGGGCTTCCGACACTGGCATATAGGAGAAAGAGAGGGGATATGATAGAGACTTTTAAGATAGTGTCAGGAAAGTACGATGAGGATGTGTGTGAAGGTATATTCTTGATGCGGGAGGGAACAAGAACGAGAGGATACTCTAAGAAAATTGACAAAGAAAGAAATAGGCTTGAGAAGGCAAAGAACTCATTTTGTGATAGAGTGGTAAATGAGTGGAACGCACTGCCCCAGTATGTAGTCGATTCCGAATCAATAAGGGAGTTTGAAAGTAATCTTGATAAAGCATGGGGAAGACAAGATTTGAAGTTTGATTATAAAACAAAAATACAGAATAGTAAAAATGTTGCGTCTGCTACCGCCGCCGCCAACACCGTGAACGACCGCAGCAGTGCAAGTACTGGTACTGAGCTGGATACACAGGCCTAGTTTGCCTTTTTCCAGAGGATCTACTGTAAGAAACTGTAAGAAATATACTGTATATCATAAAGTAAACGCAAGCGAAATAAAGAAAAAATAAACACAAGAAGTAAGCGAGAATGAAGACTGACTGACTCGCTCACCCGGCTTAGCCAATCACAGGCCATGCTTTACGTATTACACATTTGAAATAGGCAGTGATGGCATTAATGGCATCTATATGATCTGTGCCCCATGAATATTCTTTCCTCACACTTAAACATTAGGCCTACCATAGCGCGGTTGGGAGTATGAACATGATTAGATTAATATCCAGTATTCGAGAATGGATAATAAGTCGTAGGCGTGTGCATAAACCTTTAACCGTCCTGGTGGTGTAATGGTTAAGGTGGCAAAAATCTGTGTGTGATAACCCGGGTTCGAATCCCGGCGGATCATATATACTTTAATTAATTTCATTAGGGGTGTTTGGTGTTGTGGTGAAATTAATAAAATATAGATTATCAGTAGGTTCAGGGATATTTCGTCGCGAGGCCGGTCTATATGATCTGTTCCCCATGAATATTCTTTCCTCTCACTTAAACATTAGGCCTACCATAGCGCGGTTGGGAGTATGAACATGATTAGATTAATATCCAGTATTCGAGAATGGATAATAAGTCGTAGGCGTGTGCATAAACCTTTAACCCCTTACTGGTGGCGCTCGACTTAAGTCGTGCACCAATTTGCAGCAAGTTAGGAGCATTATTAAGGCTTTTAAAGGGTTAAAATCGAGTGCAAATGGCCGGGAGCGCAGCAGGCCACACGTCCGACACCCAGGGCTTACCGCCACCCACTAACTCACGCTCTCTGTGTTCTCGAGAGGACGGCAGCGTAGCCAGTAGTGAGCATAGCTTGGAAATATATACCGCTATACGCTAAATTCCCATGTTCGTTGCACCACTGCAAGACAACCACGAGTGCTACATAGCTCGTTCTGGTCTCATTTTGAAGCTTTTAGTAGCGCCTAGTTTTTTGCTGAATACATTTCTTTTCATGTAGATACTTGATTGATCATTCAGGTGGGCCTGAATATGCCCAAATGAGCCCAAAACACCCTGCTAGACAAGGGTTAACCGTCCTGGTGGTGTAATGGTTAAGGTGGCAAAAATCTGTGTGTGATAACCCGGGTTCGAATCCTGGCGGATCATATATACTGTACTTTAATTAATTTCATTGGGGGTGTTTGGTGTTGTGGTGAAATTAATAAAATATAGATTATCAGTAGGTTCAGGGATATTTCGTCGCGAGGCCGGTCTATATGATCTGTGCCCCATGAATATTCTTTCCTCTCACTTAAACATTAGGCCTACCATAGCGCGGTTGGGAGTATGAACATGATTAGATTAATATCCAGTATTCGAGAATGGATAATAAGTCATAGGCGTGTGCATAAACCTTTAACCGTCCTGGTGGTGTAATGGTTAAGGTGGCAAAATTCTGTGTGATAACCCGGGTTCGAATCCCGGCGGATCATATATACTTTAATTAATTTCATTGGGGGTGTTTGGTGTTGTGGTGAAATTAATAAAATATAGATTATATAGATAAAATTGCTCATTCATGTGCTTATTGGCTAACTGCATTCCGTACGACACTGTGATTGGCTGTTGCAAACCTTCGACTTAAACAGAGTTTTAAGCCGTGGATTACTCTATCTCGATCTTAATCCTGTGTTCTGAATATGGATAAACCTTTGTGTTCGATCCAGGATCGAGTAATCTCAATCCCGGGTTTAAACCTGCCCCGAAATCCGAGGTTTAACCCTCCAGCCCCGGCTATTGTATTCTATAATTTCCCCGAAACCCGGGGGTTTTGGCCGAAAAACGTCTATGCCTAGGCTACCGTATCTTTGTTATTTTGACTGCTTCCGCATTCCCAAGCGTAGATGTGTTTCATACCTGTAGAATGGCGTTGAGTAGAGCTCTCTAAGTCAACTGGTTCAGTTGTGATGACGATTTCCGTGGAGATAACTTTGTGGCGATGTCAGCCATATGAGCCACTTTTCACTACTAAAACAACAACATACAGTCACACACAAACAAACGACGCCTCTCCTTCTTGTGTTCGGAGGTGCGTGGCGTCGGGCATACCGGCTGTGTTTATATGCGTCGGACGGACGGCTTTCAAAACAAGCTTACAGGCTTTCAAAACAAGCTTACAGGCTTTCAAGCTGCCGGAGCCTCAGAGACCTTCCGGGGTCCGCGGGCTGCGTTTGTTATGGGTGCCTCAGAGCCCAACCGGGTCTGATGGGTTAAACCACTGTTCTGAATTTGGGCCCAGATGTCTGCTGTCAGATCGACCATATGTATTGTTATTGTTTTGATTGGTAAGACCTTCTAATCGATGGCTTATACTGTGGGTGAATTGTAAGTGTTTATTTGAGTTAATGTGTTGTGAACCATGCTCGATGTGTTTATTTGCAACCAACAAGTGACTTGTATAGGCTAACTAACGTTAGGAGAGTGATAAAATGGATGTAAGCAAACACCCTAAATATTGCGAAAATAAGACATGGCTTAAGCGTCGCTGGTTACAATGGCAACCAGACCCTGTGGCGTAGGTCTTTGTTGAAGAGTTAGCCTACTTAACGCTCAAAGAGCGGGTGGTGGAGTATATTTCACTGTGCCGCTCAGCGGGGGTTTTACCATAAATGGGGTTGTTTCCGTGCTCTTTTTCATGCATAAACAAGACCCAGAGCGTAATACAAGTATGTATCCCTGAAAGGGCGTAAATTGAGCTTTCCAATGACACCCGAACCATCCTTCTACGATCACTGGTTGTCTTGCAACGATCGTGCAACCGAAGGCCAAAATCGCTAAAATACGGTAATTTCTTTATATAATTACGTATGTAGTGAGGGTGGATGTAAGTGGAGTACATCTCAGTTGGTCCACGGCGGCCGTGGCGAGCGGTCATGAGGTAACCCATGCTCTTCCCGTCACTCGTCTCTCTCTCTCAGAGCCAATATTGCGCCAAAATTGCACTCGGACTTAAGTCGGGCCCCGCCACATAGTCCAAATTTTTCGATACGGACTTAAGTCGGGCCCCGATAGACAAGGGTTAAAATATAAAGGTTTTACCCTTTTGATCTCTATATAGGTTCTTCCTAAGCTGAGACAATTTTTCTAATGGTAGCCAAGATACTGTATACTTTAAAGATGTCAGTCCGCTAAGAGGTCGAGATTTACTTCTAATAGAGCTAGAATGTTAATTTTTTTACTGGAAGTTGTGTTCATATTGATGACTATGCATACCAACTTTGATTTCTATTGACAAATAAATGTATGAAAAATAAAAAAAATAAAAAAATATGCGAAAAAAGACGCAAATTTTCCGCTGCTACTACTCAGTAGCTATTACAACTTAGGCCATGGTAATTTTTTTGGGAGAATTACTAGCCATGATTGTAAAACTGTGGATGAATTGTTGGTGTAGGTCCAATGGGTATGTACTGGTATGCTTACCCAGTTTACTCGTGGATTTTTCTCAGTACCGTTCATAAAACCTGCCCGAGAAAAATGTTTCTTCTATCTCATAGAGACCGAATTACCTTTAAGTTTTTAGAAAAGTTTAAGCTTTCCAATAAAAAAAAAAAAAATCAAATCCATCAAGAATTCCCTGAGTTATATCAACAAATGTGACATTATTTTAGCAAAATAAAAATAAAAAAAATAAAAACAAATAATAATAATAAATAAATAAATATCGGGAATCGCCTGTCAAACTTTACCTTGTACTGTGACGTATGATATAAACAAACCCACACTGCCATATATGTATCTACAATCATATTTTTATTAAACATAGTAAAAATTGCACAATGAAGCCGAAACTTTAGGAGGTTGTTGCCAACACGAGACGATTTTTCAGGAACTTTTTCGACATATTTCATAATTTTTTTGTTTGTTTTTCTACCTCTTAGCGTCCTTAACCCTTCCCACCCAGGCTAGCCCTCCTAAGGACAGTGTGGGGTACCTGGGCGATTTGGCCGAAAAACGTCTAGGCCTAGGCTACCGTATCTTTGTTATTTTAACTGCTAGAAATTTCCCACGCATCTCTAAATGCAGTGCGGTTTCCAATCTGTAGAATGGCGTTAAGTAAGTCAACTGGTTCAGTTGTGATGACGATTTCCGTGGAGCTAATTTTGCCGCGATGTTGACAATATCGGAGCTTTTCAGACACTAATTTCGTCATATCATACAACAACAACATTGATCCGACGTCTCCTTGTTTTCGGAGGTGCGGTGACGCAATGACCGGCTTTGTTTACATGCGTCGGACGCATGGCGTTCAGACCAAGCTGAATAGGCTTTCAAGCTTACTGCCTGTAAAAGGACACCCGAGGTCCTGCCCATCTGCCGCGGTGTCCTTATAAAAGGACAGCCGGGCTGGAAGGGTTAAGTGATGCTATTGTATTGAAGGGGTTAAGGATTGGATGTTGTTTTTCCAATGTACGGGAGTGAAGCATGGACGTTGTTGGAGAGAGATAAATCAAGAGTTAGAGGAGTGGTACAGTAGAACCTCGTTTACCCGGCATTCAGAACAGCGGCACCCTCAAAACAACGGCACCAATCGGCCAGGCATTAATTAGGTATAAAATCAGAGAAAATGCGGCGAAAATGAATTCAAACCGCCCGCCATGCGCATCGTCGATCGCCGACACACTCGGAGCCGTCTGCTTACTCTGTTTTTGCTAGAAGACATAGGCCTAGCCTATATATCTCCACAAAGAAATGACCTAACCTATGTTAGATGTATATCAGTCAACAGAACTCTTATTGTTATCTCTTGTTTGGCTTTGTTTACCACTGCCGAACGGTCCTCCAGAAAGCCACGTAAATAAGATAGTGAGAGAATCACTAGCACTATTGGCAAATATCAGGATGTCTTTCAATTATCTTAATGAAAACACCATGAAACAAATAATAACGTCAATAATAAGACCCAGGATGGAATATGCATCTGTAGTGTGGTCCCCTCACATGAAGAAACATATCCACAAAATTGAGAGGGTACAGAGAGCAGCTACGAGGATGATCTCAGGTTTGGAAAATTTGGAGTACCAAGAGAGGCTCGAGAGATTGAATCTACCTACACTCAGAGAAGGAAACGAGGACAGCAAATTCAGATATACAAATGTGTTAGAGGTATTGACAAAATCGACCAAGAAAACTTCATAGAGAGGGATGGAGATGAGAGAACAAGAGGTCACAGCTACAAACTAAAAATGCTTAATAGTAAATCTGATCTGAAAAGTAAAAGATTTCCTACCAACTCGATTAGTGGGTGGAACAAATTGCCAGCCGAAGTAGTGTCTGCACCATCAGTGCATAGTTTCAAAGCACAAACATATCTTAGGAGGCGGGAATTAACGAGCATGCTCACTCCCGCAAATACAACTAGTGTAAGTACACACATCAGCTGACTCGAAGCAATGACCCATGGGTCCAAAACAACTTTTATTATTTAGGTAAAAGTTATTTCTGCCTCCTGATATATATCTAAGCTAGGTTAGACCATTTCTTGGTCTGGCTAGCTAGTGACTTGGCAACTTGTTGCTAAGGGGGGGTACTAACAGTGGAGTCGGAGGACGCAGTGCCTACTATTCCCATCAAACAGGCACCGGCACTAGAACTAGTAGAGTTTTCCCATGCTAGAATAAGAAGGGCTATAGAAAAAATGAACAGAAGTAAGTCACCGGGACCGGATGGGATACACCCAAGAATCATAAAGGAAGGAGGGGAGATGTTAGTAGAGCCATTGAAAATGTTATTTGAGGTATCGTTTAATACAGGACAAATCCCGATGGACTGGAGAGAGGCGAACATAACAGCTATATTTAAGAAGGGAAAGAGAAATGACCCAGGGAATTATAGACCAGTCAGTTTGACAAGTGTTGTGTGTAAACTAATGGAAACGGTAATTAGAGAAGGAATAATGGATCATATGAAGTCAAACCAACTTTTCAGTGGGAGACAGTTCGGATTCTTGCCGGGGAGGTCGACGGTACTACAGCTAATTAAGGTGGTAGATGATTGGATGCAAATTCTAGAAGATGGTGATGTAATAGACGTGGTATATTGCGATTTTATGAAGGCCTTCGATAAGGTCCCACATAAAAGGTTAATAGAGAAAGTTAGAAGCTATAATATAGGGGAGAAATGTGTGAAATGGATAGAAGCCTTCCTGAAAGATCGGAGACAGAGGGTATTGGTGAATGGAATAGGCTCGGGGTGGAGGGAAATTACAAGTGGGGTACCTCAGGGATCTGTGTTGGGACCACTGCTGTTCGTTATATTTATCAACGACTTGCCTGAAGTTATAACTAATGGAAGTGAGGTATACCTGTATGCGGATGACACTAAACTGTATAGAAGAGTGAGGAGTAAGGAAGATATGGGTTTGCTTCAAGGAGATGTGGAGGGCATGAAGGGATGGTCTGAGCATTGGTTAATGCCTTTTCATCCAAAAAAATGCAAGTACATGCGGATTGGGACCAGCAAGATAGACAAGGTAGGATACAGTATGTATGAAGCGATGGAGGAAGTGAGTGCAGAAAAGGATATAGGAGTAGTGATAGATAATAAGTTAAATTTCTCAGAACATTTAGCGGAAAAGATAAACAAAGCCAATAGAATTGTAGGGCTGATAAGGAGGACATTTGTGTCACTTGACGAAGAAATCTTCAGGAATCTATATACAGCGCTGGTTAGGCCACACCTGGAATATGCAAACCAGGTGTGGGCTCCATATATGGTAAAAGATATAGAAGCAGTGGAGAAAGTGCAGAGAAGAGCTAGCAAGCTGGTACCAACGTTGAAGAACGCGGGCTATGAGCAGAGGTTGAGGACACTGGGACTTCCGACACTGGCATATAGGAGAAAGAGAGGGGATATGATAGAGACTTTTAAGATAGTGTCAGGAAAGTACGATGAGGATGTGTGTGAAGGTATCTTCTTGATGCGGGAGGGAACAAGAACGAGAGGACACTCTAAGAAAATTTACAAAGAAAGAAATAGGCTTGAGAAGGCGAAGAACTCATTTTGTGATAGAGTGGTAAATGAGTGGAACGCACTGCCCCAGTATGTAGTCGATTCCGAATCAATAAGGGAGTTTGAAAGTAATCTTGATAAAGCATGGGGAAGACAAGATTTGAAGTTTGATTATAAAACAAAAATACAGAATAGTAAAAATGTTGCGTCTGCTACCGCCGCCGCCAACACCGTGAACGACCGCAGCAGTGCAAGTACTGGTACTGAGCTGGATACACAGGCATAGTTTGCCTTTTTCCAGAGGATCTACTGTAAGAAACTGTAAGTAAGGTTATGTTGTTTTGTACCAGTGGTTGTTTTGTACCAGTAGCAACAAGTTGCCAAGTCACTAGCTAGCCAGACCAAGAAATGGTCTAACCTAGCTTAGATATATATCAGGAGGCAGAAATCACTTTTGCCTAAATAATGAAAGTTGTTTTGGACCCGTGGGTCACTGCTTCGAGTCAGCTGATGTGTGTGTGTTGCGGACCGTTCGGCACAGTGGTAAACAAAGTCAAACAAGAGATAACTATGAGTTCTGCTGACTGATATACTGTACATCTAACATAGGTTAGGTCACATCTAACCTAGGTTAGGTAATTTCTTTGTGGAGATATATAGGCTAGGCCTATGTCTTCTAGCAAAAACAGAGTAAGCAGACGGCGCCGAGTGTGTCGGTGATCGACGATGCGCATGGCGGGCCTATCTATAGCCTAGGCCTAAGAGAAACTCTCAATACAACGGAATTATGGGTTATTCGGCATGCTCTCACCCCCGAGCGTGCCGGATAAACGAGGTTCTACTGTAATTAGTTACTTAAGAATTGCATGTGTAGTCACATGGAGAGAAAAGACAGACGAATAAGGAAGTACACTCGACCCTCGATACAACGGATTTCGGATTTTACGGACAATGTACGTAGCCGGACAAATTTTCCGTTAGGTGGCGGGCACATATTAAGAAAAACAACTTTATTTGTATCATTGAATTGTTTATTCTCTTTTATCTACTGTTTACCTATACTGTATTGTTTTATTCTCTTCTATCTAATTAGGTTGAACTTATACATAGAAAGTTTAAAATCTTTATTATTTTGGCATATTTGGGCAAAAACAGAAGTCTGGAGGGAATTTTCCAGTAACAGACTTTTTCCAGTAACGGACAAGCTTTCCCCCCTATTAGTCTGTTGAATATAGGGACGAGTGTACGAGAGCGTGGTGGTATGTGTGTGGACGTGCTGAAGAGTGTGAAGAGGAACACATTAAGGGGGATCACCTGCTTTTTTTTTTATCTTACTCTCCTTTTCTCTCTTTCTCTGGGTTGTATCCATTCGGCCCCATTCAGTCAACTGTTTTAAGACGTTTATCCCCATCCAGGTGTCGATTTCTTCCTGGCGAGCGATAGCGAGCCTGTATTGTATGGAGTAATCCGGCTTCGCCGGAGAAATTTTTCTATCGAAAAATTTACAAATTTAGCTTACTGTTAAAACAAAAATATGTATGTGCTGGCTCACGCCAGAAAATATTAACTCCTGGATGGGGGTTAACGTCTTCAAACAGTAGGCTGAATGGGGCCGAATGGATATAAGCCAAACAGAGAGGGAGAGAAAGATAAAAAAAGTGAGGTGGGCTCCCTTGAGGTGGTTTGGTCATGTGGGGCATTTGGCAAATGAGAGAATAACATAGGCTAGTGTATAAGAGTGAGGTGGTAGGCCAGAGAGGAAGAGGCAGACCAAGAGTGAAGTGGAAGGATTGAGTTGAGAGGCATATGGGTGAAAGTGGTGTTGGGTGGGAGGATGGATGCCGACTGACAGAGGTGCATGGAGAAGATTCATTTGTGGCCACCCCCTTGGAGATTAGGGCGTCTGGCAATAGATAGATGGATTTCATACTTACCTGATTGTTAGCTTATACACTAATGTAAAACTTGCAAAATAAACACACCAAAACTTGGATCTATCTATCTATCTATCTATTGCCTGACGCCGTGATCCCCGAAGGGGTGGCCACGAACGAACCGCCCCCATGCACCTCTGTCCCCAGTCAGTCGACGCCCCTCCCCCCAACCAGCACCGCCTTCGTTCATGTAGTTCCTCACTCCATCCTTCCACCTCATATTCGGTCTACCTCTCCCCCTCTGTCCCTCCACCTCGCTCTCGTTTTTTACTTGGATGAACACGGTAAAAAGTAGGGATGTACCGATACCAAAATGTTGACCGATACCGATACCTGTGCACCAGGAAAGTCTGTAAGACTGTTGTCCATGATCATGTAATTTTCTCCTTTATCAGCTTTGTTATTAAACTTAGGTAACATGTTACTAAAATCAACACTTGTATTATGTATATATGGGTAAAAACTTAAAAGTTACTAAAAACTAGAACGAGATGATACGGATTTAATGAAACATCTCGTGCAGGGATTGCAAATATATATTTTTCATAATTATAAAACAACCAATCACTGCTGAACCAAGCAACCTTCACTCCTTCAGTGAGTGATATGTGACATAGCAAATTACTTCTACCTATCGGTAGTATCGGTAGAAAATTAGCCGATACCGATACTCTAAAAAAGGGCCGATACCACCGATACCGATACATCGGTACATCCCTAGTAAAAAGACAAAACAACTAATCAAAATTGCGCAAAAAAAAAAAATTATAAATAAAATAACACAATCCACCATATATGGTGTACATTACTACATGAGCAAGTTCTAATAATTTGATTTTCAATATACGTAGTGTAACTAGTTTTATATTTATAACAATCCCAGAACTTTTTTTTAACTTCCAGCTAGCTAGCAGAGCTGTACAAAGAGCAAGCCATCTTTCTTGAAGGCCAAGATAACCACCATCACCAAGGGATCCTTTCGAGCCTGTAACATTATCTGTATTTCTCATAATTTTCCTGATTTCTTAGCTAAACCAGAATATGGCCTATCATAAGTTTGCTTTTATACCTTTACCAGAATTTATAGCTAACCCAGAACCTTTTTTGTCTTGCAGTTGGCGGGGCTGTACGAGTGCAAGCCCCCCATCTCGAAGGCGAAGATGACCGCCATCACCAAGGGAGCCATTCGAGCAATCAAATTCTA
Source organism: Paralithodes platypus (assembly GCA_032716605.1). Taxonomy (NCBI): domain Eukaryota; kingdom Metazoa; phylum Arthropoda; class Malacostraca; order Decapoda; family Lithodidae; genus Paralithodes; species Paralithodes platypus. Next base: position 49,215,401 of record CM064568.1, on the reverse strand, counting down.
CAAACATGTGGTCCAGAGTGTTGAGAAATTTATACAGAAGGTAAGATTGAGTTTTATTTCCAGTTCGATGAGTCCTTTTCACTTTCTATCTATCTATATGCTCAGGCCCAATCCCCATTTTTCCTATGTTTATTTTTATTTTCTGTTTCATTCTATTTTATTATTTTGATTTCCTTTTTTTCTTGGAGGTGGCCAACTCAAGACAGAGCAAGAACAGGGAAAACACAAAAACAACATAAAACAACGAACAAACACAGATAAAAACACAAATTCACACATATCTAGGTCACCCAGGAGAAGACCCAGAGACCAGGGTCACCAAGGTCGCTCCAGCACTCCCCCGGCCCCCGACCACCCGGAGAGGTTCCGATCTCGGCAGGCAGACATGCAGCGGAGCCAAAGCCGCAAGCCCTCCCACCACACTTCCAGACGCACCCTTCATATTAATCGTCTCCCCGGGCCAGGCGCCTGATGGACTATTATCTAGTCCAACTTGCGCCCGACCCCTTCCCCTAAATGACCACGTGTTCACTCAACTATTCACAAGCATTCTCCATTCACTCCTTTTCAACATTACTGTAGAAATAATGGCAAGCTATTGAATAATTCACTGTCAAAGTGAATATGAAGATGGAATCTTTTGTGTTGGTGATACACTCTTAAAAAGATACCTTTATCCCATTATAATTAATGTTGCCATATGGATTGAGTTATCAATAAATATTTATTTATTATTAATGAAACCAAAATATGAATAATTGTATTGATAGATACATAAGCATAGACAAATATTACACCCATGTGTTATACATTTAAAATACTGCCTTCATGTTACGTCATCATGTACCGGTACAAAATATATCAGGGTAAGTTAAAAAATTGCAGTATCAAAACAGATTTTATTCCTGCAGTCTAGTTTCCCTTATCACTACCACAAGAGAGAGGTGGCAGGGTTTGCCATCAACCTCCTAAAGATTTGTTTACTATTGTAGATCCAAATTTATGGCTAACCAAGACAACCGTTCAGTGTCAATCATAATATCATTCTTTAGATAGTGATAAATATGGGAAGGGAATTTGTATGAGCTTTGCAGTGTATGAAAGTATGTATTATATACTTCATTTGATTATCTATATACAAGGCCACCATTTTTCATCCCCAGTGCATTCATCATCTTAGTGTTTCTACTTCAATGCAATACAGTATAATTATGAACAGTACTTAAACCAATTTTAAACTGATATTTGTATTTTTAACCCTGGGCATATATGTGTGATGTACTTTTACAGATGGGTTTCTATTTATTTGGTACTATGCTTTACTAATCGGGACAAAGATTATATTCCTACTACTTAAGACAACCCATACCTCTTAACTGCCTCCTTGGCTGCATGCACGACCTCCCGAAATCCATCCTTCCGAATCCTCCCTTCCTCGCGAGGACAGAGTCCACCTGGCCAGGCTGAGATGCGGACACCATCCAGCTCTCCTGAGCTATCAGAAGAGACTGGATGACTCCGTTGTCGACGCCTGCCCGGGATGTAACACAGCACCCCATACCATTAAACACATCATAGAAGACTGCATTTCACACAACCACTTATGCCAACAACACAATCTACACTCAATGAGAGCTCTGTGGGAAAGCCCGATCGTGGCCATGGCCTTCCTCAGGGACTCGGGGCTGTTCGGCCAGGCAGCTTGGGGAACAACAACAACAACAACCCATACCTCTTTTCTATGGAATTCTCGAATATGTGGACCCCGTCATCTTTCACCTGCGAACCAATCACTGTACAGTACTTCTCTGGACCCCTCACTTAGCCCTACCTTGGTTCTTTGGCTGGGTCATATCACAATAATATTAAATATATTTATGCTCTACAGTGGTGCACCAACTTTCGCTACATCTCGATTCGCGGATCGCACTTTCGCGGCAGTGTCTAAATATTCCGCCGATTTGAATTTGGCGGTAAAAACTCGCATTTTCGCGCCCGAGCTTCGAAATTGAAGACCTATTCAGCCACAAGCAAGAGGATTCGGTAGAGGAAAATTAAATGTTTGTGTCGAAACACGACCCTAACCAGTAGTCCAGTATATAGTCACCCAATGACTATAACTAATCAATACACATTCAAATACTCAGTAAAATTATTTGTACTGTACTGTACTTACAAATAGGCCTACTCATGTTGAGCGTACCTAGCCTGGTGACCCAATGACCCAGAATTGCTAAACCAACTAAAACTGGAATTGGTACACTTACAGATATTCAATACTTTAATGAGTCTATAATGCTGATTAGCAAAGCATTATGATGGGTTACAATGCTTAGACATAAGGTTATAAGGTTAACCTATGGCACCGCCATAGGCGCCATGTGCATTGTTTTGGGTTCAAGCGGCGCCATGATGCCATAACTGAAACTGATGTCTTGGTCCAAATCATAGGCATATTTTTGCTTTAGTTTTGGCTTGAGCCAAAATGCGCCTCATGGTATCATATACGGTTGGAGCGTCGGTATCGTACCGTAACGCTAACTGAACTCTACCAAAACATTGCATAGGCCTATGGTGGTGGTTCAGTTTCTGTATAAGAACTGTAATTCATTATTATGCCTTGCTAATCAGCACTATAGACTCATTAAAATATTGAGTACCTGTAAGTAAGTGTACCAATTCCAGTTTTAGTTGGTGTAGCAATTCTGGGTCATTGGTTGACTAGGTTTGTTCAACTTGGGAGTGAGTTTTCGTACATGCCCGGTCCCTATTAAATTAATTCCTATTACCTCAATGCCCCAACTTTAGCTAATCGCACTTTCGCGCTACTTTCGGTGGTCCCTATTGGCCGCGAAAGTTGGTGCACCACTGTACTTGTTTATTCAGAGAGGCCTTAAATTTGCCCCAGATTACAAGTACTGTATCCTTTTCTAGTACTTAGCTGCTAGTATTTGCGTGTGAGGTGTATGTGTGTATGGCATAAAGCTACGTGATCACGAGTCGGAGCGGGTGGTGCTGGATGGAATTTGATTACACATGAAGTCACTACATTTAAGCTCCTCGGTGGCCTAGTGGTTTAGGTGTTGGAATGCTGCACTGATGTCCTGGGTTCGAGCCCTGGCTGGGTCATATAACAAAAATATTAAATATCTCCTGTTTATATCTACAGTGTCACCTTTTCTCCTCCCCAGTGCAAGACAGAGTACAAGATCCCTGGACTGTACGTGATCGACAGCATTGTGAGGCAGTCAAGGCACCAGTTCGGCATAGAGAAGGATGTGTTCGCTTCGCGCTTCAGCAAGAACATCCTTGTCACCTTCTTCTACCTCTTCAAGTGTCCGCAAGAGGATAAGGTGAGTTTTATTTATTAATTTTTTTGCCTGCTTTGTCTCATTGGCTAAGGACTGAGAATTTACATTTTGCAAGTCTATATTTCTTACTTGATTATGATTTTTATACTCTTGAAGATTGATCTCCGTGACATTATTATTACTGTACTAATAAACTATACATTTATTTTCTCATTGGGGTGATCATGTGATGGGTAAACAATTTAAATTATCTATATCAATGTTTTTGTGTGTCCCTCCACAGAGCAAGGTAATCCGAGTGCTGAATCTATGGCAGAAGAACCAGGTGTTTGCTGAGGAGATAATCCAGCCACTCTTTGACCTGGCCGACCCCAACCATCCTATCCAGAAGGAGGTCAGCGGACAGATAGCCCAGAAGGCCACCAAACCCAAATCCCAGGATATCCCCTCACAGGGCACCCCCGGGGGAGGTGGTGGGGGTGGGGGTGGTGGTGGGGGTGGAGGTGGTGGAGGGAGACACGAACCACGGGAGACTATGAACAACACTCAGCAGGCCATGCCGCCTCAACATCAAGTACAAATGCAGGTAATTTACAAATATGTGTGACATACTCTTAAAGATTGGTTTCTATTTAGTACTATGCTTTACTAATCTGGACAATGACTATATTCTTGCTACTTCAGACAGCCCATACCTCTTTTCTATGGATTTTTGTTGTTGCTGTTCCCCAAGCTGCCTGGCCGAACAGCCCCAAGGCCCCGAGCAAGGCCATAACCGAGCGCCCCCCACAGAACCCTCCCTGCCGACCACAATAAAGCCTGAGTGACCGAAGCCACTCCATGGCGGGGAGCCGAGGAGGGCGAGGAAACGCCCGGGAAACCAAAGCCCCACCCAGGGCCCTGTGCCCCTCAGCAATTATGAAGAGAAAGTTGAGGGGCAAAGGAAAAATGTGACGCTTTGGCCTCCCAATCTTGGTGTCAATCCACGGAAGAGACGCCGTCACTTGAGATCTAGAAAATATATAAGTAAAAGGAACAGTCAGAGTAAGCTATGGGTATGGCAGAGATCGCTCAGTTCTCACTCTGATAGACCAGCCCATCTTGAATGTGTGGACCCCATCATCTTTCACCTGCGGACCAATCACTATACGTCTATGGACCCCTCACTTAGCCCTACCTTGCTTCTTTGGACCCCTCACTTTGCTCCTACAAGGTCTACATCTTGCTTGTACGGACCTGTCCCCTCGCATCTGCGGACCCATCACCTCACTTTTACGGACACCTTATTGCTTCTGTGGACGGAAGCAGAAGTGAGAGTCAGACGGTTCACCGAGGATATATTACAATTTGTATATATTTTGTAAATTAGTAGGAATTTCTACTCAATAATATTGTGAATGCTTCGGCTATGGGAAATATTTAAAAACTTACAATTAATTGAGGTCTGGATAATAATATTTGCACAACAGCCTCTAACTCAGACATCCATTTCAGACGATACCTGTAACGAGTGTATCCAGCCAAGTGATGAACGCAGCAGTGACGAACCTGGACCCAGGCCTGATCCAACAGATACAGCAGATCCTGATGAGCAAGCCAGCCACCCAGGATGACGGTGGTGCGGCTGCTGGCATGGCCGCTGGCATGGCTGCAGCTGCTGCAGCTGTTGGTATGGTCCCCCCTAATGTCCAGGAAGAGGTCAAGAGTCAGGTCATCCCAGGGCTTACTAACACAGGTGAGATTGTGATTGGTGGGGTTCTAGGTTTGCTATACAGTAAGATTTTGAATCCCGCACCTTTTTGTCCAGCGATTTTGGTTCCCGCGGCACCTCCCTATATATACCCATTCATGTGTTCCGCGGCCAGATTCTGCATAAGCAGTATAAATTGCTTGCCTAAGCGATATCCTTAATATATTTGTACGATAAATGTAGGTTATTTGTAGGGTAGTAATTGGTATGGTCACTTGAGGCATGCTATGCTTACATGTACAGTACCTACCCGATAGCACTATCGTTAGTGAGTGCTTCATGTTTTTTGTACTATTGTTTATATTTTGCAGTGGCGGATTAAGGATGTATTGGGCCCAGGGCTGTGAGATGGACTGGGCCCCCCTGACCCTCACCCTGCCTCCACTGATCCCCTTCGATCAGTGGAGGCACAAACACTAAAAAAGGAGATTCATTTAATCCTTTACAATCAGGAAACTTGACAATAATTCAGCCAGTTATATTTATTAGCACGGATGATTTTATCAAAAGATGACATAAAGAAAATCTTAATTTATCCTTAATACAAAAAAAAAAAGTGTTCATTCATTGGAATAATGCCTACAATGCTCTACAATCTACATGACGAACAGGCTGCAGGGAAAAAAGTAGGCTAAATGTACACTGGATGACTGGGCCATTGGAACTGTGTAGACAAAAATGAATCAGGCTAAATTTTTAAATTGTAGATACTAAACTAAACCTGCTCTTTATAGAGTTGTCTAGGCTGTTGTCTAGCCTGCCTCAAGTCTAACTCAAACGATCTGAATTATGAAAAGGTCAGGCAGCAGCAGCCTAGGCTAGGCCTATCCTCTAAATATAGTTTATCTACAAAATAAAATTGATTGATTGATTGATTGAAATATGCTACATGATCCCAAGATTATTATAAAAATTAATATGAATATAAAATATACATACAGTATATCCCAATTTTGTCTTCATTTTTGCCAGACTTCATACACTCAATAATCTCGATTTATATTTCCGATCTGCTCATATTTGTAACATTTATTGTCAATATGTCTGATGTTTAGCCTACTTTTGATCGCGATAGGCTTCAATGCATCACAGATATATCATATATTTCACAAACATATATTGTCTCAACCTACCTTAATAAATATCATGAAGCCAGGAGAACTTAATAGTTGTACAAAATTCAATATAGCCTGGCCAAAAACAATAAGAGGTGGTACTGGCACGAAGCACTAGCCTGTTAGCTGATATGATCACCAACGTTGGCGGTGGCGACGTGACTAAAAATATTTAGCTTAAAGTTGATGAGAAAATAAAGATTTCACCTAATAAAGATTGTGTTCGTTTTGGTATTAACGTAAAACGGCATAAATATTTGTATAAACATTAACATGCTAGCATTGACAAAGGACTAAGAGGGTAATGTCAAAACATTTGCTGACCATTCTCAGATTTTCACGATATAATAGAAAACCACTTTCAAGGGGCAACTTACCCTGAGGTTAAAAAAAAATCTCAATATTCATGGGCCCCTCCTGAGGCTTCGGCCCAGGGCTACCGCCCCTAAAGTCCCCCCCCCCCCCCCCTCCCCCTTAATCCGCCACTGATATTTTGTCAAATTGCATATATATTTAATATAAAATTTGATATAAAATGTAGTTTCTTTATTCATACAGAATTTAGTAAAATTTACCAGAACGTCCCGGACATTCCATATTGACTAATTCCTTTAATGTGACGATAGTCCGTTGTTATATGTGCGATTAGTTTACTTTGGAACCAGATTAACTTGCTCATGTAGTGATGTAGGGTGGCTCATGTAGTGATGTACACCCTATGTGTTGGATTGTGTTCTTTTATTTAAAACATTTATTTTATTAAGCGTTATTTCCACATAGCGATTTTGATAAGTTCTTTTGCATTTATCTTGTGTCGTCCCAGTTTTGTTTTGGTTATTTTGCAAGTTTTACAATTTAATCCTGCAAATATGGATAGGTGAAATCTTTATAGTTTGGGTGAATCCACCTGCATTAAACCGAGTAATCTTGACCAAACTGATTCGTGAACCTCACATCTATTGTGATCTGTTGTTGTCGTTCCCCAAGATGCCTGGCCGAACAGCCCCAAGGCCATGAGCAAGGCCAAGGCCATAACCGAGCGCCCCCACAGTACCCTCCCTGCCGACCACAATAAAGCCTGGGTGACCGAAGCCACTCCATGGCGGGGAGCTGAGGAGGGTGCGGAAACGCCCGGGAAACCAAAGCCTCGCCCAGGGCCCTTGTGCCCCTCAGCAATTATGAAGAGAAAGTTGAGGGGCAAAGGAAAAATGTGACGCTTTGGCTTCCAATCTTGGTAGATTGGGAGGTCAATCCACGGAAGAGACGCCGTCACTTGAGATTTAGAAAAAAAATATAAGTAAAAGGAACAGTCAGTATAAGCTATGGGTATGGCAGAGATCGCTCAGTTCTCACTCTGATAGACCAGCCCATCACCACTGGTATTATCTATTGGTTAGAAGCGTGAGTCTAAACCCGAGTCATCTCCGCCGCTTTCGTTTATGTACTAAAATACCGTTAAAAAATACCGTTTAAGTAATCGCTTTACCATGTTTTCATGTACATTAATATGTTCATGAGTATATTCTATATTATGATGATAATAGTAAAGGCCAAAGAAAGCTTCAATAACTGTTAACCGTGGAAATATAAAAGTTAGTGTCTTAGCGGCTGGTTAAGAAAAAAAAAAAAAAAAAACACACAAAACATGTAAGTGAATCGCCAGTCAGGGCTTGTTTTGGTCCAAGCAAAGATGCGCTATATGTTTTATTGGCCAATTGCATGTTACATACTAGATGTAGTTGTAGATTAAGAGTTAGGGAATCATAAAAAACACAAATATTGATTCAAACTGCCTTTGGTAATAAGTTAGTTGGTAAAAATCAAAAGTCCCGGACCCCATTAGCATTTTCCCCATTTGTTCAATTATTTATGTCTTGCAATATTTTGATCCTGCGGCAATCCTACGGTACCAATTAATCGCGGAATTCAAGATTAACATACAGTATTTAGGATTTGCGATTTCTGATTTATGGTAGGTGTGTTTTTAAGTTCAGGAAAGAAATATGAGGATTTTTTATGATCATTAAATTTATGATGGCGCCAGTGGCTTTCTAGTAGTTATTTGGACTAGTCGATGCTGGAATTCTGGGTTAGCTATAATTGCTGGTGAGGTTACATGGCTCTGACTTGAGATAGGTAGGATCTGGGTTTGATATAAATGTATGTTAGATATTGTAGGTTGGACATATGATAGTTGGGATACTGATTTGCTTACAATTTCAGGCAAGGCATATGCAGAGGATAGTCAATGAGTGATATAACTTAGTGCCAATTTTTTCATCTACATTATATTTATATTCTTTAACCCTTGCTACCCGGGCTGTCTTACCCAATGACGGTCGCCCCTACCCGGGCGAAATGGCTGAAAAACGTCTAGGCCTAGGCTACCGTATTTATGTTTATTTTCACTGCTAGAACTTTCCCACTCATCTATAATCGTAGTGCGGTTTTCAATCTGTATTTTGGCATTGAGTAGAGCTCTGTAAGTCAACTGGTTCAGTTGTGATGACGATTTCAGTGGAGCCAATATTGCAGAGATGTTGCCAATGTGGGGGCTTTTCAGACACTAATTTCGTCATGACGTCAGAACAATAACATTGAGGCGTCTTCTCCTTGTTTTCGGAGGTGCGGTGACGAACGCTTGGGTTTGTTGACATACGTCGTACGCACGGCGTTCGGACCAAGCTTAATTAGGCTATTAAGCTCATGCCTTAGATAGGCATACCGGGTAGCGGCCCTTCTTTCGTGCTGTCCTTACCTAAGGCAGACCGGGTAGGAAGGGTTAAAGTAGAATTTTGAGCTCATTAACCTTTGGTAGAGAAATTAATATTTCTTCGATTGTCTCTTGTTTTGGGGTGTTATATTAATTCAAATGTAAAACTTGCAAACTAAACAAACCAAAACTGGGACAAAGACTATATAAAGTCAAATCAACAGGAGGAAATCGGGGAAGAGTACAGGAGAGCAGTAGAAAGGCGACTAGGTGGGTTCGACCTGGAAGTTATGGAGGAAGTGGAGGAGATGAGCAAGGTGTTAAATTTAAGGATGAGATCTGTGCAGCATGTGAGGAGGTGTGTGGAGTGAGGAGAAGAGGGAGGGGAGTGAAAGATACAGCATGGTGGACAGTAGAGGTAAAATTAGCTGTGAAAGAAAAGAAGAAAGCATATAGAGAGTGGTTGGGTAGTAGAGGGAATGAAGATTTCGAGAGACAGAAACGAGCGAGGTACGTGGAGAGTAAGAGGGTGGTGAAGAGAGTAGTGAAGGAAAGTACCGGTAAGAGAAGAGTTGATGAGGAATTTGGAAGGAATCTGAGTGTAAAATGGAGGGAGAGTAAGAAACTGTTCTGGAAAGAAGTCAAGTAAGTTAGGGAAGGTAGCAAGGGAAACAGTAAGGGTGTGAAAGATAAGAATGGGAGAATGCTAGCCGAGAATCAAGAGAGAGTCGAAAGATGGAGGGAGTACTTCAATGAGTTGCTAAATGTAAGGAATGAAGAGCCAGCAAACATAGCTGGATATGGTATGGGAGGGAGAAGAAGAGAAGTAGTGGAGGAGGAGGTGGGGATCAGGAGGTCAGAAGTGTGGGAAGCCATGAAAAGAGTGAAGTTGGGGAAAGCACCAGGAACAGATGGAGTGTGTGGGGAAATGTTGAGGTATGGTGGTGAGATAGTGATCGAATGGGTATGGAAAATGTGCAAACTAGCATGGGAGAAGGGGAGTGCACCCGATGACTGGAAGACTGGCATAATAGTTCCCCTACATAAGGGCAAAGGGGAAAGAGGAGTGTGTGGTAACCACCGAGGAATATGTCTTCTAAGCGTAGTAGGGAAGGTATACAGTAGGGTAGTGATTGAGAGAGTGAGAGTGAGAACGGAGAAATGGATAGGCGACGAGCAGAGAGGTTTTAGGAAGTGTAGAGGATGTGTAGATTAGATTTTTACCCTGAATTGTGTTGTGGAGAAATATCTGGAGAAGAAACAAAAGGTGTATGTTGCCTTTATGGACTTGGAGAAGGCCTATGACAGAGTGGATAGAGAAGGTTTGTGGAAAGTACTTAGAATATACGGAGTAGATGGCAGTTGCTGAAAGCAGTGAAGAGCATGTATGAGGGTGCAAAGGCGGCAGTACGTGTGGAGAGTGAGCAGAGCGAGTTCTTTGAACTGAATGTTGGTTTGAAACAGGGGTGTGTGATGTCCCCGTGGTTGTTTACTGTATATATGGATGGAGTCATGAAAGAAATACTATCAAGAGCAGTGGATGTTGGTGTATCGCTGAAAAGGGAGGGAAATGAGTGAAAGCTACCTATACTGCTGTTTGCGGATGATACAGTTCTGATGAGTGATAATGAATGGGAGTTGCAGGGTCTGGTAAATGAGTTTGGAACAGTGTGCGAAAAACGGAATTTGAAGGTAAATTCGGGGAAGAGCAAGGTCATGGTCTTCGAAAGGGGTGAAGTCACAGAGTGTGAGGTGAAGCTGAACGGTCAGGCTATGGAGATCGTCAACTCTTTTAAGTATCTGGGCAGTGTGTTGAGTAAAGATGGGACTATGGATGAAGAAGTGCGGAAGTGGAAATGAATTACTTAAGAAGTGCGTGCGGAGTTACATGGAGGGATAGACAGACTAATGAAGAAGTAAGAAGGAGGTTGGTGTGGAGGTAGATGTGCTGGAAAGTGTGAAAAGGAACAACTTGAGATGGTTCGGCCATATGGAATGTATGGAAAGCGAGAGAATGACTAAGAGGGTGTACGAGAGCGAGGTGGAGGGACAGAGAGGGAGAGGTGGAAGGATAGAGTGAGGAAGTACAGTAAAAGTCCTGTATTCCGAATAGCAGGGGACCGGGCCTCGTTCCGATTACCGGATTTTTCGGATTATTGGAATTTACCCCTATGAACCTGTGTATTAATGGCCTGACGAATACCTGAACACAATATAGGCTATGCATATGCACAATATAACGCTATACATCCAATATGACACATAATGGTAAACTTTTAAAGTGATTTCATGAACATATGATATGTGTGTGTACCATTATGTGTTATTTGGGTAGGTTTTGGGTGGCCTAATGCCTCAAAAAGGGGACTTTGGGACTTTTTGAAATTCGGACTATCGTGTGAATTCGGATTTGGCCTCATTTAAAAAAAATCGGACTATTGGGAGATTCCAATTATCGGTCTCCGGATTATCGGACTTTTACTGTATATGAATGAAGGCGGTGCTGGTTGGGGGGAGGGGCGTCGACTGACTGGGGACAGAGGTGCATGGGGGCGGTTCGTTCGTGGCCACTCCTTCGGGGATCACAGCGTCAGGCAATAGATAGATAGATAGATCAACTTATCAAAATCGCTATGTGGAAACCGCTTACTAAAATAAAATTTATGAAATGAAAGTGTAAGGACAGTAAGGTTAAGCCTTTGGTATTGTGGCCCAGCAGCGCTGAGTTACATAATTGGCTTACAAAAAAAATTCGACCTTAAGTTGATTTAAGGTATCCTGCATTATACTAGCATTACAGTGATCACTCCCATAATCGAACTATATGGGCCATATCCAGTTCGGTCACAAGGAGTATTCGGATACACAGAGTAAATTATTTATTTGTCATTATTATTAGGTTATTAGTCCTTTTAACTATTTATTTGTCTCTATTATTATATTGGCAACATACCTTCATACCAGGGGTCATAAATATATCAAAATAAGTCCTGTGGGACTATGAAATAGCTATTATTGGACAAGACAAATATTTTGTTCATCCCTCCACTGGAACATCAACAACAATGTCAACAACGTGTCGCCGTCGGCAGTGTGCAGTACTGCCAATACGTATAGCGACTTCCGCTAGATCTAGAGACCTTTACTTCGATCTAGCAGCAATGACTTACACTAGCGGTTTGTATTTAACCCGTGGAGCCCCGGCTAGTTTTGTAATGTTTGCGCACCAGAACCCGGCCGGTTTTCAAAACATTGTTTTATTCCAGAAACAATAGCGAATGGGTTAGGAATGAAGGAAAAACCACGAAAAACCGCTCAAAAAGCTTAAAAAATGGTCCTACAGAGCCCCCGAAAACGGATTTTACAAGAGTAAAAAATTGAAGGCAATTATCCTAAAAAAACAGGTTATTGCGCGCACGCACGTGGACTTTGAGAGTTTTCAACCATCGGCACGGTTGCGTGGGATACGTACACAGTTCCCATACAAATCTGAGCCCTCTTGAGTGGCTACACCTGAGGTTACGGTCGGCGCAATTAGGGTGACACGCCAGGCGCGTCTCTGGGGCTGTGCGTTACATACATCGCCGATGCGTCAGACGCGTCGCTGGGTCTATACGGGTTAAACTTTTGTTTAAATTTCAGAACAATTTCGGAGTGATATATGGATTTTGCCAATTCATATTTCTAGTGGTATTTATCATGTCTTGCATCTAACTGTACTGCCAATACATATAGCGACTTCCGCTAGATCTAGACCTTTACTTTGATCTAGCAGCAATGACTTACATTATATGACTTGGCAAAATCCATATAATATCACTTCGAAATTGTTCTGAAATTTCAAAACAAGTTTAAATACAAACCGCTAGGGTTTGTATTTAAACTTGTTTTGAAATTTCAGAACAATTTCGAAGTGATATATGGATTTTGCCAAGTCATATTTCTAGTGGTATTTATCATGTCTTACATCTAACAATATATGCTAGCGGATTTAACTTCAATTGGTAACCCTCCCGCTCGAGTCGGCTCGAAGAAAATCGGTAATGGTGGCACTTTAGTAAACAGGTGATAAACAAAACCGCATGCGTATCGGTTTGGTGTATCTGTATTATTGTAAGTTAGCTACCTACTATTTTTTATAAGATATAGTAAGTAATGATAAGTAAATTATTATATATCGGCAATTTTTTTTTTTTTTTTTTTTTTTTTGAAAGTCATGAACAACTTTACTTTATTTATATATATATATATCCCATGGCCTGTTCGGTTATTGGCGAGGTTCGGATAATGACAGGTCGGATATGGGAGTGATTACTGTATCTCCAAAATGAACTGCTCATCTGATGTGATATAATGAAATTGTTGAAGTTATGACAAAGTGAGTGTTGAACAAAATGAGAATAATGGTTACATACTGTATTACACTAGTACTAATTTACATATTCTTCCCAGGTGACTATGATGGGCGGTCCATCCCATTCCTGGCAGTAGATACCTCCCAGCCTCCCCCTGGGTACATGCCCCAGGGACCTTTCATGGCGGCCATCCCACCACCGGCCCCCATGGCCCCCATGGCCCCCATGGCCCCCATGGCCCCCATGGCCCCCATGGCTGTGCCCCCACCCTCTCTCGACTACCCCCCAGTACAACACCCACCACCCCCAGACCAGCCTAAGAGTCCCAGGGAGGAGGGAGAACACTCTGACGACAGTGATGATGTCAAGGAAATGTATGGGTACATGACATAATAGTATACCTTTACTTTCAGTTTATTTTAATCATATATTTTACTGTAGTTATATTGATGGTGTGCTAGTTAATATTACCCATCATTCACTCACATTAAGGTAATACAACCCTCTATCTAGTGAAGCTCTGTGTAAGGTCACAAGCACAAATAGTTTTCCATTACCTTTGAATATGCTTGGGTGGCTAACCAGGTAGCCCAAAATTGTGGGTTCGGTCAGCATTGTGGCACGTACGTAGCGGCAACTGTGGCATACACCACTGTTAATCACAACAACAACTGGCTCATGTCAATCCCAGGCTTTCAGCATGCTAACTGTCCTTCAGAGCAATAAGACTGCCCCCTAGAGAACTACTGTGGGATGCACACAGGCTGAGCCATGCTATCATGGATGTAGACCCGGCAAGAATTATGCCTGGCCCTCCTTGCCATGAGGAATGATCGAAGCGGCAATAGTGTGCGTCTCTTTGTGTGTTTGTGAACCTGAACCAATAGACCTGCCGAGTTTTTAGTTTGAAACCGTTACTTTGTTCACCCATACATTAGCAGCTCTTTCAAACTGACAACTCAGCGAGTCTGCTGGTTCTGAACTTCAGGTAGAATCATGTTCACACTAATGTATTCAAGACTTGGCACTGATTATACCCCATGGCAGGTTGTGCCTGACATAATTCTTGCCAGATGTACGGTCGCGCTAATAAGTCATGCCCCAGCTGTCATTACGTTTGGCTTGCTTTGTGCTCTATTAATGTCTTTCAGATGTTGAATAGGGTGGGTAAGTGTAGGAACATGTTTTTATGTTTTACTCGGTATGAAGAAATGAAGCATAGATATTGCTGATACCAATTATTGATCAATACATACTTGGTGCCGAGACATCACTTATTAGCGCGACTGTACAGTGGTTCCTTGGGTAACACAACTATACCTGAGGGACCACTGTAGACCTTTAAATCTTAAGTAAGTAATATTCCCCAGAGAGATGTGTAACATTTGCATTACAGTACTCAGAAACTAGACATTAAAAATCAAATTAATAAAATAGTATGTACTGTATGTATATACAGTAGTTAGGCACATACCCTATAGCTGGGGGTGGCCAACTCGAGACAGACACTGAAGAGAAACAACACTTATAGTTCCAATTTTTAGGGTCCGGAACCACTTTCGCGTTCCCTCGCCCTTTTCTCTGTCTCGTCTAGTTGGTGAATATAACTATATAATAGGAAAGAATAAATACCTTTTGGTATTCTTGAGTTTCATGTAATAACTGATTAAAATAGGTTGATGTAAATACTGCTTCATGGCAACTCCAGGTTATCATTGCACAGACTCGGTCATGATATCTCAAAGGGGTCTTAACTAACTAAATTGTACAATACTACTATTTTGCAAACTGACACTGGTTTCTATATACCGGTACTGTATTTATATATACACCTCGTCAATCTTATATACAGTAAAAGTTCGTTAATCCGACGACCGATGATTCGAATCTCCCAATAGTCCAAATTTTTCATGTTGAGGCCAAATCCGAATTCACCCGATGGTCCGAATTTCAAGAAGTCCCAAAGTCCCCTTTTTGAGGCATTAGTCCACTCAAATGACACATAATGGAGCACACACATATCATATGTTCATGAATTCACTTTAAAAGTTTACCATTGTCATTGTAGCCTATTACCTACTTCAAAACATTCAGATTAATGGTCAAAGGAAGCTACTGATATAAACGTAAACACCTTCTTCTTCTTCTTCTTCCACATCGTCTGCTAGAGAGTTTGTTTTGCTCTTGAACGTATCCTTGGTACGCTCCAATGCGCTACTGGCTTGCACCGCATTTTCTGCAAGCGCATTCAGTCTTGAGCTTGAAAACGCACCTTTGGACGTTCCGATACGCTACTATTTATAGTTCAGTGATCGGAGCATCCCAAGGGTGCTTTCAAGACAACAAGACAAGGGTGCTTTCAATACAATATAATATAACAGAGCATGTCACAAAAGGAAAATTACAAGAACCTCTCAGGGAAGTGCCGTTGTTAAGGCATTACTTCCCGAACCACATCTGATCTGATCTTCAAGAGCAAGACAAACTCGCTAGTAGACGGAAGAAGAAGAAGACGATGCGGACATATGGTGTACGTTTATATCAGCAGATTCCTTTGACCATTAACCCTCCAGCCCCGGCTATGTATTATATATATATTCCTCGAAACCCGGGTGTTTTGGCCGAAAAACGTCTAGGCTAGGCTACCGTATATTCGTTAATCAGACTGCTTCCCGCATTCCCGCGCATCCTCAAGCGTAGCTGTGTTATTTACCTGTAGAATGGCATTAAGTAGAGCTCTCTAAGTCAACTGGTTGAGCTGTGATGATGATTTCATTGGAGATAACTTTATGGCCAAAACAGCCACTTTATACCACTTTTCGATACTTAACAACAACATACAGGCACACACGAACAAGCGACGCTCTCCTTCTTGTGGCCGGAGATGCGGGGCGTCGGTCCAGCCGGCTGTTGTTTACATGCGTCGGACCGACGCCTCGCACACGAAGCTCACAGGCTTTCAACCACTGGGCGTTCAAGAGGCCTTCCGGGTACCTGTTATATGCTTTTTTATGGGCGTTCAAGAGCCCTTCCGTGGTGAGAGGGTTAATCTGAATGTTTTGAAGTAGGTAATAGGCTACAATGACAATGGTAAACTTTTGAAGTGATTTCATGAACATATGATATGTGTGTGTGCACCATTGTGTCATTTGGGTGGCCTAATGCCTCAATGTTTTCATCATACACAGGTTCATAGGGGTAAAGTCCGATAATCCGAAAAATCCACTAATCCGAACGAGGGCCGGTCCGCTGCCCTTCGGATTAACGGAAGTTTACTGTATACAGTCGCACATCATCTACTGGTACCATTTTATAACCGCTCTCTCTGTTTCTCCTTCAGTCACCTAGAAGAACGAGACGGTGAGCGTCAGCATCGCAGTCGTTCTCGCTCCCGCTCTAGATCTTCTCGGCGCAGGAGACGGGGTAGCCGCTCTAAGACTCGGTCCAGGTCACGCTCTAGGCACCGCAGGTCAAGGTCCAGGTCCAGAGGGCGCAGGTCATCTTCTAGGTCACGAAGGAGAAGGTCAGTGTCCGACACTAATATATTATTGTGCATTTTTGAATGATATCGAGGAGCAAACAAGATTTTCTTTTACATACAGTATGAAAGGATTTTTTTTTTTTTTTTTTTTTTTTTTTTTTTGGGCCAAACTAAAAATTCTGTTAATGCATTACTGTAGTTAGTTATGTAGAGCAGATTAACCAGACCACTGAGCTCCATACGGAACTCTCATAGGTCTGGCTTAAGGCCTTAGTTAGTTAGTTATGAAGAGCAGATTAACCAGACCACTGAGCTCCATACGGAACTCTCATAAGTCTGGCTTGTATTTCACCAAAAATTTACTATAGATACATTTTGACTTAATTAGTACTGTAAAAAAAAATCCTGTTCAAAGTATTCAGTATGATGAGTAGAAACCCTCCCTTTCAGACTAATCATAAGGGTAGACCGTATTTGTGAGTGCTAAATTTCTGTTACTGTGAAATGATTCGGTCTTTCAGACTAATATTTTGTCTTTTTACCTTTCAAACTTTATCAAAAGACCGGAGTGATCAATTTTAGAAACACAACAACTTAACTGATATGCCTGCCAAACTCAGTAAGCAAAACAATAAGAATAATTGCAATATAAATATTGAGAGATAACTAGATAGAATCGCTGTGCGTTAAAAATTAATTTGTGTAATACAAAATATATAAGAATATATGAGGACACAAGCCGCACATGGACAGCGTAGAGGTCCTTGATCTGGGTATTGAGTACTGGTATGCAAAAAATGTTCTCTATATGGATGCAGTTATTTAAATTTTCTTTTGGGCTTTATCTATAAAAAGAGAGTTCTTCCCCGACCGTGTCCATCTTAGCCAAAAGTGGTGAACCCCCACTTTCCCTCCACAGAAACTTAGTTATAATGCGTTATGCTCTATAGATCCAATTTAGTGACTCTCCCACCAATTTCCTTTTCCACGACATAGATGTTTCTGCTTTAAATTCACGTTTCCATTGCTTCCCTCGCCGTGCTACCCTCCTTCTCCATTCCACTGGTCTTGATTTTAATGTCTCCCCTCACATATTCTTTTATTTAATAATTTTCATTTTAGTAAGCGTTGTTTCCACATAGCGATTTTTATAATTTAATTTGACTTTATATTGTCCTTGTCCCAATTTTGGTTTGTTTAGTTTGCAAGTTTTACATTTTAATAGATCGTCCTCCCCCTTGGACTATCTCCCTCCCCAGTGTCTGCATACACCTGTCCTATTTGTTTATTTTGCAAGTTTTACATTATAAAGTATCCGTTTGTACCAAGCCACCATCATCAGCACGCCCTTGAACACATACGCCGTAAAGGCCCCCATTTTGCCATTTACACTGATGGATCCAAGTCTACTTCTGGTTTTGGGCTTGCTGCTGTCTCCCACACCACCACCCTTCAATTTTCCCTCCCACGACATGCATCAATATCATGGCAGACTCTTTGGGAGGCTAATCCTTGTACTAATAAACTTTGTGCCATTAACACTCAAGCCACGGTGACCGTCATTTGACAGGCGAGAGATAAATGGCCTATCCTCCTGTACCCTTCATATGATGGGCGGCATTCTGAGCACATTAGGGGCTCTGAGAGAGAGTCCGCGCGTTGGGAGGATGATAGGCGGGCTCTGACCGCTCGGAACGACCGTCGCCACCCTACACACAACCGTCCTCGCGAGACAAGGAAAAAAATTAGGAAATTACCTTATTTAGGGTATTTTCACCTCCGGTTGCGCGATCGCTACAGGATAACCCGTGGTCGTAAAAGGATGATTCAGGTGTCATTGGAAAGCTCTATTATCGCCCTTTCACAGATACATAATTGTATTATGCTCTGGCTCTTGTTTATGCATGAAAAAAAGCATAGAATGAAGCATAGCCTGGCAGCTAGGTCATGTCAACAAACGGCCCCGTCCTAAAGGGGTTAAACCTACTGTGCGCCCCTGGCCCTCCTCCTTTCAGTCTCCAGGACGTGAAGAGGCACTGTTAACGAGACTCCGAATAGGTCATTCCCGTCTAACCCATGGCTACTTAATATCCACCCCTCATGATCCGTCCCCTGAGTGCACCACTTGTCGTACTCCCCTCACTGTTCATCACATCTTTAGTAACTGCCCTGCTTATTCCCATTATCGTACTGCTTACTTTGGTAATAAATCCCTTGCTGACATTCTATCTGACTCTGACTTTTTCCTTGTTTCCTATCATTCGATATCTACGCCATTTTAACCTCAATATGATCTAATCCTTCGGGTCAGCCCTGTGAGAGTCTTGTTCTAGACTTAGTGGTCTGGTTAATCAAACTTTTAAATAATTAATCTAAAAAGAGTTATAAAATGTAAATTCCAGTACTGTAGGCTGTAGAAAAATAGGTTTTGATACCGTGATGGGAGAAGGGGAGTGCAGCCGATGACTGGAAGACTGGCATAATAGTCCCCCTATATAAGGGCAAAGGGGAAAGAGGAGTGTGTGGTAACCACCGAGGAATATGTCTTCTAAGCATAGTAGGGAAGGTATACAGTAGGGTAGTGATTGAGAGAGTGAGAGTGAGAACGGAGAAATGGATAGGCGACGAGCAGGGAGGTTTTAGGAAGGGAAGAGGATGTGTAGATCAGATTTTTACCTTGAATTGTGTTGTGGCGAAATATCTGGAGAAGAAACAAAAGGTGTATGTTGCTTTTATGGACTTGGAGAAGGCCTATGACAGAGTGGATAGAGAAGGTTTGTGGAAAGTACTTAGAATATACGGAGTAGATGGCAAGTTGCTGAAAGCAGTGAAGAGCATGTATGAGGGTGCAAAGGCGGCAGTATGTGTGGAGAGTGAGCAGAGCGAGTTCTTTGACCTGAATGTTGGTTTGAAACAGGGGTATGTGATGTCCCCATGGTTGTTTACTGTATATATGGATGGAGTCATGAAAGAAATACTATCAAGAGCAGTGGATGTTGGTGTATCGCTGAAAAGGGAGGGAAATGAGTGGAAGCTGCCTATACTGCTGTTTGCGGATTATACAGTTCTGATGAGTGATAATGAATGGGAGTTGCAGGGTCTGGTAAATGAGTTTGGAACAGTGTGCGAAAAACGGAATTTGAAGGTAAATGCGGGGAAGAGCAAGGTTATGGTCTTCGAAAGGGGTGAAGTCACAGAGTGTGAGGTGAAGCTGAACGGTCAGGCTATGGAGATCGTCAACTCTTTTAAGTATCTGGGCAGTGTGTTGAGTAAAGATGGGACTATGGATGAAGAAGTGCGGGAGAGGGTACAACAGGGGAAGAGGGTTGTAGGAATGCTGAAAGCAGTAACAAGAAATAGGGTGGTCAGTATGGAAGTGAAGAAGTCCTTGCATGACAGTGCGGAGTTACATGGAGGGATAGACAGACTAATGAAGAAGTAAGAAGGAGGTGTGGTGTGGAGGTAGATGTGCTGGAAAGTGTGAAAAGGAACAACTTGAGATGGTTCGGCCATATGGAACGTATGGAAAGCGAGAGAATGACTAAGAGGGTGTACGAGAGCGAGGTGGAGGGACAGAGAGGGAGAAGTAGACCGAAGGAGAGGTGGAAGGATGGAGTGAGGAAGTATATGAACGAAGGCGGTGCTGGTTGGGGGGAGGGGCGTCGACTGACTGGGGACAGAGGTGCATGGGGGCGGTTCGTTCGTGGCCACCCCTTCGGGGATCACGGCGTCAGGCTATAGATAGATAGATACCGTAGTACTCTATACTCCTATAGTCTGACCCATGAACTGTGCGAAATAAAAGGTTGAGTTGAGGAGGGGGGGATAATGGGGGCAGGAGTGAAGGATGTGGTATGGAGAGATGCTACTACTTTCTATGTGTCGCCCAATTTTGAGACATTTCCCATCACTTGCACAGTATTTGAAAGGTTTTTACATGTTTGAATAACATGCTTACGTAAGGACCGTCGTAGTTCCTGGGTTGATACTGTAGTACTCTATAATCTGTTTTATTCCAGTTGAGGGTTTTAATCTCTTAGCAGTGAATTTATCAATAGTTACTGGAAAAATACGAAACTATGTCTCTTCATTATAATAAGGTCAAGTTCTTATAATCAACAAATCTTACTTCAAAATCTTTATAATAGCCAAATTCAAAATCAAACTTGCAAAATAAACAAGCAAAAACAAGGGACGACACAAGATAAAGATACAAGATGTTTTCAAAATCATTGTGGAAAAAACGATTTAGCAAAATAAAATTTTGAAATAAAATAACACAAAACCATCACGTAGAATGTACATCACTATACAGTACTGTACATTAAAATGTAAAACTTGCAAACTAAACAAACCAAAATTGGGACAAGGACAATACAAAGCCAAACCAAATTATCAAAATCGCTATGTGGAAACAACGCTCACTAAAATGAAAATTATTAAATAAAAGAACACAATCCACCACACAGGGAGCACACCACTACATGAGCAAGCTAATCCGTTTCCCAAGCAAACCAATCGCACATACAACAACGCACCATCGTCACGCCAAAGGAAGCAGTCAAGTTTGGGAAGTCCGGGACGTTCTGGCAAATTTTACTAAACTCTGCATGAATAAAGAAACTACATGTTAAATGTCAAAATATTATTTAAAATCAAATTTGCAACATGACAAGACATTAACAATAGTACAAAATACAAATATTGATAAGATATCTATACTATTACAAAATAATATATAAAATACAGTACAGCACTCACTAACGATAGTGCTATCGGGTAGGTACCTGTAAGCATAGCATGCCTCAAGTGACCCCTATCAATAACTACCCTACAAATAACCTACATTTATAGCACAAATAAACTAAGGAAATCGCAAAAGTAAGCAATTGATACTATCGACAATGAATACATATAATATAAAGACAAATAATTGCAAAATATGAAGTAACAACAGATTTAAACAAAGAGTACTCTTTTAACAAGAACAATAAATTTAAAAAATCATCAATATTAATATTAATAATAATAATAATAATAGAAAAAGATAAACAATAAATACAGACAAAAAGTAAGCAGAGGTTATACAAGAAACTTCAAGTTAAAAATGCTTGATTAAAATTATTGATGTCAAATTTTAGAATACAGTCACAATAATTGACCCTAAAAAGATTAAATTTATGGAACAATTTACTTGCCTCAAAACCTCTGTCCACTAAGAGTCTGTATAGTAACCTAGCTCTAGCCCAAAAGTCATCTACTTTAGTGCAGATTTTACAAAATCTTATTAATTGGGAATAAAAACAATTATAAGTTATTTTACTATCGATATTACTACTAGGGAAAGGAAAGTTTATTACGTTAAAATTAAAATCATCAACTTTGTGATATACTTTAAGTATGCACTGTTCATTAACAATCTCTATATTTATATCAAGAAAATTTTCAACTTTATAATTTACGTTACATTGTGTGAGGGGAATAGGGTAAATAAGTTTAGCAACTTGATTAAAATTTAACAAATTGCAAACAAGAATATCATCAATATATCTACTATTATTACTTAACAGTTTAGCAAGTGCTAATTTTTCTGGAATTTTATTTTTCTTGCTACTGTCAACTAAGTCTTTTATATATTTAAATTCTAAAGCAAGCAAGAATAAGTCTGCAATTAAAGGGCTAGCATTTCCACCCATAGGAATTCCTAATATTTGTTTGAAAATGTACGGCCCGAATCTAACATAAGTATTGAAAAGGAGGAATTTAAGGGCATCTTTAAGTTTAGTTCTATCAAAATATACAGAACTAGTGGGAGTAGAGCTAAGTGATGCATATGAGTAAGTGAATTTGTTTCCCAAGCAAATTAGTCGCACATATATTAACATACTCTCGTCTTATTCAAGGAATTAATCAATTTGGGAAGTTCAAGACATTCTGGTAAATTCTTTTAATTTCTGTATGAATATAGCAACTACAAATTATCAATTTGACTAAGATATTAACAATAGTACAAAATGCATAGCCTACAGCACTCACAAACGATAGTGCTATCGGGAAGATTGCAATTTACCTTCAGCTAAGATAAAACAGAATAGGCCCTGTTTCTTTTCAGCTGACGATAAATTGAATCCCTTAGTAGCTATTTTCTCGATACTTAAGGGAAAATTATGAAACTACAATGTCTCCGCATCATATCAAGACCAAGTTTAAATAATTTGCACCATATTTCAGTACATCTTCCAAATAACTGAGAAATCTTGATGGGAAGTTTGCAATTTACCGTTAGTTGAAAAGAAACAGACTACAGTATAGTCAAAATTGTGCGTACATATGTGTAAAAATTACCAGAACGTCCCGGACTTCCTAAATTGACTAATTCCTTGAACGTGAAAATAATAATAAGTACATGCTAAGATTGGTATGCAGGATTCGAAACTGCATAATAAATCGTAGGCTTGTGCAACATTCTTTAACTGTCTGGTGATGGGCTGGTCTATCAGAATGAGAGTTGAGCGTTCTCTGCCATACCCATAGCTTACTCTGACTGTTCCTTTTACTTACATATTTTCTAGATCTCAAGTCTCTTGCGTGGATTGACCTCCTAATCTACCAAGATTGGAAGCCAAAGCGTCACATCTTTCCTTTGCCCCTCAACTTTCTCTTCATAATTGCTGAGAGGCACAGGGCCCTGGGTGGGGCTTTGGTTTCCCGGGCGTTTCCGCACCCTCCTCAGCTCCCCGCCATGGGGAGTGGCTTCGGTCACCCAGGCTTTATTGTGGTCGGCAGAGAGGGTTCTGTGGGGGCGCTCGGTTACGGCCTTGGCCTTGCTCGGGGCCTTGGGGCTGTTCGGCCAGGCAGCTTGGGGGAAAACAACAACAACAACAACAACTGTCTTCGTGGTGCAATACATAAGGTGTTGATTTTCGGTGTGAGCGTCCTGGGTTCGAATCCCCGGACTGCCACATGTGTTTGTTAATTTCATTAATCGAGTGTAGGAGTAAAGTTGGTTAGTGGAGAGAACATAATAAATAGTGCGATGTTGTTGTTGTTGTTGTTGCTGTTCCTCAGGCTGTCTGGCCCAGCAGCCCCAAGGTCCCGAGCAAGGCCAAGGCCATTACTGAGCGCCCCCACAGAACCCTCCCAGCTTACCACTAATAATGCCCAGGTGACCGAAGCCACTCAAAGGCGGGGAGCTGAGGAGGGTGCGGAAACGCCCGGGAAACAAAAGCCCCATCCAAGGCCCTGTGCCCCTCAGCAATTATAAAGGGAAAGTTGAGGGGCAAAGGAAAAATGTGACGCTTTGGCTCCCAATCTGCCAGGGTTGGCAGTAGGGAGGTCAATCCACGGAAAAGACGCCGTCACTTGAGATCTAGAAAATATATAAGTAAAAGCATAGACTCCTCTACATAAGGGGTCTATGAGTAAAAGGAACAGTCAGAGTAAGCTATGGGTATGGCAGAGAACGCTCAACTCTCATTCTGATAGACCAGCCCATCACCAGATAGTGCGATGTTATGTGTGCGGTTAGTTTGCTTGGGAAACAGATTAACTTGCTCATGTAGTACACCCTATGTGGTGAATTGTCTTCTTTTATTTTATAAATTTTATTTTAGTAAGCGTTGTTCCCACATAGCGATTTTGATAAGTTATTTTGCCTTTATATTGTCTCTGTCCAAGTTTTGGTTTGTTTAGTTTGCAAGTTTTACATTTTAACTGTGCATGTATTTAGATTTATTCTTTCTTTCCCCAGATCAAGGTCAAGAGACAGGGACCGTGAGAGGGATCGCAGGGATCGCGGCGACCGTGACAGGGATCGTGAGAGGGACCGGGATCGCGAGAAGGAGCCGCGCAAGGAGGAGAAGCTAGACCCGGAGAAGGAGCGTGAGAGGGAAAGGGAGCGAGAGAAGGAGAGAGAGAGGAAGAAGCGAGGTCTCCCGCCTGTTAAGAAGGAACAACTTAGTGTGTGCTCTACTACGCTTTGGGTTGGACACTTGTCCAAGGTATTATATCAGTAGTTTGTTGATATTTCCTAGGATCATTTCAGCTTCAATAGCTTCTTCACTTATTATTATATCACCGTTATAATAATAATAATAATAATAATTATAACTATAATAGTTATAATACGGCTGGTCCTATCCAGAGTGAGGTTTGGCATCTACTCAACCTTAGCCGTTTCTCTCTGTCTCTTTTACTGTTCTATTTTTCCTTCTGGGGGCTGGAGGCTAGGAATCCTCCTCCCCTTGTAAAATCTCCTACTCAACGAAACAGAAAGGGGCGAGGGAACGCGAAAGTGGTTCCGGACCCTAAGAATTGGAACTTTAAAGGGTTCTGTTCGAGCTCTGTCTCGAGTCAGCCAACCTCAGCAATGAGGTATGTGCCTGAGTATATACATACATAATAATAATCTAGTTCTTTGTTTCTCGAAAGCGCAAGTTCTTTCAGTGGAATTCACTAGCGCTTGGAATACATTACAGCCTAATAAATTTAAATGTGGCTTTGTACGTATGTATAAGCTGCAACCATGGACATGGCAGCAGCTATAGCCTATAATTATTTGTCACTGTGCCACTTGCTAAGTCATAACTTTCTGGAAGGGATAAGTCTTACGCTATCCCTTAAAAGATTCAGTGGAGTTCAACTGTCTTATTGATAGCGACAATTTGTTATTCAACCTAGGAGCCACATAAGAAAAGAACCAATCAGAGAAAGGAAACTGCATTATCTAATTGACATACTGAGTAAAGATATGATAAAAAGTGTGCTTGTTTGACCAACATTTCCCATCTTGTCTCCCAGCTGGTGCATCAAGAGGAACTGAGCGACACGTTTGGGGAGTACGGTGATATAGTGTCCATCGACCTGATCCCTCCCCGTGGCTGTGCCTTTATCTGCATGAACCGACGACAGGATGCTTCTAGGGCACTCTCCAAGCTCAAGAACCACAAGATGCATGTAAGTAGCTACAGTAAAATCTTGCCCATCCAAACTAATTGGGGGAGAACCCTGTCTGGATCTGCCAAAAGTCCGGATATATATTCAGCATCCAGACAAATCCGGATGGCTGAAACATGAGTCCGGATATCTAACTTAAACAACCAGACTTAGGTTTCAGCCATCCAGACAAATATGGATGGCCGAGTGCTGACATACAAGTCTGGATATCAAACTCCGATATACAGCCCTTTCTGAAACTGATTACAATGTTCCCCAGTATACACTGACTCAAAGCTTGTAATTGCTAAGTATCGCCTTACGAGCGGGCCCGTAAGGAATTTCTACTACCCGCCAAGCGGGTGGTTTTACCCTAAATGGCCTTGTTTCCGTGCTCTTTTTCATGCATAAACAAGAGCCAGAGCGTAATACAATTATGTATCCCTGAAAGGGCGTTAATTCAGCTTTCCAATGACACCAGAACCATCCTCCTACAACCACTCGTTCTCTTGCAACGATCGTGCAAGACGAAGGTAAAATCCCTAAAATACGGTAATTTCTTGACATAATACCCTGTGTAGTGAGGGAGGGAGGGTGGATGTGTGTGGAGTAAACGTCAGTAGGCCCGCAGGACCCGTGGCGAACAGTCAGAGCCCGACCTACGCTCCGCCCACCGCTCGTCTCTCTCTCAGAGGCAATATTGCTCCAAAATTGCACACTGACTAAAGTCGGGCCCCGCTCTTTGGGCAGGTGTTCTCTATACGGACTTAAGTCGGGCCCCGCTAATAAGGGGGTATACTGAAGATATACTGTATATGAAACTCGATTGTACATAGTAGACCTAGGCCTATGTTTTTTTTTTTTTTTTCAAAGTACGGTAGCCTATGCGCAGTTGCGCACCAGTAAACAGTCTCTTTATTAACCCCTTATTGGCGGCGCTCGACTTAAGTCGTGCACCAATTTGCAGCATGTTAGAAGCATCATTAAGGCTTTTAAAGGGTTAAAATCGAGTGCAAATGTCCGGGAGCACAGCGGGCCAGACAGCCGACTCCCAGGGCTTACCGCTGCCCATTAACTCATGTTCCCTGTGTTCTCGAGAGGCCGGCAGTGTAGCCAGTAGTGAGCATAGCTGGGAAAAATATACCGATATATGCTAAACTCCCATGTTCGTGGCATCACTGCAAGAGCACCACGAGTGCTACATACTGGTGGTACATAATAAATTGTCAATATTGAGCTTTTATATATTATTGTATTTGATAGGCATCAATATTGACAATATATGCTTTTATATATTATTGTATTCTATAGGAATCAATATTGACAATATATGACTAATAGTATCTCCCAAAATAATTAAAAATGTACCAGCGGTCTCTGACTCTCTATTTACTACAGTGTCGTACATCGAGAATGCGTGATCGTGAATCTCGTAAGGTTGTGAGCTTAAAATTACTTGAATAGGGGATAATAAAGCTTGTTTGATAGTGTTGGTGGCATAAACTCTATTGAAAAGAGGGACTTTGTGGAGGGGCTGTATTATAAAGAACAATGTACAGTAATTGGGATAATAGGCACCGCCTGTACCAAACGCAGTATGTAAACAAGACGCTCGGTGACTTGTATTCGTCTCTCGTTTCCGGATGGATTTTTTTTTTTTTTCCCAAGCCATCCAGACAAGTTTGGTTGGCTGAAACATGAGTCTGGTTTGAAATGCTTGTCCGAATCTCTTGGGTTTCTGGATCTGAGAGCACCAGATCGGCGGGGTTCTACTGTATTTCGGTTTACTTAATTAACAATACCGGTATGTATATTTCTAATGAATTTTGAATTACCCTGTCGAGCCACTCCCTCTTTCCCAAGGACTCCCTCATCTACTCCAGACTTTCCTATCATGTTTCAAAAATCAACTTCTCCTTTCATCTTAGTTTCATTCAGTGGAAGCACATCATACTTCGATAGCCTACTAGGGAAAGGAAATTTTATTACGTTAAAATTAAAATAGTCAACAAGGCACAACACATGCCTTCTGTGTGTCGTAAGAGGCGACTCAAGAGGTTGGGTCGGTGGGCTTGCGACCCCACCCGGAAAAAATATCTAAGCAAAGAAAAACGAACGAACAGCCTCGGATGCGGCCGGAACCAACGTTGACGAACCACGACCGACTAAGGACATACCTTCGGACATTCTGAGAATGGCTACGTGGAATGTTAGTGGCATGAATGACGGCACAAAAGAGAGAGAGGTTCTGGAAATGTTAGTGAATGCCAGGCTGGATGTATGTGGAATGACAGAGACCAAATGGAAAGGTTCAGATGTGGGAGTGTGGAATGGGTGTGTGTGCTGGAGTGAGTGAAGGAACAGCGAGAGAAGGTGCATGTTTGTTTGTAAGTAGCAAATGGAAGGAATGTGTAAAAGAGTATGGGTCTGTGGGTTCAAGGATTGTGTGGGTGAGAATGAAAGTAGGAATACAAACGTGGGTGATTGTATGCGTGTATGCCCCGACAGAGGATATACTTGAAAGAAAGAAAGAGGAGTTCTGGATGAATGTGGAGGCGTGCCTGGAGAAGTTTGACAAGAACGAAAGAATATTTCTGATTGGGGATATGAATGGTAAGGTGGGTGATAGGAAAGTTGAGGGAGTGGTGGGTACCATCAGAGGTGAATGGGAATGGTAGTGCACTTGTGGACGTATGTGTGGGGAGGAGGCTGTGGATAGCCAACACCTTCTTCCGACACAGAATGATCCACAGGTACACGTGGAAACGGATGTTGACGATGAAGGATGAGACAGTGGTGGAACGAAAGTCATTGATTGATTATGTATGTGTGGATGAACGAATGAAGAAATCTGTGATGGATGCTAGGGTGTATAGGGGTATTGGAGGGGGTCTGTCTGATCATTATGTAGTGGTAGCTAAGGTTAGGATACAAAAGAAGTGGGTGAGGAGAGCTGGAGGGAGGCGAGAGGAGGGTGGAGAGGTTGCAGGAGGAGGAAGTCAGGGAGGAGTACAGGAGAGCAGTGGAAAGACGACTAGGTGGGTTCGACCTGGAAGTTATGGAGGAAGTGGAGGAGATGAGTAAGGTGTTTAAGGATGAGATCTGTGCAGCATGTGAGGAGGTGTGTGGAGTGAGGAGAAGAGAGGGAGGGGAGTGAAAGGTACAGCATGGTGGACAGAAGAGGTAAGAATAGCTGTGGAAGAAAAGAAGAAAGCATATAGAGAGTGGTTGGGTAGTAGAGGGAATGAAGATTTCGAGAGACAGAAACGAGCGAGGTACGTGGAGAGTGAGAGGGTGGTGAAGAGAGTAGTGAAGGAAAGTAAGAGAAGAGTAGATGAGGAATTTGGAAGGAATCTGAGTGTAAAATGGAGGGAGAGTAAGAAACTGTTCTGGAAAGAAGTCAAGAAAGTTAGGGAAGGTAGCAAGGGAAACCGTAAGGGCGTGAAAGATAAGAATGGGAGAATGCTAGCCGAGAAGCAAGAGAGAGTCAAAAGATGGAGGGAGTACTTCAGTGAGTTGCTAAATGTAAGGAATGAAGAGCCAGCAAACATAGCTGGATATGGTATGGGAGGGAGAAGTAGTGGAGGAGGAGGTGGGGATCAGGTGGTCAGAAGTGTGGGAAGCCATGAAAAGAGTGAAGTTGGAGAAAGCACCAGGAAGAGATGGAGTGTGTGGGGAAATGTTGAGGTATGATGGTGAGATAGTGATAAATGGGTATGGAAAATGTGCAAACTAGCATGGGAGAAGGGGAGTGCACCCGATGACTGGAAGACTGGCATAATAGTCCCCCTATATAAGGGCAAAGGGGAAAGAGGAGTGTGTGGTAACCACCGAGGAATATGTCTTCTAAGCGTAGTAGGGAAGGTATACAGTAGGGTAGTGATTGAGAGAGTGAGAGTGAGAACGGAGAAATGGATAGGCGACGAGCAGGGAGGTTTTTAGGAAGGGAAGAGGATGTGTAGATCAGATTTTTACCCTGAATTATGTTTTGGAGAAGTATCTGGAGAAGAAACAAAAGGTGTATGTTGCCTTTATGGACTTGGAGAAGGCCTATGACAGAGTGGATAGAGAAGGTTTGTGGAAAGTACTTAGAATATACGGAGTAGAGGGCAAGTTGCTGAAAGCAGTGAAGAGCATGTATGAGGGTGCAAAGGCGGCAGTACGTGTGGAGAGTGAGCAGAGCGAGTTCTTTGACCTGAATGTTGGTTTGAAACAGGGGTGTGTGATGTCCCTGTGGTTATTTACTGTATATATGGATGGAGTCATGAAAGAAATACTATCAAGAGCAGTGGATGTTGGTGTATGCTGAAAAGGGAGGGAATTGAGTGGAAGCTACCTATACTGCTGTTTGTGGATGATACAGTTCTGATGAGTGATAATGAATGGGAGTTGCAGGGTCTGGTAAATGAGTTTGGAACAGTGTACGAAAAACGGAATTTGAAAGTAAATGCGGGGAAGAGCAAGGTTATGGTCTTCGAAAGGGGTGAAGTCACAGAGTGTGAGGTGAAGCTGAACGGTCAGGCTATGGAGATCGTCAACTCTTTTAACCCTTGTCTAGCGGGGTGTTTTGGGCTCATTTGGGCATATTCAGGCCCTCCTGCATGATAAATCAAGCATCTGCATGAAAAAAAAAATATTTAGCAAAAAAATAGGCGCTAAACGCTTCAAAATGAGACCAGAACGAGCTACGTAGCACTCGTGGTTCTCTTGCAGTAGTGCCACGAACATGGGAGTTTAGCATATATCGGTATATTTTTCCCAGCTATGCTTACTACTGGCTACACTGCTGGCCTCTCGAGAACACAGGGAACATGAGTTAATGGGCGGCGGTAAGCCCTGGGAGTCGGCTGTCTGGCCCGCTGTGCTCCTGGCCATTTGCACTCGATTTTAACCCTTTAAAGGCTTAATAATGCTCCTAACTTGCTGCAAATTGGTGCACGACTTAAGTTGAGCGCCGCCAATAAGGGGTTAAGTATCTGGGCAGTGTGTTGAGTAAAGATGGGACTATGGATGAAGAAGTGCGGGAGAGGGTACAACAGGGGAAGAGGGTTGTAGGAACGCTAAAAGCAGTAACAAGAAATAGGGTGGTCAGTATGGAAATGAAAAAGTCCTTGCATGACAGTGTGGTAATCCCGACACTGACTTACGGAAGTGAAGCATGGACGTTGGTTGAGAGACTCAGACCAAGAGTGAGAGCAGTGGAAATGAATTACTTAAGGAGTGCGTGCGGAGTTACATGGAGGAATAGACAGACTAATGAGGAAGTAAGAAGGAGGTGTGGTGTGGAGGTAGATATGCTGGAAAGTGTGAAAAAGAACAACTTGAGATGGTTCGGCCATATGGAACGTATGGAAAGCGAGAGAATGACTAAGAGGGTGTATGAGAGCGAGGTGGAGGGACAGAGGGAGAGGTAGACCGAATGAGAGGTGGAAGGATGGAGTGAGGAAGTACATGAAATATTGCAAAGAAAAAGCAATACCATTCATTGATAACTGGGATAGTTTCTATGGGAGAGATGGGATGTACGCAAGGGATGGGGTTCATCTTTCACGGTTAGGGGTTTCTACATTAGCTAGTTCTTTAGATAGGGTGGTTGTGGGGTTTTGAACAGAAATATTGAGAGTGTAAATGAGAGGTTAAATGGAACAATTTTAGCGTCAGGCGAAAGCGATAAGGATATTCAGTCTCATGCTAAAAATGATGACTATAATGCAAATGATAGTAGTGATGGTGCAACGGAAGATGGAAATGTCGCTAAAAACAAAGGTAAATTAGGTATAAAGAAAAGAAGTAAATTGAGAGTATATTACACAAACTGTAGGAGTCTATGTAACAAAATGAACGAACTTAGAGCCCTTGTTAGCAAAGAAAATATAGACATAATAGCGCTAACTGAAACGTGGATTAATACAGAAACCAGGCATTTTTTAGCAGAATTTGATATACCAGGATATAGTTTGTTTAAATATGACCGAACAAGTAAGAGGGGTGGCGGTATAGCAGTGTTTGTCAGGAGTACATTAAAAAGCTGTATTAAATCAGGTATTAGACTAAATAACGATAATGAAAGTGTTTGGGTAGAGGTTAACGAAGGTAATGAGACCATAGTTATTGGAGTTATGTATAGACCGCCAAATATGAGTAGAAATGACGGAACGTCATTATGGGAGGAAATTAAAATGGCATCAAGGTTTAGCAATGTGTGCATTATGGGGGATTTTAATTTTCCGAATATAGATTGGCAGCATCAAATAGGAGACTCTGATTCTGAGGAGTTTATAGAGGTAGTACAAGATAGTTTTTTATTTCAATTCATAGATACGCCGACTAGAGGTAATAATATTCTCGATTTTGTTTTCAGTAACAATGAACATATGGTAAATAATGTAGAGATAGGGGACCACCTAGGAAATAGTGACCACAATTCTGTGTATTTTAATATACAATGGAAAGGTAATACCAGAGAGAATACAACATTAATACCTGACTTTAGAAAAGCCAATTATGGTGGGTTAAGAAGAGCCCTATTAGCGGACCCTATGGTCAAAAAATTAAGTCGATCCAGGTGTCCAAATGAGTGTACCCCTTCTCAGGCACCTGTCATCTTAAGTCAGGAAGAGACGTCAAGCTTGGTAGATACATACGATAATTTATCAAGTCAGTATTCAATGCACAAAATAAATACATCCCCAAAAGAAAATTTAGATCAACACAGAACCAACCCAAATGGATGAATAATAGACTATTAGATCTTCTAGGACAAAAGAGAGGAATATATAGAAAAATTAGAAAAGGCGAAATTCACCTACTTGCTTACTATCAGAATCTATCAAGACAGGTAAAAAAGGATATTAGGAAAGAAAAAAGAAATTATGAAATTAAGGTTGCCAATGACTCAAAAAATAATCCTAAAGCTTTTTACCAACTATATAAATTAAAATGTAAAACTTGCAAACTAAACAAACCAAAATTGGGACAAGGACAATATAAAGTCAAATTAAATTAAATCCAATTAAATCCAAGGTTAGAGATGTAATTGGTCCCCTTAAAACTTCGATAGGAGAAATGACAGAAAATGATTTAGAAATGTGCAGTACATTAAATAGTCAATTTCTTTCCGTTTTCACTAATGAAAATTTGGCACAGTTTCCAGAAGTCCGTAAGGTATATAGCGATAGTATAGAAAATAGGTTAAGTACGGTTACTATAAGTAGAAATGATGTGCTTAAGGAAATTGACAGACTGAAACCTCATAAATCGCCTGGTCCTGATGAGGTATATGCTAGAGTATTAAAAGAATGTAGGGATGAGTTAAGTTACCCATTAACATTTTTATTTAACAAGTCATTGGAGACAGGTATAGTTCCAGAAGCTTGGAAGCTTGCAAACGTAGTTCCGATCTTCAAAAAAGGTGACAAATCAATAGCATCCAATTACCGTCCCATTAGTCTTACATCAATCATAGGAAAGCTACTAGAGTCAATTATTGCTAGTAAAATTAGAAACCACTTAGATACATTTAATTTAATAAATTCTTCTCAGCATGGATTCACTCAGGGACGTTCTTGCCTTACTAATTTGCTTAGTTTTTTCTCAGAGGTATATGAAGCAGTAGATAATGACAAGTCATATGATATAATATATTTAGATTTCAGTAAAGCTTTCGACAGAGTCCCCCATGAGAGATTGATGAGAAAGGTTGAGGCGCATGGAATAGGTGGGGCGTTGTTGGGATGGATTAGGTCATGGCTAATTGGTAGGAAGCAGAGAGTCAGTATAAATGGTACGAAGTCAGAATGGGGAGCAGTCAAAAGTGGTGTCCCCCAGGGATCTGTATTAGGTCCTCTGTTGTTTGTTATATACATAAATGACCTTGATTTAGGTATAACTAGTAGGATAAGTAAATTTGCAGACGATACCAAAATGGGGAGAACAATTGATTCAGATAGAGATATAGAGTGCCTCCAAAGGGATCTAGATACCTTACACGAATGGTCAGTAAATTGGCAGATGAAGTTTAACATTGACAAATGCAAGGTATTAAAGATAGGGAAGATGCATACAAATGTTAAATATAAACTAGCTAATGTGGAATTAGAAAACTCGAATTGTGAGAAAGATCTAGGTGTGTTTGTTAGCAATGATTTGAAGCCTAGACAACAGTGTATAAGCGTTCGAAACAAGGCAAACAGGATTCTCGGGTTCATCTCAAGGAGTGTGAGTAACAGAACTGCTGATGTTATCTTAAAACTTTACTTGTCATTAGTGAGACCCCATATGGATTATGCTGTTCAATTTTGGTGTTCTTATTACAGAATGGACATAGATTCATTGGAGAGAGTACAACGTAGAATAACAAAAATGATCCATAATATTAGAAATCTTCCGTATAAAGAAAGGTTGAAGAAATTAGGCTTACATTCGTTAGAGAGACGCAGAGTTAGAGGGGATATGATAGAGGTGTTCAAGTGGGTTAGTGGGATTAACAAAGGGGACATGACAAATGTACTAAAGCTCAGTGATAGCGAAAGAACTCGTACCAATGGTTTCAAATTAGATAAATTTCGTTTCAGAAAAGATATAGGCAAATATTGGTTTGGTAACAGAGTTGTAGATGGGTGGAATGGACTACCAAGTGCTATAGTGGGATTAAAAACGATAGGGAGCTTTAAGATAAAATTGGATAAGCATATGGACGAGAAGGGTTGGGTGTGAAGGGGGATCAGCAGGGTTGGGCCAATCAGTGCTCTGCAGACCCCAGTAATCCTGCGTTAATCTCTAACCGTTTTGGTAAGATGATCCTCAGGGTATTAGAGTGTTGAGCCTATAATTGGGCTTTGTAATTGGGGTTGTGTGGGACAGGGATCTGCCTTGCTTAGGCCAATCGGCTTTCTGCAGACTCCCATTTTCTTATGTTCTTATGTTCTTATGAACGAAGGCGGTGCTGGTTGGGGGGAGGGGCGTCGACTGACTGGGGACAGAGGTGCATGGGGGCGGTTCGTTCGTGGCCACCCCTTCGGGAATCACGGCGTCAGGCAATAGATAGATAAAACATTGCACTTTAAGTGTGCACTGTTCATTATCAATATGTATATCTATAAACAAGGGGAGGTAGAGGGTTAGGAAGACCTCCATTAATCCTTTAGTTGCGGGTGACGTTCTGGAATGTCCTGGCAAGTTACAGCAATTTCCAGGCTTTAAAAGCCTGTAAAAACCGTAAAAATCGAGTGTCAGTGGGCGGGAGCGTGAGGGGCCCACCTCCGACCCTCAGAGCAGCGAGCGGCTCACTGAGGTTGACTGTGTCTCACAACAGTGTAGGCAAGCGAGCGAGTGCTACCAAATAGCGGGTTTCCCGCGTTTCACTGGCACCACTGCGGGTGAACCAAACCACGTACGGGGCCCGTTCTGGTCTCATTTTGAAGCTATTTTTGCCTCGTTTTCGGCAGAATACACTTCATTTAATGCAGATGCTTGATTTATCATTCAGGAGTGCCCGAATATGCCCTAAATAGCCCAAACATAGCTGCAGCCAATGGGTTTAGATAGAGAAACTGTAAGACATGCGTAGGAAGATAGAGGAATGACTATAGATCAGGCAAGAGAAGTGGTAATTCATAGGAATGAATGGAGAATGCTAGTGAATAAATAAGTGTAAACGCGGTCGTATGGGAGAGAGGGTCATGCACTATTTAGACTAGATAATAGTCCGTCAGGCGCCTGGCCCGGGGATCCGGTAGTAATGAAGGATACGCCTGGAAGCATGGTGGGCGGGCTTGTGGTGGCGGCGGCTTCGCTGCCAGTGTATACCAAAATCGTATATTAGAAATAACAGGCCTATGGGAATTAATTCAATTGGTTCCAGTCACTTTCCCAAAGTCTCTATTTGAGCGTTTAGCTACTTAACCCTTGGGATCCGGGGGGCCTCATATGAATTTTGGTATATTCAACTTCATAATTCAGTAGCTACTGATTGAGACCACCTAGAGCAGCCAATGTTTTTGCAAATTGTATAACATTTTGTTGTCTGTAGAATACCGTAGAGATGACGTCGCTACAACGCGTGGTTGCCGAGTTCTGATGATTATAGCGGCGAATTTTAGCCGACCATTTTGCCTCATATGAGGCCTCCCGGATTCCGAAGGTTAAGCCGACATTATTCCACCAACAAAAACATATTTGCGTGTCAGGCAGGCAATAACAGCATCAATAAGAATGTTTTGGACCTGCTACTGACCTATTTGAGTGTCAAGCACGCACGTCTATTATGTAATAGACGTGGTATATTGCGATTTTATGAAGGCCTTCGATAAGGTCCCACATAAAAGGTTAATAGAGAAAGTTAGAAGCTATAATATAGGGGAGAAATGTGTGAAATGGATAGAAGCCTTCCTGAAAGATCAGAGACAGAGGGTACTGGTGAATGGAATAGGCTCGGGTGGAGGGAAATTACAAGTGGGGTTCCTCAGGGATCTGTGTTGGGACCACTGCTGTTCGTTATATTTATCAACGACTTACCTGAAGTTATAACTAATGGAAGTGAGGTATACCTGTATGCAGATGACACTAAGCTGTATAGAAGAATGAGGAGTAAGGAAGATGTGGGTTTGCTTCAAGGTGATGTGGAGGGCATGAAGGGATGGTCTGAGCATTGGTTAATGCCTTTTCATCCAAAAAAAAGCAAGTACATGCGGATTGGGACAAGCAAGATAGACAAGGTAGGATACAGTATGTATGAAGCGATGGAGGAAGTGAATGCAGAAAAAGATATAGGAGTAGTGATAGACAATAAGTTAAATTTCTCAGAACATTTAGCGGAAAAGATAAACAAAGCCAATAGAATTGTAGGGCTGATAAGGAGGACATTTGTGTCACTTGACGAGGAAATCTTCAGGAATCTCTATACAGCGCTGGTTAGGCCGCACCTGGAATATGCGAACCAGGTGTGGGCTCCATATATGGTAAAGGATATAGAAGCAGTGGAGAAAGTGCAGAGGAGAGCTAGCAAGCTAGTACCAACGTTGAAGAACGCGGGCTATGAGCAGAGGTTGAGGACACTGGGGCTTCCGACATTAGCATATAGGAGAAAGAGAGGGGATATGATAGAGACTTTTAAGATAGTGTCAGGAAAGTATGATGAGGATGTGTGTGAAGGTATCTTCTTGATGCGGGAGGGAACAAGAACGAGAGGACACTCAAAGAAAATTTACAAAGAAAGAAATAGGCTTGAGAAGGCAAAGAACTCATTTTGTGATAGAGTGGTAAATGAGTGGAACGCACTGCCCCAGTATGTAGTCGATTCCGAATCAATAAGGGAGTTTGAAAGTAATCTTGATTAAGCATGGGGAAGACAAGATTTGAAGTTTGATTATATAGCAAAAATACAGAATAGTAAAAATGTTGCGTCTGCTACCGCCGCCGCCAACACCGTGAACGACCGCAGCAGTGCAAGTACTGGTACTGAGCTGGATACACAGGCCTAGTTTGCCTTTTTCCAGAGGATCTACTGTAAGAAACTGTAAGAAATACCCTGCAACGTAAATAAACCACACTATGTTTTGCGTCGTCTGCTACGATCCGCGCGGTGCGGAAATGTCCGGCGCCGGCCCGGAGTTGCAGCACGACCCCCATCGCCCGCAATTTTTTTGTGTATACACTCGACCCTCCATTTAACGGACAAATGCGTGCAAGCACCTGTCTGTTCCTGCTAAATGTCCGTTGCTGCT
Source organism: Paralithodes platypus (assembly GCA_032716605.1). Taxonomy (NCBI): domain Eukaryota; kingdom Metazoa; phylum Arthropoda; class Malacostraca; order Decapoda; family Lithodidae; genus Paralithodes; species Paralithodes platypus. The sequence continues at coordinate 49,178,019 of CM064568.1, read as the reverse complement.
AAATACTGTCCAGTCCGGATGTAATCCGGAAATTCCTTGAGAAAAATTCGGTGTTGAGTACAGGTGTCCGGATCGTGACATTTAACTGTTATGCATCCTTTTTTTTACTGTACCTGAAATAAATCCTGGTAATCCCTTGTGCTACACCCTATTGATAATGCAAAACTATTGAACACACTTAAAAGTGTATATTATTTGGTCTCTATATAATCTGTGAATCATTTCCGATATGATAGAATTAAAGATTTTATTTTCCACCAACTCATAATCAGCAAAAACGACACAACTGTCAATTAAAAACATGTTATAATATTTCCCCATCATTTTGTGTATAGCCTACCGTGGGAAAAAAACAAAACAAAAATCTATCAAACGTAAATCTCCCGTCTGGGAAGCTCGGCGCATAGACGGAGGGGAGGGTTGAAATATTTTGTTGACTATCTCATTTATTATTTATCTATGTGCTGGAAGGATATTATATTTTTCAATTCCATCACATTAGAAATTATTCAAAGATTACAAAAAGTCCAAATAAGACATAGTTATGTTAATGTATAAGGGATTTAGGTAGATGAATTAGAGAGATAGATAAATAGAAAGAGTGTGTATATCGAGGGAAAAAAACAAAACAAAAAATCTATCAAACGTAAATCTTCCGTCTCTGCTGGCACGGAGGGGAGAGTTGAAATATTTTGTTGACTATCTTATTTATTATTTATCTATGTGCTGGAAGGATATTATATTTTTCAATTCCATCATATTAGAAATGATTCAAAGATTACAAAAAGTCCAAATAAGACATAGTTATGTTAATGTATAAGGGATTTAGGTAGGTGCATTAGAGAGATAAATAGATAGAGCAACGGACTTTGCTCCAACTTTTTTATAGCAACGGACTATGTCCGTTGCTGGGTCCATTGTCCGGCCTACATTTTTTGACCGTTATTGCCGATATCCGTTAAATCGGAATCCGTTAAATGGAGGTTAGAGTGTATACTGTAAAAATTTTGTCCGTGTTGTGGCCGACTTTGGAATTTTTGGGGTTACCGTGTCAAAACTAATCCGTGTATACGAAACGCGTGTATATCGAGACCTGACTGTACGTTTCCTTGTGTGAGGGGGATGGAATTTGGATAAATTCATTTAGCGACTTGATTAAAATCTAACACATTACAAACGAGAATACTGTATATATTTACTCTTATTACTTAACAATTTATCGGGTGGATGGGACTCGTTAGCCTTGGTCGGCAACTCATCTAGGGGAGACAACCTTATACAAATCCGGGTGGATGGGACTCGTCAGCCTTGGTTGGCAACCTGTCTAGGGGAGTAAACCTCATACAAATCCGTACTGCTACCTAAGGGTAAGGCAGGTTAGTGGATGGATTAGCCGAACACCACTGTAGAAAAATAGTGCTAACAAGATACACAGAGGGCCTCGGAGTCGGACGGATCCTAAATTGAGTGGTCAATCCTGTAAGTCCTTCACTAAACTGGCTCGGGTTGTCCCTCTCACAGGGAATAGGTCCGCTTGGGGGCATTCTGTGTATGGCCACCCTCGTAAGGGGAGTAAGGCATCCGGCAATAGATAGATAGACTTAACAATTTAGCAAGTGCTAATTATTCTGGCATTTATTTATTTTATATTTATTTTATTTATATACAGTAATTTATTTATTTTTCTAGCATATATATTGCGAGTTTTACATTTTAATGTTATTTTTCTTGTTACTATCAACTTTTGTATATACAGTATTTACATTCTAAAGCAAGCAAGAATATATCTGGAATTAAAGCCATTACACCCATAAGAATTATATACTGTATGTTTTCCACCAACCAGCTTCACTTCTAAACTCAATTAATGAAATCAACAAATACATGTGGTACTCCAAGGACTCAATCCTAGTATAGGCTACTCACATCAAAATTCTGTGCACTTTTTCATTACACTATTTGTTTGAAAATGTAGGGCCCGAATCTAACAAGTTTTGCAAGTTTTACATTATGATAAGTATTGAAAAGGAAGAATTTAAAGGAATCGTTAAGTTTAGTTGTATCTAAATATACTGAACTAGTGGAAGTAAAGCTAAGTGAAGCATTATTAAAATATGAAAAAAATATTTATGAAATTACCATTCCTAATAAATCTGTCAAATTGCAAATCTATAATAAAGCAAAGTTCTGAAAATACTAAATCTAAAGGCAAATCGGTATTCAAAGTTATAAAGTCGAAGCTATGTACTGAGGTAACTTTCGGCATGGTATTAAGTTTATCAATAACTTCTAATAAATAGTCAACACTCCAATAATGGTTAATGCTAGTTCTTTTCTTAACCCATTGGCTGCGGGTGACGTTCCGGAATGTCCTGGCAATTTACAGCAATTTCCAGGCTTTAAAAGCCTGTAAAAGCCGTAGAAATCGAGTGTCAGTGGGCGTGAGCGTGAGGGACCCACCTTCGACCCTCAGAGCAGCGAGCCGCTCACTGAGGGAGACTGTGTCTCACAACAGTGTTGCCGAGCGAGCGAGAGCTAATAATTAGCAGTTTTCCCGCATGTCTATGGCAACGCTGCGGGTGAACCCCGCCACCTACGAAGCTCGTTCTGGTCTCATTGTGAAGCTATTTTCGCCTAGTTTTCGGCAGCATACAGTTCATTTAATGCAGATGCTTGATTAATCATTCAGGAGTGCCTGAATTAAATAGCCCAAATATGCCCGCAGCGTAAGTGTTAATGGTATCACAATATCGTTTATGAGTACTTTCAATGTATTTTAAGCAATGTACGACCTGTTCTGACAAAGTTTTAGTGGTAGCACATTTTGCTCCGGCAATAAAGCGATATTTATATGGTCTTTTATGAAATTTAGGTAACCTGTATATAATAATTTATAAATACGCTTATTCTTATCAGAAAGTTTAAAATAAAATGTTTTGTTTTTAATAGTTTGTTCATTAATTAATTAAGTTACCAATAATTAAATTATTTTGAATTTCATAAACAGAATTACCGCAAATATTTTTATGTAATAAGTTGCCTTTAATGCCTAATTCTTTTTTGGTGTTTTCTAGATAACATTTCTTACATGTGAAGCTATAATTATTGCTAACTTTATCTACTGTAGTGATTACAAAATGTTTATGTAAATTTTTAAAATCAACTTTAAAGTTTATTATGATTATACAGTGCTCCCCCAGTAAATGCGGTAGTATGGCTGCAAAATGCACGGCATTTTGTGGATCCCCATATTGTGGAGTTAATAATCAATGGGAAAAAATGCTTTTGGTCAGACAGCCCCCCCGAACTAACGTCTTTTTAGCTGACCGTATACCCAATAACCTATACAATAACCATTACTGAGAGAAAGATACATTAGAAATATCAAATATAACAACAAATATGAATCCATTTACCTTAGATAGAGGACTGCTGGGCTTGATGGAAGGGTAGAGGGAGGATATCTGAGGCACGGGGCGTCTATTGGAGCCACGTGGGGCGGCTGGGCCCTGGCATGGCTTTGTTCCTGGCTTCCTCCGCGTCTTCAAATCCACTGAAATTATCCTCATCATCACTACGAAGTGGACTAGGTGGGCTGAGTGGACCATCTTCATCGATGCTCGGGTGTGGTGGGGTAGAGGGGATGGTTGGGCTGGGAGCTTGGGTTGCTGGCGGGACAGGAGCTTGCGTTGCTGGCGGGGCGTCGAAAGAATGCAGTGATAACAGTTTGTTTCCTTTGGTTCACACCCTTGATGTTTTTCAGTGTAGTATCGTAGCAGTCTTTCAAGCCCTTGGCACACCTCATCAGCTCGAAAGTGGTCATCTTTAATGTTAATAGATACACGGAAGCAACCGCACTCACTGAAATCCCGGAGACAACTGCTGGTCGTCCGCATGGAAAAGCCAACCATACGTCCATCCAGCCTACGACTCGGCGGCCTGCCATTGGCTCGAGGCGGACGAGCTTAGTGCAGGTCGAGCCAGTCAACCTGCGCCACTTTGGCTGTGCTAATACTTGCTATTTTTTTTTCTTCTTTGTGGGTCCCCTTAAGTACATAATATATCTATGTACATTTGTAAGTTTGCCAATGTACATATTTACATTTCTTACATGTTGCTGCTTACGGGCAACACCTAATCCCGACTGACTGCCTCCCGCAGCCGCTCTGTCGACGCACCCTTCTTGGTAAGGCAGTCTGCTAGTTGTTTTGATGTTTCCACCCATGTTACCTCCTTTAATTCCCCTTTCTCCAACATATCTCTAAGCACTGATACTGTATATCAATTCGCAGACGCTTGTCGTCCACCAATTTATAGGAGTATAGGGCTTCCACTAGGCTACGGTTGTCCACAAAACACTTGATAAGGATACTCCCACATCCGGAGATCTCCTGCAGAATACTCGCCACATACACAGCAGTACTAGCACCATCCAAAAGTGCCAGGGTCTCCGCAGCAAGAGTTGACTTGACCACCTGTCGAACCTTCCTTGATTGCCAGTAAATAGGGCCTCTCACATTATCAGTGTCGCACAGAAAGATGATAAAGCCTCCTTGAGACCCATGGCCCTGCAGGTTGGCGAATGATGCGTCAGCATAGCACTCAATGTGGCATTCATCTAAAGGTCCATTCTTCGGAATAAATAATCGTACATTATCCGATTTTACACGCCCAATCACCTTATTTAGTCTCAATATGTCAGACACCGTAGCCTTTGGTAGTGAAACACTCAGTTCGCACACATCGAACGCTATATCTGGGCGAGTGTGAGTAGCCATCCAATTCAGTGGCCCGATCAACGCACGATATTTCGTTCTTTCCTGGTCTGACAAATCACTAGTCTTCTCTAATGCTCGACGCATGCTGAGTGTAACCGGAGTTAATGATGCTCCATACTGAAACTGGTCGATTGTGACACTGCCATCCTCTGTGGTAACTATGTTGAGCCCCACTTACTTAACCCTTAACTAGCAGCGCGCAACATAAGTCGAGTATAATAAATCTGGACTATCTGGCGGCGCGCGACATAGGTCGTGTGGCAATTTCAGCACGTAATGTTGCTGAGAGAGAGAGACAAGTGGTGGCAGGAGAGTAGCGAGCGTATGACTGCTCCAGACCACCGCGGCGAACCTACTGACACGAATCCCACCTCCTCCCTCCCTCTCTCACTCGCTACATACTGAATTGTATGGGGAAAGTACCGAATTACATGCTTTTTGCACTTGTGTTGCGCGGTTGTTGCAAGAAAACTAGCCGTCATAAAAGGATCGTTGTGGTGTCATTGGAAAGCTCTGTTTATGCCCTTTCAGGGATAGATACTTGTTTTACACTCTGGGTCTTATTTAGGCATGAAAATGATCACGTAAACAGCCCTATTTTGGCTAAAAACACCCCGCTGGGCGGTACATATAAATAGACCGCCTAGCCCGCTAATAAGGTGTTAAAGCACTTGGAATCTGAAGCCCCGGCCTGGAAGGTCCTGTGCAAGTGGTGTATGACTTGCTGCTCAAAATTCACAGTACCAGCCCATAAGAAGTCATCCACATATATGCAAATGATACCCTCTGTTCCACCACTTCGACTCCACGAAAATAATGCAGGGTCCAGGGACGAGATTGTGGCACCTAGACATATCAGCTGGTCCTTCACCCTCATGTACCATTGCCTGGCCGCATCGCACAAACCATACACCGTCTTCCGCAGACGCCACAATAAACCATTGTCGAACTCGGGAGGAGGTCGCAGGTACACTTCACGCTCTATATTGTTCCCTTGTAGGTACGCAGCTTGTATATCCATGGCGTGGCACAACCAACCATTAGCTGAGGCGAGGGCTATCGCCAAACGGGCAGCCTCCTTTGAGCAAGTGGGAGAATTTTTCTGCAGCTCTACAGGTGTCCTCTTCAAAGCCCTTGGCCACCAAACGTGCCTTCACAATAGTCTTCCCATCCTTCAGCTTTTCTGTAACCACCCAACGTACAGATATGGCTCGTTGACCCATATCATCCACCTCGTCATACACCTCATTGTTCCTCCAATTCTCAATTTCTCTCTCCTTAGCACACATCACTTCATCCGTATTAAAAAACACAAGCATTTCTGTCGCCTCGTCCACAGTTTTCCACGATGCAAGATCTCTGTCCAGATCCATCCAATTAATGTTACCATCTTTGTCACTCGTAATGTTGTAGCAGTTGGGGTATCTACCAGTCATCTTCCGAGCACGACTAACAATTTTGCCTGATATCCACTCTCCACTCGCTTTATCAATACCCTTGATCCTTTTACCCACTTTAACTTTTACTACATTACGTTCAGACACACCTGAGGCAATTGCACCGGTATCTGTCTGATGTATGTCACCGGGGGGGACCACCCACAACATCAACAATGTTACCAGTATGTTCGTCAGCATCCTAGTCTAGGTCTGAATCTACGAATCTAGGCAGCACATTACCATGTTCACTAGGTACGTCCAGAGTATGGGGAGATGAATGAGGCACATCCTCATCATTTGACACTGCAGCAGTATCAACACTGGTAGGTGCCATGGCAATTCGACATGTGTGTACCCTAACACACATTCCACCGTGCTTCACCAAAAACTGCTTCCCATCTCTCCCTATTATTGTACCAGGTCTGCACCACTTATTACTGTCTAGACGCTTGTTGTTGTTGTTGTTTTTCCCCAAGCTGCCTGGCCGAACAGCCCCAAGGCCCCGAGCAAGGCCAAGGCGCTTGTAGTAAACATCATCTCCGTAGTGTAGGTCTCCAGGGTCGCTTTCCCGCACATTATGACGAAGTGCTCTAGTCAGCCTTTCACTAGATTCCGCTATGGTAAATGCTCTTCTTGCTGCGTGAAGGGCTGTCAGGTTATCCTTAACTATACCAGCAGGTGTGGCCTCGCTGTCTAGCGCTGGCAGGTTATCATAAAAGGCTCCAGGAATCCCAGGGTTCTGGCCAAACACCAACTGGTTAGGCGAGAAACCTGAGAAGGTTGACAGTGCGTTCCTTGCAGCCACAGCCCAAGCCAGAGCAACATCCAGACTACAGCCAGGACAATCTGCTAAAATCTTGCTAACCATTCCACCCAACACAGCATTGAGCCTCTCACAAGCACCATTACTCCAAGGGCTTTCAGCTGCCGTAGTCAGTATCTTAACATTAAATGCCTCACCCAGAGACCTCATGTCTGAATTATTAAATTCACAGCCATTATCTGACAATATTTTTCCTGGGGCACCAAATAACCCAACCCAACTGAGAAATACCCCACGAATAATAGTGCCCGCATTCTTGTCAGGAATAACCACAGATGTACAATATCTTGTATACAGGTCCACTATCACCAAGAAATACTTCTTGCCCCACGACTTAACACCTAACGAGCGGCCTAGGCGGTAATTTATATGTACCGCCCAGCGGGGTGTTTTTACCCTAAATAGGGTTGTTTACGTGATCATTTTCATGCCTAAATACGACCCAGAGCGTAAAACAAGTATCTATCCCTGAAAGGGCATAAACAGAGCTTTCCAATGACACCCCAACCATCCTTGTACGACCGCTAGTTTTCTTGCAATGATCGTGCAACATGAGTGCAAAATCAATGTAATTAGGTAGTTTCCTTACATAATTCCCTGTGTAGCGAGTGCGTGAGGGTGGGGGAGGGTGGGATTCATGTCAGTAGGTCCGCCGCGGTGGTCTGGAGCAGTCAAACGCTTGCTACTCTCCTGCCACCACTTATCTCTCTCTCTCAGCAACATTACGTGCTGAAAATGGCACACGACATAAGTTGTGAACCGCCACTTAGTCCAAATTTCTTTCACACAACATAAGTTGCGCGCCGCTGATAAAGGGTTAAGGTCCATAGCAATCACCTCATTAAATCTGTTAGCCATCGGGACACCTACCACTGGTCTACACACTGAACAATCATTTGTCACTTTATCGATCCTCCGTTCCAGGTATGAGTCCCTGATATCGGCATCCCTTACAAGCTTCTTCAATTTCTCTGCTGTAGGGTGTCCAAACTGACGATGAAGTTTCAAAGCTTTCTTCTCTAGGTCCCCGTCTTTGGATAAGGTCAGAGCCACAGTGATGCCAACTGCCCCGTCTAGTCAAGCCGATAACGGCAACAGATGGTGTTCTGATGACGAGGTTTTCAAATTGACAATTTTTTTCTTTCCATTCACTTTGATCTGATTTGTTTCACAATTTATTATCATTTTGGCTCTTCTCATAGAAGCCCTACTCAGTAACAACGGTAAATTACATTTCACCACATCGGTAGTAATATTGGCACGCATATCCCCTATACAACAGGGAAACGTAGCTTTCTTGTAGGAAGTCACGGAAATACCATTGCCAAAAGTGAAGCTGGAATTAGAGCATTCCTCTTTCACAAGTCTGCGCACATGGTCAGTCAACCCTTGTATGTACTCGTCGAGCCAACGTGAACCACACACAGTGTTTGTACAACCCGTATCTAGGACAGCACACCCTTTTGATTCACTCACTAGTTTCAGTAATTTGTCTTCGCTCTCATTATCATTCACATAGCCCACGAATAAGTTCACTGGTTCCTCATCGTACCCACCATGTCCCCCTCTGTTCTCGTAGGCATCAGGGCAAGCACGTGCCCAGTGATATATTGATTAACAAATAGCACACTTGGTTATTTTACCATGTGCCCCCACTGGGTTTTTCTTCCTCCTTTCCTGTCGTTGACGTCCTCTATTACCACGCACACGTTCATAGCCTTGCTGTCCACGCCAACCACGTCTACCGCGACTGTTTCCGCTCACATACAGGGCTTCCTCACTTTCACCAACATTGCCCTCATATCCCACAAATAAAGGTTCCGATTTTATCTGTATGTGGGCGCTAAGTCCCATCGCACCACTCGAAAAGATGCGGTTGAGCATCGCCTTCATATTTGCGTACGATACCACCTGGGTTGACGACATGACTAATTGCTTCTCCCTATCCTCCAACACACAGGAGGCCAATAACATAAAGGACAACACTGAATCATCAAGTTGCAATCCTTGTTTGGTAACTCCGTGGTACACATGTTCGAATTCTGACACAAATTCCTTTATCTCTGCCTTCTCCTTCCTCCGGAGGCTATATAAGGCCTCAATGGCTGCAAACTTCCTTCTACCTTCATCGACCAGGAATACGTCATCAAGCCTTTTCAATAACACTTCCACGCCATCGTCGGCCTCCAATGTGGCCTTATCTATTTCAGAAGAGGTAATTCTAGCCCTCCCGGAAAGTGACAGATGGATCGCCAATGCCCTCTTTTTCTTATCAATCGTTGTACTCACCTAATTGTACTCACCTAGTTGTAGTATACAGGATTTGAGCCTAAGCTCGTGTTGTCCTGTCTCTCTCTCTACATTTATCCAATTTTGCTTTAAAAGTTTGGATATTTCTTGCTCCCACCACCTCCCCATCCAACTTATTCCAACACTCAATGCTTCTATACGGGAAGCTGAACTTTCTTACATCAGACTTACATATAACTTTCCTCAACTTACAATCATGACCCCTGGTTCTTCCCTCGTCCCTCACCACAAAATCTCCCTTGTCGATCTTCTCAAAACCTTTCACACACTTAAACATCATGATCATGTCACCTCTCTCTCTCCTCTCCCTCAGCGTTGGCAGCTTTAGCCTCTCCAATCTCTCCTCATAAGGCAGGTCTCTAAGGCTAGCTATCATCTTAGTGGCAACTCTCTGAACTCTTTCCAGTTTTTTATTATGTTTTATAAGGTGTGGAGACCACACCACTGCTGCATACTCCAGTCTTGGTCGTATTATTGTCCCTATTATTTTTGCTAACATCTCTTCATCTAAATAATTCAGAGCTATTCTCATGTTAGTCAACACTGCATAGGTTTCACCAGTTATTTTATTTATATGCTGTTCAGGTGACAAGCTGTCTGCCACAACTACCCCTAGGTCTTTTGCTTTCACAGCTTTACTAATTATTTCATCTCATATTTTATATCCCCAAGAAGGTCTATATTTACTTTTTCCCATCTCAAGAACCTGACACTTACTCGTGTTGAATTCCATTTTCCAAGTTTGACTCCACTCATATAACTTATCTAGGTCTCTCTGTAATTCTTCACAACTACTCCTACTTGTAATATGCTTCATTAATTTTGCATCATCAGCAAACATAGATATATATGAGCCTATTCCCATTTGAAGGTCGTTGATGAAAACCAAAAACATGATTGGGGCCTACACCGATCCTTGAGGCACTCCACTTTTTACCCTTTTCCACGAGGAGAACTTTCCTTTTATTACTGTTCGCATTTCCCTCCCAATTAAATAGTTTTCCATCCACTTTAATAATACTCCCTCAACCTGCCCCACAGTCCTGAGCTTCCACAACAATTTCTTATGTGGCACCTTATCAAATGCCTTCTTGAAATCTAAGTAAATATGTGAGTCTACACCAAACACCCACATCCTCCTTCCACATTTCGTATTCTTCATCATGCTCTAATTTCGGAGGCCACTTCAGTGAGCACGCCATAATGCCCGAACTACGCTCTGCTACCAATGTTAACCCGCTGAGCCCCAGCTAGTTATTAATAAATGTACCACCAGGGCCCAGCAGGTTTTGATTTTTTTTTCTCCAGAAACAATAGCAAATGGGTTAGGAATGAAGGGAAAACAAAACAAAATTGGTCAAAAAGTGCAAAAAATGGTCCTACAGAGCCCCCGAAAATGGATTTTAGAAGAGTAAAAAATTGAAGGTAATTTCCCCAAAAAAACATGTTTTTGCGCGCTGACGCGCACACGGTTGGACTTCGAGAGTTTTCAACCATCGGCATGGGTGCATGGGATACTTACACAGTTCCCATACAAATCTGAGCCCTCTAGGTGCCATAGGACCGGAGTAATTGGGACCGGAGTGACACTGAAGCAAACGTTGCGTCGCTGGGTTCTGGTGATCGAACATTGCCGACGCAACACGTGCGACGCTGGGATCCAGCGGGTTAATAGATACACGGAAGCAACCGCACTCACTGAAATCCCGGAGACAACTGCTGGTCGTCCGCATGAAAAAGCCAACCATACGTCATCAGCCAGCCTACGACTCGGCGGCCTGCCATTGGCTCGAGGCGGACGAGCTTAGTGCAGGTCGAGCCAGTCAACCTGCGCCACTTTGCTGTGCTAAGATATTAACATTTAATATTGTTTTTTATCATCTACCGGTCGCATTTTCGGTAGGCGTCCCCCGCAAATTCGACGGGAAGTACGAACTTGCCTTGGAATCAAAACGGCCAAACTGCATACCCAGAATTTTGATCCACAAATCCAGAGTTATATTTTTAATTAACTTAACCCTTCCTCCCCGGGCTCGCCTTCTAAATGACAGCACCGAGAGCCCGGGGGATATGGCCGAAAAACGTCGTAATAGGCTAGCCCTATCTTTGGTATTTTAGCTGCTAGAGAATTCACACACATCTCAAAACGTAGCCCTGTTTTGTATCTGTAAACTGGCATTAAGTAGAGCTCTCTAGGTCAACTGGTTCAGTTGTGATGACGATTTCCGTGGAGAGAGATTCGATGCGATGTTAGCAATAACAAAGACTTGTTCTTGTTCTCCAAAACAATAACAACAAAGGTCTGACTTCTCCTTGTTTTGGAAGGTGCGCGTCGCTCCGACCGGCTTGTTTACATACGGTTCGACGCACGGCTTTCAAACCCCGCTTAATAGGCTTTCAAGCTTACGGATTTTAAAATGACACCCGGGCTCCTGCCCATCAGCCGCGGTGTCATTTTAAAATGACAACCGGACAGGAGGGGTAATCAATAATTTCAAACTGGAGATAAGACAGCCCTGAGGAACACAGGATTGGGTTGAGGAAGTGAGCGAAGGCCGTCCACAACTGCAACAATGGAACGACCAGACAGGAAATTACAGATAAAGGCACAGTTGGAGGGATAGAAACTGAAGAAGTGTAATTTAGAAATTAGAGATTTGTGCCAGACTCGTCATAAACATGCACAACAACACAAACAAATGGCTGACAAACTACTGTATCTAGCAGGCAGATATGCACATGTAGCATTTGCCAGCCAGTCATCGAACACCAGACACTTTACAAACTGAGTCCCTCAAGGATATGTTCTGTCACCCACCTCTTTAACACCCACTGTCCCAGTGACGTACGTTGGCCGACAGTAAAAAAGTAACTCGTCAGTATCAGCGACGTACGATGTCCGTCAATAATATGCGGTCCTTTTACCAGCCTGTATCGATCAGTGTCTGGTACCACGACGTTTGAGCACTGCTCTAAAACCTTGGCAACACTTCTCAGCTTATATCCAAGCTCCCACAGGCTAGGAAAGGCAGTATTCCTGCATCTTTTGAGGTGGAAGGGTGTTCTCTCTCGACTCTGAAGCCATTTTGGCCAAATTGCTTGGTACTGGAGGGTACATTTATGGTCATACCCTCTGGTACAGTAAGGGTTAACCTATACATGCTCGACCTACCCACACACCCCAGATACTCAGATGACATAGAACTCAAATGTATACATCAAGACACAAACACAGCTGCCTAACTCCTTCAACCCTACCTTAACCCTCGCTGAATGGCGATTTAAACCTTCCCGCGAATGCTGTAAACTGATGAATCGTCAAATTCTCAGAGTTTTGGTGCAATTATAAATACGCATAAAACTGGCTTAACCCTTCCCGCCCGGGCAGCATTTTAAAAGGACACCGCGGCAGATGGGCAGGAGCCCACGTCTCTTCAACAAACTCCCACGGCGAGTAAGAGACATGAGGGACATCTCGTTAGACAACTTCAAGAGAGCCCTAGATGTCGAACTGCAAAAAGTGCCAGACGAGCCCATCCTCGCAAGGGAGCGAGCTGTCGCTTCAAACAGTCTACTGCACCAAATCACCACCCATAACGAGGGGCGTCGCGCTCCTTGGTGCCGCTAGAAGAGTGGCGAACACATCAAAAGGTATCAAAAGGTAAAGGAGCCTGGGTGTCCTTTTAAAATCCGTAAGCTTGAAAGCCTATTCAGCTTGTTTTGAAAGCCGCGCGTCCGACGTATGTAAACAAAGCCTGTCGGAGGCGACGCGCGCACCTCCGGAAGCAAGCAGACGTCGGAGCTTTGTTGTTGTGTGGTCTGCTAGGACAGATTCAGTCTTGAAAAGTGTGTCACATAGCTAAAATCGCGGAAAAATGCGCTCCACGGAAATCGTCATAACCCACATGAACCAGTTGACTTAGAAAGCCAGTCTACAGATTGGAAACCACAGTATGTTTAGACAAGAGTGGGAATTTTCTAGCAGTTAAAATAACAAAGATACGGTAGCCTAGGCGTAGATGTATTTCGGCCATATCGCCCGGATCTCAACAGCGTCCTTAGGATAGCGAGCCCGTGCGGGAAGGGTTAAACTAGGTTTTATATATATATATCCAGCGGAAGTACTCGTTATCTTGCGATGGGTGAAGATCAGAAGTCTAGACCAAGTGGTTCAGTTTTTATGATAAAAAGAAATACAGTAGGTCAGTTATGGACGCCGCAAGCCAAGAACCGTGTAAACTCCCGAGTTTCGTCATTTACAGATACTCATATACTGTATCTGCAAATTAATGGCCTAACCTAGTATATATACATACCAGAGGTCTTACAGACCTTACACAAAGAGCTTTTGACGGCATCAACTCAGCTAGACCACCACACAGATCAGTACTTGCCACACTCGACATTAGTAAAGCCTTCGATGCCATTCCCCGCCACAACCTAACAAACAAAATCATCTACAACACATACATGCACAACAACACAAAAAGATGGCTGGCCAACTTCTTAGCAGGCAGATGTGCATACGTATCTTTTGCCGGTCAGTCATCTAGCATTAGAAATTTCCCAAACGGAGTCCCGCAAGGATCCGTCCTGTCGCCCGCACTCTTCAATCTGTACATGCATGATATAAATACACCAAATTCACCCCAAATAACCATAGCCTCCTACGCAGACGACATAACACTCACAAGCACGCACCAAAACCCAGACACAGCAACAAGACTCCTTCAAGACTATCTCGACACATTACATGAATGGTGCACTACAAACAGACTCAATTTAGCCGCCAGCTAAATCCACTGCAACCCTCCTCACAAGCTGGACAGGAGAGCATGATTACGTCCCGGGACTCAACATAAACAACACACCCCTAACACACACACACACACCCAAAATCCTAGGAGTAACATACGACACCCAAATGACATTCAAACAGCACACCACAAACATGAAAAAGAAACTGACACCCAGACTTAATGCCCTCAGATCACTTGGACACAACAAAGAAACCACCACCACAGTATACAAACAATACATAAGATCAGTTATGGAATACGCAAGCCCGGCCTGGGCTTCTAACCTAGCTGAAACACATCATAAAACCTTACAGACTATTCAAAATAAAGCCCTGACAATCATAACAGGATGCACAGCTACTACACCCACAGATCACCTACATCAAGAAACCAAAGTCCTCAAAGTCAAAGATCATTTACACATGAGAGGCACACAATTCCTGGCAGCAGCCTCCACGAATCAACACCACCCACTACACTACATGGCAACACACCCACAGACACCAAGAAATATCAAAACAACACCCAGCACACGCTATCACACACAAATACTGTCTTCTCTCCCTCCCTGCCCACCCCAAACCAACTTCCGGAAGCACATCCATACTCATATCACTCGCCGTTCCATCCACTCACTCGGAGACAACACGCAGCTGCAAGCACGACCTCCCGAAATCCATTCTTCTGAATCCTCCCTTCCTCGCGAGGACAGAGTCCACCTGGCCAGGCTGAGATGCGGACACCATCCAGCTCTTTGAGCTATCAGAAGAGACTGGATGACTCCGTCGTCGACACCTGTCTGGGTTGTAACACAGCACCCCATACCATTAAACACATCATAGAAGACCACTTACACACAACCACTTTCGTCTATCAGAGTGAGAACTGAGCGATCTCTGCCATACCCATAGCTTACTCTGACTGTTCCTTTTACTTATATTTTTTCTAGATCTCAAGTGACGGCGTCTTTTCCGTGGATTGACCTCCCAATCTACCAAGATTGGAAGCCAAAGCGTCACATTTTTCCTTTGCCCCTCAACTTTCTCTTCATAATTGCTGAGGGGCACAGGGTCCTGGATGGGGCTTTGGTTTCCCGGGCGTTTCCGCACCCTCCTCGGCTCCCCGCCATGGAGTGGCTTCGGTCACCCAGGCTTTATTGTGGTCGGGGGAGGGGGGGGGGGGGGGTGTCTCGGTTATGAGCTAATGAGTTAATGAGCGGCGGTAAGCCCTGGGAGTCGGCTGTCTGGCCCGCTGCACTCCCGGCCATTTGCACTCTATTTTAACCCTTTAAAAGCCTTTAATAATGCTCCTAACTTGCTGCAAATTGGTGCACGACTTAAGTCGAGCGCTGCCAATAAGGGGTTAAGGACTCAGGGCTGTTCGGCCAGTCAGCTTAGGGAACAACAACAACAACAACAACAACAACAACAACCAGAGGCAGTACTTAGTGTTAACTCATATCTCTGCAAATAAATGGCCTAACCTAGTCAGTATGGAAGTGAAGAAGTCCTTGCATGACAGTGGGGTAATCCTGACACTGACTTACGGAAGCGAAGCATGGACGTTGGTTGAGAGACTCCGACCAAGAGTGAGAGCAGTGGAAATGAATTACTTGAGAAGTGCGTGCGGAGTTACATGGAGGGATAGACAGACTAATGAAGAAGTAAGAAGGAGGTGTCGTGTGGAGGTAGATGTGCTGGAAAGTGTGAAAAGGAACAACTTGAGATGGTTCGGCCATATGGAACGTATGGAAATCGAGAGAATGACTAAGAGGGTGTACGAGAGCGAGGTGGAAGGACAGAGGGAGAGGTAGACTGGAGAGGTGGAAGGATGGAGTAAGGAAGTATATGAACGAAGGCGGTGCTGGTTGGGGGGAGGGGCGTCGACTGACTGGGGACAGAGGTGCATGGGGGCGTGGCCACCCCTTTGGGGATCACGGCGTCAGGCAATAGATAGATAGATAGAATAGATAGACCTAGTTTATACGCATACCAGAGGCAGTACTCGGTGTTATCTTGCAATGGGTGAAGACTAGAACACTGTATATTAAGTGGTTATTGTGTGAGGTGCGAAATAAAAAAAAACCAGTGTTTTGTTAAGGTACTGAGAACTGTTCGAATACGGCGACGCAGTGTCGTCGGCCACGGCTTTGGTTTATTTACATTCGTTCAACAATTGATTATTGATTATGTTGTTTGTTGTTGTTGCTGTTCCCCAGGCTGTCTGGCCGAGCAAGGTCAAGGCCATAACTGAGCGTCCCCACAATTCCCTGCGCTACCACTAATAAAGCCCAGGTGACCGAAGCCACTCCAAAGGCGGGGAGCTGAATAGGGTGCGGAAACGCCCGGGAAACCAAAGCCCCACCCAAGGCCCGGTTCCCCTTAGCAATTATGAAGGAAAGTTGAGGGGCAAAGGAAAAATGTGACGCTTTGACTCCCAGTCTACCATGGTTGGCAGTAGGGAGGTCAATCCACGGAAGAGATGCCGTCACTTGAGATTTAGAAAGTATATAAGTAAAAGGAACAGTCAGAGTAAGTTATGGGTATGGCAGAGATCGCTCAGCTCTCACTCTGATAGTGAGAGCTGAGCGATCTCTGCCATACCCATAGCCTATGATTATGTTGTCGTTCCCTGAGCTGCCTGGTCGAACAGCCCCGAGTCCCTAAGGAAGGCCATGGCCATGGTCGGGCTTTCCCACAGAGCACTCAAGGAGTGTAGATTTTGCTGTTGACGTAATGATTATGTTGTGATTAGGATGTGTCCAATGGTATGGGGTGCTGTGTTACATCCTGGGCAGGTGTCGACGAAGGAGATATCCAGTCTCTTCTGATAGCTCAGAGGAGCTGGATGGTGCCCACATCTCAGCCTGGCCAGGTGGACTCTCTCCTCGCAAGGAAGGAAGGATGGATTTTGGGACGTCGTGCCTGCAGCTGCATGTTGTGTATGAGTGATTGGATGGAATGGCGAGATATATGAGTATGGATGTGCTTCTGGAAGTTGGTTTGGGGTGATCAGGGAGGGAGAGAAGACAGTATTTGTGTGTGATACCGTGTGCTGGGTGTTGTTTTGATATTTCTTGGTGTCTGTAGGTGTGGTACCATGTAGTGTAGTGGGTGGTGTTGGTTTGTGGAGGCTGCAGCCAGAAATTGAGTGCCTCTCATGTCCAGATGGTCTTTGACTTTGAGGATTTTGTTTTCTTGATTTATGGTAGGTGATCTGTAGATGTATTTTATTATTGATTTATTTCACCATTGTAACCATTCCTAAGTTACTGTCGACTGCTTTCATGCTTTGTTTGGGAATCAGGAAAAGCAATACAAGCTTTCATTAGGCCTGCATGCAAGCAGGAGTCACATGACTGACTGGCCATGTGTTTTTGTTCTTGTTGGTTATACAGACCATCTGCTAAGACAACAAAAGTACAGTTTTAAGTGGTTTTAAGCCATGAAATAGGCTATGGAGCTATGTAGGCCAGCCGGGCGGTATGGAGCAAACTCGATATGGACTATATGAAGGCCAGTCGGGTGAAAAGGGTTAACACACACAACCGGTTCACCACAAATAGACATGAATTTTCCAGCCAAATCCACAGCAATGTTGCCATTATCAGTCTGTATATTTTTATCAAGAACATTTTCAACTTCCTCATTTACGTTTCCTTGCGTGAGGGGAAAGGAATTTGGATGAATTTATTTAGCAATTTTATTAAAATCTAACAATTGGCTATCCCTATTGGGAAGCGGGGTGTCGGATTAACCCTCCTGGCCCGGTTGTCATTTTAAAATGACACCACGAACTAAGCGCAGGAGCCCGGGTGTCATTTTAAAATCTGTAAGCTTGAAAGCCTATTCAGCTTGGTCTGAACGCTGTGCGTCCGACGCATGTAAACAAAGCCGATCGTTACGTCACCGCACCTCCGAAAACAAGAAAGAGAAGACTCGTTTGTTATTGTATGTCTGTATGTCGTTGTTTCAGTAGTGAAAAGATCGTCATATTGCTAACATCGCCTGCAAGTGCTCTCCATTGAAATTGTCATCACAACTGAACCAGTTGACATAGAGAGCTCTACTCAATGCCAGTCTACAGATTGGAAACCGCACTACATTTATAGATGCGTGGGAAATTTCTAGCAGTTAAACTAAACAAAAATACGGTAGCCTAGGCCTAGATGTTTTTCGGCCAGATCGCCCGGGTAGCCCACACTGTCATTTTGAGAGCCTGCCCGGGCCAGGAGGGTTAATGATGATGATAACAAACGAGAATATACTGTATCTACTATTATTACTTAACAATTTAGCAAATGTTCATTTTTCTGGTATGTTTTCTTTCTTGCCACTGTCAACTAAGTCTTTTATATATTTAAATTCTAAAGCAAGTAAGAATAGATAAGCAATTAAAGGGCTAGCATTTCCACCCATTGGAATACCTAATATTTTTTTTAATATGTAGGGCCCGAATCTAGCTTAAGTATTGAAAAGGAGAAATTATAATGTAAAACTTGCAAAATAAACAAACCAAAACTTTGACGAACACAGTAAAAAGACAAAACAACTTATCAAAATTGCTATAATCTTTAAGTTAGGTTCTATCAAAATATACTGAACTAATGGGAGTAGTGACGCATTATTTAAAAATGAATAAATATTTATGAAATAATTACCATTCTTAACAAATCTATAATAAAGCAAAGTTATGAAAATAATAAATCTAAAGGCAAATTGGTATACGAAGCTATGTACTGAGGTAACCTTCGGCATAGTATTAATTTTATCAATAACTTCTAATGAATTGTTGACACTCCAATTGCACTGTAATTTGAAAGATATGAACAATAGTACAAAACACATATAGTAGAACCCCGCCCATCCGGTGCTCGCAGATCCGGAAACCCTTGAGATTCGGACAGGCATTTCGATCCAGACTAATGTTTCAGCCAACCGAACTTGTCTAGATGGCTTGGGAAAATTAAAAGTCATTCCGGAAATGAATGAGACAATACAAATCACCGCGCGTATTTTTTACATCCAGTCTTCGGTACCTGCGGCGCCTATTATCCCATTTACTGTACTGTACACCCCTCAGTTACTACTCTCCTTGGCGCGGTTGGGGGGCTTCGGGGCTGGTGACTGGGGCTTGATGGGGGATGGTTGTGGTCATTTCCCTTCCTATCTCCCCTCGAGTTTTCGTCGTCAGCTTGACTAATTTTGAGTAGTTTTTCCATTTATCTTTCTATGTTTTTCCCCTTCTATTCTTATTCTGTCCCATTCGGTTGTCCTCGGGCAAACTATATCTCATGTCTCCCTGGCCTGGCTAGGTAGCAGACTCCTGACCTGATTTGTCTCTTCAGTTGCTGTTGTGGCCGGACTGACTTGATTCCCTTCGGTAATGCATTTTTTGCTTCTCAATGTGATTTTTTCTACCTTCGACCTGATCTCTCATTCTTCGCCCGGATAACTTCTTGGTTGGTGTTGCGGTTTAGCAGTTCTTGCCTCATCCTTCGGCCCTGCCCTATAAGAACTCTAATGTGGACCTCATGTGGTCCGGCTGAACTGGGGAATTGGCGAGAAATGTCTGCGTGTCTTCGCCTTCCTCGATTTGTTCCCCTACTGCCCTTCCCTCTTTATCTTGACTCGTTAGTTATATATCTTGATCGAATCCTTCGGGCCAGCCCTATGAGAGTTCTTTTATGGAGCTCATTGGTCTGGTTAACCCTTCCAGCCCGGGTGTCCTTTTAAAAGGACACCGCGGCAGATGGGCCGGTACCCGGGTGTCCTTTTAAAATCCGTAAGCTTGAAAGCCTATTCAGCTTGGTCTGAAAAGCTCCGATATTGTCAACATCGTGGCAACATTTGCTCCACGGAAATCGTCATCACAACTGAACCAGTTGACTTAGAGAGCTCTACTCAACGCCAGTCTACAGATTGGAAACCGCACTACGTTTATAGATGCGTGGGAAATTTCTAGCAGTTAAAATAACAAAGATACGGTAGCCTAGGCCTAGACGTTTTTCGGCCAGATCGCCCGGATACGACCTCCGTCCTTTTGAAAGGCAGCCCGGGTCGTAAGGGTTAAACTAACATTAACAAATAAAAATAAAAAAATAAAAACTGTACTGTACATTATTCTCTTTAATACAGCCCCTCTAAAAAGTTCCTCTTTTATTTTATTTTTTCTCCAATACAGTTTGACATCAACATCATCAAATAAGCTTTATTATCCTCTATTCAATTAATTTTAAGTTCACAACGTTACGAGATCCACGAGTTCTCGCTTCACGCCACTATAGTCCAACAGATCTTAACCCTTCCTCCCCGGGCTGTTTTACCAAATGACGGTCGCCCCTACCCGGGCGATATGGCTGAAAAACGTCTAGGCCTAGGCTACCGTATTTATGTTTATTTTCACTGCTAGAACTTTCCCACTCATCTATAATCATAGTGCGGTTTTCAATCTGTATTTTGGCATTGAGTAGAGCTCTGTAAGTCAACTGGTTCAGTTGTGATGACGATTTCAGTGGAGCCAATATTGCAGAGATGTTGCCAATATGGGGGCTTTTTAGACACTAATTTCGTCATGACGTCAGAACAATAACATTGAGGAGTCTTCTCCTTCTTGTTTTCGGAGGTGCGGTGACGAACGCTTGGGTTTGTTGACATACGTCGTACGCACGGCGTTCGAACCAAGCTTAATTAGGCTATTAAGCTCATGCCTTAGATAAGGCATACCGGGTAGCGGCCCTTCTTTCGTGCTGTCCTTACCTAAGGCAGACCGGGTAGGAAGGGTAACAGGCGGTCCTACCCGCGGTTACTCCCTTTACATTGGTGCCATATGTATAATTATTTACAACAAAAATATATTATTTTCGGTATTAAGTACCTTAAGTCGGTTTTAAATGCTCAGGCAATTTCTACATGTACAACAAATATTTGTTTTTATAATTAATTCGCTTGTTATTAGTAAATACAACGGACATTGTACAAAACTTGGCAACGTAGCTAGTGCGACGTTGTCAGGATTCTGGGCAAAAAACTCCCACACAGATTATCCCTGTGATAATCTGTGAAAAAAACATGACGTGATGGTGCGCTGCCAGGCGCACAAAATTAGTACTGTCACGTCTAAACTAAATCAGTTCATTCCTTACTTTGCCACCATCCACAATGGAAGCCTCTCCAAATCGCCCCACACACTTGCATAGTCAGGTAAAAGAGATGGCCTATAACGTTCACCAATACTTCCAGAAAGAGAAGGAGCTTGGATGCCCTTTTATTACCGTAACAAAAGCTACTTCCCGGACAGCTGCAGCCACAAAACTGGGTGAAAGAACAATTTCAAGAATTAATGAAGAAAACAATAAATCGCCCAAATTTATGTCACCCAAGAAACGACAATGCACAACACCCATTACAGATTTTTTTGATGGATTCAATGAAGGTGTTCTAAGAAGAACAGTGCTCAATTTCTACGAAAGAAAAGAGATTCCCACACTGGAAAAAATCCATGAAGAAATTAAAGAGAACCATTCTTACCCCGGCAGCCGAGAAACGTTGAGACAGGTTCTCAAGAAAATTGGGTTCCAGTATGCAAAGGTTGACGGAAGAAGATTTCTGATGGAACGTAGTGATGTTGTATATGCCCGCTGCAGGTTTTTGGGAGAAATGAGGAAACATGTATCTTCAAACAAAAACATTGTCTACCTAGACGAGACTTGGATTAACCAGAATTACACAATTCCTAAATGTTAGGTTGACAACACTTCGGATAAGGCTGTGGGAGTGAAGGTGCCAACAGGGAAAGGAATCCGATTGATTGTACTCCATGCTGGAACAAAACATGGATTTATTCCCAATGCTTCACTTATCTTCAGGGCAAAAAATTATGGGGACTATCATAATCAAATGAATGCTGTGACTTTTGAAAAATGGTTTGAGCATCAACTTCTCCCAAACATTCATCCATCTTCAATAATTGTGATGGACAATGCATCATATCACTCTAGAAAAATAGATAAACCCCCAACGTCTTCAAATAATAAAGCCACAATCACAGAATGGTTGCAGAAGAAAGGAGTTAAAGTGTCTACACATCTCCTCAAGGCTGAGCTTCTGCACCTTGTGAAGCAACACACCACAGACGTCAGCTACTGTATGTAATTGATAAAATGGCATCAAACCATGGCCATAAGGTTGTGCGCCTTCCCCCGTATCACTGCCAGTACAACCCAATTGAATTAATATGGGCTCAGGTGAAAGGGTATGTGGCAAGGAGGAACACATTCAAGGTCGCCGATTTGGATCCACTCGCCCGCGAAGCAATTGAGAGCATCACAGAGGAAAACTGGACAAAGGCTGAAACTTTTACCTCTTGGGTGGTGTGGAAACAAAGTCAAAATATAAAATGATAATATATATATGGTATGTATATATATATATAATATATATATATATATATATATATATATAAGAGGGAGAGAGAGCTATATAAATAGTAATATAATTTATTATAACAATAATAATTATCTATGCATTCATGTGGGCTACACAGTAATACGGTGATAAGTGCATTCCCATTCTCACTCATACACAGGGCAAGGTCAATGTACGATCGCGCTAATAAGTCATGTCCCAGCTGGCATTACATTTGGCTTGCTCTGTGCTGTATTAATGTCTGTCAGATGTTGAATAGGGTGGGTAAGTGTAGGAACATGTTTGTATATTTTACTCGATATGAAGAAATGAAGCTTAGATATTGCTGATACTAATTATTGATCAAAACATATATGGTGCCGAGACATCTCTTATTAGCGCGACTGTACCTTGAACAGGGGGAGGTGGAGGGAGGGAGAAAGATATAGCGAGAGTAATTTGGAAAGGTTATCGTACGGAAAGGGTCAAAAGGACAACCGGCACCAGTGTAAGGGTAGGTGACCGCGCCCATAACCGCCTGTTTAGGTCTGTAGGACTATAGTAAACAAGCGACCCTTTAGTAAACAGATACCGATGCTCCCTGGTTATTAATTTTGTATATATTTTGGTAGATATTATTAGTCATATATTGTCAATATTTATTCCTATTGAATACAATAAAAAAAAAACTCAATATTGACAATATACATACATACAAGTTTAAAGACCGTTTTGTCCACATAATGTGGTTACAGTCTCACGTCCTAAATGGCGGCTTTCCAGGCGGCCCTGTCAAGGGCTGCCTCTGTTGTCAACTTTTTTATTTTGAGATCGGACCGGAGTATCCGCGCCCACGTCTTTCTAGGTCCACCCCTACGTGCAGCTCCCCCCACTTTCACAGTCTGGCATTTCTTCACCCAGCTCTGATCATCCATTCTCTCCATATGTCCAAACCAACCAAGTCTCCTCGTGCGCATCACTTCACTGACACTCCTACCCAGACGCCATCTAAATTCCTCGCTCGATACCCGGTCCCTGAGATTAACCCCACATACATGACTGATAATATCTACCAAAATACAGTCGATGCTCCATTTAACAGACGTCGATTTAACGGACTCCAGCTTAGGCCTCTAAAATCAACCAGCGTCTTACAAAACAAAGGTTGACATTTTTAGACGTATATCGAGTCTACACACAGGTATCGAGTCTACACACACTCAGATGTAACATACAAACTAAACACTATGGTACACAATGCTAATATAATTGCTCAATAATGTATATAACGCTTATTGTTTGGCATTACGAGTATTGTACATATCAGTAATGGGCGAAATTGTAAATAAACCCTACTATCCTGGAGACGCCATTTGCATGTTTACGTTTTGGCCTGACGCTACGGTACAACGGTCCGGTACACTGAACTTTCGGTACAGTAACAATATCGTCACCGTTTCGTTTTTTCTATTACGTAGGCTACAAATTTGCATCCACATAATATATTATGGTATTATTGTAATAAATAAAACACACTTTGATATTGCTTTTTCTTTATCCCATAAAATATTACGAACTATGAATACTTTGGTAGTATCCAAAATAGTAGGCTACAGTATTGCGTACCAAAACAGACGCTGCACCGTATTGTTTGACTGAACATGGACGCCTAAATGTAAACATGCAAATGGCGTCTCCAGGATAGTAGGGTTTATTTACAATTTCGCCCATTACTGATATGTACAATACTTATAATGCCAAACAATAAGCATTATATACATTATTGGGCAATTATATTAGCATTGTGTACCATAGTGTATTTGCAAAGCATGCAAATGGCTCTTCATAATTACAAGGTTGGATTTATGGCTTTATACTTTTTTTTCCAAATTTCTACTTGTATAATTAGGGTGCGTCCTATAAAATATCGCGCCCTATAAGCCGAAAAATATGGTATGTAAATAAGGTAAGAAAAACCTAATTTTTGTCATAGAATAACCACTTTTCAGGGGTCATTTGCACTTAACAGACTTGCACTTAACAGACTTTTGCACTTTTAACGGACTTCGCTTCCCCCCTAAAAGTCCGCTAAATGGAGGGCCGACTTTATATATAAAATTAATAACCCGTCAGCTGTTCCAGAGAGCGTTGTTCTCTGTTTACTAGTGCCGTGAATCGGGAATTCTTAGATCTCGTAACGTTGTGAACTTAAATTTAATTGAATTGGGGATAATAAAGCTTGTGATCATGGTGTTGGTGGCATAAACTGTACTAGATATCCAGACTTGTATGTCAGCCATTGGATTTGTCTGGATGACTGAAACTTAAGTCTGGTTGCTTAAGTTAGATATCTGAACTCATGATTCAGCCATCCGGGTTTGTCTGGATGGCTGAATATATATATCCAGACTTTTGGCAGATCCGGATTTTTGGCGTAATCCGGACAGGGTTCTCCCCCCAATTAATCTGGATGGGCGAGGTTTTACTGTACTGAAAAAAGGTAGTGCTATCGGGCAGGTACAGTCGCGCTAATAAGTGATGTCTCAGCACCAAGTATGTTTTGATCAATAATTGGAATTAGCAATATCTAAGTTTCATTTCTTCATATCGAGTGAAATATACAAACATTTTCCTACAATTAACCGCCCTATTCAACATCTGACAGACATTAATACAGCACAGAACAAGCCAAACGTAATGACAGCTGGGACATGACTTATTAGCACGACCGTACCTGTGAGCATCATATAAACACATGACCCCTTAATAAAAATAATTGTTACTGTACTGAATCTGCATCTCTAAAATGCAGGGTGGCAATCCAGGACAATATTGTTTAGGGACTGAGTTGAGTACAAGAGGGAATATAGGAAAATATATATGAAATTGTATTGTTTAGGCCATTTAATCTCTTCCAGGGACAAAAAGAGAAGTATAGAGCACAACTTTAACTTTATATATTAAATAATAATGATTAAAAACAAGGGACTTAATTTTGGGACTGGATATGAAAAGTGTGGTTTGTCACCCTGCTAACATTTATCCCCCTCACTGTTTCAGAACAAAGCGATCACCCTGGCGTGGGCTCCTGGTAAGGGAGTGAAGGGGAAGGAGTTCAAGGACTACTGGGAGGTGGAAGTTGGGTGCTCCTATGTACCCTTCCACAAACTGATCACCATGAGCAGCATGGACCTCGACAACCTGGAGGAGGGTGGCATGATTGATGAAGACACGGTGCCCGACTGGCTCAGAGGTAAGAGTTTATGACTGAAACTCGCGTTCGGACTTGGACCCGTATTTATCTTAACTCAAATGGAATTGGATTGACTTGTAAACATAATAGACTGCTATAGCTAGCAAAAATATTATTGCTATAACACTTAATTTGATCTCTTTGGGTTACTAAATTGCTTACAATTAGTTATGCACTAAAATAATTAAAATAATTAAAACAAATTTAAATATATACTCAGGCCGCCATCTGGCCAGCGCAAAGCTCCATGAAGAGCATCTCTACTATCCCTGTTGGTTGGTTTAGTTTGCAAGTTTTACATTTTAATTTTAATAGAAATGGTCTCCACCGACCTAAGTACTCTCGTCAATATCATGGGAGAAATTCAACCTAAGTAATCTGGTTGCCGAGTGAGCAACACAAAAAGCAATGACAACTTTTCCGGTCAAAATACAGTAAACTCCCTGTTATCCGTCACATATCAGCCATGGCCGTGACGATTAATGCAAAAAGACGAATAATGCACCCTTGCCCTAGAACCCCACGAATCCGTCTGGTTTTGTTTACCTGACGGTATACTAATGTCCCCTATCTTATCAATCGGACTACTTGTACCGTACGGCCATATACCGTACGGTATAGTAGTTTAACCTTAGTGGTATGCTCTCATTTATTTTTTGTATTTGATTTGATGTGTGAAAATGCTAAGGAAGACATGATACTAAAGAATACTAAATAAATATTGCTTAAAGGTAAGTACAAATATTTGAAGACCTGGCAAGATTCGATAGGCCTATTAATTGCGCAACTCACAAATCATAATCGAATCCACTCTTGAGCTAATATATTAAATCATCAATAGTCTACAGTGGAGCCCCCATATTCGCTCCAAATCGGTTCCGCAGAAATCAAGCTAAGATTAAAACATCAAAGATCGGGGCACTGTTCTTATGGGGGAAATTCTAATCGGTTCCGTGCTCATTCTAAAAGTTGCACTTTTTTCCAGTTTTAGCCCATGAAAACATATTTTTTGTCTACATAAAGTAAATCTTATGCATTGTAAATAATAATGTAGTCATGACTAAATAACAGTCCTAACCATAAAACTTAATTGCATTATAAATACTGTGTGTTCTTATCATGGGAAAAATGGTAGGCCTAGGCTAGACCTAGGTTCTAAATTTGTCCAGTCACCCCTCAAGTACCCATTTCTCCCCAAATACATCCAATACATACATATTATGAGGAGAATACGTATAAATACAAATTATGAGAAGATTAATTACCACACAGACTTTATTTTAAATCATTGTCATATGTAGCCTAGCCTAACATCGTCTAGGCTATTTCAGCCGCTTTCGTCCGACACGGACTGGCCTTTGCTCTGTGTTTTGAGCATGAATTTCCTTCATTACTATCACCAGGTCCACCATCCCTATCACCAGATGTACTAGAGGTTATAATTTACGCGAGAGATACGAGGTTCAGGCACAAAAATAGCTTGCAAACAGCTGGTTTTTCAACACAGACGAGTGGACTGTGAGACTCTGAGCTATTGTTGACATCATACAA
The DNA here is from genome assembly GCA_032716605.1 of Paralithodes platypus. NCBI lineage: Eukaryota > Metazoa > Arthropoda > Malacostraca > Decapoda > Lithodidae > Paralithodes > Paralithodes platypus. The sequence continues at coordinate 49,150,661 of CM064568.1, read as the reverse complement.
AGATGGCTGCATCTTGCGCAATTGACGATCGGATTTCAGATTCACTCGGATTTTGTCTCTAAGCGGCAAACACCTTGACAATGGCAGATTCTTTTAGTTCAGTTAACTTCTTTGAATGTATTTGTTTGTTTTCTAGTTTTATGTAGAGTTTTTCATTATTTTTGCTTTTTTTTCGGGTTTTGACTGGAATATTTGTGCCAAGATGGAAGCTTTTTGAGCGAACATGGAAATTGGGAATATTTGGTGTCTACTGGGAAGATTGAAACGGTGACGACTGATGTGGCGAAGATGGGGGCTCCACTGTAGATTATTTATTTTTGGTTATGGATAATAAAGTATGACTGAGAGGGAATGCAAATAAATAATTGACGTGAATGACTGGCTGCATTCCAGTCACGTGAGTCCAATCGTGGTTTTCCTATCAGCTGTGTTTTACTGTTTTGTTTACCACACGTGCTGACCACATGATAGGCATCCGTCTTTATTTATGATTAGATAGGATATTTGGAAAGTCTCAGGTGTATTAGAAGTGAATAGTACATTAGTCTTACCTTTTATAAACGAATATACAGTGGAGCCCCCATCTTCGCCACAGCAGTCTTCGCTGTTTCAATTTTCGCGGTACACACCAAATATTCCCAATTTCCATGTTCGCTCTATAAAGCTTCAATCTTCGCACAAAAATCCCAGTTGAAACCCGAAAAAAGAGCAAAAATAATGAAAAACTCGGCATAAAACTAGAAAACATAAACAAAAACAACAAAACAAGTTTAACTGAAATAAAAGAATCTGCCATCTGCCAGGTGTTTGCTGCTTAGAAACGAAATTCGAGTGAATCCGATCGTCAAATGCGCAAGATGCCGCCATCTTTGTATGACGTCATCACTAGGCAGACACTTACAGTCCACTCGTATTTGTGTTGAAAAAACAACTGTTTGCAAGCTTTTTTGTGCCTGAACCCCTTATCTCTCACGTTTATTATATTCTCTAGTTCATCTGGTGATAGGGATGGTCGTCCTGGTGGTAGCAATGAAGGAAATTCATGCTCAAAACACAGAGCAAAGGCCAGTCCATGTTGGACGAAAGAGGCCTAGACGATGTTAGGCTAGGCTAAATATGAGGATGATTTAAAATAAAATCTGTGTGGAAAGTAATCTTCTCATAATATGTATTTATACATATTTTTCTCATATGTATTTATTGGATGTATTTAGGGCGAAATGGGTACTTGAGGGGTGACTGGACGAATTTAGAAACTAGGCCTAAACATTTTCCCATGATAGAAACAATGCCCCAATCTACAGTATTTATAATGCACCTAAGTTTTATGGTTAGAAATGTTATTTAGCCATGTCTACATTATTATTTACAATGCCTAAGATTTAGGCCTACTTTATGTAGACAAAAAACATGTTTACATAGGCTAAAACTGGGAAAAAGTGCAACTTTTAAAATGAGCACGGAACCGATTAGAATTTTCCCCATAAGAACAGTGCACCGATCTTGGCTGTTTCAATCTTAGCTCGATTTTTGCGGAACTGATTAGGAGCTAAGATAGGGGCTTCACTGTATGTAAAATTAAGCAGTTATAATAGAGATGGTGCCACGTAGGGGTGGGAGCAGTACTGGCAACACACACGCTGCCTCTGTGTCCGGGCAGGTATGGCTGGACCGTGCGTTGCGGGGACTGCTCAGCCGAGGCGGGAAATTTATCTTACGGGTTCGGCGCCAGATAACGTTGATTTATAAAGAGTAATGCATTATTTCAGCCAGACGGATAATGTCGTACGACGAATAATGACGCGACGGATAACCGGGAGTTTACTGTAATGATGGAGCTTCGTGATTTTACCGCAACTTGAATTTGGCTGTGTCACTCTTTCAACTTTGGGGGAGATGCCTGTTACAGGGAGCTTTGCCTTCTGTCTCCTTTACTCATATAGAAACCAAATAAAATAAAAATTATTTATACCAACTGTCTGATAATTTTGAAAAATTGGGGGTTTTTTGGGTTGCTTTTCTGGCACTAAATATAACAACAATAGCAATGATGATTCCACAATACTGAAATTATCATGTCAAATAGGCTAGACACTGCCAACAAATGGCAAATAGGGAGAGACTGGGTTACTTTCATTGGCTATCAGGCGGGTTTTGTACTGGTAGAAGAGACTGGGCTATTTTCATTGGCTATCGGGCGGGTTTTATACTGGTAGAGTTGTCAACACTTCGTTCATAGGTCGTAGCGCGGTTGATAAGAGTACTCGCCTGCACACCGAGAGGTCGAGGGTTCTAGGCTCGGGCCAACCAGTGTACGGTCGCGCTAATAAGTCCTGTCTCAGCCGTCATTACGTTTGGCTTGCTCTGTGCTGTATGAATGTCTGTCAGATGTTTATTAGGGAGGGTAAGTGTAGGAACAAGTTTGTTTATCTCACTCAAAAAGAAGAAATCATGTGTAAATATTGCTGATACTAATTATTGATCAAAACATACTTGGTGCCGAGACATCACTTATTAGCGCAATTGTACGTTACTGCCAGAAGCCAGTGCTGTGGTTTAGCAATCTATGGCAGCTGTCCCCTGCATGGTGATAGAAAACGCATCAAATCGCATGTCCAAGAGTTTCATGTGAATATCCACAACCTATACTTATAACGTACATATTTTTTTCTCGGGAATGAAGTACCGTTTTATATATAATTAACCATCAATAAAATATATTCATATTGTTTGTCTCTGAATTTTGTTTTCTTGTGTATTATGACATAAATAGTTTGTATTACGCATAAAAAGTAACCAAACACTTTCACCATGATATATTGCTATGTAAAAATGTGATATTGTTTGTTACCCACCACTATTGACTCTTCTGCTACTTAGGAAATTTCACAAGTCTCTTACAACACCTCTTACCCTGTCCTACTTTTGACCATGAGATATGAAGGAATGGAGGATCCCAAGGCTTTGGATGTTTCTTATATACCTCTGCAAACTTCTTGCCAGTTTAGAAGTGTTCACAAGAATTTAGCAATGTTCATAGTGACTTAAGGAGCTAAAGGTGTATGCCTCATGTGTTAGAAGTGCAATGACTTATTCCTCAGAAACATGGGCCGTTAAAGTAGAGGATGTCAACAGAATGGAACGTAATGAGATGAGAATGGTGAGATGGATGTGTGAGGCCAGGCTGCAGGATAGAATAACAAATGATGAGCTGAGGAGACGTTTAGGTATAAAGAGTATTAGCGAGGAGATGTGTACAAGTAGACTTGGATGGTATGGACATTTGGAGAGAATGGATGAACAAAATTGTGTGAAAAGATGCAGGTCTGTGATTGTGGAGGGAGCTGCACCAAGGGGTGGACCAAGGAAGACCTGGGATCGGACTATACTGTACGTGCCGATCTCAAATCCCAAAACTTGACAAGTGAAGCAGCCCTAAGCAGGGTTGCCTGGAACCCCGCCATTAGGACAAGAGACTGAAACTGCACATATGTGTGGAGTACTCAGTCTTAAAATTTTATGTATGTATGTATCTAGGTCATCCAGAAGAAGACCCAGAGACCAGGGTCACCAATGTCCCTCCAGCACTCCCCCGGCCCCCGACCACCCAGAGAGGTTCCGATCTCGGCAGGCAGACATGCAGCGAAGTAACTGTATCATCAGCAAACAGCAGTCCAGGCAACTTCCTCTCATTCCCTTCCCATATCAGCGGTACACCAACATCTTTTTTTTCTTGAATTTCTTTCATGACTCCATTCATATAAAAATTGAACAACCATGGTGACATCACACACCCTTGCTTTAACCCAACATTCAGATCAAAGAACTCGCGCTGTTCATTCTCCACGCGCACTTCCCCCTTTGCACCCTCATACATGCTCTTCACCGCTTTCAGCAACTTACCAACTACTCTGTATATTCTTAATACTTTCCACAGACTTCTATCAACTCTGTCATAGGTTTCTCCAAGTCCATAAATGTAGCATACAAATTTTGTCCCTTCTCCAGATACTTCTCCACAACATATTTCAGGGTCTGATCTAGATACCCTCTTCCCTTCCTAAGCTCGCCATGCTCCTCACCTATTTATTTTTCCGTTCTCACTTTCACTCTCTCCATCATTACCCTACTGTACACCTTCCATACTATGCTTAGTAGACATATCCCCTGTGATTGCCACACACTCCTCTCTCTCTTATGTATCTATGAACTGTATGTACAGTTCGGCCTGCCAATACACGAGTTTATGGGCGGCACGAAGCCTCGCGGATTGAAAGTTTGTGGATTAGAAATAATGCATCTTATGGGAATAATTGCTTATGGGTGGCACTGACTCCAAGAATTACTATTTTGGGGACTATTTCTCCCCTTTAATTGCTTAAAATGGTGGACATAATCATCAAAATAATAAGAAAATATAACAACTATAGCAACTAAATATAACTTAATCTTGAGGGTTATAAGCTTGTTTTTTCATGTCATGATGAACGAGTAACCTTTCGTTCCGCTCCGAGGTAGCTTTAAGACTGGCGTATCCCACAACGCCGGTCCTTCGCATTAGGTAAACACGGCGGAATTGCCCGTCTTTAGGCGCTCGATTCGCATATTGTAAGTACAGTACATCCTTGCATTTTGAAAGTTTTTGGTAATATTTGTTTTGGACCCCTGCTCGCGTATTAGCTATTTCACGGATTGGCAGGCCGGACTGTATATACTCAGGCACATACCCCATTGCTGAGGGTGGCCGACTCGAGACAGAGCCCGAACAGAAACCTTTAAAGTTCCAATTCTTAGGGTCTGGGACCACTTTCGAATTCCCTCGCCCCTTTCTGTCTCATTGAGTATGAAAAGTAGGACAGTAAAAGAGACGGACAGAAACGGCTAAGGTTGGATAGAGAATGCCAAATCTCACTCTGGAGGCCCGTGGGGCATATAGCCCCCCTACCTCCATGGAGGATACTACATTTCATAATTCAGTCATAATAGTTTTCCCTCTGTACATAAATCACAGAGCGGATGCAAATTCATGCGGCTAACTGTACCTACATAAATGAGACTACACTGGCTATTTTCATTAGATTTTATATTTCTAGTGCTGTAATATGTTGGAACAGTTAGTTATTATGATTTTATAATGTCTTTGGCAAGTGGTGATTTGGAATGTACAGTAGTTTGATGATGATGCTGTTCTTAATGCCGTACACTCCCTTGATTGACAGGGCTAGGGCATACCCTTGTTGATGTTATTGATAATAGTTGTTATATAAAGTACTGTATATGAATTAATTTATAATGTAAAACTTGCAAAATAAACAAACTAAAACTGGGACGATACAAGATAAATGCAAAATAACTACTGTAATCAAAATCGCTATGTGGAAATAACGCTTAATAAAATAACATATAACAATGCACCATCGTCATGTTCAAGGAATTAGTCAATTTGGGAAGTCCGGGACGTTCTGGTAAATTTTTACTAAATTCTGTATGAATAAAGAAACTACAATTTATATCAAATTTTATATTAAGCTAAATTTGCAATTTGACAAGATATCAACAAAAGTACAAAAACATACATCACTCACTAACGATAGTGCTATCGGGTAGGTACCTGTAAGCATAGCATGCTTCAAGTGACCCCTAACAATTACTACCCTACAAATAACTTACATTTATTGTACAAATAAACTAAGGAAATAGCAAAAGCGAGCAATTGATACTATCGATAATGAATAGATACAATACAATAAAGAAAAATAATTGCAAAATATGAAGAAGCAATAACAGATTTTAACAAAGAGTACTCTTTTCACAAGAACAATTAATTAAAAAAAAAAATAATAACAATAGAAAAAGATTACAGTAGTTCTTTTGCATTTATCTTGTATAGTCCCAGTTTTAGTTTGTTTATTTTGCAAGTTTTACATTATAAATTAATACATACGAAGGAGAGGTGGAAGGATGGAGTGAGGAAGTATATGAACGAAGGCGGTGCTGGTTGGGGGGAGGGGCGTCGACTGACTGGGGACAGAGATGCATGGAGGCGGTTCGTTCGTGGCCACCCCTTCGGGGATCACGGTGTCGGGCAATAGATAGATAGATAGACCAAAAGTAAGCAGAGGTTATACGAGAAACTTCAAATTAATAATGCTTGATTAAAATTACTGATATCAAATTTTAAAATAGTCACAATAATTGACCTTAACCCATCGGATCCGGGGGGCCTCATATGATCCCGATCACTGTGTCCGGGGCCATTTTCGTACAGTCAAGCTTCATAATTCAGTAGATACTGATTGAGACCACCTAGAGCAGTCAAATGTTTTGCAAATTGTAGAACGATTTGTTATCTGTAGACTGCCGTTGAGATGGCATCGCTACGATGCGTGGTTGCCGAGTTATGAGGATTTTAGCGGCGATTTTTAGCCGCGTATTTTACCTCATATGAGGCCTCCCGGATCCGAAGGGTTAAAAAGATTTAAATTTATGCAACAATATACTTGCAACAAAACCTCTGTCTACTAAGAGTCTGTATAGTAACCTACCTCTATCCCAAAAGTCTTCTACTCTAGTACAGATTTTACAAAATCTTATTAACTGGGAATAAAAAAAAAATTAAGTTATTTTAATATCAATATTACTACTAGGGAAAGGAAAATTTATTACGTTAAAATTAAAATCGTCAGCTCTGTGGTATTCTGTATTTTAAATGTGCACTGCTCATTAACAATCTGTATATTTATATCAAGAACATTTTCAAATTAATAATTTACGTTACAATGTGTGAGGGGGATGGAATTTGGATAAATTTGTTTAGCGACTTGATTAAAATTTAACATTGCAAACAAGAATATCATCAATATATCTACTATTATTACTTAACAATTTAACCAGTGCTAATTTTTCTGGGATGTTATTTTTCTTGCTATTAGGATATACTATATGACAAAAATCAAACTCTTTAGTATCACTCTTTAATATGGTATTAATATGGTATGTGGGGAGAATGGATGAACAAAATTGTGTGAAAAGATGCAGGTCTGTGCTTGTGGAGGGAGCTGCACCAAGGGGTAAACCGAGGAAGACCTGGGATCGGACTATACGTGCCGATCTCAAATCCAAACACTTGACAAGTGAAGCAGCCCTTAACAGGGTTGCCTGGAACACCGCCAATAGGACAAGAAACTGAAACTGCACGTATGTGTGGCGCACTCAGTCTTAAAATTTTATGTATGTACTGTATGTAGTCTGTTAAAAAGTTTGTTGTATCCATAGCTTCAATCTGTTATTTGTTGATTTCATTAATTGAGTTTAAAGGTGAAGTTGGTTGGTGGAAAAAACATAATAATATCGTTTTGTTTTTGTTTACCAGGACGGTATGGTTTGGAAGGAGCTCCCCAGGGTCCCCCTCCTGGATTCGTACCCATTGGTGTCCCCCCTGGCCACCCGCCCAACAACCGTAACCAGGATATGGTTGCACCCCTGCCCCCCTTGCCCCCACCCCCCTCAGTGGACAAAGGACCCGGCGATGTTGGGGGCCCGCGGGATGGAGGACCACCTGGACCACCACCAATGCCAGCCAACACCCCAGGAATACCACCACCTATGCTCCCCCCACCTTTTGGACTTCCCAATATGCCACGTAAGTACCTGGTAGTGAGCCAGTCACACAACCATGAAAAACTACTCTCTCTTGTCTACCTGTAGTACCTATGATACAATACTAGTGAAGGCCATAATTTGGGAAATGTTGTCAGAATTTTGTGCTTATGGGCTTGAAACAAGGCATATGTCCATTTAGACTGTCCAATAAAGTTTACATATGCCCATTGATGCTACCCAAGATTATGAGATAGAAATAGGAAGGATTGTGGATAGACCTGATGGTCTTCGCAAGGATTTTTGATAGCTATAAAACTTGAAAATATTCAGTTTCTAGCTGTCAAACCCAACATTCAGACAGTGATATAATATGACTGTCTCTGTTCAATACATATATTGTAACTTCCTTAGCCAGATATAACATGACTGTCTCTGTTCAATACATATATTGTAACTTCCTTAGCCAGATATAACATGACTGTCTCTGTTCAATACATATATTGTAACTTCCTTAGCCAGATATAACATGACTGTCTCTGTTCAATACATATATTGTAACTTCCTTAGCCAGATATAACATGACTGTCTCTGTTCAATACATATATTGTAACTTCCTTAGCCAGATATAATATGACTGTCTCTGTTCAATACATATATTGTAACTTCCTTAACCAGATATAACATGACTGTCTCTGTTCAATACATATATTGTAACTTCCTTAGCCAGATATAACATGACTGTCTCTGTTCAATACATATATTGTAACTTCCTTAGCCAGATATAACATGACTGTCTCTGTTCAATACATATATTGTAACTTCCTTAGCCAGATATAACATGACTGTCTCTGTTCAATACATATATTGTAACTTCCTTAGCCAGATATAACATGACTGTCTCTGTTCAATACATATATTGTAACTTCCTTAGCCAGATATAACATGACTGTCTCTGTTCAATACATATATTTTAACTTCGTTAGCCAGTACTGTACAGTATCTTAATTTGTGTGTACCCCTACAGCACCACAACATGGCCCTGGACATGGCCCCGGAGGCATGCCACCACTGCCACAAGGTTTCGTGCCTTCCAACCTGCCCCCTATGGGAGTGCCACCCCCCATGGGTCTGCCTCCACTTGGTGTCCACCCCCCAGTGTCATCGATACTGGGGCAGCCGCTGATCGGATCTATCCCGCCCCCAGTCAGCATGGCGCCCAATATGCCCAACAGGCCTCTCAGTAAGTTTGAGATGAATCGCTACAGTAAGTGTGAATTTGTTCATTGTTGTTACTAATGTTGTTCGTAGACCCAGATAGCTTTCGCATTACAAAACCTATGGCTTGCAGGTAACTGGCTTCCTTTACTTTTTTTGAAGAGAGGATTTTATTTTAGAGCTTGATTGGATCTTGAAAGTAAAAACTATCAGTCTGGAAGGGAAGAGGTCGAACAGAATTATCAAAGTGCTCCTAATACATGCATGTTGAAGTGAGGCATTGATAGCAAGTGATTCAAACCTCTCACAAAATGGAGAGCTGTGGAGATGAACTATTATAATATAAAACTTGCAAAATAAACAAAACAAAACATATGAACACAGTAAAAAGACAAAATAACTAATCAAAATCGCTATGTGGAAACAACGCTCAAGTAAAATAATGATTTATAAATAAAAGAACACAATCCACCACATAGGGTGTACATTACTACATGAGCAAGTTAATCTGTTTCCCAAGCAAACTAATCGCACATAACAACGCACTGTAGTCACGTTCAAGGAATTAGTCAATTTGGGAAGTCGGGGACGTTCTGGTAAATTTGACTAAACTCTGCATGAATAAAGAAACTACATTAAGTGTCAAATGTTATATTAAAATCAAATTTGCAACTTGACAAGATAATAACAATAGTACAAAATACAAATATAACTCACTAACGATAGTGCTATCGGGTAGGTACCTGTAAGCATAGCATGCTTCAAGTGACCCCTAACAATTACTACCCTACAAATAACCTACATTTATTGTACAAATAAACTAAGGAAATCACAAAAGCAAGCAATTAATCCTATCGACAATGGTTATATATAATATAATCAATATAAATATTTTAAAATTTGAAGAAGGCACAATAGATTTAAACAATAGAGTACTCTTTTAACAATCACAATCAATTATAAAAATTAATAATAACAATAGAAAATTATAAACAATTAATATATACAACCAAAAAGTAAGCAGAGGTTTTAAGCGAAACTTCAAGTTAATAATACTTGATTAAAATTATTGATATCAAATTTTAAAATACAGTCACAATAATTGACCTTAAAAAGATTAAATTTATGCAACAATTTACTTGCAACAAAACCTCTGTCTACTAAGAGTCTGTATAGTAACCTAGCAGATGACATTATGCTGTAAGCAGGATAGATAGACCAAGCAATAGGAAAATTTACAAGTTTCGGAAATCGAAGGTTAAGCTCGTGTGTAAAATGTGATATAATTAAAATGGATAAAGAAGTATTCTGCAATGGTGCCGACTCCAGTACATGTCATAGTTGGATATCTGATCTCAGGCTTAAAATATTGACGAGTGCGGCAGCCCAAATCAGTACTGCTTGGAATACTGCCATTAGGACATACTGAATCCTTACTTATTATGGATCACTCGTCTGTAAAGTGTATGTACTGTACAGTGGGGCTATTTAGACCGAATATTAAGTATAACCCCTGAGGCGCATAGACGAAAGTTATATTTATTTATTTGTTAATTATGTGCACTTGGGAAAATTAGATTTTGTTAGTCCTCTTTAATATATATTTTTTTAAATGATAATTAAACAAGAAAGTAAAGAAGTTAGTGGTACCTAAATTCATATTTTCAAGGTGCATCTGGGGTATTTCAAGGTTTAAGATATACTACAAACCACGCAAATCATGTTTTGCGCCTCATGGGAGTAAGGAATTTTTACAATATTATTTCCATGGGTGGATGGGACTCGTTAGCCTTGGAAGGCAACCCATCTAAAGGTGACAACCATACACAATCCGGGTGGACAGGACTTGTCAGCCGTGGTCGGCAACCTGTCTAGGGGAGCAAACCATACACAAGCCCCACATAAATTAAGCTTCAAACTCACCTAATGGTGGCTTGCTGGCATGAAGGGACCTACTTCAGGCCCAGCTCTAGCCACCGGTGGGTGCATCTTGGCCAGGAGGACCTAGAGGGTACAGGGCATTGTGTTTTACAGACTGTCACTTTCCGCTTAGCAGCACAGGGGCCCGAACCTGGAGGCAGCACACCGGGAGGCTGCCTTATCACTAGGCGCATTATACCAGGCCAGCCGTAGTACCATGTATGCGCACGGATTGCGTCCCTGCGGTTGGTTCTGGTGGGGTGCCCTGAGGCCCCTAGGTCCCACCCCTATAAAGAACTTAGGATGGCCTCTGGGTGACAACCACCTTGGGGAGCTTGGAGATGGATCCCTGGGAACAATGACCTCCAACGCTGGCAACCTATACCGAACATGATAAATCAATCTAAGGGCCACCGCAAGTCTGCAAAAATTAAATTGCAAAAGGAACTACCGCAGTTCCTCCTAAATTCATGCTTGGAAGTGTAAATGTAGGTACGATGAGAGGAAGAATAGTTGAGATTTCAGAAATGTTGGAGAGAGGCAAAGTGGATGGATGTTGTTCCCAGGAGACCCAGTGGAGAGAGGGGGGGGGGGGGGGAGTGAGTTCGAGGTGGGTAACTGGAAAGAATGAACGCTATAAGTTCTTTTAGAAAGGAAACAAGTGTGGCACAGGAGGGGTGGGTTTCCTGGTGGCAGAGAGGTGAGCGGATTGTATGATAGAAGTTAAAAGATTTAATACAATACTGATTTTTGTAAGAGACAGCAGGAGCGAGAATTATAAATGCTATATCAGCATAGGTTTAGGTTTAGTTGTTAAAGAAAAGTTTTGGAATGAACTACTAGGGGTGGTTGCTGGATGCAAGGACGGGGAGGTAGTAATTGTGGGAGGGGACTTGCATGTTAGATCATATTCTGATGGCTATGAGGGCGCGCATGGAGGAGAGGGATATGGCCGAAGGAACCTGGAAGGTGAATACATACTGGAACACTGCTGCCATGGGGACGGTGGTGTGTCCATGTTCAGGAAAAGGAAGAGCTGTCTGATAACATGAGTCAGGTGGCACCAGTAGCCACACAGATTATTTCCTGATCAGCAAATCTGACAGGAAATGGGTTACAAATATTAATATTATATCGGGTGAAGAATTCATCTCAACAAAAGCGCTTAGTGTGTGATATGTGCCTAAGTAAAGTTCTTATAAGAAAGAAAGTACATTTGTCAATAAGGAAAGTATGGATGTTAGAAAAAGAGGAATACAGAGACGGATTCCACAACAAAATTATGAAAATTGAAAGAAGTGTGGGTGCTAGGTCAGCTGGTGTTGACAGCCAATGGAATCATATAGAACACAGCCTCCTTGATGCCACACATAAAGCCTGTGGCAAAGTGAATGGTCCATCCAGTTATAAGTTCTCTTGGTGATGGAACAACAATGTTGAAGCTGCAGTCAGAGAGAAGAAAAGATGTTTCAAAGTATAGAAGAAAGTGGCAGCAAGGAAGAATGCCTGACCGTCAAACGTAATGCACTAAAGAAGGTCTACAGGGCAAAAAAATGGGAGGCCATGTATAGAGCGCCGATGCTGGTGCGGTGCGACGACTTTGAATTTCTCCCCTTTAAATATTCCTTTCAAAACACGTCTAGCATGCTGTCTCGTAGCTCAGTGGTAACGGTTAGGGCTCACACCCAAGATGTCTAGCGTTCGATCCCAGCACAATACAATATTTTTGTGCTTGTATTTTTGTTATAGAAGATAAATTTAGGTTAGGTTAGTCTAATAAAAATAATTAAATATATTCGGAAGAAAAAATAATCAAAATGTTCGCGCATGCGCAGATCCACACGGCACTGCCGTACGACACAAGCACCGGCTCTCCGTACATTGCCTCCCAAAGAAATCCATACAGGATAGTGTGATAGAACAAGTTTGTAGCACTAATAATAAAAATGGGATTTATAAACTAGCTAAGAATGTGAGGGACTGTAGCAAGGACGTTGTGGGTGTACAATGTATAAAGATAACAGTGGCATTACTATTACTCAGAAAACAAAATTAGAGAGTGTTAGAAGGTGCATTATGAAAGATTGACAAATGTGGAGTTTGAATGGAATAAAGAACAGCTCAGCACTGAGAGTCCCAGTACAAGGCCCCCCACCTTTGATAGGGTATGACTCCGTTAAATATGCTATAGATAGAATTAAGTCTGGGAAAGCCACTGGGAGCCACTGCATAGATGTAGTCACTGAGATGCTAAAGGTAGCTGGAGATATTGGGGTAAAATTGGTCACAAAGCTGATTAATACTATCATAAAGGGGGGGGGGGGGAAATAGCTGATGCATGGCTGAAAAGTGTGATAGTAAATATATACAAAGGCAAGGGTGATTCCTTAGACAAGGGAAATTATAGGAGTTTAAAATACTCAACCTAATCATGAAATTAAAATGTAAAACTTACAAACTAAACTAAAAGTCAGCAAAAGGGTTTTTACCATATTTTTGCAATTTGAGGGTAATCTACCGGTAATGCTACTCACATTTTGTCAGTAATATTTATCAATATAACTTAATAATTGGATACTATATGTATGTATGCATGTATGTATATGTTCAGGCCCAATCCCCACTTTTCCTATTTTTATGTTTATTTTCGATTTTACTCTATTTTGTTATTTTTTTGTTTTTATTTTCTTGGTGGTGGCCGACTCAAGACAGAGCAAGAACAGGGAAAACACAAAACACAAGACAGAACAACGAACAAACACAGACAAAACACAAAATTCACACACATCTAGGTCACCCAGGAGAACACCCAGAGACCAGGGTCACCAAGGTCGCTCCAGCACTCCCCCGGCTCCCGACCACCCGGAGAGGCTCCGATCTCGGCAGGCAGACATGCAGCGGAGCCAAAGCCACAAGCCCGCCCACCACACTTCCAGGCGCACCCTTCATATTAATCGTCTCCCCGGGCCAGGCGCCTGATGGACTATTATCTAGTCCAACTTGCGCCCGACCCCTTCCCCCATATGACCACGTGTTCACTCAACTATTCACAGGCATTCTCCATGCATTCCTGTTTATTACCACTTCCTTTGCCTGATCTATAGTCATTCCTCTATCATCCAAAGCTTGTCTTACACAGTCTCCATCTCAATGGGGGTCTTCCTGCCCTTCTATCTCCCCTTGTATCTGACTCACGTATTCTCTTTGTAAGCCTTTCATCTCCCATTCGTTCAACATGACCATACCAGCTCAGCACCCTTCTGTCCACTCTGGCTGACAAATGTTCCTGTTGCCCCACTCTCCTACGTATCTCTTCATTCCTCAATCCGTCTCTATGAGTAACTCCACACATACTCCTCAAGCAGCTCATCTCCATCACATCCAGCTTTCTTCTCTCCTTTTTCTTCAGAGCCCATGTCTCAGCCCTATACATCACTGTTGGCACAACAATTCCTTGATACATTGCACTTTTTACTTTCATTCCGAGATTTCTCGTCTTCCACATACTTCCCATTGCTCCGAAAACCTTCCTTCCTTCACACTATATACATACATAAATTTTGTTTATTAAATAAATATGCTTGTGAGCCTTGATACAATCCCAGCCACAAGGTCAATTGCCAAGGCAAGAACCAACCTTAAAGTTAATCAGACGAGGAATATACTCCAGCAGAGGATCTGCTCAGAATCCACTAGGAAAACTCAATAATTGACTTTAAAAGGCTTAGATACACACACGCTTGGCAGACATGCATATATGTATGAGCCCTAGTCACCTGAAGGTGGTTGTGGAAACAGAGAGGTATGAGGATCACCACATACAAGTTGACTGTCGGTGGTGTACTCTGATTCTATTGGAGGATTACAAATATTGAACAGCCGAGTAACATGTTCCTTGCATACAGATATTTATGTTCCCATTATCAATAGTAAAGGCATCCTTCTGTGAAAAATGCTACAGTATATTCCTGTTAACTCAAGGCTCTCGGTATTGTCATTTTATTCTTCAAAATACTGACTATTTCCCCTGGACACACACAGGGCACACATTTAAGCCGAGCCATATTGCCACTGATTTGACTTAACTCACGTTTTTTTAAAGTAAATCATAAGCATATAATAAGGGTACACCAATTACAATTTTTGAGCCTTTAAATTATAATGTAAAACTTGCAAAATAAACAAACCAAAACTGGGACGACACAAGATAAATGCAAAGGAACTAATCAAGATCGCTATGTGGAAATAACGCTTAATAAAATATAATTTGAAATAAAAGAACACAATCCACCATATAGAGTGTACATTACTACATGAGCAAGTTAATCTGGTTCCCAAGCAAACTAATCGCACATATAATGATGCACTATCATCATGTTCAAGGAATTAGTCAGTTTGGGAAGTACAGGACATTCTGGTAAATTTTACTAAATTCTGTATGAATATAGAAACTACAAATTATATAAAATTTTATAATAAGGTAATTTGCAATTTGACAAGATATCTACAGTATAATAGTACAAAAAACATACAGCACTCACTAACGTTAGTGCTATCGGGTAGGTACCTGTAAGCATAGCATGCCTCAAGTGACCCCTACCAATTACTACCCTACAAATAACCTACATTTATCGTACAAATAAACTAAAGAAATCGCAAAAGCAAGCAATTGATACCATCGACAATGAATAGATCCAATATAATAAAGAAAAATACTAAAATAATGTGTAAGAGAGTATGGGTCTGTGGGTTCAAGGATTGTGTGGGTGAGAATGAAAGTAGGAATACAAACGTGGGTGATTATGTGTGTGTATGCTCCGACAAAGGATAAACTTGAAAGGAAGAAAGAGGAGTTCTGGATGAATGTGGAGGCGTGCCTGGAGAAGTTTGACAAGAACAAAAGAATATTTCTGATTGGGGATATGAATGGTAAGGTGGGTGATAGGAAAGTTGAGGGAGTGGTGGGAGGGTTGGGGGTACCATCAGAGGTGAATGGGAATGGTAGTGCACTTGTGGACGTATGTGTGGGGAGGAGGCTGTGGATAGCCAACACCTTCTTCCGACACAGAATGATCCACAGGTACACGTGGAAACGGGTGTGGACGATGGAGGATGAGACAGTGGTGGAACGAAAGTCATTGATTGATTATGTATGTGTGGATGAACGAATGAAGAAATTTGTGATGGATGCTAGGGTGTATATGGGTATTGGAGGGGGTCTGTCTGATCATTATGTAGTGGTAGCTAAGGTTAGGATACAAAAGAAGTGGGTGAGGAGAGATGGAGGGAGGCGAGAGGAGGGTGGAGAGGTTGCAGGAGGCGGAAGTCAGGGAGTAGTACAGGAGAGCAGTGGAAAGACGACTAGGTGGGTTCGACCTGGAAGTTATGGAGGAAGTGGAGGAGATGAGCAAGGTGTTTAAGGATGAGATCTGTGCAGCATGTGAGGAGGTGTGGAGTGAGGAGAAGAGGGAGGGGAGTGAAAGGTACAGCATGGTGGACAGAAGAGGTAAGAATATCTGTGGAAGAAAAGAAGAAAGCATATAGAGAGTGGTTGGGTAGTGGAGGGAATGAAGATTTCGAGAGACAGAAACGAGCGAGGTACGTGGAGAGTAAGAGGGTGGTGAAGAGAGTAGTGAAGGAGAGTAAGAGAAGAGTAGATGAGGAATTTGGAAGGAATCTGAGTGTAAAATGGAGGGAGAGTAAGAAACTGTTCTGGAAAGAAGTCAAGAAAGTTAGGGAAGGTAGCAAGGGAAACAGTAAGGGTGTGAAAGATAAGAATGGGAGAATGCTAGCCGAGAAGCAAAAGAGAGTCGAAAGATGGAGGGAGTCCTTCAATGAGTTGCTAAATGTTAGGAATGAAGAGCCAGCAAACATAGCTGGATATGGTATGGGAGGGAGAAGATGAGAAGTAGTGGAGGAGGAGGTGGGGATCAGGAGGTCAGAAGTGTGGGAAGCCATGAAAAGAGTGAAGTTGGGGAAAGCACCAGGAACAGATGGAGTGTGTGGGGAAATGTTGAGGTATGGTGGTGAGATAGTGATCGAATGGGTATGGAAAATGTGCAAACTAGCATGGGAGAAGGGGAGTGCACCCGATGACTGGAAGACTGGCATAATAGTCCCCCTATATAAGGGTAAGGGGGAAAGAGGAGTGTGTGGTAACCACCGAGGAATATGTCCTCTAAGCGTAGTACGGAAGGTATACAGTAGGGTAGTGATTGAGAGAGTGAGAGTGAGAACTGAGATATGGATAGGCGACGAGCAGGGAGGTTTTAGGAAGGGAAGAGGATGTGTAGATCAGATTTTTACCCTGAATTATGTTTTGGAGAAGTATCTGGAGAAGAAACAAAAGGTGTATGTTGCCTTTATGGACTTGGAGAAGGCCTATGACAGAGTGGATAGAGAAGGTTTGTGGAAAGTACTTAGAATATACGGAGTAGAGGGCAAGTTGCTGAAAGCAGTGAAGAGCATGTATGAGGGTGCAAAGGCGGCAGTATGTGTGGAGAGTGAGCAGAGCGAGTTCTTTGACCTGAATGTTGGTTTGAAACAGGGGTGTGTGATGTCCCCGTGGTTGTTTACTGTATATATGGATGGAGTCATGAAAGAAATACTTTCAAGAGCAGTGGATGTTGGTGTATTGCTGAAAAGGGAGGGAATTGAGTGGAAGCTACCTATACTGCTGTTTGCGGATGATACAGTTCTGATGAGTGATAATGAATGGGAGTTGCAGGGTCTGGTAAATGAGTTTGGAACAGTGTGCGAAAAACGGAATTTGAAGGTAAATGCGGGGAAGAGCAAGGTTATGGTCTTCGAAAGGGGTAAGTCACAGAGTATGAGGTGAAGCTGAACGGTCAGGCTATGGAGATTGTCAACTCTTTTAAGTATCTGGGCAGTGTGTTGAGTAAAGATGGGACTATGGATGAAGAAGTGCGGGAGAGGGTACAACAGGGGAAGAGGGTTGTAGGAATGCTGAAAGCAGTAACAAGAAATAGGGTGGTCAGTATGGAAGTGACGAAGTCCTTGCATGACAGTGTGGTAATCCCGACACTGACTTACGGAAGCGAAGCATGGACGTTGGTTGAGAGACTCGGACCAAGAGTGAGAGCAGTGGAAATGAATTACCTAAGAAGTGCGTGCGGAGTTTCATGGAGGGTTAGACAGACTAATGAGGAAGTAAGAAGGAGGTGTGGTGTGGAGGTAGATGTGCTGGAAAGTGTGAAAAGGAACAAACTTGAGATGGTTCGGCCATATGGAACGTATGGAAAGCGAGAGAATGACTAAGAGGGTGGAGGGACAGAGAGAGAGAGGTAGACCGAAAGGGAGGTGGAAGGATGGAGTGAGGAAGTATATGAACGAAGGCGGTGCTGGTTGGGGGGAGGGGCGTCGACTGACCGGGGACAGAGGTGCATGGTGGCAGTTCGTTCGTGGTCAGTCAATAGATAGATAGATAGACTAAAATAATTGCAAAATATGAAGGAGCAACAACAGATTTAAACAAAGAGTACTCTTTTAACAAGAACAATTTATTTTAAAAATCAATAATAACAATAGAACAAATAATGCATACAGACAAAAAGTAAGCAGAGGTTATACAAGAAACTTCTAAGTTTAAAATGCATAATTAAAATTATTGATGTCAAATTTTAGAATACAGCCACAATAATTGACCCTAAAAAGATTAAATTTATGTATCAATTTATTTGCCTCAAAACCTCAGTCTACTAAGAGTATAGTAACCTAACTAGCCCAAAAGTCATTACTTTATTGCAAATTTTACAAAATCTTATCAGCTGGGAATAAAAACAATTATAAGTTATATTATTATCGATATTACTGCTAGGGAAAGGAAATTTTATTACGTTAAAATTAAAATCGTCAACTTTGTGGTATATTTTAGGTGTGCACTATTCATTAACAATCTGTATATTTATGTCAAGAACATTTTCAACTTAATCATTTAAGTTACCTTGTGTGAGGGGGATGGAATTTGGATAAATTAGTTAAGCGATTTGATTAAAATTTAACATATTGCAAACAAGAATATCATCAATATATCTATTGTTATTACTTAACAATTTAGCAAGTGCTAATTTTTCTGAGAGGTTATTTTTCTTGCTACTATCAACTAAGTCTTTCATAAATTTAAATTCTAAAGCAAGCCAGAATAAATCTGCAATTAAAGGGCTATCATTTCCACCCATAGGAATTCCTAATATTTGTTTGAAAATGTAGGGCCCGAATCTAACATAAGTATTGAAAAGGAGGAATTTAAGTTTGGTTCTATCCAAATGTACTGAACTAGTGGGATTAAAGCTAAGTGACGCATAATTAAAATATGAATAAACATTTATGTAAAAAGTCTTATTCGTAACAAATCTGTCAAAGTGCTAATCTATAATAAAGCAAAGTTCTGAAAATACTAAATCTAGCGGCAAATTGGTATACAAAGTTGAAAAGTCGAAGCTATGTACTAAGGTAACTTTCGGCATGGTATTAGGTTTATCAATACCTTCTCATGAATTGCCTGAAGTGTTAAAGTATCTGAGCTATAATAAAGAATGTTATTGTCTCGTTTGCGATTGATACTGTTTTTAATGAGTATGTATTCACTCACTCGTTTGTCAAGGGGAATCCACGCAATGCGAGCTAAGCTCATTATTATCGCGCCTCCTTAACTGGGAATGTATTGCGTGAAATGCATGTTTAGTGTTTATGTATCGTTGGAATGGCTGTGGATGTGTGTGTAGTCTGTATTTTAGCCAATTGGCGACATTTGGAAACGAAGGCTTAGGGTTAATCTGTACGTTACCAGTCTCACCCGAAGGCTTAGGTTGACCAGTACGATACCCATCTCCCCTTGTAACCGATCACCAACCCCAGATGGGACGTCACAACTTCGTCCACTTATACCAGGTTCCTATTTAGACTGCTAGGTGGACAGAGGCTACACCATTAACCCTTAACTAGCGGCGCTCGACTTAAGTCGAGTGAAAGAAACAGAGAAAACGGGTGAAAAATGGGTGAAGATCGAGTGAAAATGGGTGGAACAGTAATGAACCATACGTCCGACATCTGTGGCCTCCCGGCCCACACTAACTCCAGTTCCCCCACTTCACGGGTGGATGACAGTGTGACCAATAGTTAGCGAAAAGTGAACAATGTAGCAAAATCAGCTAAACTTCCATCTTTGAGGTAACACTGTCAGGGCTCCACGAGTGCTACGTAGCTGTATGTGGTGTCATTGTGTAGCGATTACCGCCTAGTTTTCGGCACAATACAGTTCCTTTCATGCTGATGGTTGATATAGCAGTCAGAATGGCCTGAAAAGGCCCAAAACGGCCACAGACCCCCCGCTCTTTGAGGGTTAAGAGACTTGCCCAAATGGCTCTTCCCCACCCGGGTCTCGAACTCGGGACCTTCTGGTTGTGAGCCAGACGCGCTATCCGTTACGCCACGGGGAGTGTGCCACTATTTATGCTCTTGACTGTACCTAACTTGTTAAATTCCCCCCCTTCTTTTTTTTAAACAGTGAGCCCAAGTGGTGATCTACAGAGCAAGATGAAGTATTTTTTATATGCTTTTGTACTTACTGTATATTTCCACATAGCGATTTTGATTAGTTCTTCAATGCTTCTTCTTCAAATCTGACGCCCCGCTTCCAGAGGAAGCACCCCAAAAGGGATGGCCATGGCAGAAACTGCCTCCAGGCTCCCAGACATGCCCCGACTGACCCACTCCACAGTGCCATTTCCACTAAGTGGATTATGACCATGAACACTGAAGGAGCAGACCCAGAACAGTCCCTCACCCGGATGGCAGTTCCACCACTGTTTTGCTAATTTATGTACCCCAGTGGAGCCCTGGCTGGAAGCATACCAAGCACAGGCATTTTCTGAAGATAGGAACCAGTGGTCCACTGCTCCAGAGGCTGCTTGCACCACCAAAGTGGCAGGCGGTGGGGTCACCCATCCATACGCCAACTTTTGATTAGTTATTTTGCCTTTATATTGTCTTTGTCCGAATTTTGGTTTGTTTAGTTTTCAAGTTTTACATTTTAATTCTCTTTTATGACAGTGTGCCCAGATGGTGTTCTACAAAGCAAGATGGAGTAGTAGTTATGTACATTGCATTACTGCTTTTATGTTATACACTTCACCTGTTACACCACATTATTTACCAGTATTCTCTCTCTATGACAGTGGGTCCAGGCGGCGATATGCAGGGCAACATGGGTAACTCTGGCGGTGGTAATAATATGGTCAACACCAACTCTCACTCCCACGACTCCAACGACATGGATATTGAGATGGAGGATGTCGACAAAAACGATATGGGGTGAGTTGTCTTGCAAACCGGTCAAAATGGCTACACTCTTAACTCTTTCTTGCATAAGGACACTATTTTAACTCTTTCTGGGATACCTATTTTGATTAGTTCTTTTGCATTTATCTTGTGTCGTCCCAGTTTTGGTTTGTTTATTTTGCAAGTTTTCTATCTATCTATCTATCTATCTATCTATCTATCTATATATATGCTCAGGCCCAATCCCCATTTTGGGGGTAGCCGACTCAAGACAGAGCAAGAACAGGGAAAACACAAAAACAACATAAAACAACAAATAAACACAGATAAAAAGCACAAACTCACACACATCCAGGTCACCCAGGAGAAGACCCAGAGACCAGGGTCACCAAGGTCGCTCCAGCAAGTTTTACATTATAATAATACCTAAAATCTTTTGTGACCATCAGGGGTGTTTAGAAACCTTTAGTTACTTCAACCTCTGGAGTTGTCTTTGAGCGAGCTATGGGCTTTTACATAAACTATATATGTAAAATACAAAAATAAATAAATAAATGGGGTATGTATTATAGAATTATGAGATTGAGCGAATTGTATTTCTGAATACTAAACGGCAACCCCCGATGCATGAAAGGGTTAAGCAGCCTAGATTAGGTTTAGTATATATGGTTTTACAGGTATTAGGTTTAGTAAGATTAAATTGAGGAAGGTTAAGGGGGGTCACCGGCTTTTTTATCTTTCTCTCCTTTTCTCTTTCCCCGGTTTATATCCATTCGGCCCCATTCAGCCAACTGTTTTAAGACGTTTATCCCCATCCAGGTGTCTATTTCTTCCTTGACGAGCGATAGCGAGTCAGCATTGTATGGAGAAATCCGGCTTAGCCGGAGAAATTTTTCTATCGAAAAATTTACAAATTTAGCTTGCTGTCAAAACAAAAATATACAGTAAACCCCCGCTAACTCGGACTCTTTTTAGTCGGAAACCCGCACTTTTCGGAATGGCATCGGCCTCTCGGAAATGTCCCTGTATATCTCAGAAATGTCCGAGTTGGACTGGATTTGTGTCCGGTTTACAATGTTCTCTCACTCGGTTTTAAGTGATTTTAGGATGAATTGAAGCCTGTTCCTTTGAATTATTGTGTTAATATTAATTAATATGTACTGTACTGTCCCTGAAAGCATAATAAGGTTCGTATTTGTCATCAACCCTTGGTTCCCGGCTATGCATTCTATAATATATCCCCGAAACCCGGGGGTTTTGGCCAAAAAATGTCTACGCCTAGGCTACCGTATCTTTGTTATTTTGACTGCTTCCGCATTCCTGCGCATCCCCAAGCGTAGATGTGTTTCGTACCTGTAGAACGGCATTGAGTAGAGCTCTCTAAGTCAACTGGTTCAGTTGTGATGACGATTTCCGTGGAGAGAACTTTGTGGCGATGTCAGCCATATCAGCCACTTTTCAATACTAAACAATAACACACAGCCACACACAAACAAGCGAAGCCTCTCCTTCTTGTGGTTGGAGATGCGCGGCGTCGGTCCAACCGGCTGTTGTTTATATGCGTCGGACGGACTGCTTTCAAAACAAGCTTACAGGCTTTCAAGCTGCCGGTGCCTCAGAGCCCTACCGGGTTCCTGGCCCTAGTTTGTTATGGGTGCCTCAGAGCCCTACCGGGTCTGAGGGGTTAATATGATGAATTTCACAAGTAAAAAAAAAAAAAAAAAAAAAACACGGTTATTTAAATTTTCTCTGACGCGGACTTTCCTCTTCTAATTCGGAATTTTCCCTCTCTTAAGTCGGATACAAGTCGGACTTCGGACATCTCGGAAAATCGGGCTTCTCGGAAGTGGTCTCCCCCCTCCAATTAGTCCGAGATAGCGAGGGTTCACTGTATATATATATATGCTGGCTCGCTACTGCTCGCCAGGGAAATATTGACACCTGGACGGGGGTAAATGTCTTAAAACAGTAGGCTGAATGGGGCTGAACGGATACAAGCCAAAGAGAGAGGGAGAGAAGGAGAAAAAAAGCGAGGTGGGCTCCCCCCTCCGGGACCGGCTACGCATTCTATAAATATTCCCCGAAACCTTGGGGTTTTGGCCGAAAAACGTCTATGCCTAGGCTACCATATCTTTGTTATTTTGACTGCTTCCGCGCATCCCCAAGCGTAGATGTGTTTCGTACCTGTAGAATGGCGTTGAGTAGATCTCTCTAAGTCAACTGGTTCAGTTGTGATGACGATTTCCGTGGAGAGAACTTTGTGGCGATATCAGCCATATCAGCCACTTTTCAATAATAAACAATAACACACAGCCACACAAGAACAAGCGACGCCTCTCTTTCTTGTGGTCGGAGATGTGCGGCGTCGGTCCAACCGGCTGTTGTTTACATGCGTCGGACGGACGGCTTTCAAAACAAGCTTACAGGCTTTAAAGCTGCCGGTGCTTCAGAGCCCTACCGGGTTCCGCGGGCCGCGTTTGTTATGGGTGCCTCAGAGCCCTACCGGGTCTGAGGGGTTAAGTTAGGAGACAGGCTGTTTTAGTTTTGGATGTTTTTGGTTGTGTTTGTTTAGTAGTGTGGTCACTTTAATTTGAAACTGTTACTTTGAGGGTTTTTTTTTTTTTTTCGTACAGTGCTTCCTCCAAGTACAGTTGGTCAAAGTTCCAGCTGACCTACCCTCGCTCTGGGGCTCGCAGAATTATCTGGCAATACTGGTGTAGGAAGGAGGTTTGTCTTACAAAGATTGGGATTGGTAGATCTGATTTCGGCTATATCATTGTTAGAACATATACTAAACAAGGGAAAGTAAGCCTATCTCAAATAGAAATGCATACATAGCTATGTATGAGCCCGAACATTCACCCAAAGTTCGTAGATTTGCTATTCAAGTGATTATATCCACTGATTGGCAACGCATATAAAACCTGCTGGCTGGCACAACATACTTTACTCGATTTTATAAGAATACATACAGTATTTCTGCTTTATTGGTGGCTGCTTAATGAAGGAGAATTTAGTCTTCACAACGTGAACATTACATAGTCTAATTTGCAGTAATATACAGGACAAACACAGGTAACACATTAATGGCGGTCCTGATGTGGCGGCGTCTACGCCGTGGGGCCACCTCCCGAGGCTGCCAACCGCGGATGGCTGCCGACCCTCCACGGCCGAAGACAAAATCAACGACCAGTGGAGGAAAACCGGATGCCGGCCGCGGGGAGCAGTTTCGGGAGCCAAACCATCACAGCCATCCCCTGCCCCCTCCTTGGGGGCACGGGTCCTTGGAGCGGCTTCGGTCGCGCCGGGAATTTCCACACCTCTCACACCACACACACACATCACACAGTTTTTCCTACACCGAGAAATGACTCTCCGGCTGTCATTTCTCGAAGACTTCTTCTAGCCGGAGACATTGAGAGCAACCCAGGACCCACGTACACATACATATGTCCAACTTGCTCAAAACCCATCACTTCGAGTCGCCATACTAAGGGTTCAGTTCTCTGCAATTCATGCGGGAACTGGACCCACTTCACCTGCACAACACTTGCCTCCAAGAAACACTACACAAACACCTGGACCTGTTCCTCATGCCCCTCCCTCTCCTAGTCAAATCCCTCACCTAAAACCCGTCCACCTCTCCTCCCCAACCCACCTAACCTTCCCATATCATCCACTCCCCCCCCCTAAAACCCGTCCACCTCTCCTCCCTAACCCACCTAACCTTCCCATACCATCCTCAACTCAACACACCACACCCCATCCTAATCCATTCCAACCCCCATCTCCTGCTCCCCAATCCCCACCCCCCCCTCACCCAACCCAACCCCCAACTCCTCCCTCCCCCCCCCCCCCCCCCCACCCCCACCCCCACCCCCACCCCATCCTCGTGCAGCAGCACCCAACATACATCGTGCACATAACATTAACATTCTTCAACTGAACATAGATGGCATCAACACAAAGAAACACGAACTCTCACACTTCATCAAACAACACAACATACACATTGCCATCTTACAAGAAACAAAACTCCGCACAACACAAAAAACACCCACATTTCATAATTTCACCACCATCAGACAAGACCGGGCTGTCGGCGGGGGCGGTGGACTCATCACCCTGGTACACAAAGAAATATCATACATAGTAACCAGTGTACAAACCAAATCCCTCCTCCCCCCAAATGATAACACAACAGAAATACAGTTAATTAAAATACGCACTGGCAACAACTCCAACATAACCATCATAAACACATACATCCCTCCCCAAACATCCCCTACAGTACCAAATGAATACAGACCACACTTACAACACATCACAAACACCCCACACATCATCCTGGGTGGTGACTTCAACGCCAAGACGTCGGCCTGGTTTGTCGACAACCCCGACACAGACAGAGGGCTGGTACTACAAAACCAAACCGATAACCTCATCATCCTTAACGACATCCATCAACATACCCATATTCCTCACCAAGCCCTCTATAACCCATCATCTCCAGACATCACCTTTTGCTCCCCAGAACTCGCCCCCACAACATCCTGGAGGGTGGTCAGAACCTTAGGCTCTGACCACCTCCCGATCATAATCACCTCCAAAACCAGACTCACCCCAGCTAGCCACAAACACACATACACCAATTATAAAAGAGCTAACTGGGAAGCATTCACAAATGAGACAGAACAACACTTCACAACTCTAAACAGTACACCCATCACTAACATCAACAATGCTGTACACATACTCAATAAAACTATCCAAAACGCTGACAAGAAACACATTCCAAGAGGTAACAGGAAAATACACAACCCCAACTTCACACCAGAAATTCAAAACCTCATCAGACAACGCGACATACTGAAACACTACCCAGCACCCCACACACAAGACATCACACAACAAATTCAAGCACTCAACACCCAAACTAACAACAAAAACTAAATTGGAATAACTTCCTACAAACACTTGATCACAAAACAAACCCCAAAAAAACTCTACAAAACACTAAACAGCATCACACTTTCCAACAGCAACACAACACAATCACATGCTGCAATCACAACAACAGACTCTACTCCTTCATGTAAACAACAAGCAAACACTCTCATCAATCACTTTTCACATGTCAGCCACCTAAAACCTCACAAAGACGACCGACGTGTCATCCGACGTAAGAGACAATTCCCCACAGACCCTGACTATACACCCTTCACCAATCACCAGACAAAGCATATCATCAACAATCTCAAGCACTCACCCGCCTGTGGCCTAGACAACATAAGCAACATACACCTCAGACACCTGGGACCACAAGGCATACAAGCACTCACTAACATATCAAACTACAGCTATTCACACAACACAATACCAGACATTTGGAAGCATGGTATCATCATCACATTCCCCAAACCCAACAAAGACCCCACGCTACCCTCCTCGCACCGCCCCATCACACTTCTTTGCTCCCCCTCCAAAGTCATGGAACGCCTAGTATTACAACTAATTACACCTGACCTACCCCTAGCTCCAACACAACATGGCTTTAGGCCACTGCACTCCACAAACACTCTTCTCACAGACCTTACACAAAGAGCTTTCGACGGCATCAACTCAGCTAGACCACCACACAGATCACTATTAGCCACACTCGACATTAGTAAAGCCTTCGATGCCATCCCCCGTCACAACCTAACAAACAAAATCTACAACACAAACATGCACAACAACACAAAAAGGTGGCTGGCCAACTTCCTAGCAGGCAGATGTGCACACGTATCTTTTGCCGGTCAGTCATCTAAAATCAGAAACTTTCCAAACGGAGTCCCACAAGGATCCGTCCTATCGCCCGCACTCTTCAATCTGTACATGCACGATATAACTACACCCAATACGCCCCAAATAAACTTAGCCTCCTATGCAGATGACATAACACTCACATGCACACACCATGACCCAAAAAGAGCAACAGATCTCCTTCAACCCTATCTCAACACACTACATGGCTGGTGCACTACAAACAGACTTAATCTAGCCCCAGCCAAATCCACCGCAACCCTGCTCACAAGTTGGACAGGAGAACACGAATACATCCCTAAACTCACCATAAACAACACACCCCTAACACATACACACACACCCAAAATCCTAGGAGTAACATATGATACTCATATGACATTCACACAGCACACCACAAACATTAAAAAGAAACTGACACCCAGACTTAACGCCCTCAGGTCACTTGCTCACACAAAATTTGGACACAACAAAGAAACTACCACCACAGTATATAAACAATACATAAGATCAGTGATGGAATACGCAAGCCCAGCCTGGGCTTCTAACCTAGCTGAAACACATCATAAGACCTTACAGACTATTCAAAACAAAGCCCTGAAGATCATTACAGGCTGCACAGCTACTGCATCCACAGATCACCTACATCAAGAAACCAAAATCCTCAAAGTCAAAGACCATCTGGACATGAGAGGCACTCAATTCCTGGCAGCAGCCTCCACGAACCAAGACCACCCACTAAACTACATGGCAACACACCCACAGACACCAAGAAATATCAAAACACCCAGCACACGGTATCACACACAATTATTGTCCTCTCTCCCTCCCTGCCCACCCTGAACCAACTTCCAGAAGCACATCCATACTCATATCTCTCACCGATCCATCCACTCACTCACAGACAACACGCAGCTGCATGCACGACCTCCCGAAATCCATCCTTCCGAATCCTCCCTTCCTCGCGAGGACAGAGTCCACCTGGCCAGGCTGAGATGCGGACACCATCCAGCTCTCCTGAGCTATCAGAAGAGACTGGATGACTCCGTTGTCGACGCCTGCCCGGGATGTAACACAGCACCCCATACCATTAAACACATCATAGAAGACTGCATTTCACACAACCACTTACGCCAACAACACAATCTACACTCAATGAGAGCTCTGTGGGAAAGCCCGATCGTGGCCATGGCCTTTCTCAGGGACTCGGGGCTGTTCGGCCAGGCAGCTTAGGGAACACCAACAACAACAACAACACATTAATGGCGAGTGGTATCCCTGCACCACTACACCAGTATTGCCAGCTAATTCTGCGAGCCCCAGAGCGAGGGTGGGTCAGCTGGAACTTTGACCAACTGTACATGATGGACGTGTTCTGCCCGCTCGTCACATACTGGAAAATAGTGTACTTGGAACTTAAGATTTTATGGGAAAAACAGAGATAGGTTCTGGCACCTCCCCGAACTTCCACTTTTTGCTGCCAAATTACCCCCTAGGATTGATAAAAACCAGTGAAGTTGGTCTACTTACCAAAAAGCTAAACTATAATTCATAATAAATTAACCCTTTCATGCATATGACGCGATTTGAGCCTATTGGGGATACTTTAAAGCCTTTGTTACCATCAGGGGTATTTAGAAACCTTTAGTTTAGTTACTTCAACCTCTGCAGTTGTCTTTGAGTTAGCTGTGGGCAGAAAACTAATTTTGGAGAGGTAATTATAAGAGTGAGAGAATTCTATTTTTTATTGCTAATCTGGCAACCTCTGCGTCATAAATGCGTGAAAGGGTTAATATATACCGAGTAATCTTGACCAACCTGATTTGTGAACATCACGTCTACTGTGTTTAGTTTACCGGCAGTGCTAATGTGCCAGTAGTACCGATGGGCTGGTTTTCTTGACCACTTTTTCCCTCATGTTTAGCCCCATTAGTTTTCAGATATTAAGATGTTTTCCCCATTAGTTAGTCGATTTTAAGACCTTTCGCCCCATTTCTTCGTCAATATTTAGACCTTTCGTGCTATTTAGGTGTCGATTTTTTCCCTGGCGAACGATAGTGAGCCTGTAATGTTGGAAGAAGCGGCCTTCGGCCGGGACATTTTTCTACCGAAAAATGTACAAATTAATCTAGAAGGGGGATCTAATGAATGTTTTTTTAAATTTGATGGAGGTCTAGGGAGGAAACTAGAAACATAATGAATACATGCAAAAATCGCCCAAAAAGTGAACCATCTTAAGTGGGAACTTTTTTTTTAAATTTTCTCTTAATTATATAGTTAGATTATTATTCTGATTTTTTTTTATTTCCCTTTACAGCAAAGAAAATGGCCTGGGCACCAAGGACAAAGATGAACGCAGCGACCGTCGCCGCGACCGACCATCCCGCTTTGAACGTCCCGGGGGCCGCTCTCCACCTCCACCTCCCCCCCAGCCCCCACAACCCCCCCAGTTGGCGGGGGTGCGTGGTGGGGTAGGGGATAAAGGGGGAGGAGGGGGGCTAGAGGAGCGCCTAAGAAACCTTGCATCAGGAGGGAACGAGCGGGGGGATATGGACCCCCGGGATCGCTTCGACCGCCGGGATAGGGACAATAATGATCGGGACCGCCGGGATAGGGATATGCAGGAGAGAGACGATCGGGATGGCATGCGACCGCGCGAACCCGGTGAGTTAATATTATAATTCTTAGCTGCATTCTAACATTTATGTAGGGTCTGATTATTAAAAAAACAAAACAAAAACAAAAAAACAAATAGGAAAAAAAATGGGGAATGGGCCTGAGTAAATGACTAACCTTTTCTCACCATGACTTGACCCAAGGTCACTGTAATCTTGGCCAGATGTGATTCAATATCTGAGGACGTCTCCTGAGACTTTAGGGTTAATGACACTACCTTGTGAATGTAGGAATGATAGTACTGTATTGTAATACTGGATTATTGATTCAAGAAAAAATTATAATTTCATTGGCATTAATATGCTATTCTATTTTTGTATCCTTTCCAGGTAATCGATTCGGAGACGCATTCAGTGGGCCACCCCCACCTCCAGCTCCTCCTGGCTTCCCTCCACAGGGCCAGCAACGCGGTGGACCCCCACCAGACGGGCCCCCCCCCAACTTCCGACCAGGAGGCCCAGACGGCAGTGGCGGGGGCCCTAATGGTCCCATGGGGGGCTTCAACAACTTCGTCCCCGGGTTTGGTGGCCAGGGTCCTCCCAGGATGATGGGCCCACCTCCACACGGGGGAATCCGCAACGAGGGCTTCGGGCCGATGGGCATGGGCATGATGGCGGGAGCGCCAGGACCAGGTACTGTAATTAGGTTTATACATTTACGTTCAATCATGGACAGGAATTTCTTGACAATTTTTGGAAGCATAATTATGGTACACTGGTGGGCTATTTTGACAAACTGCTTATGCCACAAAGATCAAATTAGTGCAATTCACTAGTTAACACTATCTGGTCTGACAACCTTTGGGGTTATTATTTATGAAATTGGAGGAAATTTGTTAAGAGCAGTCAAGAGTTTTTATGAAGAGAGCAGAGCATGTGTTAAAGTTGGAAATTAGTTGAATGAATGTTTTGAGGTAAATGTAGGTCTGCGACAGGGTTGTGTAATGTCACTGTGGTTGTTTAATTTATATACGGTTGGTTTGGTGAGGGAAGTGAAAAATGGGTTGAGGATTGGGTTTAGTAGGAAAGTATGGTAGAAATTGGGAGTTGAACCAGTCACTGTTTGCTGAGGACACAGCGTTGGTGGCAGATTCTGAAGAGAAACTAGCGTTGGTGGCAGATTCTGAAGAGAAACTGCAGTGAGTTAGTCAAAGAGTTTGGTGTGGTATGTGGGAGGAGGAAGTTGAGGGTGAATGTCAATAAAAGTAAAGTAATGATGTGTAATAGAGGTGCTCGTTGGGTGAATATAGATGTGCGGCTGGATGGGGAAATACTGGAACAAGTAGAGTTTTAAATATCTGGGAGGAGTGATAAGCAAGGACGCAGGTTTGGAAATGGAGGTAAAACAGAGTATATGAAGGAAGGAAAGTTTTTGGAGCAATGCGAAGTATGTGGAAGGTGAGCAATCTTGGAATGAAAAATAAAAGTGCAATGTATCAAGGGATAGTTGTACCAACAGTGATGTATGGGGCTGAGACATGGGCTCTGAAGGCACAATAGAAAAGAAAGCTGGATGTGATTGAGATAAGCTGCTTGAGGAGTATATGTAGAGTGACGAGTAGAGATTGATTGAGGAATGAAGAGGTACGTAGGAGAGTGGGACAGCAGGAACACTTATCGGCCAGAGTGGACAGAAGGGTGCTGTGTTGGTATGGATATGTTGAGCGAATGGGAGATGAAAGGCTTACAAAGAGAGTATACTTTAGTCAGTTATGAGAAAACTTAGGATTCGAAGAGTGGTTGGTGCGTGTGATAATGAGAATGTATGAGGGGTCACGGGAAGCAGTTAGAGTAAACGGGGGCCTGAGTGAATAGAGTTCCCAGTGAAAGTTGGAGTTAACCAAGGTTCAGTTCTGAGCCCATTACTGTTTGTCTTAGTCCTGGAGGCTCTGTCAAGGGAATTTAGGACAGGACTCCCATGGGAGATGTTATATGCAGATGATCTAGTTCTTATCGCAGATAGTGCGCAGGAAGCAGAGGCGAAGTTCAAAAGATGGAGGGAAGGTATGGCAAATAAGGGTCTAAGAGTTAACAGATAAAACAAAGGTCATGATTAGTGGAGTAGGGCGTGGAGCTATGGAAAGAAGCAGCGACTAGCCATGCGCAGTATGTGGGAAGTAATTAAATTCAATGTTGTGTATGTAGTGACTGGGTACACAAGAGATGTAGTGGAGCTAGAGGACCTTTGACAAGAATCATAAACTTTGAATGTGCAGTGTGCAAGGGAGATCTTGTATTAAATGACCCGCCTGTCAGTGTTGATTTCGACAGTGTAACACTGGAGTGTGTGAATAAGTTCTGCTACCTGGTCGATACAGTTTCCGCTGGAGGTGGCGCTGAAGCTAGCTCCATTGCTAGAGTCAGAAGTGGCTGGGGAAAGTTTAGAGAGCTGTTGCCACTCCTGACCATCAGAGGGCTCCCACCCCACCTTAAAGGGAAGGTGTATACTTCGTGTGTTAGGAGCGCGATGACCTATGCCTCTGAGGCGTGGCCGGTTAAAGCGGAGGATGTCAATAGAATGGAACGGAATGAGAAGAGAATGGTGAGACATGGATGTGTGGGGTTAATCTTAGCGACAGGGTATCGAGCGGAGGAGGAATTGAGAAGGCGTCTGGGCATTAGGAGTACAGTATCAGTGACTGAGTGGAGTGATGCGCACGAGCCGACTTGGTTGGTTTGGACATGTGGAGAGAATGGATGATCAGAACTGGGTGAAGAAATGCCGGACTGTGAACTTGGGGGGAGTTGCGCGTAGGGGTGGACCTAGAATGACGTGGGCTCGGGTACTCCGGTCCGATCTCAAAATAAAGAACTTGACAACAGGGGCTGCCTGGAGAGCTGCCATTTAGGATGTGAGAGTGTAACCACAGTCTCTGTGGAGAAACGGTCTTTAAACTTGTATGTACAGTATGTACCCCCCAAAGCACGTTTATGTGGGCGGTAAAGCGCGGCGCATATTGGGAATTTGTGTATTAGGAATAACATAACTTATGGAGAAAAATACATATATGCAGAAGCCCGCTTGAGAGACACATTTTCAGCAATTTTCGATCAAAATCAATAATTAATTGTACAGAAAGGCTATAATAGGCCTACAATAATAGAAACATAATCAAAAGCCATTGCTTACCTTAAATTATAGCTTTTCTGTACAACCCTTCGATTCTAACAGAATTTGTTATATTTACCATATAAAACATTAGGCCTTTTTCTTCTCCGACTCCATGTGCATTATATTACTTATTTGATGAACATACAGTTTTTTCACTCGGAAACCCGGTTTTCTCGGAATGGCATCGGCCTCTCGGAGATGTCCCTGTATATCTCGGCAATTTTCGAGTTCGACGGGATTTGTGTCCGGTTTACAGTGTTCTCTCACTCGGTTTTAAGTGGTTTTAGGATGAATTGAAGCCTGTGCCTTTTAATTATTGTGTTAATATTAATTACTATGTACTGTACTGTCCCTGAAAACATAATAATGTTCGTATTTGTCATAATACAGTCTGGCCTGCCAATACGCGAGCTTTTAATCCGCGATTCACCTTATACGCGAGGAGGGGGTCGAATCATACCCAAAACTTTCAAAACGCGTGATGTACCTTTAAAACGCGAATCCGGGGACGATATAAGGGCAATTCCGGGGAGTTCAGCTAATACGCGAGGCCCCCCACCATTCCGCGCATCCCTCTGCGCAGGGACGCCAGTCTACCCTCAGTCCATGCTCGCGCAACAGCAGTCTGACTCGTGTGCAGTGATATAGTTTTTTGCCCCCATCATCATGCCCCCTCGCAAGAACAAACTTATCACCCACCAAGTGAAGCTGGAGGTCATCAAAAGAAAGGGAAAAGGAGAAGGAAACTCAGCCATCGGTCGAGCAATGGGTTTAGCGGAATCGACAGTTAGAACGATCTGGGCTAACCGAGAACTTTTGCCACTTTTGTGGCAATTGACGGAGATAAATAGGCCTAAAGTAGACAACTTGGAGTCAGTGCCGCCCATATCGATTTATTCCCATATAATACTCTATTGCTAATACGCGAATTTCCATTCCGCGCCCTCGTGTGTCGCCCATATACTCGCGTATTGAGAGGCCTGACTGTATGATGAATTTCACATGCAATGATGAAGTATAAAGTGTAGTAGTGGTAGGGTGATCTTAGTTTTCTATGGTGGCGCGGACTCTCCTTCCCTATTCGAACATTTTCCCTCTTTGTATTCGGACATAAGCCGGAATTCGAACATCTCGGAAGTGAGCATCCCCCAATTAGTTTGAGATAACGAGGGTTTACTGTATGAACATTGAAGTGATAAAAGTAGTGGGGACAGCAATTGGGTGTTGGAAAACGTATATTTTTGCCGCCCAGTCGTATTCTGGGTAGGCCAGCCAAGAGACAATATCTTACCCATGCAACATCTCGCAAGCAACTGAGCAGCGGCGGATCGGCGGAGGAGGGTGGCGTGGGGTAGGGAGGGGATGGCGCGGAATATGAGAAAACAGTGTATTTACACCCCTTTCCCACCGCAATCCGTGGAATGTGGGGTTGATACGCGTTTTATGTTTTTGTGCACCTTTTAACCCTCGGTTCCCGGTTGGGCTTTCAGAAGCCCATTAGCTATTGCCTCTGTGAGACCCGGATGGGCTGCTGAAATCCATTGCTTTTAATCTAAGGCTTAAAACCAATTAAAACTGCACTAGAGAAAGTTTTGTTGTCTTGGCGGGTCGTCCGTATAACCAACAAGAACAAGAACACACAGCCAGCCAGTCAGCTGACTACTGCTTGAAGGCAAGCCTTATGAAAGCTTTGCATTGATTTTCCCTAGTCCCAAACCATGCATGAAAGCAGACGACAGTGACTTAGGAATGGTTACAATGGTGAAATATATCAGTATTCAATAATCAATTATTAATATAATCAATATTATTACATAATACATAATATAATCAATATTATTACATAATAAATAATCAATAATCAATTGTTGAACGAATATAAACAGACCGTAGCTGCGGTCGGCAGAGCGGCGGCGCTGCATTCGGACGAAGGTCGGAATTCCCGCCTAACTCGCCGTAATATTTCTCACCTCACACAATAACTACATAATGTAGAATGTTTTAGTCTTCACCCATCGCACGGCATCGACCATATCCACCTCTGGTATGCATAAAAACTTGGTTAGGCCATATATTTGCAGAGATATGAGCATCGGTAAATGACGAATTTCGGGAGTAAACAATAATTCTAGGCTTTCGTCCTGCTGACTGACCTAAATATTTTTATCATAAAAACTGAATCACTTGGTCTAGAGACTTCTAGTTTTCACCAAAAGCATGACAACAATGAAAACTGCCGCTGGATATATATATATATATATATATATATATATATATATATATATATAAGCTAGGTTAGGCCATTTTTTTTGTGTATACAAAAAGCGCGGCAAAATCCCGAGAATTCAATATTTTATCCGGGTTCGGCTTTGGCGGGAGTATTTAAAGGGCCCGAAGCTGGAGGGTTTAGCCCCTCCACATGTAGTATGGGGAATGAGGATGGAGAATGCGTGTGTACAAGTT
Organism: Paralithodes platypus; assembly: GCA_032716605.1. Classification (NCBI taxonomy): domain Eukaryota; kingdom Metazoa; phylum Arthropoda; class Malacostraca; order Decapoda; family Lithodidae; genus Paralithodes; species Paralithodes platypus. The sequence goes on along the minus strand of CM064568.1, from coordinate 49,115,570 downwards.
TTTTTTTAGACCTGCATGCAAGCATGAGTCACCTGACTGACTGGCTATGTGCTTTTGTTCTTGTTGGTTATACGGACCATCCGCTAAGACAATAACAATTTCTGTAGTGTGATTTTAAGCCATAAAATAATGCTATGGAGCTATGTAGACCAGCCGGGCGGTACGGAGCAAACTCGATATGGACTCCATGAAGGCCAGCTGGGTCAGAAGGGTTAAAATTGTTCTGAAATTTCTGTCCAGGACTACATAATCACAGCCATAAATATAATCCTTGCATGATCATCAACATTATACGCTAGGCAAATGTACTTAGAGCCTGTGTAACTCATCTGAAAGTTTTTTCCGAATTGGTTTAATTTATTTAGTTTTTTCTTTTCAACTTAATTTATGTTTGAGAATGGATAATATATTGTGAGCTTGTGTTTAAACCTTTAACTGTTTTAATAGCGTGATGGTTAGTGCGCTAGATTTTATGTGAGTATCCTAAGTTCGAATCCTTAGAGTACCACATGTATTCATTGACTTCATTAATTAAGTTTATTTCAAAGTTAATTGGTGGGTTGGTGATAATATGATATAATTATTCAGTTTCAAATGGCACTCCTTATATCACTGCCAGCCAATCATATTCATTCATTCTCATAAGTGTATTTGGACAAAAATAACCGTAAGAAGTTTCTGCCATGACCATCCTTTAGCAAGGATTTCCCAGGAGGAAGCAAGGTGTCAAGAGATGATGATGAACTATGGAGTGAGAATTAATTGCCAAGTAAATTTGATGGTATAGAATTGCTACTACATTATATTAACTTTGTCACTTCTCATACAAATCACAAATATGCATTTATCAATGACAGACACTAGAAAGATAAAAACCCTCACTATATTTGTGGATGTGTATTTACCTATTTTACCTATTTGTAGTTTACAGGAATTGAGCAGCGCTTGTGTTGTCCTGTCTTAGTTACTTTACAATCAATCCATTTTACTTAGACAAGTATCGTAATGGATATTCCCAATTCCCAGTATTTTGGACTAACATATCATAGCTGATGTTGTCCTATTTCCATATTTACTTTTATCCAACCTAGATTTGAACACGTTAATGTTCTTCGCTCTCACCACCTCCTCCTCCAAGTTGTTCCAAGTCTCTATACTTCTATATGGGAAGCTGAATTTCTTTGTGTCCTTACGACATCTGCCCTTCCTCAGTTTAAACTCGTGTCCCCTTGTCCTTCCATCATCCCTCACGTGTATTCACCTAATTGTAGTATACAGGATTTGAGCCTAAGCTCGTGTTGTCCTGTCTCTCTCTCTACATTTATCCAAATTTGCTTTAAAAGTTTGGATATTTCTTGCTCCCACCACCTCCCCATCCAACTTATTCCAACACTCAATGCTTCTATACGGGAAGCTGAACTTTCTTACATCAGACTTACATATAACTTTCCTCAACTTACAATCATGACCCCTGGTTCTTCCCTCGTCCCTCACCACAAAATCTCCCTTGTCGATCTTCTCAAAACCTTTCACACACTTAAACATCATGATCATGTCACCTCTCTCTCTCCTCTCCCTCAGCGTTGGCAGCTTTAGCCTCTCCAATCTCTCCTCATAAGGCAGGTCTCTAAGGCTAGCTATCATCTTAGTGGCAACTGTGTGTGTGTGTGAGTGTGAGTGTGAGACCTATGGTTCAAGCACAGAAATGATATTCCTAACTGCATCCATTTTGTTTCTCTTCGGTGATCTCAGGATTTGGGCCACGGGGTATGCACGGTGGCTTCAACGGGCCCCGGGGACTGCTGGGACCTCCTCCTATGAACCTGGGCTCACTGATGGGCAACCGACCCCCCTTGATGGGCGACATGCCCGGCGGTGGTCCTGGCATGAGGGGGCCTGGAGGCATGCCGGGACCTAGACCAGGTTAGTTGATAGGCTATAGAATTAATTTGTTTTGGTGCTTCCCATTTTTTTTAGCTTTATACTTTATATTGTGTAGTTTATCTTATACTAAAGTACAAGATAAACTACACAATTTAAAGTTCATGTAGTTATGCTCATTCGCAGTACAGTGATCACCCCCATACCTGGACTATATGGGCCATGGTCAGTTCGTTACTAGGAAGTTTCCGGATACACAAAGTTAATGCATTAGCATTACAAAAATTAGCCAGTTAACAATTTATTTGTCATTATTATTAGGTTATTAGTAATTTAACTAGTTATTTGTCCCTATTAAAATGTAAAACTTGCAAACTAAACAAACCAAAATTGGGACAAGGACAATATAAAGTCAAATTAAATTATCAAAATCGCTATGTGGAAACAACGCTTACTAAAATGAAAATTATTAAATAAAAGAACACAATCCACCACATAGGGTGTACATCACTACATGAGCAAGTTAATCTGTTTCCCAAGCAAACCAATCGCACATATAACAACGCACTATCGTCACGTTAAAGGAAGTAGTCAAGTTTGGGAAGTCCGGGACGTTCTGGCAAATTTTACTAAACTCTGCATGAATAAAGAAACTACATGTTAAATGTCAAAATATTATTTAAAATCAAATTTGCAACATGACAAGACATTAACAATAGTAAAAAATACAAATATTGATAAGATATCTATACTATTACAAAATAATATATAAAATACAGTACAGCACTCACTAACGATAGTGCTATCGGGTAGGTACCTGTAAGCATAGCATGCCTCAAGTGACCCCTATCAATAACTACCCTACAAATAACCTACATTTATAGCACAAATAAACTAAGGAAATCGCAAAAGTAAGCAATTGATACTATCGACAATGAATACATATAATATAAAGACAAATAATTGCAAAATATGAAGTAACAACAGATTTAAACAAAGAGTACTCTTTTAACAAGAACAATAAATTTAAAAAATCATCAATATTAATAATAATAATAATAATAGAAAAAGAAAAAGAAAAAGATAAACAATAAATACAGACAAAAAGTAAGCAGAGGTTATACAAGAAACTTCAAGTTAAAAATGCTTGATTAAAATTATTGATGTCAAATTTTAGAATACAGTCACAATAATTGACCCTAAAAAGATTAAATTTATGGAACAATTTACTTGCCTCAAAATTAGCCTATTAGCCTAGGCAAAATTGCCTATTAGGTTGGCAACATACCTTCATACCAGGGGTCAATAATGTATCCAAATAAGTACTGTGGGACCATCAAATGGCTATTATTGGACAAGAAAAATACTCTGTTCATCCCTCTACTGATCCCTCTACTGGAACTGGCCATTCACTCGTGTCGGCAGTGTACAGTAATTTCTTAGTTTCTTACAGTTTCTTACAATGCCAATACTGTACGTATAGCAACTTCCGCTAGATCTAGAGACCTTTACTTTGATCTAGCAGCAATTATTTACACTAGCTATTTGTATTTAAGCTCTAGTTTAGATATTTCAGAGCATTTTCCAAGTAATATTACAGGGATTTTACCAATGTTCAAGCCATATGACATAGCCTCATATTTTTTGTAATATTTACCATGTCTTACATCTAACTACTGTATATGCTAGCGGTTTGAGCTTTATTTGGTAACCCTCCCGCTCGACTCAGCTTGATAACAGTGGCACTTTAGTATACCGGCTGTAAACACAACACCACGCGTATCGATTTGGCCAAGATTAATCAGTTTATATAAGTTTATTATGAAATATAATTTAGTATTATGGTAAGTAGGCTACCTACTGTTATGTTTATAAGAGATATTTAGTAATGATAAGTAAATTATCGTATATCAGCGATATACTTCTTTCCATTCACTTCTGACTGTCGCGACTGAGCAAGCCTCAGCCCTACCATCAGCAGCAATCATGTTACCCAAGTAGCAAAACTTAATGACACATTCCAGGAGCACATCCTTAAACTCTACGCTACCAGGGGAATCTGGTATAGGAATGTAAGGAATGAAGCTCCAGGTGCACATCCTTAACACCCCAGCCGCGGGGCCCCACACATGTCGGGCGAGAGAACCATGGCCACCCCTGCGGGGCCCGACAATATCCGGGCGGTATGTTGAGCACATTATCGGCTCTGAGAGAGAGTCCACGCGTTGGGAGGACGATAGGCGGGCTCTGACCGCTCGGCATGGACTTAGTCCCACCACTGACGTAATCTCTGCACAATCCCACACCCCAGGCCTCGCGAGAACAAGGAAAAACTAGGGAATTTACCGTATTTTAGGGTTTTTGCCCTCGTGTTGCACGATCGTTGCAAGAGAACCCATGGTCGTACAATTATGATTCAGGTGTCATTGGAAAGCTCTATTATCGCCCTTTCACAGATACATAATTGTATTACGCTCTAGCTCTTGTTTATGCATGAAAAAGAGCATGGAATGAAGTTCGTTTAGGGTAAATATGCCCGCCAGGCAGGTAATAGAAGTTACAAACATCCCCGTTTGACAGGGGTTAACCCTCGGTTCCCGGTTGGGCTCTGAGGATCCCATAACAAACTAGGGCCCGGCACCCGGATGGGATCATGAGCACCATAAGCTTGAAAGCCGTGCGTCCGACGCATGTAAACACAGCCGGTTGGTCCGACGTGCACCGTCAAGAACAAGAAGGAGAAGTCGCACTTTTGTTGTTATTATTTTTGAGAACAAGGATTAGTGTTGATATTGTTCGATTATCGCTAACATCGCATTGAAACACTCCACGGAAATCGTCATACAACTGAACCAGTTGACCTAGAGAGCTCTACTCAATGCTAGTCTACAGATACGAAAGAGGGCTACGTTTTGAGATGTGTGTGAATTCTCTAGCAGTTAAAATAACAAAGATAGAGCTAGCCTATTACAAAGTTTTTCGGCCAGATCTCCCGGGTTTCAGGGCTATCCTATAGAAGGCGAGACCGGTCTGTGAGGGTTAAACTCTACGCTACCAGGGGAATCTGGTATAGGAATGTAAGGAATCAAGCGCCAGCAAGTTTAGTTGCATGGGAGGGAGAAGAAAAGTAGTGGAGGAGGAGGTGGGGACCAGTAGGTCAGAAGTGTGTGAAGCCATGAAAAGATTGAAGTTGAGGAAAGCACCAGGAATAGATGGAGTGTGTGGGGAAATGCTGAGGTATGGTGGTGAGATAGTGATCGAATGGGTATGGAAAATGTGCAAACTAGCATGGAAGAAGGGGAGTGCACCTGATGACTGGAAGACAGGCATTATAGTCCGCCTATATAAAGGTAAAGGGGAAAGAGGAGTGTGTGGTAACCACCGAGGAATATGTCTTCTAAGCGTAGTAGGGAAGGTGTACAGTAGGGTAGTAATTGAGAGAGTGAGAGCGAGAACGGAGAAATGGATAGGTGACGAGCAGGGCGGGTTTAGGAAGGGAAGAGGATGTGTAGATCAGATTTTTACCCTGAAATGTGTTGAGAAATATCTGGAGAAGCAACAACAGCTGTATGTTGCCTTTATGGACTTGGAGAAGGCCTATGACAGAGTGGATAGAGAAGGTATGTGGAAAGTCTCATCTATCTATCTATCTATATACAGTAAACTTCCGTTAATCCGAAGGGCAGCGGACCGGCCCTCGTTCGGATTAGTGGATTTTTCGGATTATCGGACTTTACCCCTATGAACCTGTGTATGACGAAAACATTGAGACATTAGGCCACCCAAATGACACAATGGTGCACACACACATATCATATGTTCATGAAATCACTTCAAAAGTTTACCATTGTCATTGTAGCCTATTACCTACTTCAAAACATTCAGATTAATGGTCAAAGGAATCTGCTGATATAAACTTCTTCTTCTTCTTCCGTCTACTAGCGAGTTTGTCTTGCTCTTGAAGATCAGATGTGGTTCGGGAAGTAATGCCTTAACAACGGCACTTCCCTGAGAGGTTCTTGTAATTTTCCTTTTGTGATTTTCCTTTTGTGACGTGCTCTGTTATATTATATTGTATTGAAAGCACCCTTGTCTTGTTGTCTTGAAAGCACCCTTGGGACGCTCCGATCACTGAACTATAAATAGTAGCGTATCGGAACGTCCAAAGGTGCGTTTTCAAGCTCAAGACTAATACGTCCAAAGGTGCGTTTTCAATCTCAAGACTGAATGCGCTTGCAGAAAATGCAGTGCAAGCCAGTAGCGCATCGGAGCGTCCCAAGGATGCGTTCAAGAGCAAAACAAACTCTCTAGCAGACGATGTGGAAGAAGAAGAAGACGAAGGTGTTTACGTTTATATCAGTAGCTTCCTTTGACCATTAATCTGAATGTTTTAAAGTAGGTAATAGGCTACAATGACAATGGTAAACTTTTAAAGTGAATTCATGAACATATGATATGTGTGTGCTCCATTATGTGTCATTTGAGTGGCCTAATGCCTCAAAAAGGGGACTTTGGGACTTCTTGAAATTCGGACCATCGGGTGAATTCGGATTTGGCCTCAAATTGAAAAATTCGGACTATTGGGAGATTCGAATCATCGGTCGTCGGATTAACGGACTTTTACTGTACTCAGGCCCAATCCCCACTCTTCTATTTTTTTTTTGGGGGGGGGACTCGAGACAGAGCCAGAATAGGGACAACACAACAGAAAACAATGAACACACAAAAACAAAATACAAATTCACACACATCTAGGTCATCCAGGAGAAGACCCAGAGACCAGGGTCACCAAGGTCCCTCCAGCACTCCCCAGGCCCCCGACCACCCGGAGAGGTTTCGATCTCGGCAGGCAGACATGCAGCAGAGCCAAAACCACAAGCCCTTCCACCACACTTCCAGGCGCACCTTTCATATAAATCGTCTGCCTGGGCCAAGTGCCTGATAGACTATTACCTAGTCCAACGTGCGCCCGACCCCTTCCCCCAAATGAAAGTACTTAGAATATACGGAGTAGATGGCAAGTTGCTGAAAGCAGTAAAGAGCATGTATGAGGGTGCAAAGGCGGCAGTACGTGTGAAGAATGAGCAGAGCAAGTTCTATGATCTGAATGTTGTGTTGAAACAGGGGTGTGTGATGTCCCCGTGGTTTGTTTACTGTATACCGGCGTATAAGACCAGTAGTTATTTTCACCCTAGGAAATGGTTCTTGTGATATATTTGCCATATAAGACCAGGCCTACTTTTAAACCCAATAGGTATCTATTTATTAGTAATTTATTTATTAATTTGTCAGTATTATTATGTTGGCAACATACCTTCATACTAGGGGTCAATAATATATCCAATTAAGACCATTGGTACTATGAAATGCCATTTAGTTGACACAAAACAATTCCGCGCATCCTTAGTACAACAATAACAAACAACACGTGTCGTCTGCAAGTGTAGCAGGCGGCTGCAGCTTGGCTACAAGTTGCTAAACTTGCCAACAATCTACTGCCTTCAATAAAGTTACAGTTTAATGGATTTTTCTTTGGCTTTTACTATTATAAATATTATTTGGTAAAATGAAATTCAATTCCATAGAGTATATTTGTAATAAAATGTTATTGCATACAGAAATAACTCGGGTTTAGACTCCCTACTGATACGGCCGACATAACCACACAAGAACAAGAACACACACACACACTCACACACACACACACACACACACACGAGAGACGAGTGGGAGCGGACGTCGTTGGCTGGCGCTCCTCAAACTACCATCTGACTTGCCTAAAGTGGGGTATACAGGAAATTATTGTGTATTGTCCCGCTAATAATATTATTACAGGAAAGTGTTCAGTCAAAGCTATTTAAAAATATGAATGTTTAAACGAAACTTAGAGAGTTTGTTTTGAGAAATCAGCTGGTAAGGCTGGTGACGTCACATGACAACAACAATGGCTGACATCGAAGCCACGGATATGAGTGGGGAATGTTTTTATGACGAGGAAGGGGATTATTCAGGCTTTCCTGAAGGTAAGGAGGACCGGATCATCTTCCTGAACAGGAATCTGATGGGGCTGATAAAGTGGAGAAAGGAAATGGAGGGGTGGAGGAAGACCATTGGGACTGTAGTGGAAGAGAGCTGTGTCCCGGGGGAGGGTTTAAATGATCTAACTGCTAGGGTCAACGAATTGGTGTCTGAGAATGTGACTTTAAAAGAACAGATTAAGGAATACAAAGAACATTTAAATGAGAGAGTGAAAGAGATAGATGATGGGTATAGGGAGAGGGCTGAGAGAGAGATTCGTGAATTGAGGGAGGAGAATGCTAGGCTAAAACAAGGAGTGGAAACAAATCAGGACAGGACACAAAAAATGGAGGAAGAGGTATCTCAAATGAAAAATGTCTGGGGTGATCGAGTGGGTGAAGCAGAGGTACAACTAAAAGCAATTATTGAGGAGCAGAAGGGACAGCAGGAGGAGAACCTGAACAAGAGGGTAGTTAATGCCATCAGACAAAATAAGATACAGGTCAGTGATATTATTGATAAGACGAGATGTGTAATTATGTTTGGAGATGTAGAAGAGGAAATATTAGATAGAAATACGAGAAAGGGTGTGGAGATGAAGAAAGTTGAGAAGATGATTGATGTGATAGATAGACAAGATAAGGAGGGATGGAAGAGAGAGGTAGAGGATTGTTGGAGACTAGGGAAATACAAGAAAGGAGAAATGAGGCCAATGAAGATTAGATTTAAGTCAACCAAAGTAGCAGAGGAGGTACTCAGTTCCAGCTGGAAGTTAAGTCAGGAGGGTGAATACAGAAATTTTAAACTAAGGAAAGATCTAAATGCGGAAGAGAGGGAAAAATTTAGAGAAATAAATAGAGAAGTCAAAGAAAAGAACGATAATAGATCAGAAGTGGAGAAGGGCTTTTTTTCTACAGAAACATGGATGGGAAAGTAAGGAAGTGGTACCTGAAGAAGGGGGAGAGGATAGGGGTGGAGGGGGGGAGAAAAGAAGTGGTGGTACAGGAAGAAGGATTGGAGGGAGAGGTGCAACAGGAAGGGGAAATAGTAGGATAAAGACAGGGAATATCAATCATAATGGTAAAAGCAACAGGTGCAAGATGGTCTATAGCAATGTGGATGGGCTGCTATCAAAGAAATTAGAAATAAATGATTACATCAGACAGGAAGAGCCCTTAATATTGTGTCTATGTGAAACTAAACTAAATAAAGGGATAAGTTTGGAGGGAATGGGATGGAACAACTATAATATGTGGAGAAGGGATAGAGAAGACAAGATGGGGGGAGGGGTGCTAATTCTTACACATAATAAATTGAAAACAAGAATGATTGATCTGAATAATAGTAAAGCGGAAATATTAGCAGTAGAATTGACAGATGATGACAATCAAAAGGCGGATATTGTAGTGGCCTACATGCCGCCCTACACAGGGGCTTGGGAAGAGGAGGAATACAAATTTATCAAAGATGAGATTATTATTTGTATTGAAAAATTAACTCGTAGAAACAATGAATTAATTATAGTAGGGGACTTCAACTGTAAAGAGGTGGATTGGGAGCAGAGAGAAGCTGGTAGCAACGTGAACTCGTGGGGGTATAGGCTACTGGATATGGTAGCATCAACTTTCTCTTCATAATTGCTGAGGGGCACAGGGCCCTGGGTGGGGCTTTGGTTTCCCGGGCGTTTCCTCACCCTCCCCAGCTCCCCGCCATGGAGTGGCTTCGGTCACCCAGGCTTTATTGTGGTCGGCAGGGAGGGTTCTGTGGGGGCGCTCGGTTATGGCCTTGGCCTTGCTCGGGGCCTTGGGGCTGTTCGGCCAGGCAGCTTGGGGAACAGCAACAACAACAACAACAACAGAAAATGTATTGGTGCAAAATATAAAGGAAAATACAAGAAGAAGGGGAAATGATGAAGCATCCAGATTGGACCTAATGTTTACTAGAGACCCAGATGTAATTTCTGATATAAAATACTTACCACCTTTAGGCAAGAGCGATCACGTTGTAATGGATATAGAAATCCTATTGGGTTATTCCAATATGGAGGAGAGGGAGGAGCACAAGGAAACTAGGTTTGACTATGCAAAAGGAGACTACCAATCACTGAGACAATACTTTAGAGATGTTGACTGGAGTGAAATACATCAGAGAAATAGTGTAGACGAGAAGTATGGAGTATTTAAAACAATATATGAAGAAGGAGTTAATAAATATGTCCCTAAACAAGGTAATAGGTCAGCGAAGGAAAAGGATTGGTTTAATGAAAAATGTAGGAAAGCCAAGGAAAAGAGAGACCAAGCGTGGAAGGCAGCTAGAAAAAGGTGTAATAGAGAAACTTGGAACAGATACAAGAGATTAAGAAATGTATATGCTGCAATCAGGAGACAAGAAGCCAGAGAATATGAGAAGAACATTGTGAAAAAATGTAAGAGTGATCCTAAGCTGTTCTATAGGTTTATAAATAGTAAAATGAAGGTAAGGGTCCTAAGGGATAGAATAGTGAGGTTGAAGGTTGAAGGGACCACTTATGATGACGACCAGAATATGTGTGAAATTATGAACAATACACTACACTCAGTATATACTAAAGGTGATAATTTTGAAGAAGTACCGGTAGGTGAAATTGGTGATAAACTGGGAGAGATTAATTTTCTCCCAGAGGAGCTAGTAGAAATAATGAAAGGACTAGATGTGAAAAAAGCAGTGGGACCTGACAATGTAGCGGGATGGATTTTGAAAGAATGTGCTGACGAACTAGTGAAACCTTTATATGAGATAATGAAATACTCTCTGGAAGAGGGAAAATTACCAATGGACTGGAAGAGAGCCAACATTGTACCGATTTATAAAGGTGGGAACAGGGAACATCCATTGAATTATCGACCTGTGTCACTTACTAGTATAGTGTGCAAAATCTGTGAGAAAATAATTAAGAAAAGATGGATGATTTACTTGGAAAAGAATAATCTACTATCTAACAGGCAATTTGGATTCAGGGAGGGTACCTCATGTGTTACAAATCTACTCAGTTTTTATGACAGAGTGGTTGACATATTACAAGAGAGAGATGGATGGGTGGATTGCGTATATATTGACATGAAGAAAGCTTTTGACAGAGTATCGCATAGCAGGCTGAAGTGGAAATTAAAAGAGTATGGAGGGATTCAGGGTAGTTTGTTAAATTGGATGGAGGACTATCATTCAGGGAGACAGATGAGGACTACTATCAGAGATAAATGTTCTACGTGGAAAGATGTCACAAGTGGAGTTCCGCAGGGAGCGGTGCTGGCTCCCATAATGTTTCTAATATACATTAACGACATGCCAAAGGATATAAATGCATATATGAATATGTTTGCAGATGATGCCAAGATCATGAAGCGTATAGAAGATGAAAACAGTGGTAGGGAATTACAGAGGGATTTGGATAGGATAGATCAATGGAGCAAGAAGTGGAAAATGGAATTTAACACAAATAAATGTCATGTAGTGGAAATGGGAGTAAGTAAAAGAAGGCCTCATATGGAATACAAGTTAGGAGAAAACACTATTAACCCATCAGAGAAAGAAAAGGACTTAGGGATAACTGTTAGGAGTGATCTTTCACCTGAGAATCATATTAAATTAAAATGTAAAACTTGCAAACTAAACAAACCAAAATTGGGACAAGGACAATATAAAGTCAAATTAAATTATCAAAATCGCTATGTGGAAACAACGTTTACTTAAAATGAAAATTATTAAATAAAAGAACACAATCCACCACATAGGGTGTACATTACTACATGAGCAAGTTAATCTGTTTCCCAAGCAAACTAATCGCACATATAACAACGCACTATCGTCACGTTAAAGGAAGTAGTCAAGTTTGGGAAGTCCGGGACGTTCTGGCAAATTTTACTAAACTCTGCATGAATAAAGAAACTATATGTTAAATGTCAAAATATTATTTAAAATCAAATTTGCAACATGACAAGACATTAAAATAGTACAAAATACAAATATTGATAAGATATCTATACTATTACAAAATAAGATAGTGGGAGAAACATATGGACTGCTAAACAGAATAAAAATAGCCTTTAACTATATAAATGAGGAGATGCTGGAGAAAATAATAAAAACATTGGTGAGACCAAGACTGGAGTATGCGGCAGTGGTGTGGGCACCACATCTAAAAAAGCATATAAAGAAGCTGGAGAAGGTTCAGAGAGCTGCAACTAGAATGATACCAGAACTGAGAGAATTACCATATGAGGAGAGATTAAAAAATTTAGATTTACCTTCTCTAATGGATAGGAGGGAGAGAGGCGATATGATTATGATGTACACATGTGTGAGAGGACTCGAAAAGGTGGACAAGAAGGGTTATATTGTGAAAGATAATGGTAGAACTAGGGGGCATAGATATAAGCTAATGAAAGGAAGATGTAAAGGAGATGTGAGAAAGTATAGTTTCCCTTACAGAAGTATAAGTAAATGGAATCAGTTGGAAGAGGAAGTGGTGTGTGCCAAAAACATTAATATTTTTAAGGCAAAGTTAGATAATTGTAACTCAGGAAGCGGGACAATGCGAGCCTAAAAAGCTCAACTCCTGTATACTACAAATAGGTAAATACACACACACACACACACAAACTGACACGACAATAACACACACGTGTTTCGGTAATGGTAGGCCTACCGGTACACTGATTTTTCATTTGAACTTATAACTCGTTTTATATAAGTTTATTATGAAATATTTTAACGAATTAAGGTAAGTATAAGAGATATATAGTACTTATGATTAAATTATCGTATTTCGACGATTTCGGCCACTCGAAAAATCAGCTGATGAATCTTGGCGCTCCAAATTCACTTGCATTGAAAGTATATTCGTCGTATAAGACCACCCATGGTTTTGGAGGGTTTATTTAACCCTCCAGCCCCGGCTATGTATTATATATATATTCCCCGAAACCCGGGTGTTTTGGCCGAAAAACGTCTAGGCTAGGCTACCGTATATTTGTTAATCTGACTGCTTCCCGCATTCCCGCGCATCCCCAAGCGTAGCTGTGTTATTTACCTGTAGAATGGCGTTAAGTAGAGCTCTCTAAGTCAACTGGTTGAGTTGTGATGATGATTTCATTGGAGATAACTTTATGGCAAAAACAGCCACTTTACACTACTTTTCGATACTTAACAACAACATACAGGCACACACGAACAAGCGCCGCTCTCCTTCTTGTGGCCGGAGATGCGGGGCGTCGGTCCAGCCGGCTGTTGTTTACATGCGTCGGACCGACGCCTCGCACACGAAGCTCACAGGCTTTCAACCACTGGGTGTTCAAGAGCCCTTCCGGGTACCTGTTTTATGCTTTTTTATGGGCGTTCAAGAGCCCTTCCGTGTTGTAGGGGCTTGGAAATGTGTCTTATATGCCGGTATATACGGTACTGTATATGGATGGAGTCCTGAAAGAAATCCAAGGAAGAGGAGTGGTAGTCTAGTTGCCAAAATGTGGACCCTGCAATGTTTACTACTTCAAACTGTTTTCACATAAATATGTTCTTTATGGTTTGAAGAGCCAAATTAGCTTGGTTGCTACTTTTGCAACGTTGAGCATTTCCCAGAATTCAAGATGGCGGCCGCCGCCATCTTGAATCTTCAACTTTTTTGCTCAGTGACATAAGAAGTCGTGTAATACCACTTTTTAGGGGTTTTAGAGGGCAGGGAGTCCATTTCTGGAATTACATTTTGTATATGGGGTCAAAGTTAAGGTCAAATCAAAGGTCAAAAGTAAAATTTGATCATAAATCAGAAAAAATCAACTCCCTTGACGAGTACAGTATATGTTCTTTATTTTTTTATTTTTTAGTGGTTCACATCTGTTTTAGTAATTTCAGAGTACGGTGAGTCGGCGTGATCAGCATTAGTTCTGTGGTACCCCAGGCCGTCACAATCGTCATGGCTGCTGGAGAGGGAAAGCGCCTCTTCAGTCCGTGTAATGCCAAGGGAGCGTTACAGACATTCAAGACCGTGGCCATGCAGAAGATTGTTGCTATAAGCAAAGTAAAAAGTTATGAACTATACAGAACTCTGTCAGGAAGTGATATTCTAGCTCACAAATCATGTTACTGTAGCTATGTATCGAAGAGTAGAAATAATATAAGAAAGAGAAAGGCGACATGGACTGATATTGGTATTTCCAAAATGTTTTTGAAATCCTAATGTACCGGTAGTGACTTTGTTTCAAGCAAGACTGTCTCTTGTGTGGGAAAGAGTGTAAGCCAAAAGACAGTAACAACCCACACAGGTGGGTGCAGGTCAAACAATGTACAACTGTAGATAGGGGTGGTGATTATCACGTTCCAACAACAATTGGAAAACCTCAGTGATGAGAGACAGGACCAGTGGGTTAACAAGATAATGTCAAGACTCAATGGGGTCATTGATCTGCATGCTGCTGATGCACAGTACCATGTCCCCTGTTACAACAGGTTCCGTTTTGTTCCTCTGAACCGCTCCTTCATTATGGCGCCTGTGGAGGAGGCACAGAGGTCCGTTGTCTTGACGACATTGGAGCTGTACTCCATATACTTCGCTGCCTCAGGCACTGTCAAGAAGACAGTTCGTGTCCACCATCATAGCCTACTTCGGCGATGAGCTGCTCATGCTCCACATCGAGGGCTGCGACAGTGTAGTTGGATTTAAAATCAGCCTCGGCAGTTCATTAAAATTGTCAAGATAAGGAAGAGCATGCGCAACGACGACGAGCTGGAGAAGCTGGTGAGGAAAATCCGGAGGAGTGAGGTCGTGGCAACACCTAGGCCTGGGGACTATAACCTCTATGCCTATACTAATCAAAAGGTGATTTAGAGCACCAGTGCGACTCTTCTTTAACTGGTCTCTGGCCTCGTATCAGAGGGAGCCATCACCAAGCCGTCACTGACCTTGGCCCAGTGCATCCAGCAGCACATTGGCAGTGCAGACATAAAGTAGACCAACGAGCATGGTGTCACAAGCACCTATGAAGAAGTGCTACGCTTACTGAAGTCAGTGGCCAAGTTCGTGTCGGACAACCAGTCAGATTAACACAAGAAACTCGGCTTGAGCACCGAGATCGTCCCTATCTTCAGCTGGGCTGATAAATATGATTTTAACATCGCAAACCCCAATGGGGCGAAAAACACCCACGCTATGGTCACGGAGTTCACCCATCATCCTGCCGGCATCATCAACACAGGAAACATTTGATGTGATGCAACTCAAGATCCCTCGACTCAAGAAACACAAGGCATCCTATATGCAACTCACCCATCAGGCTTTACAGTTAGAGCACTACACTGGGCCTTCTAATCTGAACCCACCTCTGTTTTCGACAAGCTACTGTCTGCTGCAGTTAAGTTCAGTCAACAGCGAGACGCAGCATGGCTGTCACAAGTCCACGAGGACGACAAGCCGGTTGAGTGGGCGGGCGGGCTTCAATGCTTAGCAAGACCGACTGGTGGCAGGCTCTACCCAGAAGCCCAAGTCACTGGTGGTGTTCAGACCAATGATAGACTCGCCGCCTGCTCACCCCAACACCGTCCTGACTACACTGGTGTGTTTCGAAAGGACTCTAAATACTTTTGGGATGCAGTACACCCGCCTCACAGTGGACCTCCAACTGCATCAGACTGCATGCCTAGTCCAATGGAACAACCCACAGCGCTGGACCAACCTCATACCTCACCCAGGCATGATGCACACACTCATGAGTTTCCTGGGCTGTCTAAGGAACTAAGAAAGGCGTGGAAATTCTCATGAGTGCAGCGTTTGGTGGCATAACCAGCATCATCAACAGGAAGGTCTGAACCAATGCTCTATTAGCATACCGTTTCATCATCGCTGTGTTGCTGCAGAGTTTCTAATAGAGTGGCACCAAGACATACAAGTTGCTGAGCGACTACTTGGAAACAGCCAGTAAGCACCCAACCGGGAGGCTATGGGTAGACTACCTCATTAAGTCTACACTGCTGACGCTTATGTTCCTGCGTAGAGAGCGAAACGGTGACTTCCTCCTCCAACATCACTGTCTCAAGGCGATGCAGTCATATTTTTTCTCCGCAAGTCACCACAATTATGCCCGCTATCTGAGCTGGTATGTACGACAGATGGACCACCTTCCCCAGCGTGTTAAGGTGGACCTACTGGCAGGGACGCACATCTGTCGACGACACTGATGGTGGGACTGCAGTGCCAGCAGATCAGTTCGGCGAGCAGACTTATATCAAGCATGGGAAGGGTACTGGAGATATGAAGGGCATTCCAACAAGCGCCGAGCAATTGGCTGTGTGTGACAACAGTTTCAGTGTGTGCACCCACTGAGTCTTGACGTTACCTCATTAGCCCACTGGTCCTGTCTCTCATCACTGAGATTTTCCAATTGTTGTTGGAATGTGATATCACCACCCCTAGCTACAGTTGTACATTGTTTGACCTGCACCCACCTGTGTGGGTTGTTACTGTCTTTTGGCTTACACTCTTTCTCATACAAAAAACAAAGTCACTACATTAAGATTTCAAAAATATTTTTGACATACCAATATCAGTCCATGTCGCCTTTCTCTTTCTTATATTATTTCTACTCTTCGATACATAGCTACAGTAACATGATTTGTGAGCTAGAATATCACTTCCTGACAGAGTTCTGTATAGTTCATAACTTTTTACTTTGCTTGTAGCAACAATCTTCTGCATGGCCACGGTCTTGAATGTCTGTAACGCTCCCTTGGCATTACACGGACTGAAGAGGCGCTTTCCCTCTCCAGCAGCCATGACGATTGTGACGGCCTAGGGTACCACAGAACTAATAGTCCATGAGCCAAGACCCGAATTTTGGGATATCGGTACCACCCGGGGTGACTAATTCTCTTAGGTGTTTTTAGCTTGCTACATGTCTCTAGTTTATGTTTTGATATGATAGCCCTTGCACATTGGTAGCTTAATGGTCGTTATCACTTCTTGAATAGACATACCCTACCGAAAATTCCGAAATTTTTTAAAATGTCAAATTTGGGGACAGGAATGCCTAAATGTCAACAAAATGCATATAGTAATTGTCACATTTAATACAAGTCCTGTAAATACACACTAAGCATGCCATGGGCTTGTACATACTATTATGGCAAATTACTACTCCTAAATATCATCTACGTCAGACTCGGAATCTGACTGTTGTGCCACCGGCTCTTCTTCAATAGCCTTGTTCTGACATGTCTGTAACCTGCACATGTCCATGCATTTTAGACCATTGCTGAGGCAAGTACACTTAGGGAGTTCGCATGACCGCACACACTTGCAAGACAGTAGCTGCATAACAGCATCTGGTGCTGGTGAGCCTCGCATCCAGTTGACGGCAAGCTTACCGTCCTCATCTGTCATCCAACCGCAGTCTGTTGGGTTCGCAACAAATGGCTGGCTCTGAAGACTTCTCCTCCAGATCGCAGCCTGGTAGTTTGCACGCAGTGCATGCATGAAGAGGCAGTCCTCACAAGGAGGGAGTTGACTTGACTCTACCTCTCCACGTCTTGCACAGAACAGCTCATACCGAAGCTTGTTTACCTTAGTTGTGTGGGTAGATGGTAGGTACATGTGGCAGGTGATTTCCTGTAGCTTCTCAAAGAGTTCAGGAGACACTTCCCATGAGCGTCCAAGTTCGTGAAAAGCATGCTGGTATGTCTTGTCCATCTTCACCTGCTTGAGTGTCGTCATCTTCCCTCGGCCAGCGAATGCACTGACGGTATCACAGCCTGTAAAGGCATGCATACCAATCAATGAATCACACACGCTGCCTCCCAGTGTGCGGCTCAGTGTGGTGATATCCAGGAATCTTGTCCGGTTCTTCGTCCCGCACTTCTGGAACAGATGGGATGGGATCTTGTGGCACATGCCAAGACACAACACCATGACGTCTGTATCTTCTGCAGTGATGATGACAGACTTGTTCCCAGATTCTGCTGCATGAAGTGCATGGAGAAGAAGGCGTGTGTCTGCTTCTTCTTGAGTTGACTTAAGCTCAGGAGCCTCTTCCCACTGCTCTTTGGTGATCTTGAAGCAGCGCTGCTCACATGTGACATACAGCTCCTTGTCCTTGAGCTTCTCCCTGTGCTGTGGTGCCTTCCATTCTTCTACCAAGAACTTGATAAGACTTGCCTTGTTGGAGGAACTACCGAGTAACTTTCTCCACTGCTGGATGTTGTGCCCAGGTTGAATGTTCTTGAAATGAATTCCTGTGCCTGCACTTCTTTTGGCTCGTTCTGCATCCTTGATGGATGTCTCCTTGTAGATATCAAACACAACATCAATGCGCCTGCTCTTAGCACCTTCATGAACAGCGTGACTCAGTGCTGTACCTGCAAGCTGTGAAAAAGTTTTGTCGTTTCCCTTCAGTTTGTGGACCAGGCTCATCCCATCAATTATGGTAGCAGAGGGCTCGGGTATCACTTCTGCAGGAGAAACATTCCTCTCTAACTCCTTTGCGAGGGCAGCCTTGTTGGTCTTGCGGAGAGACCCATCACCGCTGGCAAGTGCCCAAGGCAAAGGCCCCAGGGGATGAGCCAAGACATCACTCATTTTGAGCTTTCTGTTCTCGGCAACAAGGATCATCTGGCCAAATAGGTTCCTGTCAGCCTTTAAGATAACCTCCTTGGCATGGTCTTGTGAGCGTGGCTTCATTCTGATGTTAGTGAACGTTCTCAGTTTCGTCTTCGTCATCGTGTCATGAAACTGTATAGTTGGCGTATCGATCTCCAGGCGCTCTTCCTTGAAGGCTTGATATGCATCCTCTCCTATTCTGTAGGCCCCTAGAAGGTCTTTGACAACTTCTGGTGGTGCCATAGTCGCAGTTGACAAACTGACAAGATCTTCTTGCTCTGCGTTGAAGGGGTTCAACCAGCTGGTCTCCATCAGTTGAACTAAAGATTGGACATCGGCCTCATCTCTTCTAATCCTGGGCATCTGTAGGTCTGGGTGGCTGAAGTCAGTATACTTTTGGCCTACTACCATAGTCCTGAGCTGCCTTAAGTACCTGCTGCGATACTCCGATGTCAGGTAGTACCTGGCGACAGCTCCGCCTTTCAGGCTGAAGCCTTTTGTGCCCCCTGGTGTCTGGGTGTCTTTGTTGATCGTCTCTTCGATTGTCTGGTCCACAGGGATCCGTCCAAAGGGATTCTTGCTACCGATCTGGACCGAAAAGCCACCTTGCATGAAGTGTTCATGGACCTCTGGGTGTTCAATGGGCAGTCGAGACATCAAGGCATAGTAGTAGGTTAGGAACCGGGCATAGTTCACTTTGTCATAGGCAAAACACCACGGTATCATCTGTCGGATTGCTCCTAGGTGGAGCATCCAGTTGCCTTCTCTGGAGGCTCGAATTAAGTCCAGCATGATCTCAACCATGTCCAGGTATGACATCCAGAATGCTGAGAGGTTGTGTTCATCTCTGAGGGTCTCAAGATAAACTTGGAAAAGCTTCATGATATGTGTGCATGATTCACTCTCCATCAGCTCTTGAAAGAGTCCCTGAGACACATTGCTGTGAAAGCTGTTGATGTCCTTCAGTGTTTCATCTAGATGGTGTATGTCCCTTGAATGGTTTTCTTCTAGCCATGAAAGGAAGCCTTTCCATGCAAGCCTCATCAGTGCTTCATACACGAGCTTGTGTAGTCTCACTGCTCTGTTGTTGTTGTTGTTGTTGTTGTTCCCCAAGCTGCCTGGCCGAACAGCCCCAAGGCCCCGAGCAAGGCCAAGGCCACAACCGAGCGCCCCCACAGAACCCTCCCCGCCGACCACAATAAAGCCTGGGTGACCGAAGCCACTCCATGGCGGGGAGCTTGAGGAGGGTGCGGAAACGCCAGGGAAACTAAAGCCCCACCCAGGGCCCTGTGCCCCTCAGCAATTATGAAGAGAAAGTTGAGGGGCAAGGGGAAAATGTGACGCTTTGGCTTCCAATCTTGGTAGATTGGGAGGTCAATCCACGTTAGAGACGCCGTCACTTGAGATCTAGAAAATATATAAGTAAAAGGAACAGTCAGAGTAAGCTATGGGTATGGCAGAGATTGCTCAGTTCTCACTCTGATAGACCAGCCCATCACTGCTCTGTTGTACCTCTTGCCGTTCATCACTCCTGACACTGATCCTTCTGCGATGATACCTGATTCCACACACAGATCTCTAAGACCTGCATCTTGAAACCTCTTTCCTATGGTGGAGATGAGATTACAGATTGTGTGGAAGACGCCCATCCTGATGATAATGTTCTTGAACTTCTCTTGTTTCCAGATAACTTCGGCAGCTTTGGCATAGAGTGCTTGATCAAACACGCACACAATCTTGTTAAGCTGTAAGGACTGCATGATAGCATGCGTTTGTTCCAAGATTTCATTAACGGTGGACATTTCTGTTGCGGGAGCATTGATAGTGGGCAGGTAGCTTACAGTGTCCTGAACCACTGCAATGTCTCTGCGCATTTTGATGTTGAACCCAGTCCAACTGCTGATGGACTGGTCCTCATGGTCTGACATTCGAGTAAGAAGCCAGATATGGTTCTTTGTCTTTGAATCCTGGACTTCCTTGGTAGTGTCGACATACGCAGTCTCAATCCTAGGTGGCCCTGCCCGCCGCCCAACATTGTATATTGGCAGCATTGATGATGTCTGAGTGATGCTTCTTATCTTGGACTTGGTAATCTCTGGCAGGACTTTCTCTGGCACAGAGCCTGCAACCTTGGACTGGACAGCAATGCCATTGACTCTATGAGAAGTACCTGCTCCACTTAGGGTCTCTTCAAGTCGGTCAATGTTATCCCAGGCCAGGGTTGTGAACACACCAGGGTAGATGTTTGCTGGCAGTGGAATGTCATCCTTTGAGCATTCCAGCTTCTGGATACAAAGGGCTGTATCGATCTCCTCAAACATTGAGTAAGACACACAGTGACCAAGACGATTCAGAGTTTGGATCAGTTCTGTGTTTCCTGTCAAAGACTTTACAGCATTGGTCAGCAGTACGTGCTTGGGTGGTTTTGTCTTGCCACTGGTAACAGCAAAGACCAAGTCACTGCCAAAGGAAGTGGCAAGACGTTGAGCTCTTTCAGAGGGAGTTTCACACTCACACTCTCCTGTCAGCAGGGTGTGCAGGAATTGAGTGACTGCTGCAGGAATGACATTCTGATCTGTATCGGGAGGCCATGGCTGACTCACATCTTGTTTATTGATCTCATTCCTCAGCTGCATTCCTGCTTTGGTTAAGACATCTTCAGAGTTAGCTGCTCTTGCTTCTTGCAGGTCTTTTGCCATTTTGTGTGCTTGCCGGGCAAGGTCGTCCATTGAGAGGCTGCGTGGATAGATTAGAAGCTTTCCTTTCTCATCTGGGACAAAGCGTAGTGATTCTCCAAACTCGGTTTCAATCTTTCGGCGAACATGTTTCTTTGTCGCTGGTTTCAGTTGGATAATACCACGGGACATCATGGATCTCTCAAGCCTAGATGTGAGGTTTGTCATAGGCAG
This sequence comes from Paralithodes platypus, assembly GCA_032716605.1. Lineage (NCBI taxonomy): Eukaryota > Metazoa > Arthropoda > Malacostraca > Decapoda > Lithodidae > Paralithodes > Paralithodes platypus. The sequence continues at coordinate 49,094,144 of CM064568.1, read as the reverse complement.
TACCTCTGGGTTGGGGAATAATTTGGTCCTTATATACAAGCAGAGTTCCTCGAGGGCTTCTGTCTCAACCTCTTCGTAGCGTGCTTCCTCGCTTTCTTCCTGATTTTCACCTGCACCCGACCTGGCGGCCGCTGGGAAATCATCTTTTGTGAAGAGTTTGTAGCACGACTTGTGGTAGTGACCCTCTGCAGCAACAAGGTCTCTGCTAACTAAACCAAGGATTCTCTGGTTGAGTTTCCTTATTGCTGCTCTGCGAATCTTCTCATCTGCTCGTAGCTCAACACACTGTATGAGTGGCTCCCTTGTCTTTGTTGTTTTTATGTACTTGCTTGACTTCTCGCAGAAGATACATACTTTGGCATACACCCTGCTAGTACTAGGGGCATCCCTTGATGCCCTCCTCCTGGGGTCGACGCTTGCTGATTCTATCTTGACACCCTTGGCAAGGATAGAATCCAGTGACTTCTTCATTGTAAAGAGACTACGACATTTACGGTGATAATGTATGTGTGGTATTCCTCCTTCTTCAAGGCCCTTGGCTGCTTCCAGGACTGGATCATGCTGCCTGATTTCTGCAGCCCTGAGCAATGTGTTCCAGGAGTCCAAATCCTGTGGTGACACCAGAGCATCGCTGTCATCATCAGAGCAGTGGATGATACAGTCGATCCGTGCTCTCTTCCTCGCAGATGGTTCCATCCTGCCGTCAAACAGTCGACACACACCTGCAAAAAATATCACCATTAAACCATGAACAAACAAACACATTACATGGAAACCACTCTACATATGTTTGCTCCTTCCAATAATAAATTATCCCCAAAATATAACAAAAAATCCCCAAATATGAAATAAACCCCTAAATATGGAGAAACTTGAAATACACATCGGAATAATTCTTGTAGAGAATCAAATAAGCTACAAGAGCTGTTAGAATATATTTTTCAATGTTCCCCATATTTAAGGATTTATTCTAGATTTAGAGGAAAATACCCAAAATATAGAGTATATTCCGAAATATGAGGAAATTTGAAAAATACCTAGGAACAACTCTGGTAGAGAATATAATTCTACATAGGTGTTCAAAGTTTCGCGATGATTGTGTGATGGATTTTAAAGAAAATGAGGAAAACGCCGAGCGTCACGCTAAAAATCTTTATTTTTGGGTAGCGCCCCTATTGCATCAAAAAAATTAGACTAAGCTACCAGTGCGAGAAGGCTATCATATCTTAACCCTCTCCGACATATGACGCAATTTTGAGCCTATTAGGGATACTTTAAAGCCTTTATTACCATCAGGGTTTTTTACAAACCTTTAGTTTAGTTACTTCAACCTCTGCAGTTGTCTTTGAGTTAGATGTGGGCAGAAAACTAATTTTGGAGAGGTAATTATAAGAGTGAGAGAACTCTATTTCTTATTGCTAATCTGGCAACCTCTGCGTCATATATGTCTGAAGGGGTTAATGTACTTACAGTCACTCTATAAACATTTTAGTACCATTCGTGTTTAGTCACCCCAGGTGGTACCGATATCTGGCCTGGCTCATGGACTATAATGCTGATCACGCCGACTCACCGTACTCTGAAATTACTATGAAAGATGTAAACCACTAAACAACGAAAATATAAAGAACATAATTATACTCGTCAAGGAAGTTGATTTTTTCTGATTTATGATCAAATTTTACCTTTGACCTTTGATTTGACCTTAACTTTGACCCCATATACAAAATGTAATTCCAGAAATGGACTCCCTGCCCTCTAAAACCCCTAAAAAGTGGTATTACACGACTCTTTTTATGTCACTGAGCAAAAAAGTTGAAGATTCAAGATGGCGGCGGCCGCCATCTTGAATTCTGGGAACTGCTCAACGTTGCAAAAGTAGCAACCAAACTAATTTGGGTCTTCTAACCATAAAGAACATATTTATGTGAAAAAAGTTTGAAGTAGTAAACATCGCAGGGTTCACTATAGGAAGTATAGGGATGGCAACTAGACTATGGATGTTGGTGTATCGCTGATAAGGGAGGGAAACGAGTGGAAGCTACTTGTACTGCTGTTTGCTGATGATACAGTTCTGTTAACCCTCTCCGACATATGACGCACTTTTGAGCCTATTAGGGATACTTTAAAGCCTTTATTACCATCAGGGGTATTTACAAACCTTTAGTTTAGTTACTTCAACCTCTGCAGTTGTCTTTGAGTTAGCTGTGGGCAGAAAACTAATTTTGGAGAGGTAATTATAAGAGTGAGAGAACTCTATTTCTTATTGCTAATCTGGCGACCACTGCGTCATATGAGTCTGAAGGGGTTAAGCGATAATGAATGGGAGTTGGGGCTGGTAAATATGTTTGGAACAGTGTTTGTTGGGGCTGGTAAATATGTTTGGAACAGTGTTTGAAAAATGGAACCTGAATGTAAATGCGGGGAAGAGCAAGGTTATGGTCTTCGAAAGGGGTCAAGGCACAGAGTGTGAGGTGAAGTTGAATGGTCATGCTATGGAGATTGTCTACTCATTTAAGTATCTGGGTAGTGTGCTGAGTAAAGCTGAGATTATGGATGAAGAAGTGCGGGAGAGTGTGCAACAGGGGACGAGGGTTGTAGGAATGCTGAAAGCAGTAACAAGAAATAGGGTGATCAGCATGGAAGTGAAGAAGTCCTTGCATGACAGTGTGGTAATCCTGACACTGACTTACGGAAGCCAAGCATGGATGTTGGTGGAGAGATTCAGACCAAGAGTGAGAGGTGTGGAAATGAGTTTCTTGAGAAGTGCGTGCGAAGTTACATAGAGGGATAGACAGACGAATGAGGAAGTAAGAGGGAGGTGTGGTATGCTGGAAAGTGTGAAAAGGAACACCTTGAGATGGTTCGGCCATATGGAATGTATGGGAAGCGAGAGAATGACTAAGAGGGTGTACGAGAGCGAGGTGGAAGGACAGAGAGAGAGAGGTGGAAGGATGGAGTGAAGAAGTATATGGATGAAGGCGGTGCTGGATGGGAGGAGGGGTGTCGACTGACTGGGGACAGAGGTGCATGGGGGCGTTTCGTTTGTGGTCACCCCTTCGGGGATCATGGCGTCAGGCAATAGATATATACTGTAGATAGATAGCTTCAGTTAGGCCTATCGCGTTCGCTATGGTGACCCTTCCGTGAGGCTTATTGCGTTAAGGTTGTTTTACGGAGTTTATAGAGAGAGGGTCATAATATAATTGGAACTAGAGGAGTTGTAATAGTTGTCTGTAATGAAGAATAACTATAGTTAGTATTATTTCATATGATGCTCAATTGAATCCCTTGGCTACTGATTTCTCGCTACTTGATGGAATAAATATGCATCTACTATATCTCTGCGTCATATTACTGCCAGGTGTTCATGATTAACCCGGCAATGGCGAGATACCTCTTAAGAAGTTTTACTGGGCGAGGGCGGCAAAGCTCTTAAGAGGGATGTGCTTACGTGCATAGCGAGTGTGTTACACAACCGAGTGTGTGAATGAGTAGGCTCAGTGTGGCTTGAGGCCTCGTGGAGGGAGGGGTTTCCTCAATTTGCTCCATAATTCATGAATGGGCTGCTCCAAGTATATTCGCGATTTTGACCAGAAAAATTATATTTTCACTTGTTTTATTGTTGTTACAGGTTACTATCTTCATAGTGAAGGTAAAATAGGCTCATATGAATAAGTAATAACGATATTTATCGTAAAATGACGATTATAGGCCTGAATGGAGCCTATATACTCGCCCATGGGCATCGAGTTCAATACCCCCTGCTCGCCGTTTATAGGTTAACAGCATATTTGGCTACAAACACTGTGTAATAGCTGAGTAATCAAGATAGTGTCATGACAAGTTAACATCTGCTGGAAAAAAATGCAAACAGTCTATAGGAAAGATGTAATTACTGGGTTCTGCATAATTTTCTTTTATTTTTAAACCCCTATTTCGATTTTTTTGCCTGACGCCGTAATTCCCGAGAAGGGGTGACCATGAATAATAGGCGTTTGTCCGGGCTCTATCCGCCAACCCTTTGATCAGCAGCCATGGGGCACACCATTATGACCCCACTGCCTTCACCACTCCCTTCACCACTCCCAAGAAAAGAAATAGAATATGAATTATGAAAAAGGTAAGCTCAGAACTGGCTATGGGAAGGTGAGAACTCCAACCCTCACTCTGATAGATCCAGCCCACCACAGCATAGATCCAGCCCACCACATGTATATTCAGTGTGAAATGCCTTTTCGTCACTCGTGTTAGTCACACAAGAAAAATTTTGATGAAAAGGAGTAAATACAGTATTAGTGTACAGTATGTTGCTCAGGAGTGTGTCCTAGGATAATATAACTTGATGATGATTTTAATTTTCGAAATTTTTGAATTTTTTAGCCTCAACACCCCATATGACCCCCTTACACATGGAGTTCAATCAGAAAAGGGAGCAGCTCAGTACTGTATGTTCCCCTCCCCCTCCTTCCAAAGACTCTGCAGGTGGTTGGGGCCGATGCCGCCACTATCATCTGAATTAGATGTGGCTTGGAAAAGTTCCAGAGAACTGCTGCAAATTCTAACCACGAGAAAACTCCCTTTCCCCTTGAATGGAACGGTGTACACATTGTATATTAGAAGCGCAATGACCTATGTTTCAGTTAAAGTGGATGAAATCAATAGAATAGAATGTAACAAGATGAGAATGGTGAGATGGCCAAATTGTAAGATAAGATATCTAGTGAAGAGCTGAGGAGATGGTTAGGTAGCAAAGGTATCAGTGATCAGATGCATACATTTAGGCTTGGATGGTTTGGGCTGTGGAGCTGATGGATGAACTTGTTATTTGAAAAGATGCAAATCCGTGAATGAGGAGGGAGCTGCACCAAGAGGTAGACCAAGAAAGATGTGGGATCAGACCATACGATCTGATTTTTAAATATAAAACATGACAAGTGAGGAAGCTCTGAACAAGGCTGCTTGGAGCGCCGCCATTATAATGTGAGACTGGAACTACACTTCGTGTGGAGCAATTGGTCTTTAAATTTATGCATGTACTGTATGACCTTTTGTATGGATAAAATAGTGCTTGCTGCTGTGAGTAGTGCAATAGAACAAATTATAGAATGAAAAGCTGTAGGGAGCTCCGGCATTTCCGCAGAAAATGCTGAAAGCCTCGAGATGTTGCAGTCAGATTGGTTACTGAGCTAATTTTAGCGGTATCATAAGGGAGAGAAATCCCTGATATATAGATCTGAGAAATATATAGGTAAATGTTTGACCAAGTCATGCAAACCTGTGTGAGAACCTTTGTAAGCATGACCAGGAAAGTATTTCCATCAACGACATACAATTTCATTTCATGTCGGGATGTTGCACAATCGATGCTATCTTCATTGTCCGGCAGTTGCAAGAGAGGTATCTTGGATAGAGGTTTGGAGTTGTATCTCGTATTTGTAGAAGGTGCTGTCTAGGTATTTTAGTATTTGATCTGTGGGAGGTGTTATATGCAGGGGACCTAGTCCTTGGTGCAGGTAGTACACGGAATACTGAGGCTAAATTCAAAAGTTGGAGGGAGGTCTTGTCAAATATGGGATTAGGAACTTTATGGCTGGGATTGTGTTAAAGTTGACAATGGGTAATAATTTATTTTGATAAACTATATGTCTAGTCAATATACTGTATATGTTTTGATATACAGTATGACCCCCTATTATGCGAACTCGTATGATGCGAAACGCTACAATGCAAGGTCAACTCTGAAAATGTTATATTTTATCGGTCTGCAAATATGCGAAGCAAAATTCTGTATATGCGAATCGGATGTATAATTTCAAGGCAAAAATGGGATTCCCGCCGAACTAGTTCAAGCCTTCGACGCCTCACTGCCGGTTGAACAACCAAACAAGTCAAGTCACACTAAGCTTACCCTAGTATTTTCACTATCAAAACTGAACCGCTTGTTATAGAGAGTTCTAGTTTTCACCTATTGCAAGATAACAGCAAGTGCTGCCTCCTGATACTTATATAACCTATCTTAGGCCATTTCTTCGCAGAGGTAGGAATACAACAAAATCACGAAATTGACAGCCTGGTGGGGCTGTTTGATCTTTATTACTTTTTTCCCGTTGATTGAACATTGGTATGCTCTGTATGCTTCTGGCCCATGCCCATGTCTGTGAGCCTGGAAGCAGTTTCTGCCATGGCCATCCCTTTTGGGGTGCTTCCTCTGGAAGCAAGGCATCAGATTTATTTATGTACGGTATGTAAAATATTGATCCCTAATTGGTTAATTTTTTGTTCTCAGATTATGTAGAATATAGATAGAACTCCATTTTATAGTTCCTCTACCAGTACAGTATTGCCCTAGTATTAACCCTCCGAGCCCGCTGGCCTCCATAGAGCCAAATCGAATTTGCACAGAGACACACGGGTGGCCTTCATAGAACCATTGCATTATTACATGGCTTAAAACCGCACTAGAGAAAGTATTGTTGTCTTGGCGGGTGGGCCGTGAAACGCACACAGCCAATCGGTCAGGTGACTCGTGCTTGAGTGAAGCCCTAAAGCAGTCTAATATTGATTTTCTGTAGTCCCAATCTATGCATGAAAGTAGTAGACAGTGGCTTAGGAGTGGTTACAATAATGAAATAAATCTGTAATCAATATAATAAATAATAATACAGTAGACCCTCGGTTAGCAAACTGGTTCCGTTCTGAAAATACCGTACGCAGACCGAAATAACGTTCGGCGAAAGGATGGCTTTATGGGATTAATTAGTTTGGTTCCAGGACCCCGAATTGTTCCCCTATCCACCTATATTACCCACCTTTTAGCTCAAACCGAATCATTATACAGTATGAGTATTTTATGTTATAGGCCTATTGCAGATGTAGTTATAACTACATCTGCAATATAACATCCAACTGGCTAATTAAACACCCACATACCAAGTTATGGGATCGTAAGGAATCAGCAAGAGTGGTGTCAATTTTGCTACTCTTCCGCTAGACCTAGAGGTTTTTACTATTATATAGCGGAAAATATTTACATCTAGCGACACAAATTCTGGTGATAATATGGAGATTCGAGCCAGATTTGTTAGATATTCAAGAGACTTGCATTAATCTGAAGATTTTTGGCACAAATTTACTATGCATTCTAGCGGCCTTCTAGCGACCTTTGAGAATGGATCTAGCGGATTGTTATGTTTTAATTTGGTAACCCTGAGCTTTGCTGCCGTCTGCTAGCCTACAGATGTCGGCATAAACCATCTAGCCATCTATGTCTAAACGGGCAGACAGACGGTATTTTCGTTGTTGTTGATGTTCCCCAGGCTGCCTGGCCGAACAGCCCCGAGCAAGGCCAAGGCCATAACTGAGCACCCCCACAGAACCCTCCCTGCCTACCACAATAAAGCCGGTGATCGAAGCCACTCCATGGCGGAGAGCTGAGGAGGGTGCGGAAACGCCCGGGAAACCAAAGCCCCACCCAGGGATCTGTGCCCCTCAGCAATTATGAAGAGAAAGTTGTGGGGCAAAGGAAAAATGTAACGCTTTAGCTTCCAATCTGCCAACCTCTAGGTTGGCAGATTGGGAGGTCAATCCACGGAAGAGACGCCGTCACTTGAGATCTAGAAAATATATAAGTAAAAGGAATATTCAGAGTAAGCTATGGGTATGGCAGAGATCGCTCAGGTCTCACTCTGATAGTCCAGCTCATCACCACATGACTAGAACCCAATCCTCTCAGCATCAGCTAGGAAAGGCCCTAGAAAGCCGCCTTTGGCGGGGGGATAGCTCCCCTATTTAAACCCCTTTCGGGGTTGGGCACCCGCTGTGTTCCATGGTTGCTTTAAGGGGACCGGCTGCTTTTTAATAGGGGGTGTCATGAAAGAAATACTATCAAGAGCAGTGGATGTTGGTGTACCGCTGAAAAGGGAGGGAATTGAGTGGAAGCTACCTACAGTATACTGCTGTTTGCGGATGATACAGTTCTGATGAGTGATAATGAATGGGAGTTGCAGGGTCTGGTAAATGAGTTTGGAACAGTGTGCGAAAAACGGAATTTGAAGGTAAATGCGGGGAAGAGCAAGGTTATGGTCTTCGAAAGGGGTGAAGTCACAGAGTGTGAGGTGAAGCTGAACGGTCAGGCTATGGAGATCGTCAACTCTTTTAAGTATCTGGGCAGTGTGTTGAGTAAAGATGGGACTATGGATGAAGAAGTGCGGGAGAGGGTACAACAGGGGAAGAGGGTTGTAGGAACGCTAAAAGCAGAAACAAGAAATAGGGTGGTCAGTATGGAAGTGAAGAAGTCCTTGCATGACAGTGTGGTAATCCCGACACTGACTTACGGAAGCGAAGCATGGACGTTGGCTGAGAGACTCAGACCAAGAGTGAGAGCAGTGGAAATTAATTACTTAAGGAGTGCGTGCGGAGTTACATGGAGGGATAGACAGACTAATGAGGAAGTAAGAAGGAGGTGTGGTGTGGAGGTAGATGTGCTGGAAAGTGTGAAAAGGAACAACTTGAGATGGTTCGGCCATATGGAACGTATGGAAAGCGAGAGAATGACTAAGAGGGTGTACGAGAGCGAGGTGGAGGGACAGAGAGGGAGAGGTAGACCGAATGAGAGGTGGAAGGATGGAGTGAGGAAGTACATGAACGAAGGCGGTGCTGGTTGGGGGGAGGGGTGTCGACTGACTGGGGACAGAGGTGCATAGGGGCGGTTAGTTCGTGGCCACCCCTTCGGGGATCACGGCATCAGGCAATAGATAGATAGATAGATTGATAGTCACTGAACTTCGTCCGATTTCAATGAGATTTTGCACACTTATATAAGATGATGTAACAAGGATTTTTTTTAAATTATTTTTTATTCTAGGTCAATTAGTTCCTGAATCAGGGTGGAAATTAGCTCTAAAATTAAAAAAAAATTCGGAATTAAAATAATTCGAAACCCAAGCACTGTATAATATTTTCAGAGGGATCAGACCACTCAGGACAGATAGTTTTACAACTCTCTTGATCCATTTATTTTTTATTTTTTATCTAATTGCGGAATTAGGTGACACGGAAATTAAGTAATGATTTTGTACTCGGTGGTTAGCTACATATGCCAAGGGGCTGTGTCTCAAATTCAAAAATAGGCATCAAGAGCTTTATAGAGCATTTCACGCGCTTTTCAATGCCAGACGAGCCCATCTTCACAAGGGTGCGCTCCACCTCTTCGAATAGTCTGCTGCACCAATTCTCAAACAACAACGAAGGGCGGTGCGCTCTTCGGTGCCACTAGCAAGAGTGGCGAACTCCACATAGGTGAACATACGAGGAGGTGATATAAAACATTCCTAGAGACCCAATAATACGTTAATTATAAGATCCCAAAGTGCGACAAAACAGGTGACATGTGAAAGTCTAAGGTAATTGGGTGAAAAATTTAACTTTTTTTTTGCTTACAATATTTTACGCAGGAACACGGCAGAGTAGAAGATACAGCTTTTGGGAGGTTGTAGATGTTTTATGCTCTTTCAATTTATATATGTACGATCCTCGTACGACCAGTAGTTACTGAGCCTGTGAATTTCAAAGTTCGCTATATAACGTTTTTAGAAATACAGGAAAAGTTTAGAAAATACCAAAAAATAAAAATTTGAATGGGTTTTCACTAATAACATTTCACTGGCTTATGAAGGGATGTTGAATAAATACATTTTAACACCTAATGGTGTTTTCAGGATTTCAAGCTTTTTAAGCCTAAAAAGTGGCCGGTCCCCCCCATGGTACCCGGAGGGGCTCTAAGGAGCCCGAAACACGGACGGGCTCTTGAGCACTGTAAGCTTGAAAGCCTATTAAGCGTGTTTTGAAAGCCGTGCGTCCGATGCATGTAAACAAAGCTTGTCTTTGCGACACCGCACCTCCGAAACCAAGAAGGAGACGTCGGATCAATGTATCAATGTTGTTGTATGCATTGACGAGATTAGTGTCTGCAAATGTCCGATATCGCTAACATCGCCTCGAAACTTTTTCCACGGAAATCGTTATCACAACTGAACCAGTTGACTTAGAGAGCTCTACTCAACGCCAGTCTACAGATACGAAACAGGGCTACGTTTAGAGATGTGAGTGAATTCTCAAGCAGTTAAAATAACAAAGATAGGGCTAGCCTATTACGACGTTTTTTGGCCAGATCCCCCGGGTTTCGGGGATATCCTATAGAAGGCAAAACCGGTCTGTGAGGGTTAATGAATGCAATCTTAAGCTATGATAGGAATTCTAGATTGGCCATTAACCCTTCCTACCCGGGCTGCCTTACAAAAGGACGAAGGTCGTATCCGGGCGATCTGGCCGAAAAACTTCTAGGCCTAGGCTACCATATCTTTGTTATTTTAACTACTTGAAATTTCCCACGCATCCCTAAACGTAGTGCGGTTTCCAATCTGTAGACTGGCGTTGAGTAGAGCTCTCTAAGTCAACTGGTTCAGTTGTGATGATGATTTCCGTGGAGCGAATTTTTCTGCGATGTTGACAATATCGAAGCTTTTCAGACACTAATTTCGTCATATCATACAACAACGTTGATCCGACGTCTCCTTCTTGTTTTCGGAGGTGCGGTGACGCAATGACCGGCTTTGTTTACATGCGTCGGACACACGACGTTCAGACCAAGCTTAATAGGCTTTCAAGCTTACAGCCTGTTATAAGGACACCCGGGTACCGGCCCATCTACCGCGGTGTCCTTATAAAAGGACACCCGGGCTGGAAGGGTTAAATTTGCAGATCACGAAAAAAAAAAATACAAATCCCAGAACAGACTTGTAAGCGAAACAACAGTTAGGCCTAGGTTAGGCTAACTAATTTAAGCCTTTCGAAATAATAAGTTTATGATACCTTACGCATATAAATGACAAACTTATGAGAACAAAAATCTGATTAGCAATGAAATGGGTAGATCTAGGAAAAAGTAATGAACCACGAAGGCACTGTGGATAGTGTGAGCGGGCGAAAAATTGGTAGCGAAATGACATTGAAGTTAGGCTAACCAATTGAAATATTTTTTGCAACCATAAGTGAATGCTGCTATAACATATACAGTACATGACAAACTTATGGAAAAAGGTTCAAGAATAGCATTTCAATGAGCAGTTATTATGTGTTATTCAATTAAAAAATGTCATGCTAAAATGGGGAAATACACTGTATACAAAAATTACTTGAGGGGAAATACACTGTGTACGAAAATCACTTGAGTGCATGAAACTATTTTGTAAACACCATGTGGAATCTATCATAATTTTGGACTAATAACAACGTTTAAGAAGTGTCCTCACTAGAAGTTGAGTTGTTTGAGTGTTGAGAAGGTTTGGGGCTAGGCTAGCCTTCGGTATAAAGGTTGTTAATTTGATTTATGGTAGAACGCCTACTACATCGAGTTTGATTGAGTTGCATTGGCTCCCGATCAAGGCCAGAATTGAGTTCAAGCTTTGTCTTATGGTTTTCAAAGGGGTTAAGTTTGGTGAGCCTAAATACCTGGCTGAACTTTTGCTCCCCCAACGGGATCGACCTTGTATGTCTCTGCGCAGTGGGGATGATCTTTTGAGATTGGATGAACCTACCGTTGCTTATCAGTCGGCTTTTGTATCCCCTGCTTTCTCCCACACGGCTCCAAGGTTGTATAATCGGTTGCCGGACTGTATTAACCCGTTGAGCCCCGGCTAGTTATAATATTTTGTTCACCCCAGTCCCAAGCCATTTTCACTTCTTTTTTTTTGTTTGCTAAAATGGAAGACAAGGATGAGAAATGAAAAAAAAAAAAAAAAAAAATCACCTCTGATATTTTTTTTTTGGGGGGGGGGGCTCAAAAAAATTTGTTGAGCCAAAATGGAAGAGAATGGTGAGAAATGTAGAAAAAAAAACTCACCTCGGTCATTTGGTGGGGGGGGGGGTCGAAAGTTCGTCTCCCCCGCATGACCACCCGCCCGGGAGCACTAGGGTCAAAACTGAGTATGGCATTGTACGGCATACATCCTAAGGAGTGTCTCACATAAATCTCAAGCCTCTAGCTCCCATACGACCGGAGTAATGAAGGTTCAAAGTGGCGGTGAACTAAGGGTGTAAAGTATCCCCACTAAGCCCACCACGAAGGATCCTCACGAAATTAGTGATATAAACTATCTATGTCCTGTAGGTAAAAGTGATCACCTATTACTAAAATGGAAGTTGACCTCGAGTAATGCCAATAGATTAGACAATAGCTACATAAATGACAGATTAAATTATAGTAAAGCTGATTATGTATCCTTGAAAAGATATTTAGAGGGAGTAGATTGGGATCTTATTTTGAAGGAACAGGACGTACAAGGTAAATATAGTAGATTCCTCGAAATTTATAGAGTAGGAACCAATCTGTTTGTCCCAGGATATAAAACTGGAAATTTTACTAAGCAGAAAGATTGGTTTAATTTGAAATGCAAAAGAGCTTTGGGTAGGTGTGATGCAGCTTGGGCTAGATTAAGAAGAAGGAACACTGAGAGTAATCGGAATAAATATAAACAGGAGAGGAATAGATATGTTAACATAATTAGGCAAGTTAAAATGAACTATGAGAAGAACATAGTAAATAAATGTGAAAGTGATCCTAGATTATTTTATAAATATATAAACAGTAAGTTGAAGGTAAAGAAACAAATTACTAAATTAAGAGTTGATGCTAGGACGTATGAAAATGTATCGGACATGTGCGAGGTAATGAATAACAAATTGGGGTCAGTTTTTACTAGAGAGGAAGGTTTTGACGAACCACAGGCGGGAGTACTGGAGAGTGGTCTTAGTAAGATTGAAATAACTAGAGATGAGCTGTTATCTGCGATGAGAGGACTTGAAGTAAGAAAAGCTATGGGACCGGATGAAGTGTCTGCCTGGGTTTTAAAGGAGTGTGCAGAGCAATTAGTGGAGCCAGTGAGGGACATAATTCAAGCTTCCTTAGATAAAGGACAGGTTCCTGTTGAATGGAAAAGAGCTAATATCATTCCGATATACAAGAATGGAAACCCTGAGGACCCTCTAAACTATAGACCAGTTTCACTTACTAGTATTGTATGCAAGATTTGTGAAAAGCTAATTAGGAAGAGATGGATGAAAATGTTGGAGAGAAAGAAGATACTAACCCCAAAGCAATTTGGATTCAGAGAAGGGACATCTTGTGTTACCAGTTTGCTATGTTATTACAGTAGGGTGATAGATGTACTCCAAGAAAGAGGCGGATGGGTGGACTGCGTCTACTTAGACCTTTCCAAAGCATTCGATAAGGTACCACATAAGAGATTGTTATCTAAGCTTGAGACGCTAGGATGTGTCAGGGGGAGTTTGCTGAAATGGATGGAGAGCTATTTAACAGATAGGGAAATGAGGACCAACATTAGAGGAACTTACTCATTGTGGCGGAAAGTTGAGAGTGGTGTGCCACAGGGATCTGTGTTGGCACCTCTCATGTTCCTTATGTACGTGAATGACCTGCCGATAGGCATAAACTCCTACATGTCAATGTTTGCAGATGACGTAAAAATTATGAGACAAATAACAAATAAAAGTAGTTGTGAGGAGCTGCAAGGGGATTTAGATAAAATATATGAATGGAGCACCAAGTGGAAAATGAAATTTAATATAAGTAAATGCCATGTGTTAAATATGGGAAGAAGTGTGAATAGACCAAATTGGGAGTACAGGATGGGAGATAATATAATTAGCAAGGCCGAAAAAGAAAAGGATTTAGGGTTGATTATACAAGATAATTTGTCGCCAGAGAAACATATTAACAAGCTCTTTAGCGGAATGTATGCAATGGCCGGGAATATGAAAGTTGCTCTGAACTACTTGGATGAGACCATGGTAGCGAAAATTATGAAGAGTATGATTAGACCAAGATTGGAGTATGCAGCAGTGGTGTGGTCCCCGCATCTAAAGAAGCATATTCACAAGTTAGAAAGAATGCAGAGAGCAGTTACTAGATTGGTTCCAAGTCTCAGAGAGCTGCCATATGAAGGGAGGCTAGACAAATTAAATCTACCGAGTCTGAAAGAGAGGAGAGAGAGGGGAGACATGATAATGATGTACAAATGCACCCGGGGGCTGGATAGGGGGGATATATTAATTATGGATACAGGAATAACTAGAGGCCACAGCTACAAAGTAAAAAGACCTACCTGCAAGAACGATATCAGGAAGTTTAGCTTCCCCTATAGATGTATTGACAAATGGAATGGGCTGGAGGAGGAGGTGGTAGGGGCAAGGAATATCCATATTTTCAAGAAAAAATTGGATAAAAAGTAGACTGAGAGACGGGACAACACGAGCTTAGCTCAACTCCTGTAAACTACAATTAGGTTGTTGTTGTTCCCCAAGCTGCCTGGCCGAACAGCCCCAAGGCCCTGAGCAAGGCCAAGGCCATAACTGAGCGCCCCCACAGAACCCTCCCTGCCTACCACAATAAAGCCTGGGTGACCGAAGCCACTCCATGGCGGGGAGCTGAGGAGGGTGCGGAAACGCCCGGGAAACCAAAGTCCCACCCAGGGCCCTGTGCCCCTCAGCAATTATGAAGAGAAAGTTGAGGGGCAAAGGAAAAATGTGACTCTTTGGCTTCCAATCTTGGTAGATTGGGAGGTCAATCCACGGAAAAGACGCCGTCACTTGAGATCTAGGAAATACATAAGTAAAAGGAACAGTCGGAGTAAGCTATGGGTATGGCAGAGATCGCTCAGTTCTCACTCTGATAGACCAGCCCATCACCATACTACAATTAGGTAAATACCACCAGCCGCGCGGCTGTCTTGGCCCGCTCACACCTACCGGCCCGGCTCCCACACACACTACGGTACCTCCCCCTCCTATTCTCCCGCCATTTCCTACCTTATGAGCCACGTAAGTGATTTTTATATGTCGGACGCACGTGATGCGTCGCTGGGTTGGTGATCAAACACTGCCGACGCATCACGTGCGACGCTGGGTCTCACTGGGTTAAGCAGTCTATATCTGTTGAGTCCTTCAAGAAGCATTTAAAGACCTTTATGTTACAAAAGTGTTACGACCTGGGGAATGGTGTAGTGACAGATGATTATAGAGTTTAGTGGTTATAATTATTGTATTAATAACTGTGTAAATTGTGTTGTAAATATGTTAATGTAGTTTTATTGAAATTGTGTTTTGAGTTCGAACGCTTGCGAATTCATTTTGAAGATTGAGCGCTCTTTTAAATAAGTAAAATGATTATTATTATTATTATTATTATTATTATTATTATTATTATGTTAAGTGAGCAAATGGTAGTAATATGTGATCTTTGTACAACCAAAATTTCGCTGAATGGGCGTTCGCAAGGCGGGGGTCAACTGTACAAGTGTACATAATCCATAATCAATAGTTGAACGAATGTAAACAAACTGTAACCTTGGCCATCGGTACTGCGTCGCTGCATTCGGACAAATGTTTGTCATGTGACATAACGCACTACTTTATTTTTCACCTCAAGCAAAAACTAATTATGATTTTCACCAGCCAATTTCTGTTACCACTTGTTTTATGGCTTTCCATTGTTCATATGTTCATATTAAATGTAAAATAGGCACATATGGATAAGTATTAATTATATAATGATAAATTGAATGTTTTTAAGGAATATATTAAATACCTTCGCATGGCGGGCACTTTCAAATACCATAGTTGCGCAGCTTATGAGTTAATCTGTGTAAGACCAACATAATTTAGTTTGCATTTCAAATAGATATTGCTCACAATTGGTCAATTACTGGACCCAAATGGTTTACAAAGAAAAAAACAGTCGAGCTCTCTTTTACTGTTGTATCTGTAGCCTTGATAGGCCTCAGTAGCTTTTTGTCATCCTTATGTTATTCTACAGGGATTGTAATCAGTATTTATTTTGGCAGGTATGTGGATGGACGGTCCCGGGCCCAGGTTCCCTCCAGGACACGACATGTCTCACGGGCCGCCACAGGGGGGTAGAGATGGCCCTCCAGACCGCCCCTGGGACCGTGACCAGGATATGGACCGCTTCAGGGACGGTGACCGATCCAGAGATGATGACAGACAGAGGGACATGGACCGTGGGCCTGATAGACCACGGGATATGGACCGTGGACCTGATAGACCACGGGACATAGACCGAGGGCCTGACAGACCACGGGAGATGGATCGCGGTGGACCAGACAGACCACGGGACATGGACCGTGGTGGACCAGACAGACCACGGGACATGGACCGTGGTGGACCAGACAGACCGCGTGACATGGATCGTGGCGGACCAGACAGACCGCGTGACATGGATCGTGGCGGACCAGACAGACCGCGTGACATGGATCGTGGCGGACCAGACAGACCGCGTGACATGGATCGTGGCGGACCAGACAGACCGCGTGACATGGATCGTGGCGGACCAGACAGACCGCGTGACATGGATCGCGGAGGACCAGATGATGACCGAGGTATGGATGATAGAGCCAGAAATGATCGGTCTAGGGATGACAGGTCGAGAGATGACCGGTCAAGAAATGATCGCTCTAGAGATGACCGATCGCGCGAAGACCGCTTCAGAGACGACCGTTCCCGGGATGACCGCTCAAAGGATGACCGTTCAAGAAGTGATCGATCCCGCGAGGAACGACCCAGAGATGACCGTTCCAGAGATGATAGATCTCGAGATGACCGTTCTCGGGGCGATCGAGCCAGAAGTGACCGCTCAAGGGATGACCGCGGTGGCAGAGACGACCGCATGCGTGATGGGCGGTCACGTGAAGACCGCGGCAAAGATGACGAGCGTGGCGGCTCCTGGGAAAACAAGAGCTGGGATGGTGAAAGGCGAAGACCCTGGGAGAAGTCACGATGGGCCCCCAGAGAAGAGACGGATGAACCCGTGCCCGAAGCAGGGGACCCCTCGGGACCGGGCAGCTGGGACGTCTGGGCCATGATGTCCACTGCCAATCAGGACCAGAAGGATGACCGACCGCCAAGACCGGAGGACCACTCCAGGCATCCCCCGCGATCTCGAGACTTGTCTGAGGAGGTCCCCAAGGAAGATGTAATTCAGATAAACAGTGATGATGATAGCCCCCCCACGAAGGATAATGATAATTCTGAGGAAGTTAGTGCAGACAAAACTGTCAGCATCAACAAACCACAGGAAGCCCCTGTACCATCCAACACCTCGCCATCCCAGCGCCCACAGTCACCACAGCAAAACACCGGAAACCAAGATGATGTGAAACCAGATAACACTCCAGTGGAAGAAAGCAAACGGGACATGGTAACAGAAGGAAGTAAGTGTGAAGATAGTATGAAACATGAACATTCACCACAAACTAAAGAACCGCAGCATCAAGAATTAGCCCGACCGGATGAACCCTCGCAAGTAAAATCGGAAAATCAGCAGGAGAGTTCAGGTCAGGTGAAAGTAGAACATACAAAGCAGGAGAGTTCGAGTATGGTGGATCAGGAGAAGTTGCAATCACCGTCTGATAAAGTACAGCTAGCTGAACCCTTTGAGGCAAAGAATGTGCAAGTAAGTGGTGACCAGGATCGTACTGGACCCCAAGAGATGATGAAAGATGAACCCATGGAGGTCCAGTTGCAGGAGAAGGACCACGAACGAGGAAGTTTGAGAGGACCACAAGATCATAATGAACCACAAGATCAGAGTAAGCCACAAGACTGCAAATCCAAACCTTGTGAAATAGATATGTTCGCTCCTGTTGAAGCATCGGAACCAAAAGAGGAACCTGCCAAGCCTAAAGAGGAACCTGCCAAGCCTAAAGAGGAACCTGCCAAGCCTAAAGAGGAACCTGCCAAGCCTAAAGAGGAACCTGCCAAGCCTAAAGAGGAACCTGTACAGTCCTCTCCCAAAGAGTCTTTCAGCCAAGTTGAACCACAAGAGCCGGAGCCTCAACGAAATGAACCCCACAGTCCAGTGCGGGAATCAAGTCCTCCCCAAAAGCCCTCCCTCAGCCCTGTTAGAGAATCATTGATTGATGAAGGGCCTGCCCCTCAAGAATCTCTCAGTGCTCCAGAACCCCAGGAGCCCCCTAGGGAAGTGCCGCAAGACAATGAGCCCAGGGAAGATGTTAGAGACTTAAGAGACTCTAGAATTGGAGGAGACATGGGAAGTTCCAGAAATAAAGACATGGGAGACTCAAGACAATCCCCTGTGCATGAGCCTGAGCCACACCAAGCCCAACAACAGTCCCTGGTAAGGGAATCTGAATCGCACACAACGGAAAGGTCGCCAGCACATGTTACCGAACCCTGTGCAGATGTACCCGAGACCCGTGCAGCAGAGATGTCTGAACCTTGTGATGTTCAGATGTCCGAACCTCGTGATGTTCAGATGTCCGAACCTCGTGATGTTCAGATGTCCGAACCTCGTAATATAGATATGTTTGAATCTTGCGAACCAGCAGAAGTATCCAAACCCAGTGATATAGAGATGTCCGAATCTTCTGCAGCAGAAGGGATATCCACACCTTGTGATGCAGAGATGTCCGAAGCTCCCGCCTCAGACGTAACAGAGCCTAGTGTAGCAGAGGCCAGCCCTGTTGCCGCGAGTCCTCCTAGAACTCGCAGAAGGAGCACCCGTGCAACGAGCAACGTTGCGGTCCGACGGACCACCCGAGGAAGAAGAAACACCATTGAAGAAAATGAGGATGAAAGGTGCGAAATGGAGACAGATGATGTTGCTGAAAGAGAGGATGAGGGGAGGGTGGATGAGGACGACGCACCCGATAACGAAGATTAGCCTGGGGTCTTGGATGCCTCTTCGTCGCCGTATGCCGAGTCGTGAGGTTCTAGCCTGCATTTTGATGAATTGTGCCAGTTGTAGAGTACTTGCCATTTTTGTTTCTTTAGAAATGACTGCAAATATATTAGTTGATAAATTACTTTCTAGATAGATATTTTTCTACTAACAAAAGTCACTTGAAAAACAACTTCAAAGGAATTTTGTTCTTAATCTTTTATTGCTCAATTGTCAAATCAGTACATTACAAATTAATATAATTTGTGTCAAAGGCTTCTTGATTCTTATGGGATTGTTAAATTGGCCTACACATAATACCAGTTGGTTCAAATTTTACCAGAAAGCTTATATAAAAGGGAATTTATCATTTTGTAGTCTATAACCAATCCACCTCTTTGAATATGGTGAATTATCTTGTCTTCTGGCTAATATTCTGAGCGTCTGTGTCATGGGATCTGGTATTTCCGTGTCCTATTTCTGTGCGGTCCGACAATTTTTGTATGTCGGACTGTCATTTGATCAGGAAATTTTATTACCCGATCACTTGTCATTTGATGAGTGCATAATTCAAGCAGTGAATGACTTTTTTGTTAGAGAGATGCGTGTGCATGTGTGGATTGTATGATAGTTGCGTGCCTAAGCAATCATGTGTACTCTGATAGCTCAGAACCCATGCTCTGTACACCGCGATTCAAAAGCTCGGCGACAACCTTGACCTGGAACCGTGTAAATATAAAAGTTACCGTTATGAGCAAAAAGGAGGAAAATCATCTAATAATTATATTTAGTACATGGAAAAATTGGAGAAAAGTCTAGATAAAGTGTTTTATCTTAAAATTACAGTTTCTCATCTAAGCTGTCAGCGAACTGTTGAATCCGGCTGTGCAAGTAAACAAAAGAGTGCAAAGTGAAGTTTGTATGATGTTAGTGGAGAATCCAGAGACTTATTTTATTCTAACCTAGACTGAGGGGAAGTGTTTTAGATTATTATTTTGTGTTGAGTCGCAAATGAACAGAAAGCAAAGTGTGTGAGGCTGATGTGAACTTGTCCAGATTTCTAAGACATATTTAAAAACTGGAATCTTCTAATTATGATGAAGTAATGGCATTACTGAGAGTTCCCCCACAAAAATTTTAGGAGTTACAAATCGATTTGCAACAATTTAACGTTTACTAGATATTTGACCATAGAGCGAATTTGAAGTGGTGATTTGTGAAGTGATGTGTTTGACGTGTCTTAAGTTATGTTCCGACAATTTGAAGCTGTTGATATTTCGCTATTCCGGTTAGTATGTATTTGAAACCTAGACTCGTGGAGGGAAAGACATTATGAATGTCACCACATAGAAGCATTCGAGACGATAGTCAATTTGAAGCCGGACGTGTGTGAAATGAGTTACCGGTATGTTAATATGAAGCCGGTAATTTTGACCACGGGAAGTATGTGACGCAAGTGTTGTAAGTGACATTTGAAGCTTTAGTTTTGACCACAAGGAAGTATGAGACACCACAAGTGTTGTTAACGACATTTTGGAGTTGTAGATACGTGACCACGAGGACGTTTTTGAAGCCGCGAAGCCCAGGCGGTGAGACGCCACAGTGACGCTCTACCTGTGATGTAAATCTTTATGCAAGTGGAGGCTTCAACATACCAAACTAATGCCAGACATTAACAAATGTTTTAATTACTGTTGCCTTTACTATGTACAGTATACTGTATAATTGAAAAGTTGATAGAATGGATAATAAGCAACATGTGAAAAGGAGCATTGTATTGACATTTGCTTGTAGGTTCTTAAGGTCATTGACCTGAAAATGCTGCAGTAAATCCCCTTTTTATCTGACCCCTTGTTTCTGGAAACCGGATATTTTTTAACTATAAATCTAGTTAAACTTTTCCTCTCTTATGGGTGTAGTTCAAAATATAGAGGTAAATTTCTGAACAATGGCACTGAGTCCGGCATAGTGAATATCGTGGTACATGATATACCGTATCCATTTCAGATTATCACCCCGGTCTTTCAGACTAAGTTCAAAAGACCCATGTAAGAGACGTGCAATTTACACATTTGGAATTATTTGCTAGGAGAGTGGCGAACACAACCTAAGGTAACCTAAGGTAAGGTATTCATCTGAAACAAAATAGTTTTGCAGTGTAAACAAAATGTCAGCATTTTGATCCTCTTCACATTATGTTTATATATACTGTACAGTATATCCATTGCTAATTAATATTACTGTAGTATACTTCTATCTGTCACAAAAATATCTTGGCGAAATTTTGGAATTATCGTCTGATATCTCACGTACGTACTCATTAGAGCAAATGTTGATTTCTGGCATATATTTTTGATGCGTTGAAGGCTGCTATTATTTATGTACAATTCTGAGGCGGGTTGACTCGGTACCTTCTGGCTGTGATACTCTTGTTTTTATCAGAGGTATTCTGTAACATATTTTACAAAGTTTTTTTTTACTGTTTTCACATATTTTTTTAAAGAAAGTCGAGTTTAATAAATTTTAAACTATATTGTAAATGTTGTCGGATTTCATTTGACCATAGTTGTTTTGTATTAATTGAAAAAGCTATAAAATACTGAAATAATAAATCAAGTTTGCAGACTTAATCGTTAAAATTGAAATACTGGCACTAGTGTAACTATTAGTTTAACGACAACTAGTCTGCATAAATAATAGATCCAATCTCAATAAGCTTTATTTTTTGAAAATTCAACAAGAAAAAGTTCAATTTCAATCTACCCAACGAGATTTAAGGTGATTAGTTAAAGAAAAAATTATATAACTGGTGAATTTGTTTTTAATCGGTAATTAAAGTAAAAATTATCAGTTAGAGAAAAGATACCAGGTATGATTATTTTCTGTCCGTAATTAAGTTGAAGATAATTTAATAAGAAAAAAAAAATAATAGCAAAATATTTATCAAATCGGTATATGTCATTGTCCAAGAGGTACTCGAGTCCCGTGAGGTCTGAAACTACGAGCCACAGGTAGGTGCGTGCCAGACTCGCACATATAGGGGGAGCTAAGCCAATTTGACAAGAGCCGCTACATTGCATACTTAGTGTTGTGTATGTGTCCTGTCTCTTGAGTAATGCTGTATTGTAGGATAAAGAAATAGGATGCAGACATAGTGCAGCTCTAGCCTCTATGTGATCCATATTCATGCTATGGATTTTGTCTCGGTATTGTAATGCATGAATTAGGCCACCGGAAGAATGTACAGTAGGGATCTTTGGAAGGCAGTCATTTAGTGCATGCGAAGATTGATCTAAAGTGTTTCACAATTTATACTGTAGAAACAATGTAAATAGGTCACAAAGAAGGATGTGTACTACATGATTTATACTGTAGAAGCAAGTAAGCAAGGCACAAAAACAGACTTGTACTGTATTTGAGGAGTCACACCGTAGAAATAATGTAAATAGGCATGGAGACAGGACAGACCAGAATGCTAGGTTATGCAATGTGTGGTGTATAATGGTTCAGTTGGCTGAGCTCTGGCTATAGTGGACTCTGGCCCGTGCGGCTCTGGCTTCCGTCCCCCTCCCCCCGGCTTCTTCGTCCGCGAGGCAGACAGCTCGGCGAGGGAGCCAGCACACCCACTCAAACGTAGTGCCGGTGTGCAAGGTATGGTACACCCCAAGTGCTCATCTCCCTTCAAGTGTACTGATGAAACAAGTGTACAAAGGCAGCACACACCGGTCCGTACCCAGCGGCTTGATCAGACTATCACTCCTCCCCGTGTTTTGCATTTTGGGGATATGTCACCGGGAGGGGACTCGTGCGTTCGACCCCGATGCTTCGGCGCTCAACGAGGATCCGTCGACGTTTTTTAGTTTCCGCAGTCATCGGATTATTGTCTCATGATGCATTCTTCTCCCTCCAGCTACTTGTATGATTAGACATAAAAAAGAACACACTTTGAAATTATTTGTTCACACTTAAATGTTTGCAATACAGTAGTTTACTACTTATAACTTGGAAATTATTTGTTCACACTTTAGTGTTTGCAATAGTTTAGTAGCTACTTATAACTTATTTGTTTACACTTCATGTTCTCAGTATATCAAAACCTGTACTTGTTTCTTGCTATATATATTATTTTGCTCCTAAGTTGAAGTCGAATAAGGGCTCACACTATGTATAAAATATTTTCAGATGGACTTTTTTAATATTTTGGAAAAGGTAGTGTCAGGGATGGGACCTGTGTGTGGTGTCCTGTACTGTACACTTGTTGATTCTTAAGGCTTTAGTATTTTCTTCTGGCACTTTCGATCAGTCACTCATTTTGGTTTGTTTCTGACTTCGTTAAAGCCACCAGTATAACTATGCTAGATTTTTGGCTTAGTTATAGGGAAAAGGCTATATTAAATTTCATTCAGTTGAGAAAGGACAAAGGTGAAAATTATCTCCATTGGTCCCTTAATACTGAATGAAATTGTATAATGATATCCAGAACTAAATTAAAATAAGTACTGTATCGAAGGGCTTCAGTGACCTTTCATGAATGACTCTTCTTGGCATTGCACAGTAGCGATCTATTGTTCCTTCATACATGAGCAGCTTGCTAATATTTTACTCATATGGTAATTATAAATTGCTTTGTTATGATTTATATGTTGTAAGTCAATTCCAGATGCAACTGTGCAATGCTCCTTTTATCTCTTGATTTAGTTTGACCATATTTGCCAAGTCATAAGTTCAGCATTTCTTAATTTAGTTTGCAGTTCTAGACTTTCCATGTTTGTCATATACTGTATATATATGAGAAATGTCAATGATTGTTGATTTTGCAAATATGGTCAGAAAATTATCAATTCAGTCCAGACTGAAGTATTTCATTTAAATTTGTTACATGTGTATTTTTTTTTTTTCAATTCTAAGTATTTTTAGAATATAGCTATTACAGGGAAACTGCAAGACATCTGAAAAATATTGATTTCTTTGTTTCTACAGAATTATAAGAAGACATGAAAAGTCACTGAAGAAAATACTGTATTGTATGTAGTCCTTGTTTTGGGAGGCCATCCATAAGACGAGGCAATATTTTTTACCTGGAAGCACTTATCATTAGGAATTGTTATTTATTGACTCAGTTATGGACTTTCAACTATCACAGAAAAGAAGAAGAAGAACAGGAAAATTTACATTCTATTGTATCCAGTTTACTGGATTATTAATGGAAAAAATAAACAGTAACCGGAAATTATGCAATACAGCCGTTGAAGTAAAGATTGTTAGGAAAGGCACAACCCATTCAAATCCTGATGTTTAGAAGATAAGAATATTGCACTGATAATAGCAGAACAATTAGATGACAAACTACCACTGGAGCCTGTCATGATTATCCTTAATGAGGGACTGAAAAACATTGTCTGCTACGATTCCTGCGCTTTTCAATACACCCAATAGTAATCAGTTTCCATCCAGTGAGTCCAAATCTATAAATCAAAGTCATCAAAATATCAAAATATCCTGAATATCACTCCTTTCTATATTCATTAATGTTAGACATATTACTCTCAAATTCTATTCAGCACATTGTCCAATAGGACCTATACAAAGTATATATGAGGAATAAAACAAAACAAATATTAAGGCCTACAGACATATGGCTAGGATCCGAAAAGTAGGACTACTTTTTGGATCCTTGCCATATGTTTCTGTAGGCCTAATATATATTTTTTGTATTCATCATAATATACTTTGTATATTGGACAATGTACTGAATAGAATTTGAGAGTAATATGTCTAACATTAATGAATATAGAATGGAGTGATATTTTGATGACTTCAATCTATAGATTTTGACTCACTGGATGGAAACTGATTACTATTGGGTGTATTGGAAATCGCAGGAATTATAGCAGACAAAGTTTTCTGGTCCCCCATTGATCTTGAAGCTCATTCAGAAATCTAGCCATCACAAAACACAAATCAGAGCTAGTTTATCTTGCCTGATCATTAAGTAACCCAGAACCCTACCCACCACAAAGAGCAAGACTGTACCTTATATTATATGCAGTATCCGAGAACTGTCTTGATAGCATAATGCATAAGTGTGCGGAATTTTGATGTGAGTATCCTAGGTTCAAGTCCTTGGAGTGCTACATGTATTTGTTGATTTCATTAAGTGAGTTTAGAGGTGAAGTTGGTTGGTGGAAAAAACATAATAATGCATACTATATAGTAGGCTTGTGCATACCCTTTTTAACTCTTGATAGCCTAGTACTTAGTGTGCGGAATTTTGGTGTGAGTATCCTAGGTTCAAGTCCTTGGAGTACCACATGTATTCATTACTTTCATTGATTTCATTAGTTAGATTTCTTTGAAATTAATTGGTGAGTTGGTGAAAATAAATATGAATTATAGCTAACCCAGAACCCTGACCATCACAAGTATTAAGTTTTTAGACATATCCTGTGATAGCATGTGGAGAGTATCCATCCATTAGCTATGTTAGTCACTCAAAACATTTCTGAGAACCAGAAACCTCAAGGGGAAGTTCTTAAAAAATAAGTAAATAAAATAAAAGAAAAGAAAACCCAAAATTGGGAGAGTTCTGGATAGTAGATTTATATGGAGATTAAAAAAAAATGTATTATTATATAAAGAACTTGACAACAGAGGCAGCCCTTGACCGGGCCGCCTGGAAAGCCACCATTTAGGTTGCTAGCCTGTAACCACATTCTCTGGACAAAGTGGTCTTTAAACTTATATGTATGTAGAGAACTCTCATAAAGTAATAATGAACCATGGTTTGGGAAAATTGGATGGGGGTAAATTTACTAAGCAAGATAAATAACGTAAGTAAGATAAATATCAAGCTATGTGAGGCAGTGAATGTTCAGCTCTGCATTCTTATACAATACTGAAAAACCAACCAATCTACATACTCTGCATTGTTCTTGTCAAATCATTGGGATCTGAAGCTGTCCATTTAAAGTAAAGCTCAATATCAATAAACAAAATACCTACACTAAAACAAAACGAGTCTAGTTAGATGTAGACATTTAGTGTCCAACTGTACCTTAACTAGTATACAAATTTATGCTAGATGTATCAATCTACCTTGCTCATTTTTGTGGGTAGTATTTTTATTGGTTTCGCATACTGATTAGATTACTGTGTAGGAATCAACTGGTCTACATATTCAAATTTGTTTTCACCAACCACCAATTAATTTACAAATAAATCTAACTAATGAAATCAATGAAAGTAATGAATACATGTGGTACTTCAAGGACCTGAACCTAGGATACTGTACTCACACCAAAATTATGCACACTAAGCATTACACTATCAAGGCAGATGAAGGTTTATGCAAAAGCCTAAGATATATTATGCATTCTCGAATACTGCATAAATCTAAGCATGTACATACTCCCATCTGCTCTATGGTAGCCTAATGTTTAGGGAAGGTGTTATGAGCCATTTGAATAAAAAAAATAAGAATGATCACTACGAGTTACCTTCATTAACTTACTCAAAAATTTGATTAGTTAATTAGTTTACTTTAAGTTTTTATTTATAAGTAGTACTGGGGGCAGGAAGCTATGGGTTTCAGAGGCCGTGTTACATCATTTTTTGGGAATAACTTCTGAACAAACAATTGGATCAGTATGATATTTTGCCACAACTTGTTTGACACCGTGCCCTAATTTTTGTTAATATTGTGCATTACCAAAAGTGGATAATTAAGCCACTTGTCCCTGTGTCATGAGGTTAAAGTCACACCTGAATGACTATGAAACGGACAAGGCTACCGTGGCTTACCTGTGAAAACCACCAAACCATTATTGCTCCTCCATCAAACACGGTAGTTATCAGCCACCACCCAACCCTATTATCGTCTTTATATTCAAGTTATCTGTCACTATCAAATATAAATATATACAAAATATGTATTCTTGTATATTTATATTTAATAATGACATAACTTGAATATAAAGACGATAATAGGGTTGGGTGGTGGCTGATAACTACCGTGTTTGATGGAGGATCAATAATGGTTTGGTGGTTTTCACAGGTAACGGTAAGCCACGGTAGCCTTGTCCGTTTCATAGTCATTCAGGTGTGACTTTAACTTCATGACATAGGGACAAGTGGCTTAATCATCCACTTTTGGTAATGCACAATATTAACACAAATTAGGGCACGGTGTGAAACAAGCTTTGGCAAAATATCATACTGATCCAATTGTTTGTTCATAAGTTATTCCCTAAAAACGATGTAAGACGGCCTCTGAAACCCATAGTAGGAATTCTCCTCTCCTTGTAAAATTCTCCTACTCAACCAGACAGAGAAAGGGGCGAGGGAACGTGAAATTGGTCCCAGACCCTAAGAATTGGAATTTTAAAAGTTTCTGTTCGGGCTCTGTCTCGATTCGGCCACCCCCAGCAATGGGGTATGTGCCATACATACATACATACTGTATCAATTATGGTTCATGGGCAACTAGATAAATATGTTTTATACACGATAAAGTGTTTGAATAATTTAAGTCCTATATGATGGTGCTTCTATAAATTCATGTACAGTAACACAATTATTATAAAACAAAATGTATCATCTTGTGATGGCCTCCCAACCCCCATTTTCAGAAATTGCTACTATTGCCGGCCTGTCCAGCATTTATTTTTCCAGTTCAACGTCCTCTGTTTTGATTTTCCACAGCTCTTTATTTTTTGTGCTTTTTATTTATCAGCAATATGTCACTTGTTGGTGTGTACAACTGGAACTTCTATATACAGGACCAGACTATTTTAAGCATGGAGATGTTGGATTGACAAGTGGAGCTCCAGTAATTAGTATATATAATAAAATATAACTAGAATACAACCGAGTGAGACCATTATCCGACCCTCTAGTACTGGTAAGCAATTTGTAGGATAAATACAGACTAAGATGTTAGTTAATTAGGACGATCCACATTTATAAGATGATAGTTAATTAGGACAATCCAAATTTACTAACCAAGGTGTGATCATAAGTGTGTTCAAATTATTGAAGATAAAGAAGCCTTTTCTCCAAGTGCAAAAAATTGGCAATAATTGATGTGGTTGCAGGGGGGCTCTGTTGAGTCTTCCTGAGGCACAGTTAGCACTATTAAATTGTAAAACTTGCAAAAAAACAAACCAAAACTGGGACGACATAATATAAATGAAAACAGAACTAATCAAAATGGCTATGTGGAAATAACGCACTGCCATGGCAGTGTTATGGCAGGACTGTTGTACTGTATAACACTCCAACTGATAGAAAACCAGCCCTGTGCGAGCCATTATTATGTATGTTGTGGAAAACAACGTTAATGCTTGGCTATTGTATGTATACTGTATATAATGAGTTTGGTCTGTGAAACTATGTCCATGACCTTTTTTCAGTAGTAAAAGGGACTTCTCCATTAGTAGTTTGATCATACTACAAATGGAGAAGATTGGTCCTTGTTAAATCTAGATTCTACATATATCTAGACATGGTTTATTAGTTTTATTCAACAAAGTCAGTATAAGTATTTCTTGACATGGCCCTATTTGCATTCAGCAAGAGAACTAGGCTGTAAAAAGTGTTTATAATGATACTAAGTAATCAAAATTTGGGGTTAATTTGTTTGCACTCCCACTTACGATCACTTTTGATCATACCTGGTATTGGTTTGTAAATCAAGACCCAGAATTACTAGCCAATACAAATTGATACAAACAAAAATGACTGCTAAGGAAGGATTAACACCTAGGGGGATATTTTGTTTGCAATTGCAGTCAGGTTTGTATCATACGTCATGTTGGTTTGTAAATCTAGGACTGGGCTGTGTTCCAACTTTAATGTAGCACAATCTTTGGCACAGATGTCTGCTACTTTATTTGTGGCTTGGAGCTTATCCCATTTCCACAACTTGTTTCTTGTAACCCTTATAGTATGGAAGGCCTTTTCAGAGTGCAATAAAATTTTATAATGCTTGCCAAAATATGAAATGTCAAAGCATAATTGTATTGAAGGAATTGCTCAAGGTATTCATAGCTTCTTGATTGTCTCCATACATATAGGCCTATACATACATAAATTTATAGACCGAGTGCTCCACACAAAGTGCAGTTCCTGTCTATGTCTTAATGGCGGCGCTCCAGGCAGCCCTGATCAGAGCTACCTCACTTGTAATTTTTTTTTTATTCAAGATCAGACCAAAAGGTCTGATCCCAAGTCTTTCTTAGTTATCTATAGTGAGAGGGTTATCAAAAGCATGTGTGTGGGGCTTGCCAAACACCACCTGAAGCTGTGGTGATGCAATAAGCTACAGCTAGAGAAGTATATGCAGATGTATCAAAGCTATAATAATAACTCGGATATGATTGGAATTTAGCCATTGTTGTAAAAGGGAAAGATCACAGGAACACATTTATTGACCCTTGCAAAGGTGCTTGTTAGTATTGTGAAAGAAAGGATAGCCTAGTAAGAAGGCTCCGTGAAGAATAGAAGCAAAGGACAAATATGGTTTAGAAGTATTTAATTCATACTAATATTACTTCAGACTTTACTACTTTGGAAAAGTGTGTGATTGTAATAACCTCATTTGCTTATCTCACTCGAACCAGCTGGGCATGAAACTCCCTATTTCCTAGATGTTATATAGGGCCTGAATACTAGAAAATTACCATAAGTTTGGCGAGGTTAGAGGCATAGAAAACCAATTAATTTTATTTCTGGCTCATGCCCTCATAATTTTTCTCGTGCTCAGGATAACTAGACTATAATACCCAGAAACCTCTAAAATCAATATATATATATACAGTAGAACCTCGCTCTTTCGGACTAATTGGGGGAGACCCCTGTCCGAAAGTGTCAAAAGTCCGAAAGGGCCGAGTCCGAACTCACACTTCAGCCTTTCAGACAAATCCAAAAGGCTGAAATAATGTCCGAAACTCTGCTCTTCGGTCCGAATGCGAAACAATTTTTCTCGGCCTTTCAGACAAATCCGAAAGGCTGAAGCATGAGTCCGAAGTTTATAAGTCCGAATACATATTCACCTAACCAGACAAGTCCGAAACTTGGCTCTTTGGTCCGAATGGATTTAATTTTTCTCAGCCTTTCAGACAAATCCGAAAGGCTGAAGCATAAGTCCGAATACATATTCACCTAACCAGACAAGTCCGAAACTTGGCTCTTTGGTCCGAATGGATTTAATTTTTCTCAGCCTGTCTGAAACAAATCCGAAAGGCTGAAGCATGAGTCCGAAGTTAAAGTTAGTCCGAAAAGGATGAAGGTATTTTCTCAGCCTTTCAGACAAATCCGAAAGGCTGAACCATGAGTCCGAATTGAAATGCTAGTCCGAAAGTCTGAGAATTCCGAAAGAGCGAAAATCTACTGTATATACATACAGGTACAGGTATATATATATTTTCTTTTTTTATACAATTCGTTTGACCAGATCATTGAGTTCCCAAATAGAACTCCCATATCTAAAATCAATAAATCTTTTAAATCAGTTATATTTTGCTTCCATTTCTAGTCAAGTATCTTACTACAGAAACAGACCCTTGACAAATATTAAGTCTGCCACAGTAACACATTCAACCCACTTGATGGCAGATTAGGAAGGGACAGAAGTTTTCAAAATCTATTAATACTCTCCTACCATTATATCAGTCACCAGGGATTAAATCTGGTGAGAATGATCCAGCTCAGCCAACTGGCATTTGGAAGCCACCTCAAAATTGTATCCTAAATACTGACACTATACTACTAGTGCCATTAATACTAAAAGTATGTCATAACTGGGTATTATATATGTATATTGGGCCTGAGTATAATATACAGTACATACATAATACCCAGTCATGACTTATTTTTAGTATTAATGGCACTAGGTAGTATAGTGTCGGTATTTAGGATACAATTTTGAGGTGGCTTCCGAATGCCAGTTGGCTGAGCTGGATCATTCTCACCAGATTTAATCCCTGGTGACTGATATAATGGTAGGAGAGTATTAACCCCTTCAGACTCATATGACGCAGAGGTTGCCAGATTAGCAATAAGAAATAGAGTTCTCTCACTCTTATAATTACCTCTCCAAAATTAATTTTCTGCCCACATCTAACTCAAAGACAACTGCAGAGGTTGAAGTAACTAAACTAAAGGTTTGTAAATACCCCTGATGGTAATAAAGGCTTTAAAGTATCCCTAATAGATTTTGAAAACTTCTGTCCCTTCCTAATCTGGCATCAAGTGGGTTGAATGTGTTACTGTGGCAGACTTAATATTTGTCAAGGGTCTGTTTCTGTAGTAAGACACTAGACTAGAAATGGAAGCAAAATATAACTGATTTAAAAGATTTATTGATTTTAGAGGTTTCTAAGTATGCATACATGCCAAATATGTTTGTATCTGTCCTCTGGGTTTGATTGAAACTTAGTTGATAGATATTGTATATAGCGACTGTATAGAAAATGTTAAGTACAGTAACTATAAGTAGAAATTATGTGCTTAAGGAAATTGACAGACTGAAACCTCAGAAATTGTCTGGTCCTGATGAGGTATATGCTAGAGTATTAACAAAATGCAGAGAAGAGTTAAGTTACCCATTAACAATTATACTGTATTTAATAAGTCATTAGAAACAGGCTTAGTTCCAGAAGCTTGCAAATGTACAGTAGTTCCAATCTTCAACAAAGGTGATAAATCTATAGCATCCAATTACCGTCCCATTAGTCTCTCATCAATCATAGGAAAGTTGCTTAAGAGTCTATTATTGCTAGGAAAATTAGAAACCACCTATAAACATTTAACTTAATCAATTCTTCTTGGCATGGGTTCACTCTGGGACGTTCTTGCCTTACTAATTTACTTAGCTTTTTGTCAGGTATATGAAGCAGTAGATAATGATAAGTCATATGATATAATATATTTTGATTTCAGTAAAGCTTTCGACAGAGTCCCTCATGAGATATGGATGAGAAAGGTTGAGGCGCATGGAATAGGTGGGTCGTTGTTGGGATGGATTATGTCATGGCTAATTGGTAGGAAGCAGAGAGTCGGCATAAATGGTATTAAGTCAGAATTGGGTGCAGTCAAAAGTGGTGTCCCCCAATGATCTGTATTAGGCCCTCTGTTATATACATAAATGACCTTGATTTAGGTATAACTAGTAGGATAAGTAAATTCGCAGACGATACCAAAAGGGGGAGAAAAATAGTTTAAGATAGCGACATAAAGTGCCTCCAAAGGGATCTAGATATCTTACACAAATGGTCAGTAAATTGGCAGATGAATTTCAACATTGACAAATGCAAGGTATTAAAGATATGGAAGATGAATTCAAATGCAAAATATAAACTAGCTAATATGGAATTAGAAAACTCAGACTGAGAAAGATCTGCGTGTGTTTGTTAGCAATGATTTGAAACCTAGAAAACCGTGTATAAGCGTTCGTAACAAGGCAAACAGGATTCTCGGGGTCATCTCTGGGAGTGTGAGTAACCGAACTGCTGTTGTTATTTTAAAACTTTACTTGTTATTAGTGAGACCCCATTTTGCGACCAAGAACGGCCTATTGTCTCCCTTCCAGAATGGTTCTCGACCTGCACATTCTACACTTCATTCCCTTATGCGACTGTAACACCAAATCCGTCGGGGCTTCTTGCGGCGTCAGCCTACTGTGGCGGTGTTCTTTGATATTGCCAAAGCATTTGACACGACGTGGAGGTATAGGATATTGGCGATATTACATGCCGCTGGTATGCGTGGCCCTTTGCCGAAATTCTTAATTAATATCTTATCGAATCGTACTTTCCAAGTCAAAATCAATGGTATGCTCTCCTCTTATCAGGCCGCTTTCCATCGGCCTGTCTCAAGGATGTTCCCTCAGCAGCATCTCATTCGTAATGGCGCTTGATGGTGTCACAGGTTGTCTCCCATCTGGGGTATCCCATAGTCTGTATGTTGACGACTGCAATCTATTACACCTCCGCTAGTCTGGCTCACATACAACGTCGTCTGGGAATTGCGCTCGACAATATTAATCGCTGGGCTGCTTCCACCGGGTTCCATTTCTCCACTGAGAAAACTAAGGCCATGATTTTTCATCACTATTTTCGTGTTCTTCGTGGTCAGTCTTTAACCTTACGTATGGGGACTAAAGACATACACTCATTTCCTACGGTCAAATTCCTTGGGTTAATATTTGACACTCATCTCAACTGGAAAGCACATATAAAGGACTTGAAAGCACGTTGCCTAGGGCGTTTCAATGTAATTAAGGCGGTTGCGCGTGTTCACTGGGGGGCCGACCGGATAACATTACTAAAACTTTACAACGCTATAATTTTATCGGTCCTTGATTATGGTTGTCCTATCTATGGGACCGCGTCCCCTACTCTTCTCGCCACGCTTAACCCTGTCCATCATTTGGGTGTTCGTATAAGTTTGGGGGCGTTCCGTTCCTCCCGCATATGTAACCTTCTCGCTGAGGCTGGCGCGTTGCCCCTTCATCTACACCGTCGACTGGTCATGATGCGTTATGCTACCCGTCTTATGTCTGACCCTATTCTTACCGACCTCTTTCATGAAACCTGTGACCCTGCTTTTTCCACCCATGCTACTTTCCCCGATATGTCCTACCAACTGTTTGAGTCGTATAATGTTCCATTACCCTCCCCGCCACAGGCCCGGAATGATTTCACGCCATGGTGCATTCGGCGCTCTACTGTGTGTCTCCTCCTTGCTGACGCGCCTCCGTCGTTACCCCCCTATGCTCGACACACAGTGGCCCTCGGCCACCTAATGGGACATACTCCAGCCACGTTTATTTACACGGATGGATCCAAAGATGACTCCTCTGTGGGATATGCTGTGGTATCGAAGTATGGCATTCGACAGCGTGCCCTTCATCAATGCTCATCCATCTTCACTGCTGAGCTTCAGGCCATACAGTGTGCCCTCGATATGGTATTTACCTTCCCCGATAATGTCCCTCACATAGTCATTTGTAGTGACTCTCTGAGTGCTCTTCAAGCCGTACAAACATTTGCGCCCAAAGAAGCTCTCGTTTGCGACGTCATCCGCACACTCCATGACTTACTGACGTTGGGCCGTAAAATTACCCTGTCTTGGGTTCCGGCACATATCGGGATCCAGGGGAATGAGAGAGCTGATTCCTTAGCAAAGCGCGCATGTAGGGACACTCCCTCCAATGTTATCCTGCGACCAACTGATCTATTCCCTATTCTCCGTGAGCGTGTTTGGGCAGACTGGCAGAGGGAATGGACAAACATTGATACTACCAACCACCTCCGCAGTATACTAACCGGTGTACACCCTTGGCCATCCTCCATTGATCCGTGTCGGGCGAATCAGGTCATCCTGACGCGCCTACGTATTTGGCACACTCGTTACACGCATGGCCATTTAATGACAACGCCTCCGACTCTGCCCCCATTTTGTGTTCCTTGTCAAACGCCAGTCACCGTCCGTCATATCCTTTGTGAGTGCCCTCGGTATGATTCTGAGCGCCGGCTTGCCTTGCGCACCGCATCCCTCCGCGTCCTTGCTCCTTCACCATCTTTTGACTTTTCCCCCATACGACGTTTCTTGATTGCAATACACCTCTTTGACGAACTTTAATTATCTTTGTTTTCATGCATTTCTGATGCTATATTTCACCTATCGCGTCTGTACTTTAGTTACCTGTATCTAATTGTCTTCTATGTCTTCTAAGCGTAGTAGGGAAGGTATACAGTAGGGTAGTGATTGAGAGAGTGAGAGTGAGAACGGAGAAATGGATAGGCGACGAGCAGGGAGGTTTTAGGAAGGGAAGAGGATGTGTAGATCAGATTTTTACCCTGAATTGTGTTGTGGAGAAGTATCTGGAGAAGAAACAAAAGGTGTATGTTGCCTTTATGGACTTGGAGAAGGCCTATGACAGAGTGGATAGAGAAGGTTTGTGGAAAGTACTTAGAATATACGGAGTAGAGGGCAAGTTGCTGAAAGCAGTGAAGAGCATGTATGAGGGTGCAAAGGCGGCAGTACGTGTGGAGAGTGAGCAGAGCGAGTTCTTTGACCTGAATGTTGGTTTGAAACAGGGGTGTGTGATGTCCCCGTGGTTGTTTACTGTATATATGGATGGAGTTATGAAAGAAATACTATCAAGAGCAGTGGATGTTGGTGTATCGCTGAAAAGGGAGGGAATTGAGTGGAAGCTACCTATACTGCTGTTTGCGGATGATACAGTTCTGATGAGTGATAATGAATGGGAGTTGCAGGGTCTGGTAAATGAGTTTGGAACAGTGTGCGAAAAACGGAATTTGAAGGTAAATACGGGGAAGAGCAAGGTTATGGTCTTCGAAAGGGGTGAAGTCACAGAGTGTGAGGTGAAGCTGAACGGTCAGGCTATGGAGATCGTCAACTCCTTTAAGTATCTGGGCAGTGTGTTGAGTAAAGATGGGACTATGGATGAAGAGGTGCGGGAGAGGGTACAACAGGGGAAGAGGGTTGTAGGAACGCTAAAAGCAGTAACAAAAAATAGGGTGGTCAGTATGGAAGTGAAGAAGTCCTTGCATGACAGTGTGGTAATCCCGACACTGACTTACGGAAGCGAAGCATGGACGTTGGTTGAGAGACTCAGACCAAGAGTGAGAGCAGTGGAAATGAATTACTTAAGGAGTGCGTGCGGAGTTACATGGAGGGATAGACAGACTAATGAGGAAGTAAGAAGGAGGTGTGGTGTGGAGGTAGATGTGCTGGAAAGTGTGAAAAGGAACAACTTGAGATGGTTCGGCCATATGGAACGTATGGAAAGCGAGAGAATGACTAAGAGGGTGTATGAGAGCGAGGTGGAGGGACAGAGGGGGAGAGGTAGACCGAATATGAGGTGGAAGGATGGAGTGAGGAAGTACATGAACGAAGGTGGTGCTGGTTGGGGGGAGGGGCGTCGACTGACTGGGGACAGAGGTGCATGGGGGCGGTTCGTTCGTGGCCACCCCTTCGGGGATCACGGCGTCAGGCAATAGATAGATAGATAGATAGATCTAATTTGCCTCCTGATGTACCAGTCTCACTATTGTCATTAGTAATAATCTGTTCTGCAGATTAACCAGCCTTATGAGGGCTGCAGCCCAGTAGGCTGTTGAAAAATAGCTCATTCTCTCTCTCTCTAGTGAGACCCCATATGGATTATACTGTTCAATTTTGGTGTCCTTATTACAGAATAGACTTAGATTCCTTGGAGAGAGTACAATGTAGAATGACAAAAATTATCCATAATATTAGAAATCTTCCATATGAAGAAAGGTTGAAGAAATTAGACTTACTTTCATTACAGAGACGCATAGTTAGAGGGGATATGATGGAGGTGTTCAAGTGGGTTAGTGGGATTAATAAAGGGTACATGAAAGATGTATTAAAGCACAGTGATATTGACAAATGGTTTCAAAAAAGTTAGATTTAGTTTCAGAAAAGATATAGGCAAATATTGGTTTGGTAGACAGATGCATAGGCTGCCGAGTGCTATAGTGGGATCAAGAACGATAGAGAGCTTTAAGATAATATTAGAGAGGCATATGGACGAGATGGATTGGGTGTGATGGAGATCTGCTTGGTGTGGCCCAATTAGCGCTCTGCAGATTCCCGTTTTCTCATATTGACATCCGATCGTTTTGGTGAGGTTTGTCCTCATGCGGTCAGAGAGAAGAAGAGATGTTTCAAAGTATGAAAGGAAGGTGGCATCAAGGAAGAATACCTGTCTGCCAAACATAATGCTAGAAGAGAGGTCTACAGGGCAAAGAAAACCATACAGGATAGCGTGTGCCCAACCCCGAAAGGGGTTGAAATAGGGGAGCTATCCCCCCGCCAAAGGCGGCTTTCTAGGGCCTTTCCTAGCTGATGCCGAGAGGACTGGGTTCTAGTCATGTGGTGATGGGCTGGTCTATCCGAGTGAGAACTGAGCGATCTCTGCCATACCCATAGCTTGCTCTGACTGTTCCTTTTACTTATATATTTTCTAGATCTCAAGTGACGGCGTCTCTTCCGTGGATTGACCTCCCAATTTACCAAGATTGGAAGCCAAAGCGTCACATTTTTCCTTTGCCCCTCAACTTTCTCTTCATAATTATTATTAAAATAGGGATTCGCACCAAGCCTAAAAAGACTATGTGGCACCAAAATAAACTTTGTGGAAAAAAACATCGGAGTTGTTGTGGGGCTGGGCGCAATACGGAGTAGAGGATAAGAAGACTAGGAAACACTAATTAAAGAAGCTGAAGGAGACGGGTATGGAGGAGAAACCGCATAAGATGTGGGAGGGAGAAAGTGGGGGACTCTCCAAGCATATCGGCTAAGACAAGGGGGCGATGAAGGGGAATGCCTGCCGTCGGGCATTGGAGAAACGCGGACAGTCTTATCAGGAGATGCTGGACAGACACTGGAATATGGCAGCAAGGACAGAGCGTGGGGACATCACAGGACATCAAATGACCATGCGTGAGCCTGGTGTGGCCGAGCCGAAGACGGGCTAGAGCGGTCTCCCATCGACGATTGCGATGAGAGGAAGACTTCCAAGGTAGGACGGAAGGTTTGACAGAACGCAGTTTGACATCAGACACCCTCATGGAGGTCCACTCCTGCCAGCGCTGACGTAGTAATTGAGTAACATGCGGGAAGTAATCAGATGCAGGAATACGCCGTGGCACGAGTCGGTTAGAGGTAATAGCAGAGCAGGCGAAAAAATCAACTCGCTCATTGCCAGGCACTCTAACATGACTCGGGACCCAACAGAAAGACAGGGACTTTAATTTAGTAGCGATGCGGAACAACCATTCCTGAATCTCCAGCACTAAGGGGTTAACAGCGGGAATAGACTGAATACTCTGAAGAGCACTAAGGGAGTCACTAAAAATTACAAAGGTATGCAGGTGTGAACAAAAAATAGTACGTAGGGCAAATAAAATAGAAAATAACTCGGCCGTAAAGACACTAGCACATGATTGGATGTGACGTTGGAAGGTCTGCTCCGGGAACACAACCGCAAAGCCTGTACCAGCGGAGGTCTTGGAACCATCAGTGTACACTGGAACGGCTGAAGAATGGTGTAGCATATGTTCCGCAAACTGAGCATAAAGCAACTGTGGGGTTGGAGGCCTTGGAGGGGGGGAGGGCGTAGCCATAGGGGGAACTCTTGACTGTCGGAGGGGTAGCACTGATGGAATGGGAAAAGAGAAGGAGGCTAGTAAAGCAGAGAGCCGACCGGGGAACGAAGTAGCAGACGATGATGGGGCTAAGCCGGAAGCCGTGGGAGGAAAACCAGCCGAACTGTGTTGCAGAAGGCGAAGATGACATCGAAGGGTCAGTTTATCCCGCCTGGATGATAGCGGTGGGACACCTGATTCAGCATAAACGCTAATAACCGGAGTAGAGCGAAAAGCCCCCAGCGACAAGCGCAGACCGTGATGGTGAAGGGAGTCTAGGCGCATAAGGTTTGTACGTGCAGCGGAGGCATATACCTGGCAGCCATAATCGATCTTGGATAGAATAAGCGTTGTATGGAGGCGCAGAAGAGTCGTCCGGTCCGCACCCCAAGACAAGTGGCTAAGGGTTTGTAAGAGTTGAAGCCGTCGGGTGGTGGAAGTCCGTAACGAAGTAATGTGCGGGTACCATGTCAACCGAGTATCGAAAATGAGACCTAAGAATGGAGCTGAGGACCTGTAAGGCAGAGGGCGGTTATACAACGTAAGAACAGGGTGCGGGACTGTATGGCGTTTTGTGAAGATGACGCCACAAGATTTCGAGGGCGAAAACTGAAAACCATGGGCCGTAGCCCACTGCGCAGCTGCATCGATGGCCTTCTGCATGAGATCTTTTAGGGCAGCGATATCCGAACCCACAGCGTAAATAACTAAGTCGTCCACATACAAAGAAGCACGGACACCAAGAGGGAGAGAAGAAATAATACCATTAATAGCTAGGATAAAAACGATGGTACTTAGAACACAACCCTGTGGGACACCGTCGTGTTGGGGGTATGTTCGTGAGAATGTATTCTGAAGCTTGACTCGGAAAGTACGATCACGGAGAAAGTTCTTCAAGAATACTGCCATGTTGCCAGACACACCAGAACGTAAAAGGGTATGAAGGATGTTGTATTTCCAGGCAGTATCATAAGCTTTTTCAAGATCGAAGAATACAGCTAAAACTGACTTAGTGTCCGAAAAGGCATCGCGGATAGACGTCGCCAATTTCAATAATGGGTCCAAAGTACTACGGCCCTTGCGAAAGCCATATTGAAAAGGTGACAGGATGCCTCTTGATTCTAGTAGCCACATTAAGCGGGAGTGAACCATGCGTTCTAATAATTTGCCTACACAACTTCTTACAGTTTCTTACAGTAGATCCTCTGGAAAAAGGCAAACTATAGTCAGTACCAGTACTTGCACTGCTGCGGTCGTTCACGGTGTTGGCGGCGGCGGTAGCAGACGCAACATTTTTACTATTCTGTATTTTTGTTT
This sequence comes from Paralithodes platypus, assembly GCA_032716605.1. Taxonomy (NCBI): domain Eukaryota; kingdom Metazoa; phylum Arthropoda; class Malacostraca; order Decapoda; family Lithodidae; genus Paralithodes; species Paralithodes platypus. Next base: position 49,054,853 of record CM064568.1, on the reverse strand, counting down.
TATAATCAAACTTCAAATCTTGTCTTCCCCATGCTTTATCAAGATTACTTTCAAACTCCCTTATTGATTCAGAATCGACTACATACTGGGGCAGTGCGTTCCACTCATTTACCACTCTATCACAAAATGACCAGGGCAATTGGACGGTAATCTGCTGGTGCATGGCCCGACTTACCCGGCTTGAAGGATGGCATGTCTCCACCCAGCCGGAAAAAAACCTGTGGACCACAGACGGTTGTAGATGGATAAGAGAAAGCCAAGCGCAGGTGGAGATAAGTGCTTCAGCATCAAGTAATGGACACCGTCAGGGCCTTCACATGTAGCCTTACAGGCTCCCAGGCTAGACTCAAGCTCAGCCCAGGAGAAGGGGGCATTGAAAAACTGATCAGATGATAAGGCGAAGTCAAGTCGCTTAAGTTCAGAACGGCGTTTATGCATCTGGAAGGAGGGCGGGAGATGGGAGCCAGTGCCAACATCACTGAAATGTTGTTCCAACATATTGGCCACCAGAGACGGGTCGCCCACAATGCCAGTGTTGGTATGGAGGACTGGGGCTGGCGTAGGCGCATGTTTCCCTGCAATCTTCCTGACGCGAGCCCAGACTTGCGGAACAGGTGTATCTGCGTTGATAGTAGAGGCATACGACATCCAGCTAGATTTTTTTGGCAGAGCGGATTGTACGACGGAAGACGGCATTAGCCTGTTTGAAAAGAGTATACGCATCCCGCTCATATGGAGAGCCTTTTTACCGACGGAAACTCTTCCACTTGGCTCTTTTATTGCGTAAAGCTGAAGTGCACTGAGCAGTCCACCACGGTACACACTTAGTAGACATACTCCGAGTGGTGCGTGGAATACAAGTATAGGCAGCATGGAGCACAAACATCAGGAACTGGTAAGCATGGCATCAGGATCCGGGAAAGCAGGGGTCAGATTAGCGAAAGATGTCCAGTCGGCACGATCGAAACACCAACGGGGAGGGCGCGGCACTGGGGAGTAAGACGTAGGGGAGAGGACAATCGGGAAGTGGTCAGTCGCACAGTAATCATTAAAAACCTTCCAAGTAAAATCCAAGGATAGTGTAGGGGAACACAGAGACAAGTCGATACATGAGAAGGTACGGGTGCCGCTATCAAAATGCGTAGAGGAACCAGTGTTTAAAAGAACTAAATCGTTCGTATGAATCAGAGCCTCAAGGGAACGACCTCTTGTATTAACGGTAAGAGTCACCCCACAGGGAATGCCTGCAATTAAAATCCCCTAAAAGGAGGAAAGGTGGAGGTAATAGAGAAAGGATCCTGTTTAATTCTGGAACATCGATCGGGATCGAGGGGGAAAGGTATATGGAAACTACTGTAAGCCAGCGTGAAAGGAACACTCTGGCAAGCGTGCATTTAAGAGAGGTATGGATAGTTAACGGAGACACTGGGACATCATGATGTACGAAGAGGCAAGTATCATACTGGGATTGGGGAGAACTTATATAGGAGTAAAAAGGTATTGGGGGGGGGGGGGATTAGATAAACGCGATTCTTGTAAGCTAATAACAAGTGGGCTAAACCTAGAGATAAGGTAACGAAGATCAACACGATGTGCTGCAAAACTACGAATGTTCCGTTGTAAAATGGACATTAAAAAGACAAAAAAGATTAAAAAGAAGACGCGTACAAGAGGGAAGAAAATACGTACACTATATACAACATATTTACAAAATACAGTTAACGCCGTGGGTGGAAAATATAGCCAAGAGAGGCTAACGATGAGAAATAATAGCAGGAATTGGAGAAGACGTTGAAGGGGAAGACTGGAAACCGGGGGGCATAGGGAGGTCTAACAGAAGGAGGAGGGCCGGAAGAGGTAGGAAGGACGGACGGCGGGTGGGAAGAGGAGGGGGTAAGGTCAGGAGAAGGAAGAGGGGGAGGGTCAGGAGGAGGAAGGCCAGAAGGGGGAGTGGAGGAAGAGGACGGGGCAGGGGTAGGGGGGTGGGTAGGATGAACTTCGGCATGAACGGTTGAAGGCGGTGGGTGGGAAGAACGGATAAATTCATCAATCTTAGGTAGGGTTTTGTAGGAGAAATCTAGGGACGCAGTGACGGGAGGAGGAGGAGACTGGACGGAGGGAGGAGAAAGGGAAACAGAAGGAGAAGTAGGCGGCTTCTTCTTCTTCTCGCAGGGACTTGAGCTCCGCACGTCACGGAGACCACCCTTACGTTTAAAAGAGCAAGCGGGAGAGGCATAACGGAGCGCAGGAGCCCGTTTGGTAGAGGAGAAGGGAAGTTTAGAGCGAGTAGGAGATTTGGGGCGACTAGAAGAGGAAGATGACGGAGAACGGGGGGAGGCTTGGAATGGTGAGAGCGTTGAGGGAGACTAGAAGAGGAGGAACAAGGAAGAGAGCAAGATGAAGGGGCAGAAGTAGGAGAAGGACTGAGAACAGAGAAAGTGTTAGACAAAGGTACAGAAAAGGAAGAGACGGAAGGACGAATGGAGGAGACAGAAGAGGAGGAAGGAGGAGACAGAAGAGGAGGAAGGAGAAAATCTGGGAGAAGCACTGGTAGAAGGAAGAGAGGCAGATGACGAAACTGGGGCGACCGTGGGGGCGGAAAGGGGGACGGAGGGAGCGGAGGCGGTGGAAGGAACTGAGGAACCAGAAAAAGGGGGGGGGCGTGGTAGAGGGAGGCGAAGAAGAGGAGTGAGGAGACAGAGTCTTGGAAAATGACTGAGGGGTGAAGCCCAAGCGACGAGCCTCTTGGCGGGCTGCGGTGAGCGTAAGGCCGTGTCTCGCTTTGAGGACAGCAACCTCGGACTCGAACAGATGAACGGGGCAAATCTTAGAGTCGGCCGAATGAGACCCGCGGCAATTAAGGCAGAACTGGGACGTTGACTGACATTCTCCAACGGCATGCCCGAACTGCGCACAGCGCGGGCAGAGTGGGCTCTCAGCGGCTGTACGGCAGAACTTCGCCGGGTGGCCGAAACGCCAGCAGCTGCGACACTGGAGTGGACGGGGAAGAGATGCAGTCATGGGGAGGCGAGTACCACCGACAATAACATGGGCAGGAAGGGAAAGTCCATCAAAAGAGATCTTGGCAATGTTTGCGGGATTTCAGCGAAGGTCGCGAGGAGGGATAGTGTAGCATACCACACTAACCACCTTGTGGTCTTGAGCATCAACGATATCCTTGACGAGGTCGGCGCAATCCGCGAATGGACGACCCCCGAAACGGATGGAAGCGGGGATCAGGACAGTCCCTGTACAGGAGTGGAGTCGTTGATCTTTTGAGCCGGGATGGGGGTGCCAGAACAATCGACGAACGAGGACATAGCAGTAGCCTGAAGTTCGTTTTGGACGGTAACAAGACGGGAGGCATCATGGCGGGAGTGGAAGGTGACGTCCTTTCCCACCTTCATAATCCAATACATTCCTACGCAGATGACTAAACACTCCACAGTTCCTTCACATTTACCAATTCTTTCACCCAACCCGATCTTATAAATTCAAAAATAAACACTGCAATTTCTCTGAACCAGGACCTTTCTAGAATTAATGAATGGGGACAAAAGAATCTAGTTTCCTTTAATGCACAGAAAACCAAGTACTGTACATTCAATTTTCTAACCGACAGAATCTCACCGACTCCCATATATTTTTTAATGATGTAAATATTCCCACTTCCCCTAGTATTGACATTCTCAGTGTAACATTGACTACTAACTTGAGCTGGACACATTGTTAGAAGCATTGCTAAGAATGCCTCTAAAAAACTGGGACTCCTGTACAGAGTTCGAGAATTCTTCACTGACGAGCAGTTGGCCGTAATATATAAAAGTCATGTGCGTTCTCAGATGGATTACTGTTCACCTCTGTGGGGTGGAAGTGGAGTGGTTGCATTGAGGCAGTTGGACAAAATTCAAAATAAAGCTATTAGATTAATCAATAACCCTGCAATCACACAGGACCTTCGTACATTATCCATACGAAGAAACGTTGCATCCCTTGCATTATTCTACAGATATTTTCACAGCAATTGTTCCGAGGAACTTGCTTCAATTGTGCCGCCTCCACATCTTTCCCCGTAGAACTAGGGCAGCTGAGAGCGCCCATGAATTTACACTTTCTCCTCCACAATGCAGAACTTCTGCTTATCAAAATTAATTTATCCCCAGAACTACTACTCTTTGAAATTCACTTCCCTCGAATTGCTTTCCACAAACTTACAATCTACAAATGTTTAAATCCAGTTGTTACAAACATTTTATGAATGGAGGATGCCTTTAGGCACATGGACCTTTTTGTTTTATCTGTGTTTTTCCTTCCTCCGTTCATTGTCTCTTAAAAAAAAAAAAAAAAAAAAAAAAATTGAAGGAGACGCAGGTGGAAGAGGAGGTCATCACCGGCTAGAGGCGCAGATGCAGGGATGGAGAAAAACTTAGTAAAGGAAGGAGGTGCAAAGAGAGAGGACAGAGGGAGGACCGAGGAGCGAGGACGAGAAGAGGACGAAACTGGAGAAGAAGAGGGAAGAGAACAAGGGAGGGAGGGCAGAAAAGGGTCGAGGGTGACAGTACTAGAGGGAGAAGAGGAAGACGCAGAAATAACTACAGGAGAGGAGATGAAAGCCTGGGTAGTGGAGGGTGGAGAAAGACGTGACGAAGACGGAAGGGTAGTAGAAGGATTCGGAACGGTAATGGACGAGAGGGACGAGCGATGATCGAGGGATATTTCAGAGGGCTGGTCGAGAGCACCCAAAACCATCCCCGACTCACCGTGCTCCCGCGGTGAACCGGACTGACAGCCAGACAACAGACCCCCAAGTGGCAGGCTGCATGCCACAAGGGGCTCACTCACCGGAACCACTAATGCTGGGATCACACATTCCCGTATATGCTCCCGACTGCTCCCGTACGAAGGTTTATTGGTAGTTGGCAACCGATTACGTACAACGTAAGGGCATATTACGCAAAACGTAAGTGAAATTGTGTATAGTCTGGGGGGTTGGTACGCATGACGGGAGTAGCCACGCGGGTCGGGGAGGTGCTGGGCGCGGGCTAGGCCGCGCTGTATCTTTTGAAATTCAAATCACGGTCGTGGCTCGCGCTCCCGTATGTCAAAAGTCGAAAAATTTTACGACCGTCCGGGCCATCACGGCCGTCTGACGGGAGCAGCCCCGTCAGACGTAAAACGCTCTGCCGTCAGACGTAAGCGGCTCCCGTCAATCGTAAAAAATTCCCGTCAAACGGGAAAGTTTACGTTCGTCCGGGCGCATCTGGCAACAGCGCCGCACTGCGGGTTGGCGGGAAGACACGGCAACGTTGTACGGGGGGGTATATAAGGACCGGCGGGACGCATTGCCGTCACACCTCTCACCACACCGCAAGAAGCAACCACCACCACCTCCAGCCAACCCTGCCACCCTCTGCACGCTTCACCTGCCCTGCCGTCCGTCACCATGCTGAAGAGGAACATGAAGAAGGCCAGGAAGCCTTCCCCTGCCCCCTCGACGTCTGCTACCTCTCCGCCTGCCACCTCTCCGCCTGCCACCTATCCGGCTGTCTCCTCTCCGCCTCCACTTCTCTTCCTGCCACCTCGTTCACCTCGGCTGACCCCGATGAAATTGTGATCAACGTCGGCGAGAGTGCAGAGGTCATGGAGGATGTCGTCGAGGATGAGGTGGACAGTGATGACGACGACAATGAGGAGGACGACCATGCCGAGGAAACGTAGGGTGATGGCAACCCTCAGACCAGGAGGAATGGGTTTTCGCCAGAACGTAGGTTTCCTCTGAATGAGGGGGGTGACACGTTCCACTATCTCATCAAAAAGTTTGTTGTCTACCCGGGTGAAGTTCCTGTATAGTTCTGGACATTCTCTGGCCAACTCTTGCATCAGGTTCTCATAATGGCCATGTTCAAGTCTTCGTTGCAGATATGGCCACACCCACACTCTCCTCTTGCTCCTTTCCTTCTTCTCTTGTTCCTCTTGATAGATGAAGTTTCCTATTGCAAGTAGTTCCAAGATTTCGATGTAGGAAAGGATCCATTGCATTAGCCGTGTGTTATGCCTGTTCTCCGGTTTTATTAGGGAGTTCACAAAATTGAACTCCTCCAGGATGAATTCCGCGATGTTCATGGTGCCGATGAAGGACTGTGAATGGGAATGGTGTGGCCATTCCTGCCCTTTTGTAGTTCCCAGATTCCAACCCAGACCTACGTGGTTGACAAAGACTGTCTTTGTCTGTGTTTGGACAGACGGGGTGTGCCAACGATTGTCCGGAAATGGTCGAGGTAAGTCCTAAAAAGTCCCAAGACATACGGCCTCAGCTACGCAGGTCTTGTGGGGGCGTGGCATGGGCATGGCCTGTGTTTCCGCAAATCGGGCAGCCCATGCGGACTAACGGAGACATGCTTACTCAAGTCGCAAACACGTACGTAGTTCATTACGACTACATTACGACTGACGTAACAATGGCCCCGTCACGGTACGTCTGTCGGGAAAATGCAATAATCGTGGTGATACGGGCGTACACGGCCGGACTACGCCCGACAGAAAAAAAAATTGGCGATTACGCCTGACGGGAGCTGTCGGGAGCAATATACGGGAATGTGTGATCCCAGCATAAAGCAGAAGCCATAAACAGGGAAGAACAGTGAAAAAAGCATACGTCGTCACCATAGCAAGAGAAAACGGGGTAAAGCATGGAAGAAGATACTGCGGTTACCAGGTGCCCCTGGCAACGAAAGGGAGAAAGACCTCCGCAGGGCCACGAAACCCAGAATGCGGCCAATTGAGATGGGACAGGTCTCGGCTTTGAGCTAGCCTAGGGACTTTGTACAACCCGGGCATTTGTCCTGCAGCTTTGTCCCACGGAGAACGGGGCCGGCGTAGTCACCTGACACACTCACTGGGAAGAGAGAAGGGAGTCAGAAACCCCAAAGCAACCCTATAGTGCCTATCCTCCAGCAACGAGCCTTGCGAGCCCTGGCCGGCAGCACCTGTCACCAGGTGGACTCTGCCAACTCAGCAGTGATCAGAGACACCAAGGCGAAGCCCTAAGGAAACTAGAACCTCCGAAGTAGTTAAAGAGAAAGGAAGGAAGCAAACAGGGAAGTCAACCGGAAGGGAAGGGAGGGACGGGACCACAAAAGTTCAAGGGTGGGAGACCGGCCTCTGATGGCTGCCCCAGGAGAAAGCGGAAGAGGGAAAAACGAAAACTAGAAAGGAGGAGAAAGAAAAGGACATGACAAAATTAGTCGGAGGTGATAGGGAGAGCGGCCAAGAACCTTGGCCGCTCCACCTACAAGCCCGGAAGCCCCCAAACGGCGGCAACGAGTCATGTGTCAAGGGGGTCTCTTCATAATTGCTGAGGGGCACAGGGCCCTGGGTGGGGCTTTGGTTTCCTGGGCGTTTCCGCACCCTCCTCAGCTCCCCGCCATGGAGTGGCTTCGGTCACCCAGGCTATATTTTGGTCGGCAGGGAGGGTTCTGTGGGGGCGCTAGGTTATGGCCTTGGCCTTGCTCGGGGTCTTGGGGCTGTTCGGCCAGGCAACTTGGGGAACAACAACAACAAGTTTGCAGCACTAATAATACCAATGGGGTTTATAAATTAGCTAAGAATGTGAGGGACTGTAGTCAGGATGTTGTGGGTGTAAGATGCATAAATAATGACAGTGGCATGCCTGTTTACACAAAACGAAATCAGAGAGGCGTGGAAGGAGCATTATGAAAGACTGCTTATTGTGGAGTTTGAATTGAGCAGGGAACAGCTCAGCACTGTAGTCCCAGTACAAGGCCCTCCGCCTTTGATAGGGTACGACGCTGTTAAAAGTGCTATAGATAAAATGAAGTCCGGGAAAACTGCTGGGAGCTCCGGCATTGTCGCTGAGATGCTAAAAGCAGCTGGAGATATTGGAGTAAAATTAGTCACAGAGCTGATTAATGCTTTCATAAAGGAGGACAAAATTCCCAATGCATGGCAAAAAAGTGTTATAGTAAATATATACAAAGGCAAGGGTGACTCCTTAGACGTGAAATTATCGGGGTTTGAAAATGCTCGATCAAGTCATGAAAGTCAGCGAAAGGGTCTTTGAATGCATGATCAGGGAAAGTGTTGCTATCAGCGACATGCAGTTTGGATTTATGCCGGGACGTGGCCCATTGATGTTATCTTCACTCTTAGGCAAATGCAAGAGAGGTACTTAGAGAAAAGCAGGGAGTTATACCTAGTTTTTGTAGATCCGGATAAGGCCTTTGACCGGGTGCCCAGGGAGGTCATGCATTGGGCTATGAGAAAACTCGGAGTAGAAGGGTGGCTGGTGCGTGTGATAATGAGAATGTATGAGGGGTCACGGGCAGCAGTTAGAGTAAACGGGGGCCTGAGCGAAGAGTTCCGAGTTATCAGTGAAGGTTGGAGTTCAGTAAGGTTCAGTGCTGAGCCCACTACTGTTTGTTTTAGTCCTGGAGGCTCTGTCAAGGGAATTTAGGACAGGACTCCCATGGGAGCTGTTATATGCAGATAATATAGTTCTTATCGCAGATAGTGTGCAGGAAGCATAGGCGAAGTTCAAAAGATGGAGGGAAGGTATGGCAAATAGGGGTCTAAGAGTTAACATAGATAAAACAAACTTCATGATTAGTGGAGTAGGGCATGGAACTATGGAGAGAAGCAGTGACTATCCATGCGCAGTATGAAGGAAGGGGGTGGGAAGTAACTCGATTCAATGTTGCGTCTTTAGTGACTGGGTACACAAGAGATGTAGTGGAGCTAGAGGACCTTTGACAAGAATCATAGACTTTGAATGTGCAGTGAGCAAGAGAGATCTTGTATTAAATGACCCGCCTGTCCGTGTTGATTTCAACGCTGGAGTGTGTGAATAAGTTCTGCTACCTGGGCGATGCGGTTTCCGTCGGAGGTGAGGTGGCGCTGAAGCTAGTTCCATTGCTAGAGTCAGAAGTGGCTGGGGAAAGTTTAGAGAGCTGTTGCCACTCCTGACCATGAGAGGGCTCCCACCCCACCTTAAAGGGAAGGTGTATACCTCTCTGTGTTTGGAGCACGATGACCTATGCCTCGGAGACGTGGCCGGTCAAAGCGGAGGATATCAATAGAATGGAACAAAATCTGAAGAAAATGGTGAGATGGATGTGTGGGGTTAATCTTAGGGACAGGGTATCGAGCGAGGAATTGAGAAGGCGTCTGGGGATTAGGAGTGTCAGTGAAGTGATACGCACGAGCCTACTTGGTTGGTTTGGACATGTGGAGAGAATGGATGATCAGAACTTACCTTTAGTGATGGATAAGAGGCTAGGGAGCTATGCTCATAGGGTTTTCTCTTCTCAGAGATTCTTTAATGTAGTAGTCGTATCTATTTTTAAAAGCATTAATACTAGTACTGGCCACTACATTTTCTGGGAGTCTGTTCCTTTTGTTTATTATTCTTGCGTCAAAGAAGTTGTTCCTTTTTTATGTCCTGTGACGTGGTTTCTGGAGCTTGAAACTGGGGTGAAGAAATGTCGGACTTTGAACGTGGGGGGAGCTGCGCGTAGGGGTGGACCTAGAATGACGTGGGCTCGGGTACTCCGGTCCGATCTCAAAATAAAGAACTTGACAACAGAGGCAGCCCTTGACAGGGCCGCCTGGAAAGCGGCCATTTAGGACGTGAGACTGTAACCTCATTCTCTGTGGACAAAACGGTCTTTAAATTTGTATGTATGTATGTATGTTAGTGAGTTGGGCCTATAATTAGGGTTGGGTGTGAGAGGGATCTGCCTTGTGTGGGACAATCGGCTTTCTGCAGACTCCCATTTCCTTATGTTCTTATAACGGTGAGACAGCAATGTCTGAAGATGGGTGACATGATGGATATCGATCGATCGCTTCATTACCTTATGCAAGTTAGAATAAATGGATTAAAGATAGTTGTAGGAAGGAAATTATATAGGTGAGTGAACTAGGAAAGGAAGCATGTGCCCGGCAGTATCAGGAAAGAATGAGAGAGGCATGTCTTAGATAAAGAGCACTTAGGCCACGAGCGTTCAAGACCAATGGGAGTTGTTTCAAGAATGCAAGCTTTCTCTCATGTTCTTATGCAGTCACAACATTTGTGAATTTGTGACAAAGGTGTATAGTATGCGGAAGGCTGCTGGAAGACATGTAGAAATGTAGTGAATGGTGGAATGAGGAAGTTAAGGGGTTGGTGAATAAAAACAGTTGTACTGTTGCATTTAGCAGGAAAAAAGTGTGACAATAATTATTTGGGGAATACAAGAAGAATGGACAGGTAGGTGAAGGAGTGAACGGTGTGGAGCCAAAGTGACAAGTAATTTCAGGGAAAACAAGAAGTCATGCAAAGATGTCAACATTGTGAGGCAAAACAGCTTTATGTCAGATGTAGTGAAGGGATAAACTTCAAATGCTGGGTGTGAAGGGAATTCATGGTCTCCTGAAAACTCCCCAGGCCCGAAGTACTTCCTTGGTGCCTGGCGCGGGGCTCGAACCTCTGAAGGGAGTTTAACCCTCCTAAAAACCCACAGGTTTTTGAGATGCCTTGGGTGGGGTTCGAACCCTGGTTAGTGACCATGACCATCATAGGTCAACCAGGCCCGCGCACTAACCCACTGTACTACCACGGACGTACAAAAGTATAGTAACCTTAGTCCGATTTGTAAGAACCAGGTGATAGTCTCGTGGTGATTCACGTGATGAGTTTAGTGGACTTCCCATCCACGACTATTTTACACTATACCTGACGTCAACTCGGGTAGTACATTATTGGGGTTGCGGGATATTTTCGAGGGCATTACACTTCATCCTTCTTTATTTAGGCTAGTCCCTAGCCTCTCTAAGGTCGTAAGGTATCGTAGCTGTATCACCTCAGCAATCTCAATATTGTTAGGGTCCGCGTGATGGGTGCTCTATGTAGCTACCAGATCACGTTCCGTGACTGCCACCAATGAAATGCTGGGTGTGAAGGGAATTCATGGTCTCCTGAAAACTGCCCAGGCCCACTTCCTTGGTGCCTGGCGCAGGGCTCGAACCTCTGAAGGGAGTTTAACCCTCCTAAAAACCCACAGATTTTTGAGATGCCTTGGGTGGGGTTCGAACCCTGGTTAGTGACCATGACCATCATAGGTCAACCAGGCCCGCGCGCTAACCCACTGTACTACCACGGACGTACAAAAGTATAGTAACCTTAGTCCGATTTGTAAGAACCAGGTGATAGTCTCGTGGTGATTCACGTGATGAGTTTATTGGACTTCCCATCCACGACTATTTTACACTATACCTGACGTCAACTCGGGTAGTACATTATTGGGGTTGCGGGATATTTTCGAGGGCATTACACTAAAGTAGTAAAATGCCCCAGAACGAGAAGCCCACCACGGAAGCCACGAGCGAACACCACACAGAAACACCCAAAAGAAAGGCCCACAGAACGAAAGGACCAGGTGACCGAGCCAACCAGTTAAGACAGGCCGAAGCCCGCAGGGCTAAGCAGCTCCAAACCACACCTGCCTACCCCTTCTAAACACTGACCTTTCCCCCACCTCGCGTATACACTACCCCTCGTGTCCTACACCTCTACCTACATGATGATGAACATAAATACACCTTAAGTTAATACACCCATGCCCTGTCCCTAAGTTAGGATATCAATATCAACATACCCTAAAATACCTTGTCTTGCCAGACTAAGTTTCTGAAGACCAATCGCCCCATAAATCTATGTATGTTCTTCCATCCGAGAAGTAACATGTTAACCCGTCTTGCCAGACTAAGTTTCTGAAGACCAACCGCCCCCATAAATCTATGTATGTTCTTCCCAGGTTAAAACACCCATGCCCTGTCCCTAGGTTGAGCCAATGCCAACCAGTTCAGACAGGCCTAAATCTATGTATGTGTTTTCCCATCCAAGAAGTAATATGTTAACCCCTGTCTTGCCAGACTAAGTTTCTGAAGACCAACTGCCCCCATAAATCTATGTATGTTCTTCCCAGGTTAAAACACCCATGCCCTGTCCCTAGGTTGAGCCAATGCCAACCAGTTCAGACAGGCCTAAATCTATGTACGTTTTTTCCCATCCAAGAAGTAATATGTTAACCCCCTGTCTTGCCAGACTCAATTTCTGAAGACCAACCGCCCCCATAAATCTATATATGTTCTTCCATCCGAGAAGTAGTATGTTAAAACCCCATGTCCTAATTGATAAGAAACTATGATACCCACGGGTACACCAGTGTATATAGAACCATTGTTCCTGTAAGACCTAGACAGAAATGACTGAAGATGTTAGCCACCATGCAGTAACTTTAATTCTTACCCCAACCAGAGATTGTATATACAACCCTCTTTTACCATTGTCTCGACGCATTTTCACCACAAAACAATACCGAAGCTACCCCTACGAACTGCCGTTTTCTTTGGTGTATATGTCATAGAAAACGCAGTTCCCAGGAACAACTAGATCAGCAAGAAGTAGTGTCAGATTAACAGTGTCCATAACCATCGTATTGACGAGTAATAATACACCATGTTTTTCCCTACTTTCATCCACAGTCAAGCACACACCTACAGTTAACCTCCTCTTCCCCACAGCCCCACAGTCCACATGATTCTATCCTTTCCAGACTCATATACCACCCCATATTGCTCATCTCCCGGTAGCGTTTGGCTAACATACTTTCCCTGTCATTAACCCCCAAGCTCCGATACCAACTGTAGTCTAATGCCACCCCTACGCCCAGAGACCTTAGGGTCAAACTTCCACGTAGCCCCCCTTAACCCTCTCCCTCTCGTTAACCCCCCACGCTCCTCGACTCCTTTCCGACCTAGCCTCTCCACCATACCTCCTGAATATCCTTGATTTTTCCGTTGCTAACATTCTCAAACCTTTTATATATATACTCCTATCCAGCCTACCTTCCCTTAGTAGGACGGAACAACATTAGAACTTTACTAACCCTTTGCATGCCATCTATTCCCTCACAACCCTGTACCAAATGATCGTCAGTGCGAGGCTAGCCGCCTCGCCAGTGACTAACTTCTATTGCCATACTTCCAGATAAATGTGGCAGAGTTAACAACCCAGCCTCCACCACATCCAGCAAACCATGCAATTAACAACCCAACCGATTAAACCAGCTAGTCAAGGCACCTTCGGTTTTGGTATTACGAACACCCACATCTGTCTCATAAACAGAGGGTTATTACAAACACTTGTGATATGGCAAGCCCCTAGCCACAGCCGCCGGACGACCATCACAGAGAGAGGGCGCGCACCTACCCTTTTTTACCCACCCGAGGAGGGAGACCCCCACCCCTGCGGAGGTATACCTGACCCCTGTTTTGACTTCCGGGTCATTGCCAGGTAGCACAGGAATTCTTCCTATCAATGAACTAACCATGCATGACTAACCCCTTTACTAACCTCTATTAACCCACAATAACCCATTCACCTTTCTTGCATACTCTGATAACCAAATTAGCACCTCCGCTATACCATAGAATGAAGACTGAGCAATGTAAGAGAGACGCTCCTATCACAGCTGTCCCAGACCTCCTCGCAAAGTAGATCCAGTCTCCCTCCCCTCAATACTTCCAGTATAGCCAAAATAGTACCTCTTACTAAGGCTCAGTTATATCACATTATGAAGGCCCCCTATAGCCATGTGCCACAACAGTAATCACCACCTTACCTAGTCCCCGTATCTATTGAGAGCCTCAAATAATTCCATAAGACTCGAGATCCCTATGGCCTACAGGGTCCAAAACCGAGCCTATAAACCCAGCTCCAGCCCCCAGTAAAATCAGTTGAAAGATAGACACCAACCAGTGGCTGGCCCCCTTAAGTTGACCTCTAGCTCTGCCCTTGTGTTGTTCCTGAAAATTGAGTTCCAGAGCCGGCAGACTCCGTGGCAGATTTGAGATAGAAGCATCTGTCCACGTACAAGAAATCTACGTGCACCTTATAACCTTCACACACCAGTGGGTATATAAGCGTGTAGCCAGCAACGATTGCCAAGAGATCCGTCTTGAGAACTTCCTACATATGGACCCCCCTGGACGGCCGCGGAACCAGTCGTTAGCCCCCAACATCACGGACGCAAGATAACCAGGACCAGACCAACCAAATACTACCCAAGATTCACTTTATTAGTACTACAGTGTTACAGTACTATTTAGAGACTCACTTATTAATATTTCTATGAAGTGGCTATACCTTTGCCCCAGTATAATTCATATATAACCATTCCATCAGGAAGTGCTAAGCGTATCAGTGTTCATTAATTAACAGGCGACATTAACTCAAGTAATTACCCCGATCCAGATATTATTACATAGAAGTAAAACCCTAGTGATATATAACGTTTTCCCACTGATTTGCGTTCTACGTATTTCTGCTATAAGAATATAAAACTTAGATCAGTACCCCCCTGAGGTTACTAGAATTCTCGTGCTCTAAATATACGCGTGTCTAATCTGGTCTGTGAACTACTACTCGTGCACCAGAACTGCCAGTAATAAATCTAAATAGTGAAATTGAATCTATAAGTAACATTGATGGCTTCCAGTATATAAACTTGCGAACAAAGCCAGTGATCAGAAGAGTATACCTGAACGTTGGAAGTGGGAGACTAGGCTCCATCCAGATCCACTAATGCTAGTTGTTCAATTCTATCATTTGTCTTGTACGAGTATTCATACCTTCTTATGCTTCCTATTAATCATCCTCAATAAACGTGATCGTGTGTCTTGTTACCGTGTGTTTATTTTGTGTTCTCTATTCCTCATACCTTGTTTTGTGCATGCAGCCTTATATACCCAGTCAGTTAGAACTCACATTACCCAAGTTAATCCTGTAGAAAAACAGGGCATAACAAAACTAGTGTTAATGAGAGCTAGGAAGCTGATGTGAGGAAGAGATGAAGTTAATATTTTTAATAGCTTCTGATTGTGATGGAAACGAAGAAATGGGGAGTGCAGCCTGATAGAGTAAAGGAGAATGTGGTAATAGGAAGGACAAAGATAGAAGTGGCAATAAGAATAATAAAGGTGCGGGAAGGCACAGGCTTGAGTGGATTTACCACAGTTCATCAAGAAAGGAGGAGATAGTGCATGTGGTTGGCCAAATTTTTCAACGTGTGCCATGACCAAGATGTAGCACTCTATCGTTCTTGATCCTACTAAAGCACTCGGTAAACTAGCTATTCCACAGCTTACCAAACACTACACACACATACCCCATCATACTCACAGGCACATACGTACACACACACACACACACACTGTAACGAAAACTCAAACACACCACACTATCATGCGCGCGCGCACACACGTACACTACGGAAAGATAGATAGAGAGAGATAGGCCGGGAGCTAGCTCGATTTATTTTTGTGAGAGAGATAAAAAGGTTTGACCCTTCCAAGGCAAGTCTATCTACCTGGCGGGTGCCCAACCCCGAAAGGGGTTGAAATAGGGGAGCTATCCCCCCGCCAAAGGCGGCTTTCTAGGGCCTTTCCTAGCTGATGCTGAGAGGATTGGGTTCTAGTCATGTGGTGATGGGCTGGTCTATCAGAGTGAGAGCTGAGCAATCTCTGTCATACCCATAGCTTACTCTGACTTTTCCTTTAACTTATATATTTTCTAGATCTCAAGTGACGGCGCCTCTTCCGTGGATTGACCTCCCAATCTACCAAGATTGGAAGCCAAAGCGTCACATTTTTCCCTTGCCCCTCAACTTTCTCTTCATAATTGCTGAGGGGTACAGGGCCCTGGGTGGGGCTTTGGTTTCCCGGGCGTTTCCGCACCCTCCTCAGCCCCCCGCCATGGAGTGGCTTCGGTCACCCAGGCTTTATTGTGGTCGGCGGGGAGGGTTCTGTGGGGGCACTCGGTTATGGCCTTGGAATTGCTCGGGGCCTTGGGGCTGTTCGGCCAGGCAGCTTGGGGAACAACAACAACAACAACAATAACAACCTGGTATGTATAGATCACCATTGCTGGCAGCTTTGCTCCTGTGCGTTTGACCCTGGTACCCTTTTCAAAAGTTGCAAAAATTGTTTTTATTTATGTGAGTGCCGAGACAGAAATTAACCATACAGGATTGTAGGTTGATGATGTGGGATCATAAATTAATCAATGCCAGCAACTTCAGACTGAACCCTTGTGAGGACAGTGACCGTTAAAGGGGTTCAAAAACCAAAATATTTATGCGAAGACCGACATACACACAGTTAAGTTTTTCTAGAAGCTGGAAGGGACTACTATTTGAAAATCATGATGCCAGCAAGTTTTGACTGTGCCAAACCCTTGCCAGCAAGACCTTTTTAAAGGGGTTAAAAAACCAAAATATTCATGTGGAAACTGACATACACACGGTTAAGTTTTTCTAGAAGCTGGAAGGGTCTACTATTGGAAAATCATGATGCCAGCAAGTTTTGACTGTGCCAAACCCTTGCCAGCAAGACCCTTTTTAAGTGGTCCAAAACCAAAATATTTAAGGCCGACATACACGTGGTTAATTGAATTTCATTTTTATTATTACAAAATAACAAACATAACTTACCGGGATATACCGGTATTTTGGGATACATCACTTTATCAATAATTTTGTAATTTTATACATGTTCAAACAGCATGTTACAATAGACAGCTGTGCTTCCAGGACAGGCACAAACAAGTTTCACATACAATAACTATGCCTAGCCTACGATGATTGACAAATAACTTTGGCCTACTCATCACTTTCACTGTCACCACTGTCCCCGCTCCACTCGCCTCCGGACTCTAATTCTTCGTCTTCCATCTCCTCGACTTCATCATCTTTGGACTCACCTGGTCCAAAGTCTGGTATGGCTCATCCTTCGAACCAGAATGGTTGAAGTGTTTCGCTATTTTCTTCTTTCCACCCAAAATCCAAGGGGTTCTTAACATTGGGCATTCCTTGGTCAGCATTCCGCCACATCATTGCAACAAAATTTGCCTGTTGGATGTGTTTGTGCAATGATTTACTGCATGGAGGTAGTGAGGCACAATTGACCTTTTTTACTTTGCTCAGTACCGGTACTTTGCTTCCCCCCGTCATTTTCATAAACGACTCGTATCTCGCCTCATTGATGTCTTGGTGGTGCTTCACCCCGTATATATGGCAAACGACCGCAGTTACGGACTGATAATCAACATCAGTAGAATTTAGTGACTGGATGCCACTTAGATATTGATTGTCGTCGTCTGATTCAAGTATCTCAAATGGTTTTTTCTTTCCTTTTTTATAAAAGGATGATGTGAAGTCACAGCCAGTAAGTGAGTGCAGGCCTGTTAGTGCATCACTTAATCCTGACTGCTTCTTCTCCAGTTCAGCAGCAATCGTTGAGATGTCGATGAAGCGCCTATTGTTGCTTGTTCCATAGTCCATGATTATAGACAGGTCTGGTTTTGTGGCAGCTAAGGAAGTCAGGACAACTACAACATCTGTGTCCGACGAACGAACCATGACAGTACCACGTTCAGTGTTGCCAAGGTGAAAGGCTATCAGCGTGTCGGCTTCTTCGTGCTGTCCTTGCATTGTTTCTGGTCGAGTCACTTTCAACTGTCCTGATGTGTTCTTCAATCTTATGCACTTATGCAGTTCTCCTTAACTGTACCTTAATTCCCATCCATTCATACGCAGACGACTCAACCTTGCACTACTCCATTAGTTTTTCAGAACGCCCCAGCCAGCAATCCCTCAACGACAAACGTAATGAAGCCATAGAACTCTTAAATTCTGATCTAAATACTATTTCCAATTGGGGCAGAGAAAACCTTGTTAACTTTAATGCTTCCAAAACCCAATTTCTCCATCTATCTACCCGTCAGGATCTCCCAGCGGACTATCCCTTATTCTTCAACAATACAAAAATCAACCCTTCATCTTCTCTCAATATTCTTGGTGTCTCTTTTTCTTCTGCTCTCATTTGGAAGGACCATATTACCAGTCTTGCTAAGGCAGCCTCCCAGAAGCTGGGTGTGCTCAACCGCCTTAGGGGGTTCTTTTCCCCTGCACAGCTTCTTGCTCTGTACAGGGGCATAGTGCGCCCTTGTATTGAGTATTGTTCACATGTGTGGGGAGGTTCCTCTCACACTGCTCTCCTAGACAAAGTTGAAAGGAAGGCCATTCGTATCATTAACTCCCGTCCACTCACCAACTCTCTGCAATCTCTCTCTCTCCGCCGCAATGTTGCATCTCTCTCGCTATTCTATCGCTACTATAATAATCAGTGTTCCTCAGAGCTATCCCAGTGCATACCACCTCCTTTACGTAGGGCACGTGGTACCCGTCTTGCAACTCAATCCCACCCCTACTCTGTGCAACTCTCCAACCCAAGAGTGAAACGTTACTCTCAAACTTTCTTCTACTCAACAGCTGAGCTCTGGAACTCTCTCCCAGAATCAGTCTTTCCCTCTTCCTATGACTTAAATTGCTTCAAACTCCGTGTGTCCAGGCATTTTGGCTCGAACGTCCCTTGATTTTGGCCCTGTCACTCTTTCAACTATGGGGGAGGCACTCGCTATAGGCAGTTATGCCTTTTGCCTCCCTCAATCACATAGAAAAAAAAAAAAAAAAAAAAAATGAGATATGTATATGGTTCTCTCCCCAATTATTGGACCGTATTGTTCCTTTTGTAACTCAGCAAGAAGAAACCGACCGAACTCTTCCTTAAAACAGTAATCTTTGAGTAGCTCGGTACCCTTCTGCTTTTGTTGTGTATCTGGGCCTGTAATCTGATAGGCAACGTCATTTACACCTCCTCTTTTTTGTCGCTCGGCATCCTTGATGGAAGGTGTGATGTACTTATCAAGCAAAAGATAACTTCATCACCATGAGCAGAGCACAACTTTATCATAAAATCTCGGGCTATGCTGCTGTAGGTTGACTTGTTGTGTTTGGAAAGAACTTCATGCATGAGTAGACCCCCATCAAACATAGTGGCATTGACACGTCCAATTGACTTCTCATCAAGAACCTTCACTTGCTTTTGTTCCAAGATTTTTGTGAGTGCGGCCTTCTCAGTATTGTTCATGGTGCCGTCTGAATGGGCTAGAGCCAGAGGGACTTCATTGATAGGGTAACTCAGGATCATCTTCAAATCAGGCTTTGCAGCTGACTGTGCAGCTGGTGTCAACAAGTAGCCAAATGCATCACGAACACCCTCAGCAGCTCCTAGTGCCTTCTTCTCTTTAGGACACTTCTTACGAAGGTTTTCTCTTGCAAAGTTCAATACTTGACATCTTGGGATCGTCTTCAAGAATCTCTTGTCATCTGTCGCACACTCGTCAGCAAATTTATTCCGAAGGTCTTTTCCTCGTTCAAGTACTTGTGTCAAGTAGTCTGATATCTCTGCTTTTGCAACCTTGCCTGTTGCAATATTGACAAGCTCAAAGGGGGCGTCTTTACTGAATGGATTACACATGTTCTCCAAGGCTTTGGTCAATGCTGCCATATCACGATTATCCCTCTTGATGCAACTTTTCTTCAGCTGTTTTGCTGGTGTCTCTCCAGCCTGGATGTTACAGATGACTTTCATCTCGGACACCGCCATACTACGCTGTGTGAGACTAACACACCATCGTCGAAAAGTACTTTCCGAATTGGCAAACGAAGTTATCCCTGTTGCTGATGATGCGGCGTCACGATTCACCGTTTGCTCGAGCGTAAGGTCGATGGGAGACCGAGAATACGACTTGCTGGTTCGTCGAATGGAGAATGCGCCTGCTTCCAAGACTTTCCTTGCTGCTCCTGGCATGTTTTGCATCTTGTCCAGGAATAGTGATCCCCAGCGAGCATAGTTAGGTCTGTTCAGTGCAAAGCAGAGTTCAATGGTGCATGGCAAAACTCTCAGGAAAAGATCTACATAATTTGTACGTACAGCCCTCTGGAGCAAACGGTGAATCCTGTTCACGATGTACACATAGATCGCCCAGACACGTGCCAGCTTACCTTCTGTACCATTGATTAGTCTATGAAAGAACACCTCAAAATCTTCCATTGCTAGCTGTACTTGATCAGATTGAGCTGTTTGGTCCAGATCGGTCAGATGCTGTCAACAATTCTTTACATACCTGTTTGATTTCCTCTGGGGCGTCCTCTAGGTATCTCTGAAATATGGCCCTCTCCATGACGGCAGCCACAAGCTGATGGATGCGAGTGCAACGATTGTAGAACTTGCCCTTTAAGAGACCATTCAACGAGCCATCTGCAAGCATACCATATTCAGTAAGGATGTACTCAATACCTGAATCCGATATGTATGTTCCCAGTGCCCCAAAAAGTGCAAGTTCAACATGGAATACACCCAACAGAATTATCAGGTTATCAAAGTCTGGTGCCTTCAAAGACTGAATGGAGAATGCCTTAAGGGCTACTGCTAGATCATAGGAAACTATAGCATACTCTTGCTTGTTTTCAGCTGCTACCTTCATTGAGCGAACCATGGTCTCTTGCACCACATCGTTGCGAGTTATTTATTCATTTTTTGTAGCCATCCCGCGACCCTCAGGAGCACCCTTGCGACCCTCATTTGGGTCGCGACCATGGGTTTGGGAACCACTGATCTAAAAGAATAATGGGTCTTGCTGGCAAGGATTTGGCACAGTCAAAACTTGCTGGCATCATGATTTTCCAATAGTAGACCCTTCCAGCTTCTAGAAAAACTTAACCGTGTGTATGTCAGTTTCCACATGAATATTTTGGTTTTTGAACCCCTTTAAAAAGGTCTTGCTGGCAAGGGTTTGTCACAGTCAAAACTTGCTGGCATCATGATTTTCAAATAGTAGACCCGTCCAGCTTCTAGAAAAACTTAACTGTGCGTATGTCGGTTTTCCCATAAATATTTTAGTTTTTGAACCCCTTTAACGGTCACTGTCCTCACAAGGGTTCAGTCTGAAGTTGCTGGCATTGATGAATTTATGATCCCACATCATCAACCTACAATCCTGTATGGTTAATTCCTGTCTCGGCACTCACATAAATAAAACCAATTTTTGCAACTTTTGAAAAGGGTCCCAGGGTCAAACGCACAGGAGCAAAGCTGCCAGCAATGGTGATCTATACATACCAGGTGATAGGCTTGCCTTGGAAGGGTCAAACCTTTTTACCTCTCTCACATAAATAAATCGAGCTAGCTCCCGGCCTAAGAGAGAGGACATGAGGGAGAGTGATGGATGTAGAAATGATAACGGGAGTGATTCTTGAGGTGCTCTCTCTATGAAAGGTATCAATAAGGGAGATATTTATAAGTTATTAAAGCTAAATAACGGCAAATGAATTCAAATGGCATAATTTCCGATTTAGAAAAAATATTGGTAAACACTGGTTTGGGAACAGTTGTAGAAGTGTGGAATAGATTGCGTAGTGCAGTGATTAGCTCTATCCGTTTGTTTTATGTTTTCATGTTCAGTGTATAGGGTCCTATTCTGTGACCCAGTTAAGGGAGAGGTAGTTGCTTTTTCTCCTTCATGTATAGTCCCATTACCTTTGAGATTTTTAGACGTTCGTTCCATTAGTTTGGCGAATTTTAGACCTTTCGCCCCATTTATTTGTTAATAGAAAGACCTTTCGTGTCATAGGTGTCGATTATTTCCTGGCGAGCGATAGTAGTAGTGAAGGTGTTTGTATGTGTGTATGAATGTTTACGTGTGAGAGTGTGAGTGGTATATATATATAGGCCTATAATACAAAATATATTATGTATACCGTGTGTGTGTTTGAGTGCAAAATTGTGTGCGAGGAAAGATGCAAGTGGTTCTTCGCGTGTCACCCCCCCCCCCCCCCCCCCCTCCCCTCCCTTACCATGCAACCTCCACTCCCTCCCCTGTAACCCTCCACCCATCCTTTCCTTCCTTCCCCAATCCCCACTCCCCCCCTCCTTGTCTGTCTATTCATCTGTCTGTCTGTCTGGGTATATACACTATATATCTATATCTGCAACTCCCTCCCCCACCACCCCCTAATTTGTAATTTTTGTTTATTTTTTATATTAATGTTGCATATATATTTTGTAAACAAGCTTGTTTTTTATGGCATTTCTGCAGAATCGCGTCGCTCCTTTTTGCGAATAATCTACTAAAAAAGAAGTGCCGCATTCCAGTGAACCTACCACACTAGGCTAGATTATGAAGCGGCCCAAGATCAAGTATTTCAACACGATTACATTAAATGTCCTGATTTTTTGGATTTTTTTATAGGGTAATGCTTTGTTTTTTTCGTCGTCTGACATTTTTCGGTGCAGTTTTCTATGATTCCCGGACGACTCAATCAGTAAACCATTTCAGTCAGTAGCTCTCAACCAGTACCAAATCAACCTGGGCCAACCAAAACACTGTCAATTTGAAGGCCTTACCTAAATTGACCTAACCTAACCTAACCTATCAATATTGGTTTGATTTTAGCTACATTAAGACGGTTTCATGAAGCTTAGGAATAATTTATGATACCGGTAACTAAAAGAAGTAATTGAGATAGTCTGTAGCCTTTTAATGGGTAGACGTTCTTCCGATGCTGACAAAATGGTCAAATAGTTAGTCTGTTGGTTTTTAATGGGTAGACGTCCTTCTATAGCTGAAAGAAATAGTCTAATAGTTGCCAGAATGCAGTGGTCGGCGCGCTCCGGTGGGACCGGTAATGTGGCAGTGCTCCGCGCTCCTCAGACATAAGGTAATGCGGCAGCCCTCAAGCCCTCCTTTGGTCAGCCGACCCGATGCGCTTCCCGTTCTGCGCTCCTGCGCTCCCAAAAATAGGTATATAATAAAAACAAGTAAAAAACAGCTTCTAGAAGTTATTTAATTATTTACCTAAATTAATACAATCTTTTGTCTTTCACTTCATTAAATTCAAAAAATTAAAAAAATTAAAAAAAACTCAAGTCATGGTGTCTTTCTGAAGTTTAAGTTTCTCACTTTCTCAGTTTCTGTAATTCTTTATGTCATATCAATGATATGATTGATATCATATCATGGATGACCCGCTGACCAGTCTTCGACGGTATATATACGGCCGGGACTAGGGTCCCGCCCAGCCCTGCCCAGTGCAGGTCCGTATATAATTATATACTGACTCGCCGAAAAAAAATCGTAGCAGCGAAACGACTGCACCTATGGCTTTCATATTTTTAGTTTTTTACCACATGTACCTTACCCTTCTGCATACCCACCACCACTACCCCAAACCCCTTCTCCCACCCACTCGCTGACTATCGGTCGCCTCACAAGGAAAACAAAGGAAAATCTGTGGCGGCGAAACGATTGCACCAATCGGTTCCATATTTGTGTGGCAAGTGCCTTACCCTTCTGCCTTCCCTCCACCACACCCCCAACTGCCTCCCACAACCCACTTCCAGCGTATCCGTACGAAGAAAAGGAAAAAAAGAAAAATCTGTGGTGGCGAAACTACCTCACCAATCGGCTTCATATTTGTAACATGAGTCAATTACGCTTCTACCTTCCCCCCACCATCCTCCAAACCTTCAGCTACGTTCGCGACTATGGGGGACCTGATTTCTGGCGAAAATGGAGAAGGGGGGTGTTTTTTGGTCAATATTTACGAGTCACACCACAGCTGGGATCTCATTTTTAACGGTAGTTTTGGGTTCCTATCATTCTATGCTTCATTGCTATATACTTTTTTTCCACCGGAATTTTTTTTTTTTTTTTTTTTTAGGCTAGCCTAGCATTAACCTAACCAAAAAACCTAACCTAACCTAACCTAACCTAATAGCCCCCAAATACATTTAGGTTAGGTTAGGTTAGGTTAATGCTAAAAAAAAAAAAAAAAAAAAAAAAAAAAAAAAAAAAAATCCGGTGGATAAAAAGTATATAGCAATGAAGCATAGCATGATAGGAACTCAAAACTACCCTTAGAAATGAGATTCCAGCTGTGGTGTGACTCGTAAATATTGACCGTTTGTTTTACCATTATCCTTCCTTTCTCATCCAACTTGATAGATTTAGCCAAAAAACAAAAACAAAAACAAACTCTGGCACTGGCCACGTAAGCACGTTCTTACCTTTCCAGGGTTTGAAGGTGGCACTGTCAGTCTGTCACTATCCTAGTATCACTGTATCACAGTTCACTAACACCGTGAGTAACACCGTACGATGACTGTACACGATAATGACGTTCTTGAACCTGTTGTTGACAGGAAAAATCGCTTCCGGAGCGCCAGAAAGGAGCGCAAAATTCAAGCTGCGCTCCCCGCCTGCACTCCGAGTTCAGATTTTTGCAGCTCCTCGCTCCGCGCTCCTCTATATTGGTAGTGCGCACCGGATCGCAGAGCGCAGAGCGCCAAATCGGCGCGCCCACGCCCACCACTGCCAGAATGTAATGAAAAGGACGTCACCGGTACTGAATGGGTCAATTTAACATAGTATTTTACGGGGAGATTTTCACTTAAGGGGTTTATTTCTATTTCTAGACTATTTTTTTCTCATGTTTAGCCCAATTAGTTTTGAAAATTTACAACGTTCACCACATTAGTTTGGCAATTTTAAGACCTTTCGCCCCATTATTTGCCAATATTAAGACTTCGTGCCATTTAGGTGTTGATATTGTCATGTCGAGCCTGTAATTTAAGAGGAATCGGCCTTCGGCCAGGACATTGTTCTACTGAAAAAAGTAGACATTTATCTTGGTAATATATTGTTAGCCCCTGCTGTACCAACACATCCATTTTATCACATTCTGGCTACTACTAATCGATCTTATTCAGTTTAGGAAGGAACCTTAGCCATTTTAAGGCTTCGAACTATCTCAATCAACCATTTTAACTACCACAGATCCTTCCTAAGCTGCATAAAATCGTGTAAATATAGCCAAGATAAAATATAACAGACGTTGCTGGTACAGAAAGGGTTAAAGGAGGATGGAGTTCTAGAGGGGAACTATAAAACTGGTATAATTTGATTGATGTTGGGTGATAGTTCAAATGTTGTGTACAGTCTCTTATAAAAAATCGAGAACCCCCTGTGATTTTTCTTTTCTTTTGGATGGAACTTGGGTTTAAATAAATAATATGTACGGTACAGTTTTGTAGGTGATTGATAGAAAATGATATGCACAAATTCGTTTCGGGAAGGATGTAGTTTCCGGGTGTACGGTTGTCATGTTGTGCGCTCGCACTTACGTTCCCGTCTATTTCGACGCTATATTTTCTGCTATTTGCCCCCTGTCATTACTGCATGAATACTAGGTTAGGTTAGGTTAGGTTGTTTGGTTAGGCTAATGTATTTTTTTATCCAAAGGCATCCGCATAGTGTAAACAAGGTGGGCGGTACACCCGGTAACTACATTCTTGCCTTCGTTTCCAGAGATATACTTCCATAATTAGAAATAGGTGAGCTCCACGAATGTTTATGAGTAACTACTTATTCCCTATGAGCGATGTCTAATTGGAATTGGCGTGTACGATAGTTCTGGGAAAATCGATGCGCTCAATTGACGTGTCCGATAGTTCTGGGAAAATCGATGCACTCTGAAACCGAATGAGACAGAGGCGGGGGTTTCGAAGCTTCGTTCAACTCGCCTCAGTGAACCAATACTGTATGTAATGGGAGTCAGTCGCGGAGTTGACATCGTGTGTGCAGGTTGTGGGTAGCTCTCGTCTGTAAGGGAGATGGGCGTAGGCCTATTTATTTGCTCATTTATGTATCTTATTATTATTTTTACAGTTTCCTCCCTAGACCTTCATCAAACCATCCCCCCAAAGACCCTCCTTCAAGATAATTTTGTACATTTTTCGATGGAAAAATATCCCGGCCGAACGGTTCCTCTTTAAATACAGGCTCGCTATTGCTCGCCAGGTAAAAATCGACACCTACATGACACGAAAGGTCTTAATATTGGCAAATACAAGGGGGGAAAGGTCTTAAAATCGCCAAACGTCTTAAAATATGAAAACTAATGGGTCTAAACATGAGGAAGAAGGGGCACCAGAAAAACTACCCATCTCCCCAAGGACTGGGGTTCTCGAAATGGGGCTCCAGTCCTGAAGCTAATCTTGACTTAAAGTGTGCTGGCTTAATAATCCAGAAGTGTTGATAGCTAATTCTTAAGTCTATTTTAACTAACTGTAGTAGAGGTGAAGGGATTTTGCTGAGGTTGGTAATTAGTTGTGGGCTGGGCTTCAGCTGTAGGGGTGAAGGGGAGGTGGTTGGCCTATGGTGTCAAACCGGAGAAAATTAGGGTAAATGTCTATAATTGCACCTATACGAGCTAAAAAATATATTATTGTATTTAACAGGAAGGTACGATGAGGTAAGTGATGTGGTATAGGTGGCAATATGCGGAAATGGATTATAAGGGCATTCTGCCCCCCTCTGACAAAAGTCTATCAATCTAGATGTGACACGGAATTTACATTGTTTCCAGACATTAGCCTAACCTAACAACCTTACCTAACCTAACCTAGTATTATGGGAGGGGGCTGCCGCTCCCACACCCCCGCTGGTTGGGTAAAACAGTAGAAATCCAGTTGGGTGGAGTGAGTAACCGTAGATTTTCGTAAGGGGGTCAGAGGGGGCGGAATGCCCTTATAATCCATTTCCGCATATTGCCACCTATACCACATCACTTACCTCGTCATACCTTCCTGTTAAATACAATAATAATTTGTTTAG
The DNA here is from genome assembly GCA_032716605.1 of Paralithodes platypus. NCBI lineage: Eukaryota > Metazoa > Arthropoda > Malacostraca > Decapoda > Lithodidae > Paralithodes > Paralithodes platypus. The sequence goes on along the minus strand of CM064568.1, from coordinate 49,028,218 downwards.
CTCATATAGGTGCAATTATAGACCTATACCAAAATTAGTTTAAAGACTTGCATGAATAGAAGGAATACAAGAAAACGAACACGAAATAGCATTGTTTTGACCAATTTATCACTCCTGAAGACGTACTTTGAACAATAAACCACAGTTATATATTTACCTATACAATTTTAATGATAAAGACTAAAACGAACGAACTCGATCGGCTATAGTTTGACACCCTGAGTCTGAGTGCAGCCACAGATCAGATGAAGTATTGAGGGATAAGCCTTTGTAACGGCACTAGCTGCCACACCAAGCCCGTAACCAGACAGAATCAGACGCAAAACAGTTTCGTCGAGAAAATCTGCCATCAAATCAACCATTGAAATAGTTAAATGGCCGAACCGTTCACACCGTGAAACAGATTCACCAGAAAATCTGAAGCCGCTAAGTGAGCAGTGTCTCGTTTCTCGGAATAGTTGAGGAGCTGTATCTGTAGATGATCTGATGAGTGCGGTCCCGCAGTTATCAACCAGACACGGACGACGAATCAATAGGCCTAATCATCGCAGTAGCAGTCCTGTGAGGCTATATAGGCCTACAGTATAACAAAGAGCCATCCTAAGAAAAGAAACTGTGATTTTTAAAGATCTCCATGGGATGGTATAACACTGGAATTAGGTGTTGAGGAAGGTAAGACGACGAAGAACATGTAACTATTTTAGAGAATGCCATTTACATTTGGCCACATTAATTTATGTACACTCCCTGAATTCCTGTACGGAATAATGATAGTATAAATAATTTATAATTATAGGCTACTCCCATAAGTAATTAATTAATGTGAAAACATAATAGTCCTGTAACGCGAACACACTATTTATATAATATCAGGGATTGTAGCTTATAATTTGGCCAACTGTACATGTACGTATTATATATAAATAATTGTGTACAGTGTAGCATAAACTATTTTTCAACAACTGTTGTGTTATACAATAGGATCCCTAATTATGCCCTCTTGAAATATACGAAAATCCGAGCCAAATGTTGCCTTGACTTGGGAGGTCATGTTTGCAGCACCAAATCCTTCCAAACTCACCATCTGCGCATGCGCGGCCTTTTCCCTAATATTTTTATTTTGTTATTTAGGCTTAACTGTTAGGTTAATTTAAGGTTAGATTAGGTTAGGTAATATAATAGTATAAAGGAAAACCAAATCGTGCCAAGGGGCCTAAGATTCTCACGCATGCGCAGAGGACAGGATTTGGAAGGATTTGGTGCTGCAAACATTGGCCTCCCCTTGACTTCGTGCGATTTACTGCTTACTTTTGTATAAATCAATGGGCCTGCGGTATGTTTGGATAGTTTTAGGCATATCTAGCGGTCAGCTTGCAGTCATGTTTTTACGCTGAGGAACGGGTAATTGTTTACATGAACGGCTTCTCCCATGGACTTCTCCGACGTGCATGACCGCCGCCTAGCGAGGACGTAAACAGTCACGTGACTCGCCAGCCTACCCCTTCGAACAGTCTGGACTCTGCTGCACCAAATCACCACCTATAACGAGGGGCGACGCGCTCCTCGGTGCCGCTAGGAGAGTGGCGAACACAACCTTTGGTGACCTTAGGTACGAGAGTAGGCTAGCCTAACTTCAACTTTTAGGCTACTTCGTAATTTCTCACCAGACTCACCCAGCCCACACATCTCATTAGGCCTAGGCCTAATCACTCACAGGTGGGTTGGATGGTTTTACTATTTTTGTTTCTATTGTGTATGTGTAGGTTATTCTGCAGAACAACTAGGCTAGGCCTAGCCTAGGCCTACTCCTGGTTTTTATAAGTTTTAGCCGAGGCCTATAGGCTAGGCTATTATATTTATATAGTTTTGTATTTTATAGGCTAGGTTTATTATGGTAGGCTACCTATATTTCATTGTTAGAAAGTGAGGAGAGTAGTTTTAATGCCATTCTCATTATAAATTGGGTACGATTTTAGTTTCTGGACACCTATTTGACAGGTTCCACCAACGATTTAATACATATTATTTTTTCGGTTTCCACGCATGCAACACCAAGCTACACCTTTTTCTGGTCCGGTAATAGTATTGAAAACGATATAATAACTTTTTAAATGTGGTTTTCGACGAGAATAAAACGGCGCGTTTGTGCCGAAAATCGGCGGGAGTCGTCGTCCCTTCGGATCGTCGGTTTGTTTACCCAGGACGCTCGAGGTTACGGCCAGCTGTTATACTTGCCCCCCTGCTGACAACATATATGACGATTATTATAATTTATGGGGGGGGGGGGGGTGGGGGGGGCAGAGCCCCCCCTCAACCCGTATCCTGTATCCCACGGCCTATAACGCAAGTCTTTATCAAAAAATTTACCCAACAACTGGTTAGCTTAGCAATTTTAAGTCGACCGCCTAGGCGCCGGGAAGTCACTCCGAGCGTAAAGTAAACAAAGCGACGCTACTTCCACGAACGCAACAGAGTTGTGTTTATATTTTGTCTCATATTATCATTATTAACCCGGGAGCTGCGGGGAGACTCTTAAGAGTCAGAGAAAAAAAAAATCAACTTTTGACATCGAAAAAAAATTATTTTTTTATTTTTTATTTTTTTATTTTTTTATTTTTTTTTGGCCCCTGGGCCATGCAAAATCTCAGTCCTCTACCTCCCCTCCTTCCCCACTTTCCTCCTCTCCTTCAGTTATCACCTATTTTCCCTGTTATCCCCTTATTCTGAGGTATATTTTCGTGCTAACATTAGAAATCCGATTGGAGGGTGTGGTCATCACTGATAGCAAGCGAGTGCAAGAGAGAGAGAGAGAGTATCGATCGACTGTGTCTCAGTGGCCTTGGGGGAAATTGGCGGGAAAGCAGATTGCCTCACCCATACATTATACAACTCGCGGGCTATATCTCCGATTTTGACCATCCAAACGCTGTTTTCACTTGTTTTATTGTTGTTTCAGGTTAATACCTTTATAATCAACCCATAATAGGCGCATATGGATAAGTATTAATGCTATTAATGGCACAATGAATATTTTAGTGACGGAAACACCTCAAATACGTCAGCACAGGGGGACGTTTCCAATTACCCCCATGCGCACTTCAGAGGTTAAAGTGTCCCCATTGCTTTTTTAGTGTTTCGTACACCAGAAAAGGGTGTAGCTTGGTGTTGGATGCGTGGAAACCGAAAACAAAAATATGTATTCAATCGTTGGTGGTACCTGTCAAATAGGTGTCCAGAAACTAAAATCGTAGGCCTACCATTAATTGTAATTCTGATTATCTGATAACCTACCCCACAATATAGGGGAGAGTGTGGGAATGCAGGGTTTTGAGTCGGGTAAAAAAAAAAATGGGGTACGGTAGCCTAATATAGGAATAACTCTGGCATAACATCTTGGCCGTGGAAGCCACGATGGATTGAGGGGGGATGTGCGAGTCTGCCCCCGCGTGACCTATTGAAAATAATTGAAGACTTCATAAGAGGTTGGCTGTGGGATCCACGATGGCTTGAGGGGATTCTACGGTCTCCCCGGCAAGAATGTAGTTACCGGGTAGTTGAAAGCCACAGTTGCTCGCGCGTTTGGGGCTAGCAACTCGTATTATGAAAAACATGCATCCTCCTTCATTCACTGTCCCCCCCCTTCACTCACTCAACCCCACAATTTGCCGGAGGATAACAGGTTTTTCACAATACGTAGACGGAGGTCTTTTAAAAAAAAAAAAAAAGTTACCGGGTGTACCGCCCATCTTGTTTACACTATGCGGACGCTCACCATCATGTTCCCGTCTATTTTGATTGCCTTTGGATACAAAAATACATTACCCTAACCAAACAACCTAACCTAACCTAACCTAGTATTATAGATTTAGGGATGGATGTAGAGTTAGGGCGTACGGTCGTCATTGTTTACATAGGGCGATCGCCGCGATCGCACTTACGTTCCCGTCTATTTCGACGCTATATTTTCTGCTATTTGCCCCCTGTCATTACTACATGAATACTAGGTTAGGTTAGGTTAGGTTAGGTTAGGTTAGGTTAGGTTAGGTTAGGTTAGGTTAGGTTAGGTTAAAATAAAATAAAATAGACGGAAACATGATGGGAAAGGTCCGACGCCACTACACGTAATGTAAACAAAGATGGCGGTACGCCCGCTCATTACATCCTACCCTAGATTTATAAGTAGCCTACTGTATTTGTTTTATTATAAGTATTTATAGATGATTTATGTTGTATGTCGGTAGTGGTACACCCGGTAACTACATCCATCCCGCCTGACCCCCCCCCGTAACCTAATGAAATCATCTATATAGGCCTAGCCTAGAACAGCTTTTGCCAAAACTTGGCTCAGATTTTCACATTTTGGGGTTGTTACTTTTCAATATTTTAAATTCAGAGTTATTCCCATATTTCTAAATTTTATTGAGAACATTCTGATATCATTTCAAAATTCAATGTAGCCTATGGTTGTCATAATGTTGTTATGCCGCCAACTCAGGTTTTCTTGTTTTTAAATTTAAGAAAAACCGACAAATTGGAGTGACCGAACCAAGTGTTCTAAAAACTTGGCTCGGATTCAAGAATGTTCAAAGTCAAGAAACACTATTTTATTTTGCCATGGGATACATGATGGGTTGAGTCTCATCCCCCCTGTGACTTATTGAAATCAGGATCTATGCTGCCAGTAGGGGCCTAAATAGGGTAAGAGGGGGCAGAATGTCCTTATAACTAATTTCCACATCACTTTCCTCATTGGACCTTCCTGTTAGAAACAATTCTAAAATGTTTAGCTTGTAATGGTGCACTTATAGAATAATTCTGTTTAGCCTAGATCTAGGTTAGATAAATCTACAGTTATACTACCCCTATTTTGTCGCTATTCTGTTGGTACTAATGGGTTAATATTATAAGTAGTAGACTTAGTATGGTTTGATGATGCGCGGAAATGTATATTTGACTTGAAATAGATACATTGAAGTATTACAAACCTTTGCGAACCCATAAACAGGGAACGTGAGCTGGGTTTAGACCGTCGCGCACCCATAAACAGGGAATGTGAGCTGGGTTTAGACCGGTTGCGAGACAGGTTAGTTTTCGGTTAGGTTAGGTTAGGCTAATGTTAAAAATACTAAAATGCGACGGTCCTCGGTATTAAACAACACTGTCTATCAAATAAAAAATAAAAAACAACAAATTACCTGAAAAACTCTTCTGGTTGGTGATAATTTTTGGACAAAATTGGATTTTAGGTCACGTATGGGATATAATGTTCTTAATGTATGCTATAGCTTTGTCATAGAGTATTAGTCACCATAATATATGTCTTTACCGCTGCATATTAAATTATTTTTCTTTAGACCTTGTGTGTTAAATAAGGGTGGAAGGAAAAGTGGCGGCCATCTTGGATCAGCTGAGAACTAATATTTTTCGCTTTTTTACCATATTTGTATTGTTTTGTCATATTCTATATCAATGCTAACCCTGCGGGGGTCTGGGGGCGGCAGCCCCCAGGTTAGGTTAGGGTAATGACAAAATATGGTTTTAGGGGGCATGTTTTAATATTGCAAAATAATGGGTAAATATGAATTTGCAGAAGGAAAAACACCTTTAAACACACTAATCAATGAAGGAACTGATGAGAAAAAGTATTATAATACAAAAAACATACGTGACCTAAAATCCAATTTGACCTAATTTTTTATCAAAATAAGTTTTGTTTCCAGTTTCTGCGTCTGCTGAACCATCCAAAAACACGCTAAAAGGCGTGTTTTGAAGGGGGAAGGTGGTGTGGGGTAGTGGGGGAGGGGTAGTATAACCATGACAATATGTCATGGGGGGGGGGTGAGGGGGGACAAAGCCCCCCCTCAACATATTATTGTATCCAATGGCATTCAAAATAGACGGGAACATGATTGCAAAGGTCCGACGCTTCCCCTGCCGCCGCCGCCGTCGTCATGTTTACATTTGTCGATCGCCGTAGTTAAGTGCGCGTCTATTTTGACGGCGATTTTTTTCGGTAATTTGCCCCCTGCTGGCAACATATATGATGATGACAATATGTCATGGGGGGGTGAGGGGGGGCAAAGCCCCCCCTCAACATATTATTGTATCCAAAGGGAGTCAAAATAGACGGGAACATGATAGCAAAGGTCCGACGCCAGTACACTGAGTGTAAACAATGATGGTGGTACGCCCGCTCTTAACATTCTTGCCGAGAATAGTTTTGATATCTTTTGTAACACTCTATTTTGTCGACAAAAATAGGCTAGAGTCCCGCGCGTAAACAAACTCTTCTTCAGTCCCGCAATCTTGAGATCTCTGCTACGGACATGTTCAATGTTTACAAAAAGTGTTCGGAATGGAGTACACTCGCTACGGTAAAGTGTTATGTTCTACAAAGATGTTACTGTATGTCTAATATACACATTTGCAACATTACATTGTGCTTTTATTTAATTTTCATAGTATTTGCGGTATTTGTTCATTCCTTTCTGGCATTTTTCTTTCCCATTTCCCTTGTAGTTTTAGTAATATTACATATATTTGCTCTTGCGCATGACTCTGCGCATATTGTTGCCATTCCTTCTCTCAGCTGACAGAAACGTCAAACAGCCCGGCAGATTTGTAACTGTCATGGCCGCTTGTACAGGTTGTAGTCTCTCCTGTCAAAAATTGGGGGACATTTTAAAAAGTAAGGAAGCTACATGGGATTTTCTTGTTCAGTACAATTTAGTCTTGCCAACTGGTAAGTGCGATACATGTGGCAGTGAATTACAAGTGACCGAAAATAGAGAACAAAAGACTTTATTCTCCTTCCTCTTCGGAATAAGGTTAGATATATGTTATTAATGTAATATATGCTGTGGGAGTGGAGGTAACGTACTAATAATACTAGGTTAGGTTAGGTTAGTTTGTTAGGTTATGCTAATGACCACACTTGCCTCGCATTATCCCTTACTCTGGTATCTTATAGTCATGGCGGGGGGGGTGGGGGCGACAGCCCCCACTAATAATACTAGGTTAGGTTAGGTTAGTTTGTTAGGTTAGGCTAATGACCACACTTGCCTCGCATTATCCCTTACTCTGGTATCTATAGTCATGGCGGGGGTGTGGGGGCGGCAGCCCCCACTAATAATACTAGGTTAGTTTGTTACGTTAGGCTAATGACCACACTTGGCTTGTATTTTCAAACACTAACCTTTTAAGCCTCTCCAAATTTCAAACATCCCAGCACAGTTTTTACAAATTTTAGCTCGGATTTTTACAAAGTGCCCTTTTGTGTCTCTGAAATTATGGAAAATCCGAGCCAACTTTGGTCAAAACTTGGCTCGGATTTTTAAAAAGTGCCCTTTTGTGTCTCTGAAATAATGCAAAATCCGAGCCAACTTTGGACAAAACTTAGCCTAGCTTGGATTTTGGTCAATATAAAGATGATGTACTTAAATTGCTAAAAAATCGTTTAGATTGTTTTTATCTAGTTTAGAGTTGTGTAAGGGTGTTTTGATGTGTGATAATAGGCGGAAATGCATATTACCCATTAAACAACAATCTAAAAACACACCCCTTCACTCGCGAAAAATAACTATTTGGTCATAACCGTTTGCCGTGGGATACACAATATGTTGAGAGGGGGGGCAAGCCCCTTCCCCCTCACCCCCCCCAGGATTTATTGAAATCGTCATACTGTATATTTAAACAGTAGGGGGCAACAAAAAAAAAATCCCCAACGCTGCTGCTTCTTCTTCTTCGCGGCGGATGTAAACAAAGCCACCTGCCTCTTGCGAGGTAGGCGATATAGAGGATATTTTGTTTTTTTCAGGATCAGTAATATATTTTTACGGGCATTTAGACACATAGGAATGAAATACATGGTATAAGAAACCTGTAGGCCACGATAACATCGATGTATGAATTTAATTACATCATCTTTATATTGTCCTTGGATTTTTTTTCAAAGTGACCTTTTGTGTCTATGAAATTATGGAAAATGTGAGCCAACTTTCGACAAAACTTGGCTCGGATTTCGGAAAAGTGCCATTTTAGGCATTTCACACATTCCTATTCTTCTTTATTTTACTATATTACCGGTACTTTAACCCCACATTTTCCCTGATCTTCATAGCCCTCCCAGTTAAGAATTGTGAAAGTAGATACTGTATAGCTCCAATTGATAAATCTACAGTTATACTACCCCTATTTTGTCGCTATTCTGTTGGTACTAATATGGTTAATATTATTGGTAGTAGATTAGTAGCGCGGAAATGTATATTTGACTTGAAATAGATACATTGAAGTATTACAAACCTTCGGCAAAGTGAGACTCGTCTGCCGCGTTTTCTTCGTCCGCGGTTTGTTTACCTGGGCGTACAGTCGGTTGGGCCACGGCTTACTTGTTTTTTTCCCCCTGCTGTCAATATTATAGGTTTGAGTCCCGAAGGGAAGAAGGAAAACCTAATATTTAGTAGTGGTCCCGGAATCATTGACGATGCGCCTTAACATAGGTAATGGCCAATCTTGAACTCTAGCTTGCTGTTCAAACCTTCCCGCCCGGGGAGTGATCAAATACGATTGCCACACTTCGTGAGCGAAACGCTCTTAAAAAAACACTCACGGACTCGTCCTTTATGATGTGGGTACCACTACTATTAAAAAAAATAAAAAAATAAAACTTGATCTAGCAATGCGCTTCCCTTGCGTCTGCTGTTTTGGGTACGGCACACCACCCTCCTCGTAGCGGCTGTTCGTTCTTAATCTGACATATCGAGACTCTCAAAATATAGCAGATGAATGGGAAGGGGATGGAAGGGAGGGCCAAAATCGTCAATGATTCCGGGGCCACTACTAAATATTAGGTTTTCCTTCTTCCCTTCGGGACTCAAACCTATAATTTATTAGTAGCCCCTTTATCATTGATGATGCGCCTGATATCTCAAGACTGGAGGAGGACATTCATCATGAACATCGAAAACCACTAATAAACTAGATATGGTCCAAACAAACACGTACTAATCAGATCAGTTTAATACCAAAATATAAAAGGAGTTACAGGCGGCTTTTCTTAAAGGAAGCCTGTGGTGTTAGCACCGTTATGTTTGATAGAACAGTTGGTGTAACACAAAAATAAACTATTCATATAGCTTATACGTTCATAAATAAATGAGAATCTCATTGTTATCCAAATTTGATAATATGTTGGTCTATATACTTATTGCCTCAGGTACTGTATTACCAAAATATTTGTACTCTCACTCTAATCCTAATCCCTAAGATTATTGAGTATATTGGAAACTCTATTGCATCCATAGTGTTAACATAAAAATAAAAATGTCCTGACTAGGCTTACTTTAGTCTAAGGAACAGGTTATCACATGACCTTAATAGTTAATACTCGTTACATTTTGTATCACTTCAGAGGCAGGCAGAGTCCTTAGCTAGGATACTCCCCCCCTCCAATTTTCATTAAAAAAATAGCTTAAAACTAGACTTTCTGCCTTAATGCTACACATGTACGAGAAAATTTCATGAGATTGACGGACAGGTAACGTGTGAGGAACGTATGATTTGATGACCACAATTGGGTCTGCTGAATATCATCTAGAGAGTAATTATGGAGGAATCAATGTGATGCCGCCCATTTACGGATATCGTGTGATCGTGCCAACACGCCGGGATTACTCTCACGAATGACTTCCACTAATAACGCAGCTCGGCGTTTTTGTAGACGTTTACCTGTCCGTGAAACCCAGAGGGCTCCCTCCTGTGAGGGCCGGGAAGCCCGCATAAATAACATAAGTGACTGCACTGGGAAAAGTAAATGGTGCCTATCACCTTGTTTCAGAGCCGGAACTTCGAACTCTGTAAAGACATGATTACAATGTTCAATCTTAGCTATGAAGTTAGGAGCAGGAGCATATGTACACTCATGATAAGCTCCGGTCACACATACACGTTCTAACGTCCCGTCCGTCCCCGACCAAGAAAATAACTTCTGTGTGTGTCAGTGTATGTCCCGTGGGTGTCCCGGCATAACACGTTTTCTGGCAGTTGCCCCGACCCACACGGACCATTTTATGCATGCACAAAAAGGACGCCGCCTAGGCACGGCGAATTAAGAGGTCGGGGCCGGACAGGACGTTAGAACGTGTATGTGTGACCCGAGCTTTACGCCTTGAAAATCTTAAACAGGTTGGCTCCGAACTCATTGCCGCCAACAGACACCCTGTCACCCGTAGCCAGTGCCATTAGAAAAATTGCCTTTTTAAGTGTTAAGTCAAAGGGAGGATCCTTGCAATATTTACGGGACTGAAGCATCTCAAGGGCCAGATCAAGAGACCAGGTGGGTGTGAGTTGACGAGGAGGAGGGCGAAGCCTGAAGCAAGACCTCATGAAACCCTTTTCCTCCGCCTCCGGCACAGACAGACCAGTTAAATCGAAAAACGGTGTCCTAATTGCTGTGAGGTAATTCCTTGATGTGACAACTGACAACTTTTGAATATCAAATAGGTAATTTAAATAATTAAACACCAGAGCCACTGAAAACTGCTGTTGACCAGTTTCTACAATCCAGGTAGTAAATGATTTCCAGTGTGATTGGTACTGTCGTCGGATTGACTGAGCATACTGATTAATCAACTTGTGAGTCACGGTTTCCCCAAAGTGGCCTAGCCACTTGGCCTTCTGAATATCCACAAGGCAAAAGTCAGCGAGGTCTTGAGGTTTCTAATTGTTTCTAAGTGGAAGTACGAGATCGGGAGCGACACCGGGTTCTCGCACCACGTCTTTAATTGGTTGTACCACACTTGAGCCGGCCACAAAGGCGCGATCATCGAGACCATGCCCCGATAATCCCGTAGTTTGTGAATTACTTTGCACATTAAGGATGCATCTGGAGGTGGAAACAGATAAATGGAGCTCTATTTGTTCCACTCTACTAGAAATGCGTCCGGACCCCCCGCCGGAGTCAGACTCCGGCGTGTGAGGTACTGAGGCAGCCTATGGTTTGCCTCTTGACGCGAACAAGTCCACTTGTGGATGGTAGGGTTCGGCAATCATCTCTTGAAAGATGTTTTGTCTGAGATCCCATTCTACTTGAGTGCTCTGTTTCCGGGACAGAGCATCCGCCCATACATTCGCCACGCCGGGCAGATACGTTGCGTGAAGATAAATCCCGAGCCTCGCGGCTAGGCGAAATATCTTTTCCGACAACCCTTGTAACACTCGAGATCTCGCTGACCCTTGCTTTTGAATGCATGTCACTGCAGTCAAATTGTCCATTCTGAAGGCTAGGGACTTTCCCGCCTGGCTCATGCCGTGCTCCTGTAAAAATAATAGTGGGACTAGCAACTCCTTGGCATTGATATGAAGATGATTTGATATTGACCATAGACCCTGACCCTGATGGCCTAAGTTTGATTGGTAACCCCATCCCAGGGTTCCTGACGCGTCTGTATCTACCCAAACCGTCGGAGGCGCAACTGTCAAGGAGGAGTGAATTACTTCTGGCTTCGCCCAAGCCGCCAGAAGGTTGTGGATTAATTTTGGAATTGTCCTCATTGTTTCCGCCGGGAAAAGCGGAAAGCACCTGTTTCCTTCCAAGATAATTCTTTTGACCTTCAGACGACCTAACGGTACCGTCAGCTGTATCCAATTGAGTGAGCCTACCAGAGATTCCCAGATCTTCCTCGTTGTCGTCCGAGAATGAAGAAACCGAAAGAGTTTCCTGCGAAATCTCTGACGGTTGTCCACGCTCTGACTCAGAGTTAGTAACTCGGTATCCTAGATAAGGCCCACCCACTGGATTTTCCTGGTGGGAATGAGAGAAGACTTCGCTAAGTTTACCCTGAACCCTAAGGCAGCTACATGATCTAATACCTGTTGAACATGTTGAAGGCACATTATCTCGGATTGGGCTACCACTAGCCAATCATCTAGGTACCATAAAACCATGATTCCCTGTTTGAGCAATGGTAACAAAGCCTGTCGGACTAACTTTGTGAAAACTCGGGGTGCTAGATTTAATCCAAAGGGCATTCTTTGAAAGACGAACGTTTGATCCCCGTTGCGTAAAGCTAGAAACTTCTGAAAACGTTTGTTGATTGGGACATGCCAATAGGCATCGGTCAGATCTATTGAGCACATCCAGCCCTGCGGCGGGAGTGACAACCTGATCTGATGCACCATCAGCATCCTGAGTGATCGATTGTGAATGTGGGTGTTGAGATAGGAGAGGTCGATCACCGTCCTCATCTGAACACTGTCCCTCTTTGGCACCAAAAACAACCGGGATATGAACAGTGGCATTGACATAGGACTGGGGATTATGATCTGCTTTTGTGCCATCTCTTTGACAATGGATCCCAACTCCAATGAAACACGATTGAATTCTGTGGGGAAACTTAAACGGGGTCGCCGGGACCACCGCCACGAGAGACCTTTGCGGACCACTGTCCTTGCCCATGTTAGCCGGGGCCATGCCCGGAAATAATCTCGGAAGTTGCCAGTCTCATGACTGGTCTTGTCCGGCAGTACTACTCTCAGATCCGTCTCGCCTTGCCTTGGCACTGGGAGTGTGAGAGCCTTGTGGTGTCTCAGTTTTTTGACGAGGAGGATTGTGACTCTGACTTTGGCATTGGGGGATGAGAGGCCTTGCTACCATCGCTACTGGGTTTACCCCTAGATTGACCCCGAAACCACCTCCCTCTACCCCTGGGTTGACCACACCCTCTAGGTGTCCTGGTATGAGCAGGGGTTGTAAAAGTCTTGGCTGACTGATGGAACTGTGACTGGCCACGAAAAGAACTCTTAGCTTTGAAATTTGGTTTAGCTGACTGCTCACCCTTGGATTTAGCAGTGGTGGCAGGTTGTGAGTCTAGGAGAAAATTAACGGTGCGCCAAGCTTCGCTAGAGACTAAGGTAGATGTAAACACATTAGATAAGATCAACCTCCTACCAATCTCCGCCGGAAGCCTCCTCACCAAGTATACTCTTAGATCTTGGCGTACCCGTACAGCCTCAAAGAGAGCTGTCCGAACGTCGCCGAGAGACTGAATTGAGTTTTTGAGGAGGAGGCGTCTGGACAGAGAAAGAGCCTTCTGGGTTCCGGTGTCCCTAACCGACTCAGTCGTCCGAGCCAGAGAGGCTCCAAGCTGGCGGCTGAGAAGGTATTGAGACGCCAGCCTACAGGCTTTCTGACTCATTTTATAATCTTTGTCGATCTGGACCTGTGTGGGAGGACAAAATGGTTCAGGTAACTGGCACAAAGATAGTTTCGGGGCCCCAAGAAAATAAAAAATATGTTGGGAATCCCGTCCGCCTTGCCTACTGGCATAGAAAACCAATGATTGTCTTCTGACGGAAGTTGATGACTACTTTTGTTGGTAATGGTGCTGGCAAACAGCTGGGCCTCATGTCCCTAAGCAAGCCAAGGCCCAGAATCCCCTCCCTGAACATGAACTAATGTCGCCCCATGAGAGTCCCTGAAAGGAATGGAATTTAATTCTGGAGTCAAACCCTGCAACACTTTTAAATCATTCATCCCATCAGCTTTAGTCCAGTCAGAAAATAGTTTTCCGGCGGAAGTAGGAGGCAAGGCGGGGGATTGCGAGTAGACAAAGAATTCAGGATTAAAAAATGTTGGGATGGCCTTAATAACAACATCAAGTACCTCTCCCGACTGGTTCTTGGCCCGTAACTTTTTCGCTTCACTTGCCTCTATAACCCAGTGACTCGGGACAGGTAACTCACCTGTAACCGTGGGTTGTGCAACCTCGGGGCGTAAAGGCTGAACTACTGACCAGGAACTATCCGGTCCATACAAGAGTGGCATAGGGCCTTTTTTGCTGGGGATGGATTTGTCTAGTGGAGGGGGTAACAACTCTGAAAACAATTTCAAATTAGACGGCAAAAGAGCAGGGGCACCTGAAGTCGGAACCACGGGATTGACAGTGACAGCAGGGGAAGGTGAAATTATGGTAACTTGAGGATGCACTAACACTTGCCCAAGAGGTCGCACCGCCGGGGCTACTGGTGTTGGAATAACAGCCTGTCGCTCACACTTAACCTGCCTCATAAAATCAAACAGCTCTTGCAACTGGTCCTTTGCTATTAAAAGCCCACTCTCCTGATCAGACTGGGACGCAGACTGTGACATCTCTGAGCCCTGTGTTCCAGATAGCTGAGAAACTGGGCGTTGGCCAGGCGCCAGTTCCTCAGTATATAGGCTACTCCTTGTTGGCGTATGTGTGAACCCGGTAACCGGGTTGAGGGGGCTGGTACAGCCTCCGACCGAGACTCGTCAACCCGGGCAGCGGTTTCTTGTGTATCTGTTTGTGAATTGTCGGGAATGCCGGGCCCAGACAGATCAAGCATATTTAAATCTGGGATCTCATACAAGGGGAATTCCTGAACAGATGAACGCCGGTCCAGGGAGCTATCATGCCCCCGCCGGTTAGAAACTACGCTGCCACCTCTTTCCCTTCCTAACACAGGTAAAACAGCAGGTTCTGGTTTAGGATTAAGGGGAATAGTAAATCGGGGGGAAGAGCCTGAGACAAAACTAGATGTGTCTCCTGATGCCTCACTCCGAGAGGAAGATTTCTTGCCCGACTATGACGTACCCTGAGCCGTCTTCTTTCCTGATGAGGAGGACTTCCCATGCCGGCTCGACTTTTGACTTGTCCCCGGCGGATAATGCGGAGTCAAAATTCGAGCGAGACCTCTTAGCAGCCTGGTCATCTGATGGAGACTTGGGCCGTGGCAAAGGTGATCTGGACCTGTCTCTGGCGGATCTTCGGTCCGAGGTCGCTTAAGGTGGCGGGAGGAAGTGTCACAAGAAGAAGATTCCGGAGGGGGTGACGTAACTAATGAACTCTTTAACAAATCCTCGAGAATTCGGTCAACCAATTGAAGGGACTTATGAGCTACTTACTGTCTTACAGTACATTACAAATTCAGATCTAATGTGTAGCAGGATAGTTTTACATTGACTATCTTCATGGTTAATAAAAGCATTGCGGAGGGCTGAACATTTGGGACAAGATTGGGACAACCAACGACCTCTCGAACGGTCTAGACAAGGAACACACTTTACACAAAGTAAGTGACCGATAACTGCTAAATTGTGGCAACCCAGAGCCGCACAGAAAGAGAAATTACTCTTATCCATGATTACACTTCCACCCGCCACGGAGATGCTATCCTTCCTAGGTGACCCACATGCGAACCTGTGTGAGAGAAAATTCCAAGAATCAATGCTCATAAGGACACACTAGGCTGGAAAAGCTAATATAAATATATCTCCACGTAAAAAAGAAGAAAGCCTTGAATAACACTTAAACAATCTTAATTCCCCTTACGTTAAGTACATTTCCCAGAAATGTAATTGAGTATTGTGTAGCCGATCATGTGCTACTACATTTTTTTAACTTCTTACCTAAGTGAATAACACTGACCTAACCCCTCAACTTTCTCTTCATAATTGCTGAGGGGCACAGGGCCCTGGGTGGGGCTTTGGTTTCCCGGGCGTTTCCGCACCCTCCTCAGCTCCCCGCCATGGAGTGGCTTCGGTCACCCAGGCTTTATTGTGGTCGGCAGGGAGGGTTCTGTGGGGGCGCTCGGTTATGGCCTTGCTTGGGGCCTTGGGGCTGTTCGGCCAGGCAGCTTGGGGAAAACAACAACAACAACACTGACCTAACCCATCTTGTGATGCAAGAATCGACCCCGGCGACCAACGCTAAAACGGAATTCGATTCTAAGCCCGGCGGACCAATCGTCACTGATAAAGCAAAACAGTTTAACTGGAAGCTACAAGATCGAAATGGGTGAGTTCGTTTCTCGGCTCAGCCGTTATTAGTGCGGCGGCAGTGGCTCCCCACTTAATGTCAGCCGGCGTAACGTTCCTCTGTTCCAAGCAAAAGAACGTTGTATTTGTGAAGTTTTTTGGCGGGTGAAAAAGAGATTACGAGGGAAGGCATAGCCGTAACCCTTCGAAGCCCGATTTGTTTAGTAACATGCCGGTTCATCCGGAATCATACTATACGCCGTAAATAACAAACAAAATTCATTGCAATCCCGTACCAATCGTGGAAAATTGAATTTTAACATAACGCAGAGTGTTTCCCGGCGGAAAAACCACACGAAACACCTGGAGACACGTTATGTAAGTCTCACTTGAATAAAAATCCCGCCGGAAGGGCCAACCCTCCAATATATAGGAATGAACAACGTGTACATACATGGCATGGTTATACATGAAAAACAATCAATAATCAATGATAACACTTCCTAACCATATACATGTATATGCAACCTAATGAGGCCAACTAGATGGGAGCAAGTAGCGATGAGTTCAGTCATATAGCACAAACCTGCGATCCAGCGTCGACCACACAACACTTACAATACACGATGAGAAGATTGCAGAGCAGCATGGCTCAGTGCCGGGCCCCTCAGCTAAGTGAGAAAATCCAACGGCACTAGCCCACGTGGCATACTTGTTGCACACCCTGAAGGGACCGAGCAACAGGCTCCAGTTCACCCTAAAAGAAGCCTCATGACTAAATAGTGAACTAATAGTGAGCTAGGGTAATGAATCAGAACACGTGGGGAGCCTGGCCTTATCACAACAAGAACTCCACCTAACACGAATGCTTAGACCCAGAAAAACAGTCTCCAGGGCCCGTATTTAACACTTCAGCCTACACCTAGTCGATAATCTAACCTGACTTCAAAGCCCCCCGTCATGGGAAAAGCGTTTTTTCAGAGGCTTGTAATTACTTCCAAACATATATTGATGAAAATTAACACAGAAAACTATGTAAATCCATGGGAAAATTAGTGACATTAGTATAAAAATTTATGGTGGGCTGACCCTTTGTCAGAGTGAGGGTTGGTGTCCTCTACTTCCCATAGCCCCTTCTATCTTTTTCTCCCTCTGCATCTCTATTTTTTTCAAATGGCGTAGGGATGCGGCGACCCCAACGCCCGCTACTTTCTGGTGCAGGTAGCCTCCTCTGTGGTGGAGGGGTGAGAAATTTCTTCCACCGCTTTTCTCCGGCGAGACGTAGAAGTCGGCTAAAGGGGATCGGGGGCGGGGGGCCTGGTATCCTTCTCCCCTTAAATAAGTCTACCAAAAAAACGAGACAGATGGGGGGGGAGGGAGCACGTTCGTGGTCCCGCACCCTGAGAATAGGAGCTTTAAATGTGCAAGGATGTAGTACGAATGAGAAGCGAGAGGACATTGGAAGGTTATTTGAAAGAAGGAAGTATGATGTGCTTGCACTGAATGAAACAAAGATGAAAGGAGAGGGAGAAGTGGATTTTGGAAACGTGATAGGTAGAAAGTCTGGAGTAGATGAGGGAGTCAGGGGGAAAGAAGGAGTGGCTATTATTGTGAAGGAGGAGTTGAGAGAGTTTATAAAAGAGTGGAAAGAGGTGTCATCAAGGCTAATGTGGGTCCAAATGCGGTTTAAGGGTGGAAGGTGGGTTTTTGTAAGTGCGTATGGACCAGGAAGTGAAAGAGAGTTAGACGAGGTAGAGGGTTTCTGGGAGGATTTGAGAGATTGTCTACAAGGGTTTTATGAAAATGAAAATGTCATAGTTTTAGGGGACCTAAATACTAGGGTAGGAAATGAGCCTGTTGAGGAAGTCCTCGGTAGTTTTGGTGTGGATGGTGTAAACGAGAGTGGAGAAAGACTGAAAAATGTATGCGAAGAGTGCAGATTGAGTGTAGGTAATACGTTCTTCAAAAAAAGGCATATACACAAGTACACCTGGCATAGACTTGTGAGGGGAGAGATTGTAGAGAGGGCATTGATGGATTATGTGCTGGTGACAAGGGAAAGATTGTGTAGACTGGTGGATGTGAATGTGATGAGAGGTGAGGCGGAGCGTATGTCGGATCATTACCTGGTGGAGGGAAAGCTAAGAGTTAAGAGTTACAGGAGAATAAGAGACAAGCGTGAAGTAAGAGAGGTAATAAAAGTTAGTGAGTTAGAGAAGAGTGCAAAAGAGAGGGAGTACAAGGAAAGACTAAATGAAAAGTGGATGGAAGAGAGAGAAGTAGAGGTTGAATGGCAACAGTTTAAGGAAGGAGTGAAAGCAAGTGCAGAGGTAGTATGCGGGAAAAAGAAAGTAGGAGGCAGAGGTATCAGGAAGGGAAGCGAGTGGTGGAATGATACGGTGAGAAAGGCAGTTGAGGAGAAGAGACAGTGTTTTGAGAGGGTTTTACAGGATGGTAATGTTGAGGTATGGGAGAGGTACAAGGAGAAAAGGAGAGAGGCAAAACGGAAAAAGATTCAAACGAAAGGTGGGGTCAAAGGTTGAGTGAGAATTTTGAAGAACGAAAGAAGATGTTCTGGAAGGAGGTAAATAGAGTAAGAAAAGGAGGAAAAAAGAGGGAAGAGTCAGTGAAAGATGCAAATGGAGAATTACTAGTGGAACCAGTTGAAGTGAGGAAAAGATATGCTGAGTATTTTGAATCTTTGCTAAAAGCAAGAGATGGAAGAGAAGCAGTGGTTGATGGAGATAGGTTACCCAGGTGGCAGGGAATGAATGAAAGAATTGAGGAAAATGAGGTGAAAGAAGCAGTGAAACAAATGAAAGTGGGAAAAGCAGAAGGTTTGGATGGTATTGCTGTGGAGTGTATAAAGAAGGGTGGAGATGTGATAATAGATTGGTTGGTGAGACTTTTCAATGTGTGCTTTTTGATGTCAAGGGTACCAATAGACTGGAAGAGTGCATGTATTGTGCCGTTGTACAAGGGGAAGGGAGATCGGCAGGAGTGTTCAAGTTATAGAAGTATTAGTTTATTATCAGTGGTTGGAAAGCTGTATGGCAGGGTGTTGATAGAGAGGATAATAAAATGTACGGAAGTTGCAATAGGAGAAGAACTGTGCGGTTTTAGGAGGGGAAGAGGGTGCGTGGATCAGATGTTTGCAGTAAGACAGTTATGCGAGAAGTATTTAGAGAAGCATAAGGAGATATTTTGGGCTTTTATGGATTTGGAAAAAGTGTATGATCGTGTGGATCGTGAAGCGATGTGGAAGGTGTTAAGGATTTATGAAATTGGAGGAAATTTGTTGGAAGCAGTTAAGAGTTTTTATGAAGGGAGCAGAGCATGTGTTAGAGTAGGAAATGGTGAGTTGAGTGAATGGTTTGAGGTAAAGGTAGGTTTGCGACAGGGTTGTGTATTGTCACCATGGCTGTTTAATATGTTTATGGATGGTGTGGTGAGGGAGGTGAAAATGAGAACTATGGGAAGAGGATTGGGTTTAGTAGGAAAGAATGGTAGAGATTGGGAGTTGAATCAGTTACTGTTCGCTGATGACACAGCGTTGGTGGCGGATTCTGAGGAGAAATTGCAGCGGGTAGTCAAAGAGTTTGGAGTAGTTTGTGGGAGGAGGAAACTGAAGGTGAACGTCAATAAAAGTAAAGTAATGGTGTGTAATAGGGGTGATCATAGGGAGAATCTAGATGTGAGGCTGGATGGGGAAATATTGGAACAAGTAGAGTGTTTTAAATATCTAGGAGGAATGATAAGCAGGAGTGGAGGTAAAAGAGAGAGTGTGTGAAGGAAGGAAAGTTTTCGGAGCAATGGGAAGTATGTGGAAGACGAGAAATCTCGGGATGAAAGTAAAAAGTGCAATGTATCAAGGAATTGTTGTGCCAAGAGTGATGTATGGGGCTGAGACATGGGCTCTGAAGAAAAGGGAGAGAAGAAAGCTGGATGTGGTGGAGATGAGCTGCTTGAGGAGTATGTGTGGAGTTACTCGTAGAGACTGATTGAGGAATGAAGAGATACGTAGGAGAGTGGGGCAGCAGGAAAATTTGTCAGCCAGAGTGGACAGAAGGGTGCTGAGCTGGTATGGTCATGTTGAACGAATGGGAGATGAAAGGCTTACAAAGAGAATATATGAGTCAGATACAAGGGGAGATAGAAGGGCAGGAAGACCCCCATTGAGATGGAGAGACTGTGTAAGACAAGCTTTGGATGATAGAGGAATGACTATAGATCAGGCAAAGGAAGTGGTAATAAACAGGAATGAATGGAGAAGGCTTGTGAATAGTTGAGTGAACACGTGGTCATTTGGGGGAATGGGTTGGGCGCAAGTTGGACTAGATAATAGTCCATCAGGCGCCTGGCCCGGGGAGACGATTAATATGAAGGGTGCGCCTGGAAGTGTGGTGGGCGGGCTTGTGGCTTTGGCTCCGCTACATGTCTGCCTGCCGAGATCGGAGCCTCTCCGGGTGGTCGGGGCCCGGGGGAGTGCTGGAGCGACCTTGGTGACCCTGGTCTCTGGGTATTCTCCTGGGTGACCTAGATGTGTGTGAATTTTGTGTTTTGTCTGTGTGTTCGCTGTTTTGTCTTGTGTTTTGTGTTTTTTTTTGTTCTTGCTCCGTCTTGAGTCGGCCACCCCCAAGAAAATAAAAAAATAAATAAAATAGAGGAAAATAAAATAAAACAATAGGAACAGTGGGGATTGGGCCTAAGCATATTATAGAATAGAATAGAATAGAATATTAAAAAAAAATCAGTTTCCGCATCTGCTGAACCATCCGAAAACATGCTAAAAGGGGTGTTTTGAAGGGGGGAGGTGTTGAGGGGTAGTGGGGGAGTGGTAGTATAACTAGATTTACCGCTCAACGTAACAATAGAAAACGGGAATTTTCGAGGGTAAGCTCGTCTGATATATTATCTTATGTCCACAAATAATATGTCGTAAATTCGGCATTTCCGTTCTGAATTTCACTATCCTATGGATTCTTACAGTCTTATCTATATATTTGGAACAGTTTGTAAGGGAGAAGAGCGGAAGTTCTTATAGTAAACAATTTCGTAGTAGATATAGTAAACATTGGCAATCCATGAATTCAATTATCTATTCGGTTATACCGATGATTTGGACCGACAGTTGGCCCATCGATCTTTTTAGGCCTAATAGGTCCGGTAGAGCATATGTACATCATTCCTATATATATGTCATTAATACCTTACGAGCGGGCCCGTCAGTTTTTTTCCACTACGCGCCCAGCGTTTTTTTTTTAACCCTAAATGGCCTTGTTTCCGTGCTCTTTTTCATGCATAAAGAAGAGCCAGAGCGTAATACAATTATGTATCCCTGAAAGAGCATAAATTGAGCTTTCCAATGACACCAGAACCATCCTACGACCACGTGTTCTCTTGCAACGATCGTGCAACACGAGTGCAAAAACCCTAAAATACGGTAATTTCCTTATATAATTCCCCGTGTAGCGAGGTAGGGAGGGTGGAGTTGTGTGGAGTAGATGTCAGTAGGCGCGCGGGGTCCGTGCCGAGCGGTCATGGGGTAACCTACGCTCCTCCCGTCGCTCGTCTCTCTCTCACAGCCCTTGCTCAAAAATTGCACACAGACTTAAGTCGGTCCCCGCCACATAGTCCAGGTTTTTAGATACGGACTTAAGTCGGGCCCCGCTAATAAGGGGTTAAGAGCTGAAATGTATTATAAGGGAGAAAAAACAAAAATCTAAAATACGCACCACAGTGCAATCTTAATGGGTGATAGCAAAGTAACATAAAGATTAAGATTTTCTCGTATAGGTTTAAACTTCCGGAAATTAATGGGTACTTCCGGAAATTACGAAATAAATACGATGATTTATTATTTTAACTTACGTCCTCCGCCGCACTCATGTTATTGTTGTGAACCTCTCGGCCTTCACTGCCACTCGTTGCCGGAGTAAGGTATGTCCCATAGCCTAATACTGTGTTTTTTGCACTGTTACCCAACCATCGGGGGTGTCGGGGCGGCAGCCCCCACCCATAATACTAGGATAGGTTAGGTAAGGTTGTTAGGTTAGGCTAATGTATTTTTTTATGCTTTTAACCCCTCATTTTCCCTGAACTTCATAGCCCTCCCCACTAGTGGGGGGCGTGTTTTTAGATTGTTGGATAATGGGTAAATACTCATTTAGCTCCTCTTCAGTATACAACACCACCATATCTGAAGAAAACATTTTAAAATACAAAATAAAACTTACCCGGTACTGAAATCGCTGTCGGTCCAAAAAGTCAGGATTACCATATATTCATATTACTTGCCCCAGGGTCATGACATAACCTGTTTGCTCCCTAAAACTCCATGAACAAAAAATTACGATATAAATTGTGCATTTTTCGGTAGAAAAATACTGAGGTCGAAGGCCGGTTCTTCCTAAATTGCAGGCTCGTTATCGCTTGTCAGGAATTATATCGACACCTAAATGGCACGAAAGGTCTTATTAGAGGCAAATAAGTGGGGCAAAAGGTCTTTAAATAGCCAAACTAATGGGGCGAACGTCATAAAATCTTAAAATTAATTGGGCTAAATATGAGGGAGAAGGGGGTCCAGAAAAAACACTGGGTATAATTCTAGCGGTGGCTCCAACTCTATTTGGGCATTACAAATATTTCAGTTTGTCTGTTTATATCTTTATTAAATGGCAGCCCCCCCCCCCCCCCCTCCCAGGATTTATTGAAATACTCATATATTTAACCCATTGGCTGAGGCTATGTTTGGGCTATTTAGGGCATATTCAGGAACTCCTGAATGATAAATCAAGCATCTGCATTAAATGAAGTGTATTCTGCCGAAAACTAGGCGAGAATAGCTTCAAAATGACACCAGAACGGGCCCCGTACGTCGTCTGGTTCACCCGCAGTGGTGCCAGTGAAACGCGGGAAACCCGCTATTATGTAACACTCGCTCGCTTGGCTACACTGTTGTGAGACACAGAGAGAGACCCGCGCGAGACACAGTCAACCTCAGTGAGCCGCTCGCTGCTCTAAGGGTCGGAGGTGGGCCCCTCACGCTCCCGCCCATCGACACTCGATTTTTACGGTTTTTACAGGCTTTTAAAGCCTGGACATTGCTGTAAGTTGCCAGGATGTTCCAGAACGTCACCCGCAGCGAAAGGGTTAAACAGTATGGGACACCAAAAAAGATTCCCTAACGCGAGACGCCGAGGCTACACTCGGCGGATGTAAACAAAGCCACCCGCCTCTTGCGAGGTAGGCGATATAGAGGATATATTTTTTCTTTTCTTTTTCGGGATCAGTAATACATTTTTACGGGCATTTAGACACACATAGGAATGAAATACATGGTATAAGAAACCTATAGTCCACGATAAAATCGATGTATGAATTTAATTACAAGATCTTTATATTGTCCGGGGATTCTTATGTGTTCATTAATTATCGAGAAACCATGCAGATATACAGTATATGGGGTTCTTATGTTTTCGCTCATTATCAAATATTTGGTAGAGACGGGTTTCTTATGTTTTCGTGAATTGTCGAGAAATGAGGCAGAGACATAGGGGTTTCTTATGTTTTCATCAATTATCGAGAAACCATGCAGAGACGGGGGATTCTTAGGTTTTCGTTCATTATCTAAACATTAGGCAGATACAAGAGTTTCTTATGTTTTCGTTAATTATCTAAGAAACATGCAGAGACGTAGCGGTTTCCTATGATTTTGTTAATTATCACGAAATTAGGCAGACTTACCAGTTTCTTATGTTGGTTTTACTCATTAAAAATAGTTTAATTTGTGGTGGTAATGACCTAGACATTAATTAATTACAAGATACGGCACACCTATAAGGCACGATAACATTGATGGCTATAATCTGTGACCTACGGTAAGCTTAATATTGTCCTATAATTGTGGATATATTGTTATCATCTGATATTTGTATATGGAATTTTAATGAGGTTCATAAATAATTGTAATATGGATGTTGTTCTGATGATTTTATCTATCTAGGATCTATTTATGTGTGTGTAGGTGTCCTGTCTCTCTCTCTCGATCTCGATCTCGATCTCTCTATCTCGATCTCTCTATCTCGATCTCTCTATCTCGATCTCTCTATCTCGATCTCGATCTCGATCTCGATCTCGATCTCTCTCTCTATCTCGATCTCTCTCTCATTCTATCTATCTATCTAGCTATCTATCTATTTCGTATATGTTGGCTGGGTATCTGTTTGCCTGTCTGTCTGCCTGCGTGTTTGTTTGTTAATTTTCTGTAATTTTCTATGTTATATGTCTGTTAATTTTCCTACCGGTATGTTCTTTACTCTGTTCAATATTCTTCGTTTGTTTTCTCTCTCTATCTCTCGAACACACACACACACACACACACACACACACACACACACACACACACACACACACACACACACACACACACACACACAGAGTCTCTCTCTCTCTCTCTCTAAACAAAAATCTATAGTAAACGGGAATGTTATGAAAGATTGAAATAAATAAATAATAGGGCGTTAATTGATAGTAATATAATATAAAAACAATCCCCTGCATATTGCATAACAACAAAGTACTTGGGCTTTAAAACAAATATATGCATACTTTAAGAAAATTACCAGTGTATATCATTTGAATATAAAATGTTATGAAGTTGCATAAGCGTTGGTGTAAGTGTGGTGGTAGTGTTGGTAGTTGTGGTGGTAGTGGTTGGTAATGGTGGTAGTGGTTGGTAATGGTGGTAGTGGTTGGTAATGTTGATAGTTGTGGTTATGTTGGTAATTGTGGTGATGGTAGTTGTGGTAGTGGTAGGGGTGGAAAGTTTGCTAATAATGGTAGTTGTGGTAGTGGTAGTGGTGGAAAGTTTGCTAATATTGGTAGTTGTGGTAGGGGTTGAAAGGTTGCTAATATTGGTAGTTGTGGAAGTCTTTGAGTTGGTAGGGGTGGAAAGTTTACTAATATTGGTACGGTAGTCATAGGGATGGAAAGTTTGTTAATATTGGTAGTTGTGGTAGTGGTAGTGGTGGAAAGTTTGTTAATATTGGTAGTTGTGGTAGTGGTAGTGGTGGAAAGTTTGCTAATATTGGTAGTTGTAATGGTAGAGGTGGTAGCAGTGTCGGAGAGTCGCATCAGGATGCGACTAGATTGAAGTTGCATGGTATAGAGTACTAGAAATATAATAATATCTGATGTTTGTAAAATATAATGCATGTAAAATATTAAATACAAATAAAGGAAAACAGCAAAAATATCCCACGATGATGAGTCTGAGTGCAAACCCCGGAATAGGAAGCAGCTGTAGGACTACCGATTCATGCACATTAATGACTGTTCCGACCTTGTTTACGGTCCAAAGGGGGGATGCACAGGCTGAGTGGTGGAAAGTTTGGCTAATATTGGTAGTTGTGGTAACGCAGTGAAAATAACTGGTATTTTTGTTGGTAATTGTGGTAATGTTGGTAGTGATGATAACTTAGCAATAGTAGTAATGTTGTAGTAATGTTTATAATGTTGGTAGTAGTGAAAGTGTTTTACATTGTTGGTAATTTTAACCCTTCGAATATTAGGACGCATTTTGACAATTTATTCTGGTCATGATTAGACGATTTTACACAATTTAGGGAAGATCGGTGGGAATTATAAGGGTAAAGACTATCTCGATTAACCCTCTGACTTCCATATGCCCTTCCTAATCTGAATAAAAGCGTCTAATATTAGCCAGAACACAGAAACGAAATACGTCATGGTATCTTCCAAGGGTTAAGGGGAGACTGGCCGTTTGTTTGGTCTATTGATTCATTTATTCATATATTTTTTTAGTTTCCTCCCTACACCTCCATCAAGCTTAGAAAAATACCCTCTAGACCCCCCTTCAAGATAAATTTGTAAATTTTTCGGTAGAAAAAATTCCCGGCCAAAGGCCGGTTCCTCTTAAAATTGCAGGCTCGCTTTCGCTCGCCTGGAAATAATCGACACCTAAATGGCACGAAAGTTATTAAATTTGACAACGAAATGGGGCGAAAGGTGTTAAAATCGCCAAACTAATGGGCCGAACGTCTTATAATCTCAAAACTAGTGGGGCTAAACATTAGGAAGAAGGGGATCCAGCAAAACGGTCTGCCTCTCCTTAAGTAGTAGTAGGGGTGCTGGTGGTAGTAGTAATGGTTGTAGTGGTGTTAGTGGTAGTAATATAAATAATCCTGGGATATTGGTAGTAATGTTTATAAATGTTGGTAGAGGTAGTATTTGTGGTAGTTGTAATATTGACAATAATGGTAATATTGGTAGTAATGTTTATAAATGTTGGTAGAGGTAGTATTTGTGGTAGTTGTAATATTGACAATAATATTGGTAGTAATGTTTATAAATGTTGGTAGAGGTAGTATTTGTGGTAGTTGTAATATTGACAATAATGGTAATATTGGTAGTAATGTTTATAAATGTTGGTAGAGGTAGTATTTGTGGTAGTTGTAATATTGACAATAATGGTAATATTGGTAGTAATGTTTATAAATGTTGGTAGAGGTAGTATTTGTGGTAGTTGTAATATTGACAATAATGGTAATATTGGTAGTTAATGTTTATAAATGTTGGTAGAGGTAGTATTTGTGGTAGTTGTAATATTGACATTAATGGTAATATTGGTAGTAATGTTTATAAATGTTGGTAGAGGTAGTATTTGTGGTAGTTGTAATATTGACAATAATGGTAATATTGGTAGTTAATGTTTATAAATGTTGGTAGAGGTAGTATTTGTGGTAGTTGTAATATTGACAATAATGGTAATATTGGTAGTTAATGTTTATAAATGTTGGTAGAGGTAGTATTTGTGGTAGTTGTAATATTGACAATAATGGTAATATTGGTAGTTAATGTTTATAAATGTTGGTAGAGGTAGTATTTGTGGTAGTTGTAATATTGAAAATAATGGTAATATTGGTAGTGTTTATACATGTTGGTAGAGGTAGTATTTGTGGTAGTTGTAATATTGACAATAATGGTAATATTGGTAGTAATGTTTATAAATGTTGGTAGAGGTAGTATTTGTGGTAGTTGTAATATTGACAATGGTAATATTGGTAGTAATGTTTATAAATGTTGGTAGAGGTAGTATTTGTGGTAGTTGTAATATTGACAATAATGGTAATATTGGTAGTAATGTTTATAAATGTTGGTAGAGGTAGTATTTGTGGTAGTTGTAATATTGACAATAATGGTAATATTGGTAATGTTTATAAATGTTGGTAGAGGTAGTATTTGTGGTAGTTGTAATATTGACAAAAATGGTAATATTGGTAGTGTTTATAAATGTTGGTAGAGGTAGTATTTGTGGTAGTTGTAATATTGACAATAATGGTAATATTGGTAGTAATGTTTATAAATGTTGGTAGAGGTAGTATTTGTGGTAGTTGTAATATTGACAATAATGGTAATATTGGTAGTAATGTTTATAAATGTTGGTAGAGGTAGTATTTGTGGTAGTTGTAATATTGACAATAATGGTAATATTGGTAGTTAATGTTTATAAATGTTGGTAGAGGTAGTATTTGTGGTAGTTGTAATATTGACAATAATGGTAATATTGGTAGTAATGTTTATAAATGTTGGTAGAGGTAGTATTTGTGGTAGTTGTAATATTGACAATAATGGTAATATTGGTAGTAATGTTTATAAATGTTGGTAGAGGTAGTATTTGTGGTAGTTGTAATATTGACAATAATGGTAATATTGGTAGTAATGTTTATAAATGTTGGTAGAGGTAGTATTTGTGGTAGTTGTAATATTGACAATAATGGTAATATTGGTAGTAATGTTTATAAATGTTGGTAGAGGTAGTATTTGTGGTAGTTGTAATATTGACAATAATGGTAATATTGGTAGTAATGTTTATAAATGTTGGTAGAGGTAGTATTTGTGGTAGTTGTAATATTGACAATAATGGTAATATTGGTAGTTAATGTTTATAAATGTTGGTAGTGGTGGTGGTAGTAATATTTATGACACTAGTAATATTGGTAGTAATGTTTATAAGTGTTGGTGGTAGTAGTAGTAGTGGAGGTGGTAGTAATATGGGTAGAAATTTTTATAAATGTTGGTAGTAGTGGTGGTGGATGGTGATATGGATAGTAATGTTTATAGATATTGGTAGTGGTGGTGGTGGTGGTGGTATGGTTAGTAATGTTGATAAATGCTGGTAGTTGTGGTAGTAGTAGTAGTGGTGGTGGTGGTAATGGTAGTACTAGTAGTGGTGGTGGTGGTAATAGTAGTGGTGATAGTAATAAGGTAGCAATGTTTATTTTGGTAGTAGTGGTGGTAATGGTAGTAGGTATAGTAATGTTTATATACGTTGGTAGTAGTAGTAGTAGTAGTAAGGTAGCAATGTTTATAAATGTTTGTGGTGGTGTTAGTGGTGGCAGTAGTGATGATAGTAATAAGGTAGCAATGTTTATAAATGTTAGTGGTGGTGGTAGTAGTGGTGGTGATAGCGTGAGAGTATAACAACCCACTACCCACGATCTCAGAGAGCTTAGCAAAATAACATACCACCACCACATTTTTTTTACCTCACTCCTTTGTACTGTCTTCAAGGGGTGTGTGTGTGTGTGTGTGTGTGTGTGTGTGTGTGTGTGTGTGTGTGTGTGTGTGTGTGTGTGTGTGTGTGTGTGTGTGTGTGTGTGTGTGTGTGTGTGTGTGTGTGTGTGTGTGTGTGTGTGTGTGTGTGTGTGTGTGTGTGTGTGTGTGTGTTGTGGTGTGTGTGTGTGTGTGTGTGTGTGTGTGTGTGTGTGTGTGTGTGTGTGTGTGTGTGTGTGTGTGTGTGTGTGTGTGTGTGTGTGTGTGTGTGTGTGTGTGTGTGTGTGTGTGTGTGTGTGTTTACCTAATTGTAGTTTACAGGAGTTGAGCTAAGCTCGTGTTGTCCCGTGTGTGTGTGTGTGTGTGTGTGTGTGAGAGAGAGAGAGAGAGAGAGAGAGAGAGAGAGAGAGAGAGAGAGAGAGAGAGAGAGAGAGAGAGAGAGAGAGAGAGAGAGAGAGAGAGAGAGAGATGGATAATTACAATGGAGAATTGGCAAAAAAAAATGTTACTTAATTCTATAGGTTCAGGAACTTATGTATAGCGAGGCCGATCCTTAGTGATCTTGGCCCCATTCATTGTTTTTTCCCACTCACTAAAACATTACGCTTTCCATAATGCAGTTGGGTCGAGTACCGGTAGCCTACATGATTAATTAGATTGATTTCGAAAATGGATATTAATCGTGATTGTGTATTCAATCTTTAACTGTGTTGGTGGTGTAATGCTTTGCATGCTTATGTTCTGGGTGTGGTGTCCCGAGTTCGAATCCCGGGAGGACCATATGCTTTCATTAGTTTATTCAAGTGCATTGGGGTTTGTAATTGATGATTAATGTTAAGAACAGGGTGTTACCGGTACTTAAATAAGTGTTTTGCTCACACACACACACACACACACACACACACACACACACACACACACACACACACACACACTAATTATAGACATCTTATCGTACTTTCACTGTTTGTGTGTGTGTACTTACTCTAGTTGTACTTACTCTAGTTGTATTGCGGGAGTGAGCATGCTCGTTATTTCCCGCCTCCTATATGTGTAGGTGTTATATGTATCGTTGGAATGGCTGTGGATGTGTGTGTAGTCTGTATTTTTAGCCAATTGGCGACATCAGAAACTAAGGCTTAGGGTGGATCTGTATGGTACCATTCTCACTATAGACGGTACCATCTCGCCCGAAGGCTTAGGTAGCCATCAGCTTAGGTGAACCATATGATACCCATCTCGCCTTGTACCATTTTTGCCAACCCCAGATGGGACGTCACAACGTCGTCCACTTATTCCAGGTACCTATTTACAGCTAGGTGAACTGAGGCTAACACATGAAAGGAGACAAGCCCAATTTGTCTCCGCCCGGCCGGGGATTGAACCCCCGACCCCTCGTGTGTGAGACGAGAGCTCTACCTACTAGGCTACGGGCTGTGTGTGTGTGTGTGTGTGTGTGTTCTGGCTTACATTGGACGATAATAAAATTCACCTCGGGAAATAAGTTAATAAGATAAGTGGTTTAACATTACAATGGTACGTTATTTCTATCTATTCTGGCGATAATAATAACATAAGAATCTATCCCGTGCTTTTCAATGTATATCAATATAAAATACAATCGACGTCACCAGTACCGAACGGGTTAACGCTTGCTGATCCGACATTTTGGGGGTTATTATGGTGATTTTTATTATTATTATCAAGGGTTGTTCGTTTTTGCTATTTTCGAGTTCATTTATATATATATTTATATATTTATTTGTTTTTTATTTGTTTTTATTTTTTATTTATTTACTTATTAATTTATTATTATTATTTTTATTATTATTATTCATTTATTATTATTATTAGGGGTTCGTCCCCTACGGGGAACCCCTATTGTAATCATTAAACCTGGAATTTCATCCAAATGTTTCTTACGCGCCGGTTTCGACGCAATAACTCCAGAACCGCTTTTTGGATCGGGATCAAACTTTCACAAGAGGTGCCTTTTTGTATTGGGCAACTTTTGATATGCTAAACATCCGGCATGGTGGCCAAACAGGTCCGTGGCAGCCGATTTCCCGAAAAACTTGACGCCTAAATACCGTCTCTCCCACTCACAGGAAACGACTGGGCTTTGGCATACGCACTTCCCTACTAATGCTCCGCAAATTTTATAGAGAAGGTTTTGCATTTGCACGTGGGGTTTTTTCCGGCAATCTTGAAAAAACCTCTAATTCCACTTAAAATTCCACATCTTGAAAACTACGCCGATGATCAGAGCCATGCTTGCGTAGTTGGGTGAGGCTCGCGATTCCGAACGTTTTGATACCAAAAAAATATAAATGGGTGGAATAGTTTGGCCGCAGCATTGAAAACTGTCTATTCTTAAATTACTTTAAAACCGAATTCGCTACCACACACAAAGTTTACCGTCTACAGTCTATAGGCTTCCACGCATCCCCCAGTTTTGCTTAATAACATAATCTCTTTATTATTCAATCCTAACTTTTGTTTTTTTATTGAACTCTCTCAAAACCGTTCGAGTCCCTACGAATTCCAGCAATTATTTAGCCAACCTACCTATACATACCTACCCTACCAAATAATAATGATAAATTCAAATTTATTTTTGGTAAATGACAGAGTATTGGCTAAGGTTTTTAACAATTCCTCCCTTTGCCAAATGCTTAGTTTAATAACAATGATATGGACCTTTAAAGTTTTGGCAATTGCCCGTGTGACTCCTATTTTAACCCTCCTAAAGTGTTACCACGAAATACCGCTAGATCCTTTCTCAAAAGTCGCTAGCATGTTGCTACATAGCCAAACAATGTTAGGATAATGCTGCAATTTCTAAAGAGTTTTGGTTTGTTTGTTTTGCAAATTTTACAATGTAGTATGACTAGAATGTCTGAAATTTTCAAATTATCCCTAGTAAATGTCTAGATATAAAAGA
The DNA here is from genome assembly GCA_032716605.1 of Paralithodes platypus. NCBI lineage: Eukaryota > Metazoa > Arthropoda > Malacostraca > Decapoda > Lithodidae > Paralithodes > Paralithodes platypus. Next base: position 48,996,923 of record CM064568.1, on the reverse strand, counting down.
AATGGCTGCTAGATTGAAGTAAATAGCTCTACATTTAGCGGTAATATGTAGCTTTACAACTGGCACCACTGCAACCACCACCCAGTGTGTCTCCACAAAATACCGCTAGATCCTTTCTCAAAAGTCGCTAGCATGTTGCTACATAGTCAAACAATGTTAGAATAATGCTGCAATTTCTAAAGAGTTTTGGTTTGTTTGTTTTGCAAATTTTACAATGTAATATGACTAGAATGTCTGACACTTTAAATTATCCCTAGTAAATCTCTCTAGATATGAAAAATGGCTGCTAAATTGAAGTAAATAGCTCTACATCTAGCGGTAATATCTAGCGATACAACTGGCAACACTGCCTAGCCATTCCCTCCTATCTTCTACCTCCCTCATATGTATCAACAACCACTCTAGTGAAATTTCGGTATTTAGTTTATTCAGCTTAATACTATTTATCCACATAAAATAGAAACCTATCACGATTGTTGTCTAATACAACCATAGATAATGCTATTACATATTATTTGAACATGAGGTCGAATTTAGCAGTTGTGTTTACCTTGAACAGTAATTGACAGTCTGTGACAGAACCGAAAGCTTCTCTTGCCGTGTAGTACTCAAAGAAAGCAGGGGTAATTAAGCCAAGTCAGAGATGCAGAGGTAACTTTCACAATGCATTATAACCCTAGACAGACATCAATATACCACTAAATCAGACAAATATCACTACAAAAGAGATAGGAAAATATTATATTAATGTCCTAGGTATTTGAAATTATGCAAATGAGTAAAATCCATTATGATATAATGATAATGGGATTGATTAGTAGCTGGCAACAGTGTTGCACAAAATTTTCTGAACGTATGCGAACTTCGGAGTATTTATCCCATTAATATACACATCTATCACTATTTAAATGTAATACAACCATACACAGTGCTATTACATATTATTTGAACATAATATAGGATGCTCTTTCCTTTAAACCATTTTCTATATCTATTCAAGAAAAATATAGGCCTAGCCTAGGCAGCGCTACCGGTAGGTACTAATTTATCAGTTCGAATTTTGATTGAGAGTGGGATTAGGCCTAGGGCTTAACATGGGATACTGTTTGGGGTTTGGGAATAGACTGAGGCTGCTTTAGGCCTAATTAGGTAAAATTAGTCAAATCGAGACAATTGCACAGCCTAGGCCTATTAAGCAAATATTTTACCAATCTACAATAGGCCTAGTCTATTCGCTGTAAGTAGGCAAGAAATCATGACCTAGGCTATAACCTCTGTAACTAAAAAACAACTAGGCCTAGAGTGATCAAGCTAATATGTGAATTATTATATGTCGACCATTTGGGAAGAGTCAGTCAAGGAATAGCCTAGATGTGGAAATTTGCAGCCAATTTGCTCTAGCCCTATTTGATATACAGAGGTTAGAGGTCATTGTTGAGGCCCCCCCCCTCATGACATATTGTCATCATCTTATATATTGCCAGCAGGGGGCAAATCGGCCTAACCGAAAAAAATCGCCGTCAAAATAGACGCGAACTTAACCACGGCGATCGACACATGTAAACACGGCGGTGGAGCGGCGACGAAAGCTTGCCATCATGTTCCCGTCCATTTTGAATGCCATTGGATACAATAATATGTTGAGGGGGGAAAATAGGCCTAACCAAACTGCGGCGATCGACCATGTAAACATGACGGCGGCGGTGGACGCTTGCGATCATGTTCCCGTCTATTTTGACTGCCATTGGATACAATAATATGTTGAGGGAAGGGCTTTGCGGCAATTTTTTTGGTTGTTTGCCCCCTACTGGCAATATATAAAGGGAGTACAAAGGAAATCAAGCAACAACAGATCTAGTGACCCTTCTAGGTTGCTTGTCCTCCAAAACACTGAGGATCAAGTGTCCAAACAGTGGTTTAGAGTGGGTAAGGGAACATTGGAAAGGGAACTACTGCCCTGCCACTAACGTGGCAGGACTAGGAAGTTAGTAGGGGACATATGGGTTAGTAACTGAGGGGAGGATAAAGTTATTCATTTACAAACGCAGTCAGTCGCGGGTTTGATGCGAGATATTTGTCTAGGCGAAATTTAAATGAATCAACGGTGCTGCAGTCTATAACGTCTCGGGGAAGCCCATTCCACAAGTTGACAACTCGATTGAAGAAGAAATTCTTAGATTCGTGCGAGTTAAAAGATTTACCAATAATTTTGCAACCGTTTTCCCCGCGTGTAATTTTGGTCGATAGTGAAGTACTTACTACAGTTCATATTGTCGATGCCTTTGATTTTTGAACACTTGAATTAAGTCGCCTCTTAATCTGCGCTGGGTTAAAGGAAATAGATTTAATTCTCTAAGACTCTTCGTATGGTTTGTTCTTTAGGCTAGGTATCATTTTGGTAACTCTACGTTGAACTCGTTCTAGCTTGTTTATATCTTTTTGGTAATAAGGGCACCAGGATTGAACGCAGTATTCCAGAAGAGGGCGGACTAAGGAATTGTAAAGGGTTAGGATAACTTCTTTGGATTTATGCTCAAATGACCTGCCTATAAAGCCAATTATTTTGTTTGCCTTCTTAACAACTTCTGAACATTGTTGACTCGGTTTTAGGTTACTCGATATTGTTACTCCCAGATCAGTTTCTCTGTTTACATTCTTAAGCTGAGTGCCATTCATCGAATAGTTTGCTTTCTCATTTAGGTATCCGACATGTAGTACTTTACATTTATCCGCATTGAAACTCATTTGCCAAATTTGGGCCCAACATGACAATTTATCTAGATTGTGTTGCATATCGTCAACTTGTTCTTTTGAGAGTACGCTATTTGCAATTTTTGTATCGTCAGCAAATTTTGAGATTATGCAGGTGAGACCCTCATCTATGTCGTTGATGTAAATTAGAAAGAGAATTGGTCCTAGTACCGATCCCTGGGGTACCCCGCTACTTACATTGGTCCATTTAGATGCCTTACCGTTTATGACTACCCTTTGCTTTCTGTTGCTGAGCCAATTTTCTATCCATTTCAACACACCGTCTTGTATTCCATGCGCTTTTAGTTTTAGCAGTAAACGTTTGTGGGGAACTTTGTCAAAGGCCTTTTGAAAATCAAGGTATATAATATCTACAGCTTTACTCTCATCGTAGAGGTTGAGGATATCGTGGAAGAAGTCTAAGAGGTTTGTTAAACAGGAACGTTTTTTACGAAAGCCGTGTTGAGTATCTTTAAGTATGTTATTTTCCTCCAAGTGATTTACGAGTCTGTCTCGTATGACCGTTTCTAGCATTTTACATACAACTGAGGTTAAGCTAATTGGACGATAGTTACTGGGTAGGGATTTGCTGCCTTTTTTGAATATCGGTGTTACGTTGGCTAGCTTCCACTGATCAGGCATAGTTCCAGACTGCAAGGATTTATTGAATAGTAATGTCAGTGGTTTGGAGAGCTCATTCTTAGCTTCCTTTAGAACTCTAGGCGAGATTGTATCAGGTCCTGGCGTTTTATTTACCTTGAGTTTATCTAAACAATTCAATACTTCTCTCTCTGTAACGGTGATATTGCTTAGAACATCTGAATTATCAATCTGAATCGGCGATGGTGTAGGGATATCACTGAGGTCTTCTGTTGTAAAAACTGATGCAAAGAAGGTATTGAGGGCATTACTCATTTGTACTTCGTCTTTGGTATATGATGATAACATGTCATGGGGGGGTGAGGGGGGGCTTTCAACATATTGTATCGAATGGCATTCAAAATAGACAGGAACATTATCCCAAGCGTCCAACGCCGACACCGCCGCGGCTGCTGAAGAAGAAGGAAATTAGCAATAGGTTTCATTGTGAACTGGAGGAAATTAATAGAAATAAGGAAGCTAGGCCTAGCGATGTAAATAGTCAATGGAATTTCCTTAATAATGACAATTATATGTATAGGTATAAAGTAAAAGCAATATATTTTACATAATTTATTGCATATCTTACATATTTAAACAAATATATATTAAAAATAGTTTAACCACACCACTGAGTTCCCCCAAAATATTCTAATAGGGCTGGCCTGAAGAATTAGATCAAGATGGACAACCAATCAACACATGATAGGTAGGGAAGGGCAGGTTAACAACGGCGATCCACAAATGTAAACATGACGACCGTACACTCGGAAACTACATCCATCCCCATTAGCCTAACCTAACAACCTTACCTAACCTATCCTAGTATTATGGGTGGAGGCTGCCGCCCCCTAGACCCAGTACGTTGGATACAAAACTAACCCTCACGTAACACCTAGTATATGTCCCTAGTACCCAGTATGTGGGATACCAAGCTAACCCTCACATAACACCTAGTATATGTCCCTAGTACCTAGTATATGTCCCTAGTACCCAGTACGTGGGATACAAAACTAACCTTCACCTAGCATATGTCCCTCACTCAGTACACCATTCACCCTCACTACCGTTCGTGAGTCTTCATACATCTTCAATATCACACGCACCAGCCACTCCTCTACGCCAAATTTTCTCCTAGCCTACTGCACAACTTCTTACTTTCAGTAGCGACGTGATTTTCCAGGCCCGTCGCAAGACCACCGTCTCAACCGAGCCGTCGCAAGATCATCACAGGACAGGAAAAACAACACAGGCTTGCTCCAAGCCAGCACACATCTTACAAATATATAGGCTAGGCTATACAACTTCCAT
>CM064568.1:48860126-48992122 GCA_032716605.1 Paralithodes platypus | reverse complement strand
CCTCTACGATGAGAGTAAAGCTGTAGATATTATATACCTTGATTTTCAAAAGGCCTTTGACAAAGTTCCCCACAAACGTTTATGCTAACACTATAAAGCGCATGGAATACAAGACGGTGTGTTGTGAAATGGATAGAAAATTGGCTCAGCAACAGAAAGCAAAGGGTAGTCATAAACGGTAAGGCATCTAAATGGACCAATGTAAGTAGCGGGGCCAGGGATCGGTACTAGGACCAATTCTCTTTCTAATTTACATCAACGACATAGATGAGGGTCTCACCTGTACAATCTCACAACTTGCTGACGATACAAAAATTGCAAATAGCGTACTCTCAAAAGAACAAGTTGACGATATGCAACACAATCTAGATAAATTGTCATGTTGGGCCCAAATTTGGCAAATGAGTTTCAATGCGGATAAATGTAAAGTACTACATGTCGGATACCTAAATGAGAAAGCAAACTATTCGATGAATGGCACTCAGAGTAAGAATGTAAACAGAGAAACCGATCTGGGAGTAACAATATCGAGTACCCTAAAACCGAGTCAACAATGTTCAGAAGTTGTTAAGAAGGCAAACAAAATAATTGGCTTTATACGCAGGTCATTTGAGCATAAATCCAAAGAAGTTATCCTAACCCTTTACAATTCCTTAGTCCGCCCTCTTCTGGAATACTGCGTTCAATCCTGGTGCCCTTATTACCAAAAAGATATAAACAAGCTAGAACGAGTTCAACGTAGAGTTACCCAAAAATGATACCTAGCCTAAAGAACAAACCATACGAACAGTGGCGTAGAGCATTAAATCTATTTCCTTTAACCCAGCGCAGATTAAGAGGCGACTTAATTCAAGTGTTCAAAATCATCAAAGGCATCGACAATATGAACGTAGTAAGTACTTCACTATCGACCAATCTAATTACACGCGGGGAAAACGGTTGCAAAATATTGGTAAATCTTTTAACTCGCACGAATCTAAGAATGGCTTCTTCAATCGAGTTGTCAACTTGTGGAATGGGCTTCCCCGAGACGTTATAGACGGCAGCACCGTTGCTCATTTAAATTCCGCCTAGACAAATATCTCGCATCAAACCCGCGACTGACTGCGTTTGTAAATGAATAACTTTATCCTCCCCTCAGTTACTAACCCATATGTCCATTACTAATTAATAGTCCTGCCACGTTAGTGGCAGGGCAGTAGTTCCCTTTCCAATGTTCCCTTACCCACTCTAAACCACTGTTTGGACACTAGATCCTCAGTGTTTTGGAGGACAAGCAACCTAGAAGGGTCACTAGACCTGTTGTTGCTTGATTTCCTTTGTACTCCTTTGTACTCTCTCTCTCTCTCTCTCTCTCTCGCGACATTCACAATTTCACAAAAAACACAGACGCTCACAAATTTACAAAAAAATAATAATAGTAAATTAAATGACACACACAAGCAACACCATTGAGAGAGAGAGAGCGTACTATCACCGTTACCAGTACTCTTTATTTACCATTCTACCACAACCCATTGTTAAGGGGAGGTTTTTAGTTGATTCCCTAGACTTCCATCAAGCTTAAAATTACTCCCCCTAGACCCCCTTTCAAGATAAATTTGTACATTTTTCGGTAGAAAATGTCCCGGCCGAAAGCCGATTCCCCTTAAATTACAGGCTCGCTATCGCTCGCCAGGAAAAAATCGACCTCATGTCACGAATGGTTTAAAATTGAAATGGGGTGAGGGTTCTTAAAATCGCCAAACTAATGGGGCGAACGTCAAATCTAAAAAACAATGGGGCTAAACATGAGGGAGAAAGGGGTCCAGAAAAAAATCCTCCAGGTGGAAATCTCCCCTTAAGCTTGGTGGATTTCAGACTTGTTGTGCTATGTAGGTGTCGATATTGTCCTGGCGAGCGTTAGCTAGCCTGTAATTTATGAGGGACCGCGTGTATATTTCACCACCTATTTCTGGCCCCCTAAAATCTTGTTACCCAAAATGGGCTAAAGCAAACGGTCTGCATATTTCCACACCCTATGTCCTAGCCGGCACTTCACACCTGATAAACATGTCAGATCATTCCTTCTACTACATGGTGAACTATTTATTCTTATAACTGGCTTGATGGCGTAATGGTTAGTACGCTGGATTTATATACGAGTCTCCTACTATGGGTTTCAGAGGTCGTGTGGCATCGTTTTTCGGGAATAACTTATTAACAAACAGTTGGATCAGTATGATATTTTGACACAGTTTTTTTTCACACCGTCCCCTAATTTTCGTCAATATAGTGCATTACCAAATGTGTAGAAATAACCACTTGTCCCTGTGTCATGAGGTTAAAGTCACATTAATGACTAAGAAACGGACAAGGCTACTATGGCTTACCTGTGAGAACCACCAAACCATTATTGCTCCTCCATCAAACATGGTAGTTATCAGCCACCACCCAACCCTATTAACGCCTTTAAATTCAAGTTATCTGTTAATAGCAAGTATAAATATACAAAAAGTATGTTTTGTTGTATATTTATACTTAATATTGACAGATAACTTTAATTTAAAGGCGTTAATAGGGTTGGGTGGTGGCTGATAACTACCGTGTTTGACGGAGGAGCAATAATGGTTTGGTGGTTCTCACAGGTAAGCCACGGTAGCCTTGTCCGTTTCTTAGTCATTAATGTGTGACTTTAACCTCATGACACAGGGACAAGGGGCTTATTTCTACACATTTGGTAATGCACTATATTGACGAAAATTAGGGGACTGCGAAAAAAAAGCTGTCAAAATATCATACTGATCCAACTGTTTGTTAATAAGTTATTCCCGAAAAACGATGCCACACGACCTCTGAAACCCATAGGTTCAAATTATGGGAGTACCACATGTATTCATTAATTTCGTTGAGTTCATTAATTAGGTTTATTTGTAAGTTAATTGGTGGGTTGTTGATATTACGGATTAGATGGTTATAATATTATGGACACTTTAATTTCCATTTTCATGCATTATTTAAACACATACTGTATTTTTTTACATTGTTATTTTTAATGAAGACTCCTTTCTTCTTCTTACTTTGGCTAAACTTAGACGCTTTTATGCAGTTTAGGAAGGAACTCTAGAAATCGAAGGGGACACAACTAACTTTAGTATGCCTTTGTATCCCACAGCCCCTTCCGAAGCTGAATAGAATCGATCAATGATAACCAGTATAAACTTTGAAAACGCGTCATTATCCTCAAAGGGTTAATTTATAAGAGGTTAAGGGGGGATGGGCGTATTTATTTGCTCCTATATGTGAATCTTTATTTATTTATTTTTAGTTTGCTCCCTAGACCTTCATCTATCTATCTATCTATTGCCGGACGCCTTACTCCCCTTAATGAGGGTGGCCATACACAGAATGCCCCCAAGCGGACCTCTTCCCTGTAAGAGGGACAACCCGAGCCAGTTTACTGAAGGACTTACAGGATTGACCATTCAATTTAGGATCCGTCCGACTCAGAGGCCCTGTGTATCTTGTTAGCACTATTTTTCTACAGTGGTGTTCGGCTAATCCATCCACTAACCTGCCTTACCCTTAGGTAAGCAGTATGGATTTGTATCAGGTTTACTCCCCTAGACAGGTTGCCGACCAAGGCTGACGAGTCCCATCCACCCGGATGTTCATAAGGTTGTCTCCCATAGATGGGTTGCCGACCAAGGCTAACGAGTCCCATCCACCCGGACCTTCATCAAAACTTAAAACAAAAAACCTGCCCAGGACCCTCCTTTAAGAAAAATGTGTACATTTTTCAATAGAAAAGTGTCCCGACTGAATGCCGGTTCCTCCAAAATTACAGGCTTGCTATCGCTTGCCAGAAAAATCGACACTTAAATGGCACGAAAGGTCTAAATATAGACAAATAAAATGAGGCAAAAGGTCTTAAGACGACAAACTAATGGGACGAACGTCTTAAGTTCTCAAAACTAATGGGTAATGGGGCTAAACATGAGGGAGAAGAGGGTCTAGAAAAGCCACATAGCTCCCCTCAACCCATTGATTGTTAAGCCGGTATCACACGAGAGCTTTTATAGTCAACATTTAATGACCAACATTTTTTTCTGGCAACATTTCTGGAATATTTTGCAGCGGAATCGGAAACTAGACCGAAGATAGATGAATTGAGGTTACCAAAATTATATAAATGTTGACCTCATAAGCTGCCAGACCAGTGTTGAGGATAAAAGTTGAGGGAAAAAGCGCTCGTGTGATAGCGGCTTTAGAGTGCCTTCCAAACCTGAAGAAAATCGCCTACTGTTAGTCAAAATAAAGTGAAGAGGTGTCCTGGAATACTGAAAGGGTTAACAAACTAACAGCCCCGGTAGCGTTAAGGGGGGATGGACCTATTTATTTCCTCCTTTATATATTATTTTATCCTTTCTTTAGTTTCTTTATATAGGCTACAGTATATATCATTTTATAATTTATCCTCCCTAGCTAAAAATAAAGCACCCCCCAAGACCCTCTTTCAAGATAAATTTGTACATTTTTCGATAGAAAAATGTTCCGGCCGAACACCGGTTCCTCTTAAATTACAGGCTCGCCAGGAAAAAAATCGACACCTAAAACACGAAAAGTCTGACAAAGAAATGGGGTGAAAGGTCTTAACATCGCCAAACTAGTGGGCCGATCGCGAACGTCATATAATCTGAAAACTAATGGGACTAAACATGAGGAAGAAGGGGGACCGGAAAAACGACCCCTCTCCCTTAAATAATATGGTCTTGCTGTTTATATTCCTTTGTATTCTACTGATGATGGTCATAAGGTTACTGTATATTAACCCTTTGAGTACCAGCGACGTGTGTTATATTGTATTCTACTGATGATGGTCATAAGGTTACTGTATATTAACCCTTTGAGTACCAGCGACGTGTGTTATATTGTATTCTACTGATGATGGTCATAAGGTTACTGTATATTAACCCTTTGAGTACCAGCGACGTGTGTTATATTGTATTCTACTGATGATGGTCATAAGGTTACTGTATATTAACCCTTTGAGTACCAGCGACGTGTGTTATATTGTAATCTACTGATGATGGTCATAAGGTTACTGTATATTAACCCTTTGAGTACCAGCGACGTGTGTTATATTGTATTCTACTGATGATGGTCATAAGGTTACTGTATATTAACCCTTTGAGTACCAGCGACGTGTGTTATATTGTATTCTACTGATGATGGTCATAAGGTTACTGTATATTAACCCTTTGAGTACCAGCGACGTGCCTTATATTGTGTATTCTAGCTGTAATTAGACGATACTATGCAGCTTAGGAAGGATCTGTGGTAATTAAAAAAAAAAAAATGGTTGAGATAGTTCGAAGCCTTATTATGGCTAGAGGTCCTTCCTAAGCTGAATAAAATCGTCTAATACTTGCCAGATTATGATGAAAAGGAAATCCCTGGTACTGAACGGGTTAAGCTATATTTCTTCAGTGATTTCGACGGTCCCATATATAGTTATCCGTCGTATATTTTAAGGGGTGTTTTTTTAGTTTGTTCCCTAGACCTCCATCAAGCTTAAAATTACACCCCTTTGAGCCCCTTTCAAGATAAATGTGTACATTTTTCGGTAGAAAAATGCCCTGGCCGAAGGCCGGTTCCTCATACATTACAGGCTTGCTATCGCTCGCTAGGACGAAATGGACACCTAAATGGCACGAAAAGTCTTTAAATTGACTGAAATGGAGGGCAAGTTCTTAAAATCGCCAAACTAATTGGGCGAATGTCTTAAAATCTGAAAAGCAATGGAGCTAAACATTACGGAGAAAGGGGTAAAAATAAATCCCTTAAGTGGAAATCTCCCCTTAACTCCTTGAGGACCATGACGCAATTTTGCAGTTTATATCTGGCTCTCATTAGGCGATTGTATACAACTTAGGAAAGATCTGTGGGCATCAAAGGAGTAAACACTATCTCGATCAACCCTCTGAAACCTGGATGGGGATAAACGTCTTAAACAGTAGGCTGAATGGGGCCGAAGGGATACAAGCCAGAACAAGAGATACAAGGAGAGATAACAAGCAGGTGATCCCCCTTAAGTCAAATATCCCCATGATCTGGATAAAGTCTTCTAATAATAGCCAGAATAAACGGACAAAGCGCTTCATAATCCTCATGGGGTTAATGGTATTCTGCATATTAGCAGACGGTTTTAAGGGGAGGTATTTAGTTTGTTCCCTAGACCTCCATCAAGCTTAAAATTACACCCCCTTGAGTTCCTTTCAAGATAAATTTGTACATTTTTCGGTAGAAAAATGTCCCGGCCGAAGGCCGGTTCCTCTTAAATTACAGGCTCGCTATCGCTCGCCAGGATACAATCGACACCTGAATTGCACGAAAGGTCTTAATATGGGGTGAAAGTTCTGAAAATCGCTAAACTAATGGGGCAAACGTTTTATAATATCAATAGCAATGGGGCTAAACATAAGGGAGAAAGGGGTCAAGAAAAAAATCCCTCAAGTGGAGATCTCCCCTTAAGCTTAGAAAGGGCCTGGGGGAGTTTAGGGATAACTTGGATTGATTTAAGGCCTTCCAAAGCTGATGAAGATATTTTAAGGGAACCCACCTCGTTTTTTGTTCTCTTTATCTCTCTCTCTTTTTCTTGTATTCATTCGGCCCCATTCAGCCTAACATTTTAAGACGTTTCCCCTTCATCCAGGTGTCAATATTTTCCTGGCGAGCGGTAGCGAGCCAGCACATTTATATTTTTGTTTTGACAGCAAGCTAAATTTGTACATTTTTCGATAGAAAAATGTCTCCGGCGAAGCCTGATTTCTCCATACAATGCTGGCTCGCTATCGCTCGCCAGGAAGAAATCGACACCTGGATGAGGATAAACGTCTTAAAACAGTTAGCTGAATGGGGCCGAATGGATACAAGCCAGGGAAAGAGGGAAAAGGAGAGAAAGATAAAAAAAAGCCGGTGACCCCCCTTAACGTTAACCAGAAAAAACCACTCCTTCGTCTATCGCGTAATCACCACTACCATCATATCAGAACTACTACCAGCTCTCAACGCCACCACCAGTACTACCACAATCACCATTACGCTACTACCACCATCACCATACCACTACCATCATAATACTACCATTAACACCACACTACCACAAGTTCAACACCACAACAAATACTACCACACCACCACTGCACTATTACCACCAGCACCACCACCACTACCACCAGCTCAACATCATAACAAGAACCACTACCATTCTGCTATACCACTACCATCACAACTACCACTGACAACATATCACTACCATCATAATACCACCACTACCACTACTATATACTACTATACCAGGACAAGGTAGATAATTATTATAGAGGAGGTGTAGGGTCAGGTAGATTGTGTAGACGAGGGTAGTAACACACACACGCGCGCGCGCGCACACACACACACAATACCTTTATCCCGTACTGTGCTATTATACTTGTTCCTTTTTCTGATTTCTTTCGGTGCTATAGTTTTGCTTATGTTTTTTGTTTTGTTTTGTTTTGTTTTTTTTGTGCGTGCGCGCGCACACACACACACACACACACACACATTCACATACACACACACGTATCTGTATCTGCCTGTTTCTCACTCTACACTCACACCTTTACCCTATTATATTTGTTCTCTCTCTCTCTCTCTCTCTCTCTCTCTCTCTCTCTCTCTCTCTCTCCTTCCTACCCATCCGTCGTCGCCCCTTCCCTTTCCACTCCCCTCCCTATTTTTGCCACATTACTTCGCCCGATTTTAGCAGTAGGCCTTCCTCCCTCGTCGTACCCCTGGCCCGTGCCCCTGACCGCTATGGATATGCGGGTGAACGATCTCTTAAGAACCAGTCCCCAGCTCCCCTCCACCACTACCACCACCGGGAGATCATGGGTATATTGAGATTCGGCCATCTTTTCCTTGGGAGGCCATCTTGGTACCTTGGTTATCACTCCACTGGCTGATATTGGTATTATTGTTCGTGTGGAATTTAGATCCCTGTTCCAAACTCACTATCCTGTAGCAGTATAGCTGAATGTGTTTCATGTATAGGGACTTATATGAGTGTAAAGCGAGGCTTAGGACACCGGTGATACCAACATGGCGGTAGTTGGGCTATCTCCGCTACTAAAGGATCTCGACCACCACCTACTATTTTTTTTTTAACACACGAACGCTCTTTCTCAGTCGCCCTTACAGTCTACTAGTCCTTTAGTCGTTGGCTGGCTTCGGTTGGTATGAGAGGGACCGGGTGTTGCGCTCCCGTCCGTGTGTTGTTTGTGTCCGTTTGTGCTTGCGGGCGTGTGTGGGCGTGTCCGTAGCATACGTCGGCGGCTTGCCAGGGCCCCCCGCCATCCGCCTGTGACGTCTGGTCCGTGTACGTGTGTGCGTTTAGACGTAGTGACACTAAGGGTGTGTGCGTGTGTGTACCCGTAAGATCGCCTGGCAGCATCCCTGGCTCGCGTCACACGGGCCCCAGACAACAGTACCAAGAGCTTTCGTCACTCCGGACACTTCGCCACTTTCACCTACTTTCGCCTTTAACATGAACCATTTGTATCTGAAATGCATCATAATATCTCATCACGAACGTAAATAAATACAGAATAAGGTGGATGATGATGGTTCCGTGTTTATATAAAGGCATGGCGAGAAAAGGGAGTGTAGAAAGGAGGTGGCGAATTGTTTTGAGTGACCGAGATTTCCAAGTGTGCCGACCAGTGCCCCTTCCAGTATACCCCCGTTGTTGCTCCCTGCCTTCCCCTGGACAAGCTCGGGCATCAATTGGGCATTGGAGGGGGCATTGAGGTGGCTACGGAACATTTGAGGGGGGAACATAACATTGGGCATTGAGGTGGCTACGGAACATTGGAGGGGGCATTGAGGGCAGCACGTAACATTGGGCATTGGAGGTGGCATTGAGGTGGCTACGGAGCATTGAAGGAGGCATTTGAGGTGGCTACAGAACATTGGTGGGGGCATTGAGAGGGCTATGGAACATTGGGCATTGGAGGGGGCATTGAGAGGGCTATGGAACATTGAGGGGGGCACATAACATTGGGCATTGAGGGGGCACATAACATTGGGCATTAGAGGGGCATTGAGGTGGCTACGGAACATTGAAGGGGGCAACGAGGTGGTTGTGAAGCATTGGGCATTGAAGGGGACATTGAGGGTAGCACGGAACACTGGGCATTGGAGGGAGCATTAAGGTAGCTACGGAACATTAAATGGGGCATTGAGAGGGCTATGGATTATTGTAGGGGTTATTAAAGTGGTTGTGGAGCTTTGGGCATTGAGGGGGACACGGAACACTGGGCATTGGAGGGGCTACGGAATATTAGAGGGGGCATTGCGGTAGCTACGAAACATTTTAGGGGGTATTGAGGTGGTTGTGGAGCATTGGGCATTGGAGGGGGTACAGAGGAGACTACAGAACATTTTGCATTGACTTCGGTGTTGAAGGGAGTATTGTTGGGGGTACTAAGCATTGTTATATTATTTAAGTGGCATAACATTGGGCATTACAAGGGGCGCTATGGGGCATCGAGCATTGGAGAGGGCATTGAGGGAGGGCAGGGAACATTGGGCATTGGAGGGGGCATTGAGGGAGGGTAGGGAACATTGGGCATTGAGGGAGGGCAGGGAACATTGGGCATTGAGGGAGTGCAGGGAACATTGGGCATTGAGGGAGGGCAGGGAACATTGGGCATTGAAGGGGGCATTGAGGGAGGGCAGGGAACATTGGGCATTGAGGGAGGGTAGGGAACATTGGTCATTGAGGGAGGGTAGGTAACATTGGGCATTGGAGGGGGCATTGAGGGCGGGAAGGGAACATTGGTCATTGAGGGAGGGTAGGTAACATTGGGCATTGGAGGGGGCATTGAGGGCGGGCAGGGAACATTGGTCATTGAGGGAGGGTAGGTAACATTGGGCATTGAGGGAGGGCAGGGAACATTAGGCACTGGAGGGGTCATTGAGGGAGGGCAGGGAAGATTGGGTATTGGAGAGGGTATTGTGATTGTTGCGGAAGATTGAGCATTGAAGGGGGCATTGTGATTATTGAGGAAGATTATGCATTGGAGGGGGCATTGAGGAGCATGCGGAAAATTGGGCATTGAAGGTGATTTTTTGTTTTTTCTTTTTTTAAGAGACAATGAACGGAGGAAGGAAAACACAGATAAAACAAAAAGGTCCATGTGCCTAAAGGCATCCTCCATTCATAAAATGTTTGTAACAACTGGATTTAAACATTTGTAGATTGTAAGTTTGTGGAAAGCAATTCGAGGGAAGTGAATTCCAAAGAGTAGTAGTTCTGGGGATAAATGAATTTTGATAAGCAGAAGTTCTGCATTGTGGAGGAGAAAGTGTTATTCATGATATGGAAAAATGGGCTTTGGTTTGGATTTTGAGGGGACATTGAGGTGGTTACGGAACATTTGGCATTGGAGGAAACATTGAGGTGGTTATGGAACATTTGGCATTGGTGGGGGCATTAAGGTTGCTGAGGAACATTGGAGGGGACATTGAGGTGGTTACGGAACATTTGGCATTGGTGGGGGCATTGAGGTGACTACGGAATATTGGAGGGGCATTGACCTGACAGTCTATGGAACATTGGAGGGGGCATCTGTTCTTCGTATCGCTACACTTTCAGCTTTGGAAGGACGTCTTCCCATGAAAAAGCTACAGACTATCTCAATTAATCCTTTTAGCTACCATATATCCATATCCTTCCTAAGCTTCATAAAACTGTATAAATGTAGCTTAAATCAAATAAAAAGTCCGTCGCCGGTACAGAAGGGGTTAAGCTAAGTTATGACTGAACAATGTAATTAGTGTTCATAATAATTCACCCATGTAAAGGTGTATTGGTAGTTATATAGACCCATATATATATATATATATATATATATATATATATATATATATATATATATATATATATAAATAACTATAAATAAACTAATTCACTGCTTGGTAATCCATACAATATTTGGGTTAGGTAGATGATGAGAGTAGGGTAGTATATTATCGGTATTGTGTAGGGTGTGGAACCATAGCCACCGTGTATTTGTATGGACCAGGGAGTAGCAGGGGATACAGGAGAGCATTGACACTAGGACAGCCAGGGAGAGATATATAGCATTCATTACCACGGAAGGCCATTGGTGTGGGTAATAGTGACGCCCACAGTGGGTGACTTGGGCACGTACCGGTATTCATTATCGGTGGTAATTGTACAATTTGGCGTTTTCCTTTCCAGCCACTATGAAGTGCATGTTTGGGAAGGTTACACCCATACGGCACTTCTCGAAAAAGGTAGTCAAAAGCATTATTTCGTCTCGTCAACTCGCCTCCTCTTACTAATTCCCTACAATCTAGGGATCTAGGGGGGAGGCAGCTTTGCCTTTTTGTATCATTATTATTTATTTATTTATTTATTTATTTTATTATATTTTTATTTTTTTTTTTTGGGGGGTCGGCTTTGCTAGAGACCTCCATCAAGCTTATACTGCAAAAACATCCCAGAGATACATTTTTAAATTTTTCGGTAGAACAAATTATTCGGCCGAAGGCCGGTTCCTCCTAAATTATCATAGTTATCATAGTGTTTCCCGCCCTGTAATAATGTCTACCAGATGTCGAATAAGAGGTGTCCACGTAGAGTTGTGAATACTACTGTTGCCAGGGGTCCGGGGTGAAGGGGCAGCATTTAACGACCCTTGGACCACAGTTAAGAGGGACATTAAACATAACAATTATAGTCGTTGGCAGCTCGTAACCTTCATCACTAACTATGTACCGGTAAAAACAGTAGTGTGGTTATATTTTAATTTACTCCCTAGACATCCATCAAGGTTAAACCAAATACCCCCCCACCCCCCTCAAGATTTTTGTTTTTGTTTTTGCATTTTTAGGTAGAAACATGCTCCGGTCAAAGCCTCCTATATTACTTTTCAATTGTGAACATTGAACGATATCTAATCTATCTATCTATCTATATACCTATCTAATGTATTTATACATAAGATCTTTCGTCCCATTTCTTTGTAAATTTTAAGACCTTACGTGCCATTTAGTTTTTTTTTTTTCAGGCGAACGATAGCGAGCCTGCTATTTAGGAGTATAATTTACAAATTCATCTCGAAGGGGGTTTTGGGGGTATTATTAAAGTTTGATGGAAGTCTAGGGAGGATGGTAAAATGTTGTTAATGGCCTGGGGCGGTATTTATATAGCACTGTTAGGCTTAAAAGTAGCTTTTAAAGATGGCGGCCACTTTTAAAAGATAAAAGTTGGGTAAAAAACACTTTTAGCGGCTAAAAGTAGCTTTTAAACCCGGCGAAAACTAAAAGCCCTCCTGGGGACTTTTAGCGCTTAAAAGTTACTTTTAGAGGACGATGAAGATGGTGGAATAACAAATCCGCCACCCCCTGCCAAGGAATTTTCATGTTAAAAAGACTAATTGGATTAATAGGCCTATAGCAACTTGAGTTAATCAAAAGATACCATATAAACCACGAATGCAACTTAGAGGAACAAAGCTCCTAACCCCGAGATGAAAGTGTGTATTACCCTACATTATTTGGCAACGGTCAAAATGTAACTGTATGAGTAACTCATGATTGTAGGTTAACTATATTATCAAATGCAGTATGTTGGGTAACTCTTGATTCTATCCATATACCACCCCGCACATCATACTACTCAAAGGTGATCCACTGTGTGTTCTCCAACGAATAAGCTATATTAGAAAGTAACCTACCACCATATATATCAACCTACTTTAAACATTTCGATTCATACTGTATAATTATGTCCGACTAAATTTTTTGCCGCGGTCGGTCTCTATTTTTAGATGGGTAAATCCTCCTCCTCCCCCCACAACCTCGACAGTTCCACCGTCCTCGTTGACAAACGCCTATACTGTACTTGTTGGAAGAACACTAACAAATAGATCAAATTAAAGGAGTGTAGAAGGACTAAGATATAATATTCGATTGTCACAAGATAGGCCTATTTCATAACATCCGAGAACAAGTAGCCTATTTGCACCCTATTTGTTCGCAAATTACCGTAAACTGGGGTAATTTCGGACTGCGGTCATAACTTAGGACTTTGGCGATAATAAGTAATTAGCCATTGTCATTATATAATGGAAACGCTTTTACCATACAAGTCCGAAGTTTTCCACTTTTCAAGAATACTTCGGAGATCATTTAGGATAAGGATAAGGATATTATGGGGGATAATTTTAGGAGGTTTCCTGGATTACGGCGCACGGCGCATTATCACTACACATCACTTGACCTAGTTAAATCTCTACAATGTGTTTACAGTCAGGAGAAATTGTAAAAAACATACTCGAAAAATGTCCGAAATTACCCCACTTTACGAATTGTGAATCTCGCGAATTTGGCAACTATCTCAGATGCTGCCACACCGGAGTATGCAATTGTTTTGGTATGGTAAATATATTACCCTTTCAATTTATCAATATATAATAGATTTCACAATAACAACATATTGCATAATTACCCTAATGTTTTATAGTAATTAGTATATGCAATTAGAAGCCTATACTTACCTATTAAACATTATTCATCAATTGTAATCTTGCTAGATGTAGCGAAATAGCGGTTGTGGCAGCTTTCTTAACGCTTCCACTAAAAGCTGCTTTTAAATGTTTTATGAACAACTTTTAAGGATTTTCTTTTAGTTAAAATTACTTTTAGGGAAATGTTTAAATTATTTTATAAATACCGGCCCTGTTTGATATTCAGTTATATGGCTAAATAAGGGAGGGGGGGGGGGGGGGGGTACGTAATACTGTATGTATGTAGTATGCTGTGTATTATATGTGTGTGTATATGTGTCTGTACGGTGAGCGTTGGACCAGGAGACAAGAGAGCATTGTTGTGTGTTTTCTGTACATTTATATGTATGTTATGTGTGTCTGTCTGTCTGTATTGAAAGCATTGGACCAAGAAATAGGAAAACATTATTGTATGTGTATGTATCATGTATGCATCTATGTAGCATGTCTATATATTATGTACTGAGAGCATTGGACCAGGAGATAGGAGAGCATTGTTGCGAGGATATGAGGTCAGAGGGGGGAGCATTTACTATGGGGTGGTGGGGAGGAAACCTGATTGGTGGCTCGTCTGTTGTGCTACTCTTCTCTCTCTCTCTCTCTCTCTCTCTCTCTCTCTCTCTCTCTCTCTCTCTCTCTCTCTCTCTCTCTCTCTCTCTCTCTCTCTCTCTCTCTCTCTCTCTCTCTCTCTCTCTCTCTCTCTCTCTCTCTCTCTCTCTCTCTCTCTCTCTCTCTCTCTCTCTCTCTCTCTCTCTCTCTCTCTCTCTCTCTCTCATCTTAGTTTATATCTACTATTTATCTATCTAATGATATATATATATATATTAATTACTTTAGAAACATCAGAAATCATGCCAAAACTGTATTAAACCTAACTAAATCAAACTTTCTTCACAAGCAGGCAAATAAACTTCTAAATAATCCAAATGATAACAAAATATTTTGTTCTACTCTTAACTCATTCAAATCTAACTTTACTACTGCTGCATCCATTCCACCATTAAAATCTCCGACTGGCAATCTTGTAAGTGACCCACGAGGTAAAGCTAACCTTCTTGCGGATATTTTCTCCACCAACTCAACCTTAGATGAAATAAATCAAGATGTCCCTGTACTTAATTTTAATTCGCCTGAAATTCCCTCACTTAAGATCCACACCAGACATGTCAAAACTATTTTGCAGAATCTCTCAGTAGATAAGGCTCCTGGTCCAGATGAAATTCCTCCAATAGTACTTAAGAATTGCTCCTTGGTGCTCGCTCCTGTATTGGCAAAAACAATTCCGTCTGTGTACTCATACCTCATGCTTCCCAGTACCCTGGAAAGAAGCAAACATCCATCCAGTTCCTAAAAAGGTGCTTCTTCAGATCCATCAAACTACAGACCAATAGCTATAACTTCCACTCTTGGTAAAGTCTTTGAAATTATATTAAATAATCACATAATTAAGCATCTTGAGAATAATAAATTAATCAGTGATAGGCAATATGGTTTTAGACAATGCCGATCAACTGCAGACATTCTTTGCTTTCTTACGCATCAAATCAACCAAGCTACAGACCAACATGGTGAAACACATACAATAGCACTGGATATATCAAAGGCATTTGATAGAGTCTGGCATCAATCCTTATTGTCGAAGATGTCACACTACGGCCTTGCATCATTAGTTCCACTAATTTCTTCTTATCTTCATAACAGAAAAATACGTGTAATGGTAGATGGCCTTTATTCTCAATTTCACTCAATAAATGCTGGTGTTCCCCAGGGATCAGTTTTGGCACCAACTCTGTTCCTCATTCATATCAATGATCTCATATCTACCACTCATAATCCAATACATTCCTACGCAGATGACTCAACACTCCACAGTTCCTTCACATTTACCAATTCTTTCACCCAACCCGATCTTATAATTTCAAAAATAAACACTGCAATTTCTCTGAACCAGGACCTTTCTAGAATTAATGAATGGGGACAAAAGAATCTAGTTTCCTTTAATGCACAGAAAACCAAGTACATTCAATTTTCTAACCGACAGAATCTCACTGACTCCCATATATTTTTAATTATGTAAATATTCCCACTTCCCCTAGTATTGACATTCTCGGTGTAACATTAACTACTAACTTGAGCTGGACACATTATGTTAGAAGCATTGCTAAGAATGCCTCTAAAAAACTGGGACTCCTGTACAGAGTTCGAGAATTCTTCACTGACGAGCAGTTGGCCGTAATATATAAAAGTCATGTGCGTTCTCAGATGGATTACTGTTCACCTCTGTGGAGAGGAAGTGGAGTGGTTGCATTGAGGCAGTTGGACAAAATTCAAAATAAAGCGATTAGATTAATCAATAACCCTGCAATCACACAGGACCTTCCTACATTATCCATACGAAGAAACGTTGCATCCCTTGCATTATTCTACAGATATTTTCACAGCAATTGTTCCGAGGAACTTGCTTCAATTGTGCCGCCTCTCCACATCTTTCCCCGTAGAACTAGGGCAGCTGAGAGCGCCCATGAATTTACACTTTCTCCTCCACAATGCAGAACTTCTGCTTATCAAAATTCATTTATCCCTAGAACTACTACTCTTTGGAATTCACTTCCCTAGAGTTGCTTTCCACAAACTTACAATCTACAAAAGTTTAAATCCAGTTGTTACAAACATTTTATGAATGGAGGATGCCTTTAGGCACCTGGACCTTTTTGTTGTATGTGTTTTTCCTTCCTCCGTTCATTGTCTTTAAAAAATAAATAAAATAAAATATATATATATATATATATATATATATATATATATATATATATATATATATATATATATATATATATATATATATATCGTTCGAGCACATACATACAGCATACACGCACACACACTATCTGATGCACACACACTCTCTCCTGTCTCACACACACACCCATTATATAATATAAAAAAAAAAAAAAAAAAAAAAAAAAACACACACACACACCATTTTTTGCGTTAGGTCATTTCCCAGTCATTTTAAAGTCTCGTAAATCTCTGGCCACTCCAACCTCTGCCTTCTGTTACCACTTGACGATTGGTTCTGTGCTGTAACCAAGACGATCGGGGAGGGGGGGTTATTGGTCGATTTATATCTTTATTTTTGTAGTTTCCGCCCTATACTGTACCTCCATCAAGCTTTAAAAAAACATCCCCAAGATCCCTATTCTAGATTTGTATTTATACATTTTTCGATAGTTCAGTGATATAAAGGGGGAAGGGTTTAACTTTTGGTTAATTTTGTTATTTACTTTATTTTTTAGTTTCTTCCCTATACCTCCATCAAGCTTTAAAAAACATCCCCAAGATCCCCATTCTAGATATTTGTTTTACATTTTTTCGATAGAGAATTGTCCCGGTCGAAAGCCGGTTCCTCCTATATTACAGGCTCGCTATCGCTTGCCAGGAAAAAAATCGACACCTTAATGGCACGAAAGGTCTCAATATTGACACGTGTCGGTTTTTGTACCCATAACTGTAGCCTGCATAGACCCAAAGCGGAATAGGCTATACCCTGTGCCAAATAAACAACCTCTATAACTCTTAAACGACTAGAGTAATGGAGCTAATATTTCTACCATTTGGGAGGGTCAGCCAGGGAATAAGTGTGGATTTATTTACAGCCCATTTGCTCTACCCGTTTTAGAGTTATAGGGGTTAGGGTTTACGATGTCCAGCCTACCTACTTGGATCAGAATATAACTATTTTTTTTTTTTTTTTTTTTTTCCTGCAGTGTTGGTAATCAAGTATTTATTTTAATTTATCGGGCATTTCTTACATTGATATCGGCAGGTAGACTGAAGATTAACCCCTTCTGTACCGGCGACGTCTGTATCATTCTAGTATAGCTATATTTAGACGATTTTGTGCAGTTTAAGAAGGATCTGTGGTAGTAAAATGGGTTAAACGAGATTGTTCGAAGCTTGTAAATTACTGTATTTAAATTGATTTTTTTTTTTTTTTAGCCAGAATAAAGTTAAAAGGACGGCATCGGTACAGAAGGAGTTACCTATTTGGAGGCTGCATTATTATCTAACTTTCATTCACAAATTTTCAGATAAAACTTGCAGAACAATCATCCTAAATCATATTTGGATAGGCAGCTCCTGCAATGGACCAAATACTTCAAATTGCCCCGCTCCGTTTAGGGGCAATTTAGGGGGAGATGGTTGGGTTTTTTTCTGACACCCCTACCTACCCCCCTCCCTACCTACCTACCCCCCTCCCTACCTACCTACCACCCTCCCTACCTACCTACCTACCACCCTCCCTCCCTACCACTCTCCCTCCCTCCCTCCCTCCCTCCCTACCACCCTCCCTTCCTCCCTACCTACCTAACACCCTACCTCCCTCCCTCCCTACCTACCTACCTACCTAACACCCTACCTACCTAACTCCCTCTCTACCTACCTACCTAACACCCTACCTCCCTACCTTCCTACCTACCTAACACCCTACCTACCTACCTAACACCCTCCCTACCTACCTACCTAACACCCTCCCTACCTACCTACCTAACACCCTACCTACCTACCTCCCTCTCTACCTACCTACCCACCTCCCTAACACCCTACCTACCTAACACCCTACCTACCTACCTACCTAACACCCTACCTACCTACCTACCTACCTACCTAACACCCTACCTACCTACCTAACACCCTACCTACCTACCTAACACCCTACCTACCTACCTACCTACCTACCCACCCTATTATGCTACCTCCCTCCCTACCCAGCTACAGTACCGGTACCTTCCAAGCAATCTACGTACCGTTCTAAATGCCTTTTCTTCGCCTTAGTATATTACCTTCGTCCAATTTACTTACTCGTTTAGTCTACCTACCTACCTACCTGCCTTACTGTACTTACCTAAAACTACCGGTATATATATACAGGTATATATCTTTATGTGTGTCTATAAAACTATCTAGCCTACATACTAAGTCACTTTTGCGTAGGTTATACATACAAAATAATATTGATAAAATAAAACAAACAAAATTATCGAATTTACTGTATACTATATATATATATATATATATATATATATATATATATATATATATATATATATATATATACCGGTATACATGTGTGTGTGTGTATAAAATCGTCCAATGATATCCAAAATACACTCTTAAATCGTGTCATAATCCTCAAGTGGTTATAATTATTAGGTTAGGTCAGGTCAGCTTAGATTAGATAAGGTTTAGTTAGGTTAATTTGAGTACCTACGGAACACATCCAAAGGTATCCAAAGGTAAGGTTAGGTTAGGAGACTGGACCGTACTGATTGTGGCCTTTGTGGTGTGTAGACAATTTGATACCAGAAAAATGCGCCTTACGCGCCTTACGAACTACCAATGCCTACCAACCAAACAGACCCTCAAATTGTCCGGTTACCTGTGTACAAACTAGTCTCTTTCACTCATTTAACTTTTTTTTTTTTTTTTTGGGGGGGGGAGGGGGGTGTAGAGGGAGACACTTACTAACCAGATACTATCAAAATACTATCAAGAAACCTTCAGACTACCGAACTACTTACCCCTTTACGAACTACTTACGCCCCGAACTACTCCCGCCGCAAACTACTTACACGTTGCATCATATTCTGGTATTAATAACTTTTACCTACTTACCACCCACCTTAAATCACCAGGATAACTAGGATCAATCGCATATAACTACTTACGCACTACCGTACCCAATAACTACTGACCGCTACCTACGAAACAGCTCCTTAGTACAATAGGAAACCAAGGAAATAATACACTTATGTTCTCCTGTGTGGGCTACTAACGCCATTAAGTACTTACACGATACTTAGGGAACTACTGACGCCACTAAGTACTTACACGTTACTTCTCTAACTGTTCGCACCACAAAATACTTACGCGCTACTTTGCGAACTACTGACACCACTAAGTACTTACCCGAAACTTAGCGAAATACATAAGGTCTACTTACAGAACTACCTACGCCACGAATTACTTGAAGGTGTGCGTTACTTACCGAACTACTGACACCACAAAATACTTACGCCGTACGTTGTGAACTAACCACACCACGAAGTACTTACGCTGTACTTTGTGAACTACTTACCCTGTACTTTGTGAGCTACCGAAACCACGAAGTACTTACGCTGTACTCTGAACTACTTACGCCGTACTTTGTGAACTATTTACCCTTTACTTAGTGAACTATTTACCCTGTACTTAGTGAACTACCCACACCACGAAGTACTTACGCCGTACTTTGTGAACTACTTACGCCGTACTTCGTGAGCTACCGACAACGCAAACAACTTCCGCCGTACTTTGTGAACTACTTACCCTGTGTACTTCCCGAGCTAGCTATCGACACCACCAAGTACTTCCGTCGTACTTTGTGAACTACTTACCCTGTGTACTTCCCGAGCTACCCACCACCACCACCATGTTACTGTCGGAGTTGATCAGTGTACAGAACGTAGCTCACGTGTACGAGGAAATTACCGACCGACTGGACCGGAACAGAGCTAAAGGTAAGGCGTGTGTATACTTTAATTCATATTTTTTCACCAACCAACTTTACTTCTAAACTCAATTAATGAAATCAACAAATACTGTACATGTGGCATTCCAAGGACTCGAACCTAGGATACTCACACCGTAATTCCGCGCATTTACCTCAACAGTAGTTTATAATAGGGAACAGGGTAGGCCTAGAGTTTTTAATTTGCATGAGGTCCATTAACCATTTTTTTTCTATGTGGACCACAAGGGGAGATAAGCGTATTTATTTCATAATTTATGTATGTTTTCATCATTGTTTTTAGTTTCCTCCCTAGAACCTCCATTTAAGCTTTACAAAAATACTCCCTAGACTTACTTCAAGATAAATTTGTATATTTTTCGATAGAAAATTTCATATCATAAATCCGGTACATCATTTAATGTTCACTAAATAATATCTAAGTAAATCCAGTTAATTGTATTAACAATGTAAGCATAATTGCGATTATTTTTAGTTTCATAATAGTTTTAAGATATATATTTTTTAATTAAATAGTTCCATAGGGATTGGGCCCATACGGAATACACGGAATTGGGCCCATACGGGATTGGGCCCATACGGGATTGGGCCCACGGGATTGGGCCCACGGGATTGGAACCTAACCTAACCTAACCTACTCTAACCTAACATAACCTAACATAAGTGGGCCCAATCCCGTATGGGCCCAATCCCGTGGTCACCTATATTTTTTAATTAAATGTATAGCTGTGCTGGTAAACTTTCCTTTTATCTCCCTTTCGCTCGAGAATACCTACGTTTTTTAATAGCAAACTTTAATGTCATCTATATTTCACACGAGAATACCTACGTTATTATACAGTGAATCCATAATTATTTGGTAAGACAAAAAAAAAAAAAAAAAAAAAACACACACACACACACAGGCGAGGTTGGGTCTCCGTGGTGAGGGGGTGATCTGCAGTGTGGGGCGGCCAATTAAGGGGGGTCACCGTTTTTTTTGTTTTATCTTTCTCTCCTTTTCTCTCTTTCTCTGACTTTTATCCATTTGGCCCCATTCAGCCTACTGTTTTAAGACGTTTACCCCCATCCAGGTGTCAATATTTTCCTGGCGAGCGGTAGCGAGCCAGCATATATATATATATTTGTTTTGACAGCAAGCTAAATTTGTACATTTTTCGATAGAAAAATGTCTCTGCCGAAGCCTGATTTCTCAATGCAATGCTGGCTCGCTATCGCTCGCCAGGAAGAAATCGACACCTGGATGGGGATAAACGTCTTAAAACAGTAGGCTGAATGGGGCCAAATGGATACAAGCCAAAGAGAGAGGGAGAGAAAGAAAAAACAAGCGAGGAGGGCCAGGATAAGGAGTACCAATATAATGTTGGATCAGAGTTTGCAAAATATTACGAAATCTGCAATTAAGTTCCCAGGATACAAGAGGATGTTACTCTTGCATGACGCACGAAAATATTAAAATATATTTTAATTTTTCGTAGAATATTATAATAATCCATATTTCGATGAAAGAAGATTTCAGTAATTCGGTTTTCCTTAAATAATTTAGAATATTTTACAATATACAGTATACATTATATATATATATACGGTATATACTGTATATATATACGGTATATATATATATATATATGTGTGTGTTAGTATGCTATATGTACAGTATATGATATTTGTATAATATAATGTATGTTTGTGTTACATGTGTAATATATGAATAGGCTAAATTATATTGTATACCGTACGTACAGTGCATAATTATTTCTAAACCATTTTCTCCCAAGCTAGTGTTTGCGTTTTCTCTCCAACCCCTCCCCCTCCCCTTCCTCCCCGTTTTCTGTGGTCGTATGTTTGATAGTCGTGCGTGGTGGGAGAGCTGCCTGGGGTATAATGATCACCTTTCCCCGTGGTCACCCTCTCTAGACTGTATATATACCCCTTCCCTCCCTCACCCTAACCTCTATCCCTTCCCTCCTTCACTCAAACCTCTACCTCTACCCTCCCTCCCTCCCTCACCCTAACCTCTACCCCCTACCCCTACCCTCCTTCCCTCACCCTAACCTCGACCCCTACCCTCCTTCCCTCACCCTAACCTCTATCCCTACCCCTCCTTCACTCAAACCTCTACCCTCCCTCACCCTAACCTCTACCCCCTACCCCTACCCTCACCCTAACCTCTATCCCTACCCCTTCCCTCCCTCCCTCACCCTAAACTCTACCCCAACCTCTACCCCTACCCTCCCTCCTTCACCCTAACCTCTACCCCTACCCCTTCCCTCACCCTACCCTGCCTAGACTATACCCTTCCCTCTCCTATCCCTTCCTTTTTCTCATCCTCCTACACTGCCTACAACATACACACCCTGTCACACTCTACCTAACCTTACCCAATTCACCCTCCTGTACCCCCTACCCTGCCTTCCCCTAACAACATACACCCTACCACACCTTACCCCACCCAGTCACCCTCCTTCCCTCCCTCACCCTAAACCCTCCCCCTAAACAACATAACAACCTGCCACCCTACCCAGTTCACCCTCCTTCCCCCCCTACTCTGCCTCACCCTAACCCCTCCCCTTCCTTACCCCACCCTCTTTCACCCTATTCACCCAACTTTCCCCTACCGTAATCCCCCATCTCCCCATAACGGCACCATAATAGGGAAGGGGGTGGCATATCTACAGTAGACCAGGGTTATATTTATTTACTGGACTAAATCAGTATGCCCTTCAGTACCGGTGACGCCTACTTTAGTTGAGTTCAGCTGCATTTAGACGATTTTATGAAGCTTAGGAAGGATGTGTGGTAGGTGGAGGGTATAATTGAAATAGCCTGTAGCCTTTTATTAATTGCTTGATTTCCTTATTAAGCTGAATGAAATCGTCTTATAGTTTGCCAGAATATAGTGAAAATGACGTCACCGGTACTGAATGGGGTATAGACTATAATATACCTACTAGAGCTAGACTGTTACCTACACCCCCCCCCCTCCCTCCAACCTTATTTGATCTCTCTCTTTCTCTTACCATTCTTTTATGTCAGTATGTTCCCTGTCTATCCACAGAGAGAGAGAGAGAGAGAGAATGAACGAACGGGAATGAGTCGTGCAGGAAATAAAGCAAGCAAGAGCCTTTAGCGATAAGAGAGAGCAAGAGCGTGTGGGTGGGGCGGGGTTGGCGGATCTAGCTCGTAATTACACATACACAAATACGCAGTCACATATACTTAAACACACACACAAAGTTATTATTGTAGCCTACACACATATACTTACCTGCATACATAATTGGCCATTACACACCCACACACACACACATATATATATATATATATATATATATATATATATATATATATATATATACATACATACGCGTATACTGTATATAGAAACACGCATACACAAACACTCCCTTCTTGTATGCATAGATACACAAACACATGCAGTCAAACACGCACACACACGAACATATTAACACACACACACACACACTTATTAACACACACACACACACACACACACACACAGAACAGGTCGGCCTCAGCGATTATTTCTTACCGTACTTCATGTTTAATTTGTATGCATAACCAGTCGGCGTAATCTCCGGCCCTTATTTCTCCACCACCACCTTCAAATGGTTCTCTCCGTACGGTCACGCGCGCTAAAGTCGTGATGAGGGTTAGTTGGATGAAGGTTAGTTGGATGTTGGATGAAGGATAGTTGGATGTGTTGGATGAAGGTTAGTTGGATGTGTTGGATGATGAAGGTTAGTTGGATGTGTTGGATGAAGGTTAGTTGGATGAAGGTTAGTTGGATGTGTTGGATGAAAGTTAGTTGGGTGTGTTGGATGTAGGTTAGTTGGATGTAGGTTAGTTGGATGTGTTGGATGAAGGTTAGTTGGATGAAGGTTAGTTGGATGAAGGTTTGTTGGATGTAGGTTAGATGGATGTGTTGGATGAAGGTTAGTTGGATGTGTTGGATGAAAGTTAGTTGGATGTGTTGGATGAAGGTTAGTTGGATGTGTTGGATGAAGGTTAGTTGGATGAAGGTTAGTTGGATGTGTTGGATGAAGGTTAGTTGGATGTAGGTTAGATGGATGTGTTGGATGAAGGTTAGTTGGATGTTGAAGGTTAGTTGGATTTGTTGTGTTAGCCAAAAGGACAAACTCAAATATATTGCTCGAAAATGACAAAAACAAGCAAAGTCCTCAATAATAATTAAACAAGATATCATAATAAATAACCCCGAGACGTCGAATCATATAGTTAAGGGGGGGTCACCGTTTTTTTTTTTTTTTTTTTTTTTTTTTTTTTTTTTTTTTTTTTAAATCTTTCTCTCCTTTTTTTCACTTTCCCTGGCTTGTATCCATTCGGCCCCATTCAGGTGTCGATTTCTTCCTGGTGAGTGATAGCGAGCCAGCATTGTATGGAGAAATCCGACTTCGCCGGAGACATTTTTCTATAGAAAAATTTACAAATTTAGCTTGCTGTCAAAACAAGCAAATATATATGCTGGCTCGCTACCGCTCTTCAGGAAAATATTGACACCTGGATGGGGGTAAACGCTTTAAAATAGTAGGCTGAATGGGGCCGAATGGATACAAGCCAAAGAGAGAGGGAGAGAAAGAGAAAAAAGCGAGGTGGGCTCCCTTATGCTTCTCTTATGTACCGGTATGTCATCAGTCGTGTTCCATATTATACCACAACACAGCTAAAGCACAGCCATTTGTTTGCACGTTTATATAATATTTTTACGCAGCCAAAATTTAGATACCTCCCTATAATCGAGATAACCATATGTCGATCTTTCGAATATATATGTTATCCAGACCCTTGAGGATTATGACGCATTTTGACAAGTGTATTCTGGATATTATTAGACGATTTCAATTATATTAGGAATTGTATATGGAAATCAGAGGGTTAATTGAGAATCTTTACGCTTTGAACACCCACATATCCTTCCTAATCTGTATATAATCGTCATTAGAGATTCAGAATAAACTTCTAAAATGCGTCATAACCCTCAAGGGGGGTGACCTGCTTTTTGTTCTCTTCTTTTCTCTCTTTCTCTGGCTTGTATCCATTCGGTCCCATTCAGCCAACTGTTTTAAGACGTTAATCCCCACATCCAGGTGTCAAATTATTCCTGGCGAGCGATAGCGAGTCATCAATATAGGAAGAAATCTGGCTTCGCCGGAGATATTTTTCTATCGAAAAATGTTCAAATTTAGCTTGCTGTCAACAAAATTTAAAATAAATTCGACATCTGGATGGGGATAAACGTCGACACCTAAAGGGCACGAGAGGTCTTAATATTGATAAAACAACGAGGCAAAAGGTTTAAAAATCGCCAAACTAACTGAACGAACGTCTTATAACCTCAAAACTAATATGCTAAACATGAGGGAGAAGGGGTCCAGAAAAAGTGAGTAGTACCCCTGAAGCTTCTCTTATGTACCGGTATCTCATCAGTCGTTTTCCATATTATACCACAACGCACAGAAAGTACTACTAACCATTTCCTTTTAAATGTTATAATTATGCTATGTAGTCAACATGATAAAAACCCCCTATAGTAATTTAGATAACTGCGTCGATCATTCGATTATATATCTTATCCAGACGCTTGAGGATTATGACGCATTTTGACAAGTGTATTCTGGCTATTATTAGACGATTTCAATTCATATCAGGAATTGTATATGGAAGTCGGAGGGTTAATTGAGAATCATTACCTTTTTAACACCCACACATCCTTCCTTAGCTGTGTAAAATCGTCATATGAGAACCAGAATAAACTGCTAAAATGAGTCATAGCTCTCAAGGGGTTAAGGGGTGACCTGCTTTTTTTCTCTCCTCAAGGGGTTAAGGGGTGACCTGCTTTTTTCTCTCCTTTCCTCTCTTTCTCTGGATTTTATCCATTCGAACACATTCAGCCAACTATTTTAAGACGTTTATCCACATCCAGGTGTCAAATTATTCATGGCGAGCGATAGCGAGCCAGCAATATATGAAGAAATCCGGCTTCGCCGGAGACATATTTTTATCGAAAAATTTACAAATTTATCCTGCTGTCAAAAACAGTTATAATAATATGTTGGCTCGCTACCGCTCGCCAGGAAAAAAAAATTACACCTGGATGGGGATAAACGTCTTAAAACAGTAGGCTGAATGGGGCCGAATGGATACAACCCAGAGCAAAAGGGAGAGTGAGAAAAACAAATCCAAATAATTCTAACATGCGGATGTCGTATGTAAACTAATAATTATAATATATAAATAATGTGTCGGGTTCGTAACAAGTAAGCGAGAATGTTTTTTTTTTTTTTTTTTTTTGCTTACTCATTATAAATCCTTTTAATTTGGAGAAAAGGGAGGGGTTTCTCATTGTACTAGTTAACCCCCTCTGTACCGAGACCTATTTTTAATTTGATCTCGGCTATATTTAGACAATTCTATGAAGCTTAGAAAGGATGTGATTTAGCTATAAGGATTTATTGGGATAATCTGTAGCCTTTTCATGGGTAGACGTCCTTCCTAAGCTGAATATAATGATCTAAATGTAGCTGAAATCAAATATAATGTACGTCGCCGGTACAGAAGGGGTTAATGGTTGCCTTGCTTCTGGGAAAAGTATATAATTCTGGACAGACCACTTTTTCGGTGGTGTAGGTTATTAATGAGAAAGCTTAATAATATTTCTCGGTATAGCCTACGACACATCAATTATTGCCATTGGTTAGACAGATAATATTAACCCGTTCAGTACCAGGGACGTCCTCTTCATCATATTCTGGCAAATATTAGACGATTTTATTCAGCCTAGGAAGGACCTGTGGCATAAATAAGGCTTCAAACTATCCCAGCCAACCCTTTTAACTACCACAGATCCTTCCAAAGCTGCATAATATTGTCTAAATATAGCTTGAATAAAATATACCACACGTCGCTGGTACTCAAAGGGTTAATACTGATATAGGCAATAGTGATACTGACATAGGTTATATTGAACCTTTTAAGGGATTTTAATACCTTTCGCTCCATTTCTTCGTCAATATTAAAAACTTTCGTGCCCCTTAGAAGTCAATTATTTTCCTGACGAGCGATAGCGACCCTGTAATTGTGGAGGAACCGGCCTTCGGCCTTGACATACCGGTGACGTCTTTTTACATATATTCTAGCTATATTTAGTCGATTTTGTGCAGTTTAAGAAGGATCTGTCTTGGTAAAAAGGGTTAAGGGAGATAGTTCGAAGCCTATTCCTTCCAAGAGACTTCTTAAACTGAATAAAATCGCCTAAAAGTAGCCATAATAAAGTAAAAAGGACGGTGCCGGCATAGAAGGGGTTAAGTACATGTAATATAATATCCTCTAGCGTTAGCAAGAATATGATGGAAGAGACGCCAGGTTACTGAAAGGGGGGTCACCGGCTTTTTTTTAAATCTTTCTCTCCTTTTCTCTCTTTCCCTGGCTTGTATCCATTCAGCCAACTGTTTTAAGACGATTATCCCCATTCGGGTGTCAATTTCTTCCTGGCGAGCGAGCATTGTATGGAGAAGAAGTTTTTCTATCGAAAAATGTACAAATTTAGCTTGCTGTCAAAACAAAAATATAAATATGCTGGCTCGCTACCGCTCGCCAGGAAAATATTGACACCTGGATGGGGGTAAACGTCTTAAAACAGGAGGCTAAATGGGGCCGAATGGATACGAGCCAAAGAGAGAGGGAGAGAAAGAGAAAAAAAAGAGAGGTGGGCTCCCTTAAACAGTTCAATATAGCTTATGTCAGTATCACTATTGCCTATATCAGTATTAACCCTTTGAGTACCAGCGACGTGTGTTATATTTTATTCTAGCTATATTTAGACAATATTATGCAGCTTTGGAAGGATCTGTGGTAGTTAAAAGGGTTGGCTGGGATAGTTTGAAGCCTTATTTATGCCACAGGTCCTTCCTAGGCTGAATAAGCTCGTTCAATATTTGCCAGAATATGATGAAGAGGACGTCCCTGGTACTGAACGGGTTAATATTATCTCTAACCAATGGCAATAATTTATGTGTTGTAGGCTATACCGAGAAATATTATTAAGGGGGGATGGGCCCGTTTTCTGGACCCCTTTCTCCTTCATGTTTAGCCCCATTAGTTTTCAGATGTTAAGATGTTTTCCCCATTAGTTAGTCGACTTTAAGACCTTCCGTCCCATTTCTTCTTCAATATTTAGACCTTTCGTGCTATTTAGGTGTCGATTTTTCCCTGGCGAACGATAGTGAGCCCGTAATGTTGGAAGAACCGGCCATCGGCCGGGGCATTTTTCTACCGAAAAATGTACAAATTAATCTGGAAGGGGGATCTAATGGATTTTTTTTTTTAAATTTGATGAAGGTCTAGGGAAGAAACTAGAAAAATAATGAATACATGCAAAAATCGCCCAAAAAGTGAACCATCTCCCCTTAAGATGTCTCGGTATCACTAAATCAGTATTAATATTATCTGTCTAACCAATGGCAATAATTTATGTGTCGTAGGCTATACCGCGAAATATTATTAAGCTTTCTCATTAATAACCTACACCACCGAAAAAGTGGTCTGTCCAGAATGACTTTTCCGAGAAGCAAGGCAATCATTAAGGGGGGTCACCTGTTTTTTTTTCTGTTTCTCTCTTTTTCTGGCTTGTATCCATTCGGCCCCATTCAGCCAACTGTTTTAAGACGTTTATCCCCATCCAGGTGTCGATTTCTTCCTGGCGAGCGATAGCGAGCCAGCATTGTATGAACAAAAACCGGCTTCGCCGGAGACATTTTTCTGTCGAAAAATTTACTAATTTAGCTTGCTGTAAACAAAAAAATACATATATGCTGGCTCGCTACCGCTCGCCAGGAAAATATTGACGCCTGGATGGGGGTAAACGTCTTAAAACAGTAGGCTGAACGGGGCCGAATGGATACAAGCCAAAGAGAGCGGGAGAGAAAGATAAAAGAAGCAAGGCAATCATTAACAATTATATACAATAAGAAAAACCTTCCTTTTCTCCAAATTAATAGGATTTCTACTGAGTAAGCAGAAACCAGCAGCATTCTCGCTTGCTTGTTAAGAACCCGACACATTATTTATTGATTTATGTTATTATTATTTTACATCCCAGGGGAGGTGTGGTGGAGTGGTCATGCCACTGGATTGGTAATCCAATGGACCCGGGTTCAAATCCCGATATGTCAATGGGAAGATATTATTGGGATTGAATTTGTGCTGTACCTAGTATCAGTGCATTACCACAAAGCCCACCGAAATGCCAAAAAAATACCCTCATTGTTCCCTGATTAAATAACGCTGTATGAATATTCCCATATTCAAAATATGTTACAGGGGGACAATGCCTAGTGAGTTCACTGCTCAATAGGTGGCGCTCTGAGAGTGAGGGTCTGAGTCTGGAGGGTGAGACAGTGAAGCACTTGAGTGAAGCAACCAGCCGCTTCAGAGATGGAGCTGCTTCGAGCCATGATGGATGCTTCACATGTCTCACTCCCCAGACTGGAACAAGACCTCACGGGCTTCACCGTGTTGAGCGGTGGAATGTACAGGCTCTCAGCCTATGCCCGAGAGGGAGTAGTTGGAATATAGAAGAAAAAAAAATCTGCATATTAGCATGATTTGGAATTTCTTCTCGTTTTTCTCTCTCTCTGGGTTGTATCCATTTGGCCCCATTCAGCCTACGACGTTTATCCCCATCCATGTGTCTATTTTTTCCCTGACTAGCGGTAGTGAGCCAGCAAAAACAAAAATGTTGACAGCAGGCTAAATTTGTATATTTTTAGATGGAAAAATGTTTCCGGCGAAGCCGGATTTCTTCATATATTGCTGGCTCGCTATCGCTCGCCAGAAATAAATTGACACATGGATGGGGATAAGTCTTAAAATTGTTGGCTGAATGGGGCCGAATGGATATAAGGCAGAGAAGCGAGAAAAGGAGAGAAAAAACCCAGGTCACCCCTTAACCCCTCGAGGGGTTTGACACATGTTAGCAGTTTATTCTGAATCTCATTTGACGATTATATACAGCTTAGAAAGGATGTGTGGAGTGTTCAAAGGGTAATGATTCTCAATTAACCCTCTGACTTCCATATACAATTCCTAATATGAATTGAAATCGTCTAATAATAGCCAGAATACACTGTCATAATCCTCAAGGGTCTGGATTAAATATATATACGAAAGATCGACGCATGATTACCTCAATAATTATGGATGTTTTGTTTTTTAAATTTTGACTGCGTAGACAAATTTATATTACGATGGAAGTTGAATGTGGGTTTATGGTGTGTTGTGGTATAATATGGAAAACGACTGATGAGATACCGGTACATAAGAGAAGCTTCAGAGGTACTTCTCACTTTTTCTGGACTCCTTCTCCCTCATGTTTAGCATATTAGTTTTGAGGTTTTAAGACGTTCGTTCCGTTATTTTGGCGATTTTTAAACCTTTTGCCTCATTGTGTTATCAATATTGAGACCTCTCGTGCCCTATAGGTATCCAGGTGTCGATTTTATTTAAAAAAAATTGACAGCAGGCTAAATTTGTAAATTTTTCAATAGACAGATGTCTCCGGCGAAGCCGGATTTCTTCATATATTGCTGGCTTGCTATCGCTCGCCATGAATAATTTGACACCTGGATGTGGCTAAACGTCTTAAAACAGTTGGCTGAATAGGTCCAAATGGATACAAGCCACAGAAAGAGAGAAAAGGAGATAAAAAAGCAGGTCACCCCCTTAACTCCCTTGAGGGTTATGACGCATGTTAGCAGTTTATTCTGGTTCTCATATGACGATTTTATACAGCTTAGGAAGGATCTGTGGGTGTTCAAAGGGTAATGATTCTCAATTAACCCTCTGACTTCCATATACAATTCCTAATATAATTGAAATCGTCTAATAATAGCCAGAATACACTTGTCATAATCCTCAAACGTCTAGATAACATCATTATATAATCGAATGATCGACGCATAGGTATCTCAATATTATAGTTTTTATAAATTATGGATACGTTAAAAAATTACAACAATGTCAGCGACTTGCGATGTTTAAGTGTGTTGTGGTATAATATGGAAAACGACTGATGACATACCGGTACATAAGAGAAGCTTCAGGGGGTACTACTCACTTTTTCTGAACCCCTTTCTCCCTCATGTTTAGCATATTAGTTTTGAGGTTTTAAGACGTTCGTTCAGTTAGTTTGGCGATTTTTAAACCTTTTGCCTCGTTGTTTTATCAATATTGAGACTTCTCGTGCCCTTTAGGTGTCGACGTTTATCCCCATCCAGGTGTCGATTTTTTAAATATTTTTGACAGCAGGCTAAATTTGAACATTTTTCAATAGAAAAATGTTTCCGGCGAAGCCGGATTTCTTCATATAATGCTGGCTCGCTATCGCTCGCCAGGAATAATTTGACACCTGGATGTGGCTAAACGTCTTAAACCTGAATGGGGCCGAATGGATACAAGCCAGAGAAAGAGAGAAAAGGAGAGAACAAAAAGCAGGTCAGCCCCCTTGAGGGTTATGACGCATGTTAGCAGCTTATTCTGGCGCTCATAATGACGATTATATACAGCTGAGGAAGGATCTGTGTTAAAAGGGTAAACATTCTCAATTAACTCTCTGACTTCCATATACAATTAACTCTCTAACTTCCATATACAATGCCTACTATGAATTGAAATCGTCTAATAATAGCCAGAATATACTGTCAAAATGCGTCGAAATCCTCAAGAGTCTGGGTCACATATATATTGGAAAGATCGACGCATATTCTCCACGAATTAGAGTTTTATTTTTTCATAAAAATTAGTTCCATTACTCCCAGTAATGCAGTATATTGATATTTTAGAGGTGTTGTGGTATAATATGGAAAACGACTGATGACATACCGGTACATAAGAGAAACTTAAGGGAGCCCACCTCGCTTTTTTCTCTTTCTCTCCCTCTCTCTTTGGCTTGTATCCATTCGGCCCCATTCAGCCTACTGTTTTAAGACGTTTACCCCCATCCAGGTGTCAATATTTTATTTTATAGCATATATATTTGTTTTGTTTTAACAGCAAGCTAAATTTGTACATTTTTCGATAGAAAAATGTGTCCGGCGAAGCCGGATTTCTCCATACAATGCTGGCTCGCTATCGCTCGCCAAGAAGAAATCGACACCTGAATGGGGATAAACGTCTTAAAACAGTTGGCTGAATGGGGCCGAATCGATACAAGCCAGGGAAAGAGAAAAAAGGAGAGAAAGATAAAAACAAAAAACCGGTGACCCCACTTAACTACATGATTCGACGGCTTGGGGTTCTTATAATTATTTAGTTTACTTATTTTTGAGGACTTTGCTTGTTTTTTGTTATTTTCGAGCAATATATTTTAGTTTGTCCCGTTGGCTAACAAACTCACCTTCCCAGACTTCCTTCAAAGAGTTTGGGAGTTTATATTTAATTATTGTATTTATGTATTTGTTGTAGTGTTTAATCTTTTAAATTGGTTCGTCCCCCTAATTCCCGAAGTAAATTAAATTGTAAGTTATATATTGTGAAATTTGTATAGTATACAGAAATATGTTAGAAATTGCCGGTACTGGTATATATTTTGTTAATATTTATTTATGTATTTGCATTTTTTATGGTGCGAGCTCAAGTGTTATATATATGCTGTATATTTAAGACATCAATTTATTGATTATTTGTGTACGTTTTTTGACACACATCGCACACGCGCACACAATAAACGGCAGTCACACACACACACACACAATAAAGGGCAGTCACTCACACACAATAAAGGGAAGTCACACACACACGCACACACACACAATAAAGGGCAGTCACACACACATAAGCAGAGTCATCTTATTAATTAAAGACCAGAATTTAACCCTTCTCAATATCACCGGATGATTTGAGGCCACGATAGTTCAGAGTAATAGTAGTAGGCTATATATATTTCTAGTTATCTGTGGCTGGCTTTACTTATCTATCTTTATATATATTTGTGTCTATATATGTGTTCTTTGGTCTGTCAAATATATCCATCTATCTATCTACTATCTATCTATATATATGTAATGCAATCAAGTTGTACATAAAATGGTTATATGCATATCTTATTATGGTAAACATTATCTTAATCTACTGTGTGTGTAGCCCATATATAATTTAGTTCATATTAATTGCCTAATTATGGTTGCAAGTCCTTCTACTCAACAAGGGGACTCTGAAACTTCCCAAAATCAATATTTTCTTCATCCTATGACTTGGACTGCTTTAAACTCAATGTGCCCAGGTATTTTTACTCTAACGTACCTCGAATTTGGCTCCGTCACCTGTGATGTATGCTGGATTGTGATACTTGCCACTATCGCATTCCAGTATTATGAGGTTCTTGGCGATTAACATTTTGCTTTAGTATGGCCTAATAGTCATGATAGGCTGGTGGCCTTCATAATCAAGTAAAAAAAAAAAAAAAAAAAAAATCACACTTCAAACTGTGGGGGAAACACTTGTGACAGTCAGCTTTGCCGTTGTTTCCTTCATTCACATAGGAAAAAAATCAAGTTCGTAGTGCCTCTGTGGAAATCTTATGTTCGTATGGTGTGTGTGCCATTCGTTACCATGTGTTTAACTCATTTAGTACCGGTGATATCCTTTTCATTTTATTCTGGCAACTCTTAAACTATATATACTAATACAAATGCTACAAACTGTCTCATTTAGTCCTTTTACCTACCAATTATCCTTTCTAAGCTTCATAAAATCATCTAAATGTAGCCGAAATATAATACAAAATACGTCGCTGGTACTGTTTTATATATTTATGTTTTATATTTTTATTTATTTATTATTTTTTATGTTTTATTATAGTTTATTTGGGGGGGGGGGGGGTGTCATGGGTATGGGTCAAGTATAATGCATAATTGGATGTGTAGAAAGCTGAAGTACTGTATCTTATTCATATGTATTCACCAACCATATAAACATTTACTTACATGTATGTTTCTCTGTTTTAGGTACGGCATGATTTCCCGTTGGTGTACACAGGTTTGCCAGGCCATGGGTTCGTGTTTGTATGTATGCTTGCAGATAGTGTTTATTATATTTATATTGTATTTCTTCCATTCGTCTATACATTAGGCTACCATAGCACAGTTGGAATGTATGTACACATGCTCAGATTAATATGCAGGATTCGAAACTGCATAATGAATCGTAGGCTTGTGCATAATTCTTTAACTGTCTTGATAGCGTAATGCATAAATGCGCGGAATTTCGGTGTGAGTATCCTACGTTCGAGTCCTTGGATTGCCACATGTATTTGTTGATTTCATTAATTGAGTTTAGAAGTAGAGTTGATTGGTGAAAAAATATAATATATACATACTACAATCACATTCAAAACACAACACAGGGAAAGAGGGTTGTAGGAACGCTGAAAACAGTGACAAGGAATAGGGTGATCATCATGGAAGTAAAGAAGTCATTGCATGATAGTGTGATAATCCCGACATTGACGTACGGGAATGAGGCATGGACGCTGTTGGAGAAGCATAAATCAAGAGTGAGAGGGGTGGAAATGAGTTACTTAGGGTGAGATGGGTCGTTTTTCTGGTCCCCCTTCTTCATCCTGTTTAGCCCCATTATTTTTCAGATTTTATGACGTTCGGTTCATTAGTTTAGCGGTTTGTATTACCTTTCGCCCCATTTCTTTGTCAATATTTACACTTTTTGCGTCATTTAGGTGCCGACTTTTCCCTGGCGAGCGATAGCGAGCTTGTAGTTTAAGAGGAAATTATTCTATCGAAAAATGTACAAATTAATCTTGAAGGAGGGTCTTGGGGCGTTTTTTGTTTGTTTAAGCTGTATGGAGGTATATGGAGGAAACTACAACATTAATAAAAAGAAATACAAACGAGCAAATAAATATGGCCATCCCCCCCCCCCCCCCTTAAGACGTTAATGTGGAGTTAAATCGATTGATAAGAGAGGGAAAAGGGGGTGAGGGAGGAGGGAAAAAAGTGGATCGTACATGGCTGATGATGATGATGCCTGTAATTGCAAGTATTGTTGGTGTGTCCCTGTTTTTTTTTGTTTTTTTTTTCCCAACTGACTGTAAATTGCAAAGTTCCCATCAACATTTCTTAGTTATTTTGAAGATTTGGGCGTGAAAGATGGTGCTAATTATTAAAACTTGGTCTAAATATTATGGAGAGACATTAATTTTATGTTTCCATTAACTCGAGAAATTAGCTGCTAAGGGATTCAGTTTGCCGTCAGGTGAAATGAAGCGGAGTATAGTAGAGTTGGTAATACACGACCGCGTTTTTCCTCAACACTGGTCTGGCAGCTTGTGAAGGTAACGTTTTATATTATTTTCTCATTACTAAGGGGGTCTTTTTACTGAACCCCCTTCTCCCTCATGCTTAACCCTATTAGTTTTGACATTTTAATACGTTCGCCCTAATAGTTTGTCTATTTTTAAGACTTCACCCCGTTTCCTTGTC
Source organism: Paralithodes platypus (assembly GCA_032716605.1). NCBI lineage: Eukaryota > Metazoa > Arthropoda > Malacostraca > Decapoda > Lithodidae > Paralithodes > Paralithodes platypus. The sequence goes on along the minus strand of CM064568.1, from coordinate 48,956,399 downwards.
AATGTAATCGGTCGCCAGGGAAATAAAGAAAAAAAACTATATATATATATATATATATATATATATATATATATATATATATATATATATATATATATATATATATATATATATGAGAGGGGTTGAACGGCTGGGTGGTGTACACTGTTCGGTGGAGGCCTTTGGTACTTAGCAACGCTTTTCCGACCATTCTTTAATATATTTTGTAATATATTTAAAGAAATATCTTATAAAATTAATAGCATTATTGATAATTATTATTTTAGTATATTCAGATAATAATTAACCGTTTTATGTCTTCGAAGTAATGTATCCCAATATTTCAATTTTAGTCCATTAATCGTCTAAATAGTATCATTATATCACAATTTCAGATCTTATTTAATCAAAATTTTAGATGTGCAAGTAAGAGTGTCACACCACGAACTTTCACTTTGTTTTAAGAAGAGGTGCCTGATCAGCTAAAGGTCATAATATATATTCAAATACAGGTGATTCTCTCTCTCTCTCTCTCTCTCAGTTTAACCAAGTAGAGTAGCCATTTCGTACTAGATCATTCATTACACACAATCAATTAATATATTCTAATAGACCTAGATAAATAGATGTAATATCAAATTGTATAATAGTTGAAGTACAGTTGGACACGTTAAGGGGGGTCACCTGTTTTTGTTTTCTTCCTTTTCTCTCTTTCTCTGGCTTATATCCATTCGGCCCCATTCAGCTAACTGTTGTAAGACGTTTATCCCCATCCAGGTGTCTATTTCTTCCTGGCGAGCGGTAGCGAGCCAGCATTGTATGAAGAAATACGGCTTTGCCGGAGAAATTTTTCTATTGAAAAATTTAAAAATTTAGCTTACTGTCAAAACAAATATATATCTATATATGCTAGCTCGCTACCGCTCGCCAGGTAAATATCGACACCTGGATGGGGGTAAACGTCTTAAAACAGTAGGCTGAATGGGGCCGAATGGTTACAAGCCAAAGAGAGAGGGAGAGAAAGAGAAAACAAAAGCGAGGTGAGCCCCTTTAATGTACATTCCCCTCCATGAATATATGTGTCGAGGGAAACTTATGGAAGGAATTACAAGATTAATTTTCTATAATGCCGTTAAGGGGGGTGACCTGCTATTTCTCTCTCTCTCTCTCTCTCTCTCTTTGGCTTGTATCTATTCAGCTCCATTCAGCCTACTGTTTTAAGACGTTTACTCCCATCCAGGTGTCAATAATTTCGTGGAGAGTGGTAGCGAGCCAGCATATATATATTTTGTTTTTGTTTTGACAGCAAGCTAAATTTGTAAATTTTTCGATAGAAAAATTTCTCCGGCAAAGCCGGATTTCTCCATACAATGCTGGCTCGCTATCGCTCGCCAGGAAGAAATCGACACCTGGATGGGGATAAACGTCTTAAAACAGTTGGCTGAATAGGGCCGAATGGATATAAGCCAGGGAAAGAGAGAAAAGAAGAGAAAGATTTAAACAAAAACGGTAACCCCCCTTAATGGGACATCTTAACCCCCCTTCAATAGTGTAATTCTGTCTGGCCGGCGATCTCTATACACATGTGTGAGTGTGTCTGCTAGCATGTCTGGGGGAAGAAGAAGAAGAACACTAGGAGGTCAGCCAACTAACACGATATAGACTGCGGGGAAAAACTGGGATCTGGGTGGTGGGGGGAGAGGGCTGGGGGGAGGTGGACAGGGCTGGGAGGAGGGTGATAGGGCTGGGGGGAGGGGGATAGGGCTGGTGGAGGGGGGGAGAGGGAGAGGCCTTGGGGGGAGGGGAGTAGGGCTGAGGTAAGGAGGAGAGGGCTGGGGAGGGGGAGAAGGCTAGGGAGGAGGGGAGAGGGCTGGGGGGAGGTGGACAGGGCTGGGGGAGGGGGAGGTGGAGAGGGCTGAGGGAGGGGGAGGAGACTGGTAGAGGGGGGTGGCTCTGGTTAGGGGCGAATGTCTGGGGGACGATGGGGTGGGGGAGTAGGGGAGATGGGACTTGGGTGGTTAGGAGAAGAGGTAGGGGAGAGAAGGCGGGGTGGGGGGGGATGGGAAGGGGGGGAGGAGGGACTGGGATCAAGAGAGGAAGAAGAGGTATGGGTAAGTAGGTGGAGATCAGGCCGGGGTGGGCAGGGGAAGGGAGGTTTGAGAGGGATGTTGGGGGGGGGGGGGGGGGGAGCAGAGGTATGGGGGAGGATGAAAGTTATACAAAGGAGCACAAACTGCAACAGACCTATTGGTCTTTACGGTGCAGTTCGGATATCTAAAACTACTAATCTACTGACTACGAGGTAGAGAACAGGATAGCAAAGAAGAAGACTCCGTTGGAGGAGGAGAAAGAGGAGGTAGGCGTAGACAGATAGTGGAGATAGAGAGGAGAAAATGAGAGGTAGAGTAAAGAAGGGGTAGAAGAGATTAGGGTGGGTAGGGAGGAGGGTCATAAAGACAGGGATTGGGGTAGAGAGGGAGAGTATTTAAATGGAAGGAGAGAGAGAGAGGGGGGGGGGGGTGAGGAGAGAGGGATGGGTAAGGGTAGAGGTTGAGAGGTCTAGGATATGAATAATGGAGAGAGAAGGGAGAAAGAGTTTTAAGGGAAGAGGGAATGGATGGGGATGGGGAGAGGAGGAGAGATGGGGAAGGTAGGAAGAGGGGTTGATAATGAGAGAGTGAGCATGTGGGAGAGAGGGAGGGAGAAGGAGCAAGAGGGAAAGAGGGAGGTGCAGAGTAGAGGAGATAGGGTAGGATGAGAGGTAGGGGTAGTTAGTGAGGTGTGGGAGGATGATGAAGGAAGGGGAGGAAGAGAGGTGCACGGATTGGACGGATAGGGGCAGTGAAGGAGATGTAGGAGGATGAGAGGTGTAGGGAAGGGGAAGGGGGAAAGAATGAGAGGTGGGGATAGAGGTGAAGTAGTGCAAAGAGAAAGGTGGGGGGGGGGGGGAGGGTGTGAGAGATAGGGAGGACAGAGGTGGGAGAAAAGGTGAAAGGTGGATTTGAGGAGCTGAGAGAGAGTGAGAGAATATGGTCGCCTGGGATTTGTGGTTGTGTGATATAGGAAATGGTTAAGAGCTGAGTATATGTCGAAATTGTGTAATAGACTAATAACAAGTAGGGAAGGGTACGAAGGGATCACACCAGCTATGCACAATGTGTTAATAACTTGGCATGGTATGAATGAGGAAAAGTAGCTAGACATTGGGTGATGATAGTTATTTATTATTATTTATTATTATTATAGTTATAGTCTGTTTTGTTTGTTTTCCAGCTGATGGTAAATTGCTATCTCACCATCCTGATTTGTCGGCTATTACCAAGATTGTGTAGCGAAATATGTTGCTAATTATGAAGACTTGGCAATAATATGATGTAAAGACATAGCAATATCATATTTTTCCATTAAGAATTGAGAAATCTTGGAATAGGATTCATATGTTTCACAGCATTGAATGAGCTTTATTGGTAATACATGGGGTGAAAATAACTATACTCTGTTTCTTCTCATCTGACGGTAAATTACAAAGTTCCCGTCAGGTTTTCTCAGTTATTTTGAAGATTTTGTAATGAAATATGGTGCTGATTATATAAACTTGGTATTAGTATGATGCAGAGACATAGTAGTTTCATAGTTTTCCATCAAGTATCGAGAAATTAGCTGATGAAGGATTCAATTTACCGTCAGATGAAATTAAACCGACTATAGGAATGATTGAGAACAGTTATAAATGGGTATGTTATTGGTTGGAATGGATTGAGAACAGTTATAAATGGGTATGTTATTGGTAGGAATGATTGAGAACAGTTATAAATGGGTATGTTATTGGTAGGAATGGATTGAGAACAATTATAAATGGGTATGTTATTGGTAGGAATGGATTGAGAACAATTATAAATGGGTATGTTATTGGTAGGAATGATTGAGAACAGTTATAAATGGGTATGTTATTGGTAGGAATGGATTGAGAACAATTATAAATGGGTATGTTATTGGTTGGAATGAGAACAATTATAAATGGGTATGTTATTGGTAGGAATGGATTGAGAACAATTATAAATGGGTATGTTATTGGTTGGAATGGATTGAACAGTTATAAATGGATATGTTTATTGCAAGGAATAAATTGAGAACAGTTATTAATGGGTATGTTATTGGTTGGAATGGATTGAGAACAATTATAAATGGGTATGTTATTGGTAGGAATGGATTGAACACAGTTATAAATGGGTATGTTATTGGTTGGAATGGATTGAGAACAATTATAAATGGGTATGTTATTGGTAGGAATGGATTGAACACAGTTATTAATGGGTTTGTTATTGGTTGTAATGGATTGAACACAGTTATAAATGGGTATGTTATTGGTTGGAATGGATTGAGAACAATTATAAATGGGTATGTTATTGGTAGGAATGGATTGAACACAGTTATTAATGGGTATGTTATTGGTTGGAATGGATTGAACACAGTTATCAATGGGTATGTTATTGGTTGGAATGGATTGAACACAGTTATCAATGGGTATGTTATTGGTTGGAATGGATTGAACAGTTATCAATGGGTATGTTATTGGTTGGAATGGATTGAACACAGTTATCAATGGGTATGTTATTGGTTGGAATGGATTGAACACAGTTATCAATGGGTATGTTATTGGTTGGAATGGATTGAACACAGTTATCAATGGGTATGTTATTGGTTGGAATGGATTGAACACAGTTATCAATGGGTATGTTATTGGTTGGAATGGAATGAGAACAATTATAAATGGGTATGTTATTGGTTGGAATGGATTGAACACAGTTATAAATGGGTATGTTATTGGTTGGAATGGATTGAACACAGTTATAAATGGGTATGTTATTGGTTGGAATGGATTGAACACAGTTATAAATGGGTATGTTATTGGTTGGAATGGATTGAACACAGTTATTAATGGGTATGTTATTGCTAGGAATGGATTGAGAACAGTTATAAATGGTTATGTTATTATTAGGAATTATATGATAAGTTATAAATGGGTATGTTATTGGTAGGAATGGATTGAACACAGTTATAAATGGGTATGTTATTGGTTGGAATGGATTGAGACCTATTATAAATGGGTATGTTATTGGTTGGAATGGAATGAGAACAATTATAAATGGGTATGTTATTGGTTGGAATGGATTGAACACAGTTATAAATGGGTATGTTATTGGTTGGAATGGATTGAGAACAATTATAAATGGGTATGTTATTGGTTGGAATGGATTGAGAACAATTATAAATGGGTATGTTATTGGTTGGAATGGAATGAGAACAATTATAAATGGGTATGTTATTGGTTGGAATGGAATGAGAACAATTATAAATGGGTATGTTATTGGTTGGAATGGATTGAACACAGTTATAAATGGGTATGTTATTGGTTGGAATGGATTGAGAACAGTTATAAATGGGTATGTTATTGGTTGGAATGGAATGAGAACAATTATAAATGGGTATGTTATTGGTTGGAATGGAATGAGAACAATTATAAATGGGTATGTTATTGGTTGGAATGGATTGAACACAGTTATAAATGGGTATGTTATTGGTTGGAATGGAATGAGAACAATTATTATAAATGGGTATGTTATTGGTTGGAATGGAATGAGAACAATTATAAATGGGTATGTTATTGGTTGGAATGGATTGAACACAGTTATCAATGGGTATGTTATTGGTTGGAATGGATTGAACACAGTTATCAATGGGTATGTTATTGGTTGGAATGGATTGAACAGTTATCAATGGGTATGTTATTGGTTGGAATGGATTGAACACAGTTATCAATGGGTATGTTATTGGTTGGAATGGATTGAACACAGTTATCAATGGGTATGTTATTGGTTGGAATGGATTGAACACAGTTATCAATGGGTATGTTATTGGTTGGAATGGATTGAACACAGTTATCAATGGGTATGTTATTGGTTGGAATGGATTGAACACAGTTATCAATGGGTATGTTATTGGTTGGAATGGAATGAGAACAATTATAAATGGGTATGTTATTGGTTGGAATGGATTGAACACAATTATAAATGGGTATGTTATTGGTTGGAATGGATTGAACACAGTTATAAATGGGTATGTTATTGGTTGGAATGGATTGAACACAGTTATAAATGGGTATGTTATTGGTTGGAATGGATTGAACACAGTTATTAATGGGTATGTTATTGCTAGGAATGGATTGAGAACAGTTATAAATGGTTATGTTATTATTAGGAATTATATGATAAGTTATAAATGGGTATGTTATTGGTAGGAATGGATTGAACACAGTTATAAATGGGTATGTTATTGGTTGGAATGGATTGAGAACAATTATAAATGGGTATGTTATTGGTTGGAATGGAATGAGAACAATTATAAATGGGTATGTTATTGGTTGGAATGGATTGAACACAGTTATAAATGGGTATGTTATTGGTTGGAATGGATTGAGAACAATTATAAATGGGTATGTTATTGGTTGGAATGGATTGAGAACAATTATAAATGGGTATGTTATTGGTTGGAATGGAATGAGAACAATTATAAATGGGTATGTTATTGGTTGGAATGGAATGAGAACAATTATAAATGGGTATGTTATTGGTTGGAATGGATTGAACAGTTATAAATGGGTATGTTATTGGTTGGAATGGATTGAGAACAGTTATAAATGGGTATGTTATTGGTTGGAATGGAATGAGAACAATTATGAATGGGTATGTTATTGGTTGGAATGGAATGAGAACAATTATAAATGGGTATGTTATTGGTTGGAATGGATTGAACACAGTTATAAATGGGTATGTTATTGGTTGGAATGGAATGAGAACAATTATTATAAATTGGTATGTTATTGGTTGGAATGGAATGAGAACAATTATAAATGGGTATGTTATTGGTTGGAATGGAATGAGAACAATTATAAATGGGTATGTTATTGGTTGGAATGGATTGAACACAGTTATCAATGGGTATGTTATTGGTTGGAATGGATTGAACACAGTTATCAATGGGTATGTTATTGGTTGGAATGGATTGAACAGTTATCAATGGGTATGTTATTGGTTGGAATGAATTGAACACAGTTATCAATGGGTATGTTATTGGTTGGAATGGATTGAACACAGTTATCAATGGGTATGTTATTGGTTGGAATGGATTGAACACAGTTATCAATGGGTATGTTATTGGTTGGAATGGATTGAACACAGTTATCAATGGGTATGTTATTGGTTGGAATGGATTGAACACAGTTTTCAATGGGTATGTTATTGGTTGGAATGGAATGAGAACAATTATAAATGGGTATGTTATTGGTTGGAATGGATTGAACACAGTTATAAATGGGTATGTTATTGGTTGGAATGGATTGAACACAGTTATAAATGGGTATGTTATTGGTAGGAATGGATTGAACACAGTTATAAATGGGTCTACTGCACCTACTGCACCAAATCACCACCCATAACGAGGGGCGTCGCGCTCCTTGGTGCCGCTAGAAGAGTGGCGAACACATCAAAAGGTATAAAAAGGTAAGGGTATGTTTATTGCAAGGAATGAATTGAGAACAGTTATAAATGGGTATGTTATTGGTTGGAATGGATTGAGAACAATTATAAATGGGTATGTTATTGGTAGGAATGGATTGAACACAGTTATAAATGGTTATGTTATTGGTTGGAATGGATTGAGAACAATTATAAATGGGTATGTTATTGGTTGGAATGGATTGAGAACAATTATAAATGGGTATGTTATTGGTTGGAATGGAATGAGAACAATTATAAATGGGTATGTTATTGGGTTGGAATGGAATGAGAACAATTATAAAATGGTATGTTATGGTTGGAATGGAATGAGAACAATTATAAATGGGTATGTTATTGGTTGGAATGGATTGAACACAGTTATAAATGGGTATGTTATTGGTTGGAATGGATTGAGAACAATTATAAATGGGTATGTTATTGGTTGGAATGGATTGAGAACAATTATAAATGGGTATGTTATTGGTTGGAATGGAATGAGAACAATTATAAATGGGTATGTTATTGGTTGGAATGGAATGAGAACAATTATAAATGGGTATGTTATTGGTTGGAATGGATTGAACACAGTTATCAATGGGTATGTTTATTGCAAGGAATGAATTGAGAACAGTTATAAATGGGTATGTTATTGGTTGGAATGGATTGAGAACAATTATAAATGGGTATGTTATTTGGTAGGAATGGATTGAACACAGTTATTAATGGGTATGTTATTGGTTGGAATGGATTGAACACAGTTATAAATGGGTACCGGTATGTTATTGGTTGGAATGGATTGAGAACAATTATAAATGGGTATGTTATTGGTAGGAATGGATTGAACACAGTTATTAATGGGTATGTTATTGGTTGGAATGGATTGAGAACAGTTATAAATGGTTATGTTATTGTTAGGAATTATATGATAAGTTATAAATGGGTATGTTATTGGTAGGAATGGATTGAGAACAATTATAAATGGGTATGTTATTGGTTGGAATGGATCGAGAACAGTTATAAATGGGTATGTTATTGGTAGGTATGGATCGAGAACAGTTATAAATGGGTATGTTATTGGTAGGAATGGATCGAGAACAGTTATAAATGGGTTTGTTATCGGTAGGAATGGATTGAACACAGTTATAAATGGGTATGTTATTGGTTGGAATGGATTCAGAACCGTTATTAATGGGTATGTTATTGGTTGGAATGGATTCAGAACAGTTATAAATGGGTATGTTTATTGTTAGGAATTATATGATAAGTTATAAATAGATATGTTATTGCTAGGAATCGACCGAGAACTGCTATTTAGGGGTATTTTATATGCTAGGAATGGAGTATCAGTAGTTAAGACCATGAGAGTTATAGACTCACAAATATCCACTAGCCTCTTAACCCTTTCACGCATTTATGACGCAGAGGTTCCTAGATTAGCAATAAGAAAGAGTTATCTCACTCTTATAATTACCTCTCCAAAATTAGTTTTCTGCCCACAGCTAACTCAAAGACAACTGCAGAGGTTGAAGTAACTAAACTAAAGGTTTCTAAATACCCCTGATGGTAACAAAGGCTTTAAAGTATCCCCAATAGGCTCTAAATCGCGTCATATGTCGAAGAGAGTTAACCCTATTAGGTGCAGGGCGGGCCAATTAAGATCCTCCCAGTTTTACTCCATTAGCTTGGAGATTTTAAGAAGTTTCATCTCATTAGTTTGGCGATTATATGGTGCTTCAACCCAATAAGGTGTCGATTTGTCCTGGGCGAGCGATAGGGAGCCTGCAATTTGGGAGAAACCGGTCACTTTGGCCGGGACATTTTTATACCGAAAAAATGTACACATTTAGCTTGAAGAGGGTCTGGGGACGTTTTTTTAGTTTGAAGGGGGTTTGGGGAGGCGTTTTTCCAAGTCTAGCGGGTAAACTAAAAAAACATTGCTCGAAAATGGCAGACACAATTAAAACCCTGAATAATAATTAAACAAAATATCATAATAACCTCCAAGACGTTGCACCAGATAGGGTTAATATATAGTAATTGTAGCCCTTTTTTTTGTGTGTGCCTGTACCGTCCTTGACCATACAGCCGTTTATAATGGGGTGTTGGTCGGGGCTCGTGATGCCATTAATTATATCGGCGCACTCTCTCCAGCCCACCTTGCTTGTTTTCTCTTTCTCTCCCTCTCTCTTTGGCTTGTATCCATTCGGCCCCATTCAGCCTACTGTTTTAAGACGTTTACCCCCATCCAGGTGTCGATATTTTCCTTGCGAGCGGTAGCGAGCTAGCATATATATATACTGTATATACACATATATATATATATACTGTATATATATATATATATATATATATATTTGTTTTGACAGTAAGCTAAATTTGTAAATTTTTCGATAGAAAAATGTCTCCGGCGAAGCCGGATTTCTCTATACAATGCTGGCTCGCTATCGCTCGCCAGGAAGAAATCAACACCTGGATGGGGATAAACGTCTGAAAACAGTTGGCTGAATGGGGCCGAATGGATACAAGCCAGAGAAAGGGAGAGAAAGATAAAAAAAAAAAAAGCCGGGGTCGTGATGCCATTAATTATATCGGCGCACTCTGGAGCCTGAGAGAGAGAGAGAGAGAGAGAGAGAGAGAGAGAGAGAGAGAGAGAGAGAGAGAGAGAGAGAGAGAGAGAGAGAGAGAGAGAGAGAGAGAGAGAGAGAGAGAGAGAGAGAGAGAGAGAGAGAGAGAGAGAGAGTGAGAATCATATAATTAATTCCATCTCTCTCTCTCTCTCTGTATATATATATATTATCTACACAGGCAGTAGAATCAACAATAATGGCGGTAGTAGTAACAATGCTAGCGACACTGGTAACACTATATACTATTGTTCTGCGAGTGAAGGGCGTCCAGTCAAGTCCTCAACATATACAGCCACAATGGAGCCGTTTACAAGCTTTATTAGGAAATTCATCCGGTTTTATAGCGTGGTGCACTGAGCGTTGTTTGGGGTTTGAAAGGTGATAAATTAATACTTAAGGGGGGGGGGTCACCGTTTTTTGTTTTTATCTTTTTCTCCTTTTCTCTCATTCCCTGGCTTGTATCCGTTCAGCCAACTGTTTTAAGACTTATCCCCATCCAGGTGTCGATTTCTTCCTGGCGAGCGACAGCGAGGCAGCATTTTATGGAGAAATCCGGCTTCGCCGGAGACATTTTTCTATCGAAAAATGTACAAATTTAGCTTGCTGTCAAAAAAAAAAATATATATATACAGTATATGCTGGCTTGCTACCGCTCGTCAGGAAAATATTGACACCTGGATGGGGGTAAACGTCTTATAACAGTAGGCTGAATGGGGCCGAATGGATACAACCCAAAGAGAGAGGGAGAGAAAGATTACAAAAAAAAAGCGAGGTGAGCTTCCTTAAGGGGGCGATAGGCAAATATATAAATAAATGAAACAGGAAGGAATAAATGGAGCAATAGCTGAAGAAATAATAGACAAAATGAGATAACGCGAGGGAGTGGAAAGACTGGCTGATAGTGTGTTGTAATAATAATTATAATAATAATAATAATAATAATAATCGGTTTATTTCAAGCCGGCAGACAATGAGGCTGAAAATACACAATTCCTTAACCTAACTTATCCTAAGAAGTCAACAGATTTGACTCGGCTGCCACAAGGGCGCCTACATACCCCCAGAAGGGGTAGGATGTGGGCAGGGAACCAGGTGGAACCACACCTATCCTCCACAGCCCGGACAGTTTTTGACAGGACCTCACAGGCAGGTAGCTGGGATCGAACCCGGGCTACCTGAGTCAAGCGAATAGAGTATGGTGACTTATATGTTCGGCCACTGTGTGTGTGTGTGTGTGTGTGTGTGTGTGTGTGTGTGTGTGTGTGTGTGTGTGTTTCAAAAAGCAAACACGATCATTCGACCAACACAGGTACAACTCCCAACAACAATCAAACCACGTAAACCCAATCGCGGGTCGTGTTACTTACATTTTTATTATCGTGTGCTGAGCCTTGTTTGTTAAAGGTGCAAACACGGTGTCTTTTGGACAGCCAGGCTGTTGCTGTCAGGAGGCTTGAGGGGAGATTGGCCGTTTGTTTGGTCTATTAATTCATTTATTCATATATTTTTTTAGTTTCCTCCCTAGACCTCCATCAAGCTTAAAAAAAACACCCCCTAGACCCTCCTTAAAGATTAATTTGTACATTTTTCGGTAGAAAAATGTCCCGGGCGAAGGCCGATTCCTCTTAAAATTGCAGGCTCGCTATCGCTCGACAGGAAAAAATCGACACCTAAATGACTTGAAAGGTCTTAAAATTGACAACGAAATGGGGGGAAAGGTGCTAAAATCGCCAAACTAATGGGCCGAACGTCTTATAATCTCAAAACTAGTGGGGCTAAACATTAGGGAGAAGGGGGTCCAGAAAAGCGGTCTGCCTCCCCCTAAGATATAGCTACTTTGGTTACAGAGAGAGAATGGGACGAAGAGATAGGCAAGCAGAATTTTAAGGTGGGTCACCGGGCTTTATTTATCTTTCTCTCCTTTTCTCTTTCTCTGATTTGTATCCATTTGACCCCATTCAGCCAACTGTTTTAAGACGTTTATCCCCATCCAGGTGTTGATTTTTTCCTGGCGAGCGATAGCGAGCCAGCATTGTATGCAGAAATCCGGCTTCGCCGGAGACATTTTTCTATTGAAAAATGTACAAATTTAGCTTGCTGTAAAACAAAAATATATATATGCTCGCTCGCTACCGCTCGCCAGGAAAATATTGACACCTGGATGGGGGTAAACGTCTTAAAACAGTAGGCTGGATGGGGCCGAATGGACACAAGCCAAAGAGAGAGGGAGAGAAAGAGAGAAAAAAAAAAGCAAGGTGGCCTCCCTTCAGAAAAGCTATACATGGAGAGGAAACCCGGAGATAATTCGAGAATATGAGAAGTAATATAAATTCAGAGAAGCTTAAGAGAGAGTTACGGCCATTAATTATCAGTCACGTATACTAATATAACTCAATCACACGGCCAATTAAATGGGGAGATTTCCACTTGAGGGATTTTTTTCTTCTTGACTCCTTTCTCCCTCATGTTTAGCCTTATTGTTTTTCTAATTTTAAGACGTTTGCCCCCATTATTTTGACGATTTTGAGAACTTTCAACCCATTTCTGTCAATTTTAAGACCTTTCGTGCCATTTAGGTGTCGATTTTATCCTGGCGAACGATAGCGAGCCTGTAATTTAAGAGGAACCGGCTTTTAGCCGGGACATTTTTCTACCGAAAAATGTACAAATTTATCTTGAAAGGGGCTCAAGGAGGTGTAATCTTAAGGTTGAAGGATATCTAGGGACAAAACTAAAAAAAATCCCCTTAAAGGGGGGCGGGGGGGGCTATAATAAGAAGGGGAGAATGGGTACCCGAGAAATGGCCTAGCTTCGGAAGGGGAGCTATACTTCAGACATTTCTGGATAAAATTATGTATGCTACAGTTATGGCAAAATGGCTCTGCATTATGGATATACTTTTTTTTTTTTTTTTTTTTCATAACATCATGTATTTACCCCATAACTGCGGTTCATTATATACAGTATTTTTCCAGAGTGTCCGAGGTTGGCTCCCCGTCCGGAGTTACGTCATTTTACCGGTAGGCATACTGCATAATCAACTGATACATTTACAGTATTTTTGAAAATCGGAGCTATAGGAGTTTTGAACTGACATATTGCTATAGAAATATACCAGAAATCATGAACCGTAACTTCTATGACTCAAAAGGGGTTAGAGCAAATGAGTTATAAATGTCCACAAATATTATCTTCTTTCTTTGTGAGCTCCATACTAATATACCTCTTGTGTGGGATCATGTTTAAGGGGAGATTTCCACTTGAGGGCTATTTTTTTCTTGACTCATTTCTCCCTCATGTGTAGCCCCATTGCTTCTGATATTTTAAGACGTTTGCCCCATTAGTTTGGTGATTTTAAGAACTTTCGACCCATTTCTGTCAATTTTAAGACCTTTCATGCCATTAACCCTTTCACGCATATGAAGCGATGTTGAGCCTATTGGGGATACTTTAAAGCCTTTGTTACCATCAGGGGTATTTAGAAACCTTTAGTTTAGTTACTTCAACCTCTGCAGTTGTCTTTGAGTTAGCTGTGGGCAGAAAACTAATTTTGGAGAGGCAATTATAAGTGAGAGAACTCTATTTCTTATTGCTAATCTGGCAACCTCTGCGTCATAAATGCGTGAAAGGGTTAAGGTGTCGATATTTTCCTGGCGAGCGATAGCGAGCCTGTAATTTAAAAGGTACTGGCCTTCGGCCAGAAATTTTTTCTACCGATAAATGTACACATTTATCTTGAAAGGGGGTCTAGGGGGTGTAATTTTTAGCTTGATGGAGGTCTAGCGAGGAAACTCAAAAATAAATAAATTAATAAATACAAAAACGAAAAACCAAGCACTACCCCCTTAAATGGCCTGTTTCTCAGTCTATTCTCTCTCCGTGAGCCCCTAATCGACCCCACCCAATGGTTCCTATAGAGTCTAGACAGATGGTACCCGGCCAACTCAACTCTCATAATGGATCGGTCAATAAATTTTCCCTGGTGTCCAAACTCAAGGAAATGCTGTACCGGTAGGCCCCTGTGTACCGGGATAGGCTCATCGAATAACTCCCAAGGTAGATTAGGGTGAATTTTCACTTAAGAGATGTTTTCTGGACCCCTTTCTCCCTTTAGCCCCATTGCTTTTGAGATTTTAAGACGTTCGCCCCATTAGCTTGGCGATTTTAAGAACGTTTGCCCTATTTGTCAATTTTAAGACCTTTCGTATCATTTAGGTGCTCGTGAATAGCTAAACAAACTGCTGCTAAATACTACTACTATACCCTGGTTCAAGTAGGTAGGCCAGAAATCATGAACCCTATAGCCTCTCTAACTCTAAAAGGGCTAGAGCAAATGGGCTGTAAATTTCCACGCCTTTTCCCTGGCTGACCCTTCCCAAATGGTGGAGATGTAAACTTGATTACTCTAGTCGTTTGTGAGTTATAGAGGTTAAGGTTGAAGTGTTGTGGCCGACTTATAGTACTTGGAATAGGGTAGGCTACAGCATCGCATCATGTAGCAGTTTAGCATGATACAGAAATACAGGCTCACTCACTCACTCACGCACACACACTTCATATCTCTCTCTCTCTCTCTCTCTCTTTCTCACACATTAGGTCGTCAGCTCCTCTCATCAAAGGCACACCCCCAATAATGTAACCAACCACCTCCACAACAACAATTAAACCTCGCCAACCAATTCCCCGGGCGGTAAGATATTAGAGTGTATCGGTGTGTTATGTGTTGACCTGGGTTTAATAGGGCGACACTATATACCTACGGAGGGGGGCAGGTGGTGGGAGAGAAGGGAGGGGGGGGGGATGTGCGTGTGTGAGAGAGAGAGAGAGGGGGGGGGGGGGAGGGGAGTGTATGCGAGAACAATAGGCACTAGAAAGTGACTAGATAATCAAACCTGTGGTGTTGAGTTTCCCAGACAATGCAAATGCAGGATGTCCCGCGAGTTTTGTCAGATACTTCCAGAGATAAAAGAGCAAGTAATTCTAAGTAAACAAAGAGCACGCTCGAATCTACTTAACCTGGGTACAATTCCAGCCAAGGCGGACATTTAGTGGGTGTGGTAGTACGGCCTAGCGTGTTTCACATCCTCGCACCCAGTCGCCCGTCACCTCGATGACGTATACAGACTAATGACATACACAACAAAACCACTCCAACACCTCCCTCTATCTCCAACACCCCTACTCTGCTATCTACACTTTCCCAGCCGTATGGTCCTAGTGTACTGCCTGATGGCGTAATGGGATTCCAAATGTAAGACTGTTATAATACATAATGGGCTTCCAAATGTAAGACTGTTATAATACATAATGGGCTTCCAAATGTAAGACTGTTATAATACATAATGGGCTTCCAAATGTAAGACTGTTATGTACACATAGGCGTTTTGGGGGCATTGTTTTGTAGTTATGGGCCCTTAAGGGAGCCAACCTCGCGGTAGCGAGCCAGCATATATATTTTTTTGTTTTGACAGCAAGCTAAATTTGTACATTTTTCTATCGAAAAATGTCTCCGGCGAAGCCGGATTTCTCCATACAATGCTGGCTCACTATCGCTCGCCAGGAAGAAATCGACACCTGGATGGGGATAAACGTCTTAAAACAGTTTGCTGAATGGATACAAGCCAGGGAAAGAGAGAAAAAAAAAAAAAAAAAAAAAAAAATCTCTCCCATTCCCCCCCCCCTTTCTCTCTCCCATTCCCTCCTTCCCTTCCTCCCCCTTATCCGTCTTCCCCTCCCTTTTTTCCTATCCTTCTCCTTCTTCCCTACACCTGATCCCTCCTTCCCTACCCCCACCTGATCCCTCCTTCTCTCCCCTTCCATTCCTCTCCCTTCCCCCCCCCCCTCCAACCATCTCCCTTCCCATTCCCCATCCCTTACCTGCCAACACGCTCCCCCTCCCCTCACATTATCAATACTATCTAAACAACACACGCTTCTCCTCACAACCCCCTCCCTCATCCCCATCTTCACCCCCTCCCCAGCCCCCCCCCCTCCCCCTTCTCCAGTCCCCTCCCCCCTCAAAAAAATAAATAAAAAGTGTAGCCTACTCGCCCAAATTTCCGAAAATACGAGAACCTTAAGATATGGCCTGCCAAACCCCAATGGCGGGTGTAAATATTTATATATATACCGGTATATGTTTAAATAAATTTGTATATGGCGGGGCAGCCAATATATGGCAGGGGCTGAGCCGATTTGTATTTGCCGTAAATATTGCTCGTATAATATTTTTGTTAAACGTGGATTTTTCTTACCTTCTTTTTTTGGGGGAGGGGATCTACTTTACATAACTTGTTAGGGTATGTGCGTCTTTTAACCCGTTCAGTACTAGTGACGTCATTTTCATCATATTCTGGCAACTGTTCGACGATTTTATTCAGCTTAGGAAGGATCTGTGGTAGCTAAAAGGATTAATTGAGATAGTATTTGATTTCTTCTATATTCCAACTACTCTCTCTCTCGAGCATAGGCTGATAGCCTGTACATTCAAACGCTAATTATTGCACGGTGAAACCCGTGAAATCTCTATCCAATCTAGGGGGTGACACATGTGAAGCACTTTTAGCTGCAACTAGTTCCTGCCATCTTGCCTTCACAGGATGCATGGGGCTTAGTTGCCCACTCACGGCTCAAAGCAGCCCCATCTCTGAAACTGCCTCGCTCCAGTGCTTCACTGTCTCATTTCCTAGACTCGGACCCTCACT
The DNA here is from genome assembly GCA_032716605.1 of Paralithodes platypus. NCBI lineage: Eukaryota > Metazoa > Arthropoda > Malacostraca > Decapoda > Lithodidae > Paralithodes > Paralithodes platypus. The sequence continues at coordinate 48,939,533 of CM064568.1, read as the reverse complement.
CTTAGAACGCCACCTATTGAGTAAGCAATGAACTCACTAGGCATTATCCCCCTGTAGCATATTTTGAACATGGGAATATTCATACAGTGCTATTTAATCAAGGAACAATGAGGGTATTCATATGGCGTTTCGGTGGGCTTAGTGGTAATGCACTGATACTAGGTACAGCACAAATTCCATCCCAATAATATCTTCCCATTGACATATCGGGATTCGAATCCGGGTCCATTTGATTACCAGTTCAGTGGCAAGACCACTCCACCACACCTCCCCTATGTGGCCTATTAATTATTCTTCCTAAGCTGAATACAATCCTCTAATAGTTGCCAGAATATAAGGAAAAACACGTCGCTGGTACTGAATGGGTTAACTATTTATCTCTGTTTATGTTGCTCAGTCTAATACATATAGTTTTATATGTTTATTTTCTCTCTCTCTCTCTCTCTCTAACAGTGTCACATACACAATCCTCTCAAACACAAACAAGCACCTTTCTCTCTCTCACACACACACACACACACACACACACACACACACACACACACACACACACACACACACACACACACACACACACACACACACACACACACACACACACACACACACACACACACACACATACCTCCCTCCCCGACCCCATATTTACAAAGACCATGAACCACAGTCCTTTTTTTTTCTCTCGAGCTCCCAATCTTCATACTTACCAACCAATCTATACATTTTGTCGGGCATAAAATCTTGTCAGTGATTGGGTGGACTAGAAGGGGTTGATTAGGGTCTGATTGGGTATTGGGGGGGGGGGGTTAATGGGGTTTGTTTGGTGGATATTGGGGTATGCGTTGGTGATTTGTAATGGGTATTGGGGGTATTGGGTATTGGGTGGGGGTATTGGGGGTTTGTTTGGTGGTATTGGGGTATGCGTTGGTGATTTGTATTGGGTATTGGGGTTTGTTGTTATTGGGTAGTGTCGCAGTGTTGAATAGTGGGGTATTGGGAAGTGAGTGGGCCATTGGGTATTGGGGTAGTAAATATTGGGGTTTGTTTTAGGGTATTGGATGTTGTGAAGTGCATTTGTAATTTGTTTTGGGTAGTGTCGCAGTTGAATGTTGGGGTATTGGGAAGTGAGTGGGGTATTGGGAAGTGAGTGGGGTATTGGGGTAGTGGATATTGGGGTTTAGTTTTGGGGTATTGGATGTTGTGAAGTGCATTGGTAATTTGTATTGGGTAGTGTCGCAGTTGAATATTGGGGTATTTTGGGGTATTGGGGAGTGAGTGGGGCATTGGGTACAGCGGTAGTGAGTATTGGGGTTTGTTTTGGGATACTGGATATTGATCAGTGGCAACTGAGAGGGGTATTGGGCATTACGTTAGGTATTGGGGGAGTGGATATTAGGTATTGCATTTTGGTAATTGCAGTGGTAATCTATATCGGGAAATGTATTAGGTATTGGGGAATTATTGGTTATAACTTATTGGTTAGTGAGTGGGGATACTACTGGGGGTATGGGGTATTGGGGTTTGTTTTGAGTTGGATTATTGCATTGTTCTCACGATTTGTATAATGTTATTTGTTTATTTTTGTTTAGTTTTATTGTTTATTTATTTATTTATTTATTTATGTATTTATTTATTTTTTGGGTACTGGGTATTGGGGAAGTGTATTGGAAAGTCCATATGGGTATTGGGAACTTGTGGGGGCATTGGTTATTGGAGAACGGATATTGAGAAGTTCATTTGGTTTTAATAAATATTGGGTACGGTACTGGGAAATGTTACGGTATTGGTACTGGGATGTGTATTAGGGCTTGGGAAATATATGGGTACTGCACAATATATTGGGGTGTTGCTGTAGGGAATTGTATTGGGTAGTGGGTATCAGGTTTTAGATATTGGGTAGTTAAGGGGGGTCACCGGCTTTTTTTGTTTTATCTTACTCTCCTTTTCTCTCTTTCCCTGGCTTGTATCCATTCGGCCCCATTCAGCCAACTGTTTTAAGACGTTTATCCCCATCCAGGTGTCGATTTCTTCCTGGCGAGCGATAGCGAGCCAGCATTGTATGGAGAAATCCGGTTTCGCCGGAGACATATTTCTATCGAAAAATTTACAAATTTAGCTTGCTATCAAAAGCAATAATAAGGCTTCAAACTATCTCAACCAACCTTAGCTTAGGAAGACCTCTAGCAATAATAAGGCTTCAAACTATCTCAACCAACCCTTAGCTAGACTCTAGCAATAATAGGCTTCAAACTATCTCAGCTTAGGAAGGACCTTCAAACTTAAATAAAACTATCTCAACCAACCCTTAGCTTAGGAAGGACCTCTAGCAATAATAAGCTTCAAACTAAAACCAACCCTTAGCTTAGGAAGGACCTCTAGCAAAAGGCTTCAAACCAACCCTTAGCTTAGGAAGGACCTCTAGCTTAAATAAGGCTTCAAACTATCTCAACCAACCCTTAGCTTAGGAAGGACCTCTAGCAATAATAAGGCTTCAAACTATCTCAACCAACCCTTAGCTTAGGAAGGACCTCTAGCAATAATAAGGCTTCAAAACCCAACCCGTAGCTTAGGAAGGACCTCTGGCAATAATAACGCTTCAAACTATCTCAGCTTAGGAAGGACCTCTGGCAATAATAACGCTTCAAACTATCTCAGCTTAGGAAGGACCTCTGGCAATAATAACGCTTCATACTATCTCAACCAACCCTTAGCTTAGGAAGGACCTCTAGCAATAATAAGGCTTCAAACTATCTCAACCAACCCTTAGCTTAGGAAGGACCTCTAGCAATAATAAGGCTTCAAACTATCTCAACCAACCCTTAGCTTAGGAAGGACCTCTAGCAATAATAAGGCTTCAAACTATCTCAACCAACCCTTAGCTTAGCAAGGACCTCTAGCAATAATAAGGCTTCAAACTATCTCAACCAACCCTTAGCTTAGGAAGGACCTCTAGCAATAATAAGGCTTCAAACTATCTCAACCAACCCTTAGCTTAGGAAGGACCTCTAGCAATAATAAGGCTTCAAACTATCTCAACCAACCCTTTTAACTACCCCAGATCCTTCCTAAGCTGCATAATATCGTCTAAATATAGCTAGTATAAAATAAAAACACGTCACTGGTACTCAAAGGGTTAACGAAGTTAGACGGTGGTTATGTTTTTTGCTCTGTTTGTCTGTCTGTAAACAAGATATCTCCAAAAGTTATGAACCGATTTTTCCTCAAGGGGGATTATGGCGCGCTTTAGCAGTGTATGTGTGGTTATCATTAGACGATTTGATTCAGCTTAGGAGGGACCTATGGGAGTCGGAGACATGATTGAGTTGCCTTTGTCCCCTTAGATTCCTGGGGGGGGGGGGTCCTTCCTAAACTGCATGTAATCGTCTAATGCTAACTAAATCTCCTGTCCTAACGCGTCATAATCCTCAAGGGGTTAAGACGTACCTCAAACGCTAATCAGTTCAAATTAGGCGATGACGGCATGCAACCCTCCCTCCTCAACCCACATCCAATTATTCCACATCCAATTTCATCCTGGCGAGCGATAGCGAGACTATAGTTTTAGGAGAAACCGGCCGTCGGCCGTATATATATATATATATATATTAGGGGAGGTTTTAAGTTTGCTCCCTAGACCTCTATCAAGCTTTATAAAATACCCCCAAGACCTCCTATCGAGATATAATTTTAAAAAATTTGGAAAAATTACTAGCTTACTGATTGATTGACTGACTTCCTGACTCTACTGACTGATTAAACTAACTAATTGAGTTTACTGACTCACTAAAATAACCAACTGACTCTACTGGCTGACTAAACTAACCACTGACTAAACTAACCAATGACTGACTGTACTAAATGGCTGACTAAGCTGACCGACTGACTATGCTGACTGACTGACTGACTAAACTAACTACTGACTCGACTGACTGCCATACTTAACTAACAGACTGACTACTGACTACTGATGACTGACTCGGTTCATTCACCCCGCCTGGTGGTTGTCAGTATTTATGACGCTAGCTGCAGACTTTACTGTGTGTGTGTGGGTGGGTGTGTGTGTGTGTGTATCGGTGTGTGTGTGGGTGGGTGAGTGTGTGTGTGTGTGTGTGTGTGCAGACTTTACTGTGTGTGTGTGTGTGTGTGTACAGACTTTACTGTGTGTTAGCATAAATGTTATACAATCAGACTGGGGTGTAGTAAAGAGTGGAGTCCCGCAAGGATCTGTTTTAGGCCCTCTGCTGTTCATCATTTATATAAACGACCTTGATGTAGGAATAACTAGCAATATCAGTAAGTTTGCAGATGACACTAAAATAGGAAGAGTGATTAAGGGGAGATTTCCACTTGAGGGACTTTTTTCTTGACCCTTTTCTCCCTCATGTCTAGCCCCATTGCTTTTGATATTTTAAGACGTTTGCCCCATTAGTTTGGTGATTTTAAGAATTTCCGCCCCATTCTGTCAATTTTAAGACCTTTCGTGCCATTTAGGTGTCGATTTTATCCTGGCGAGCGATAGCGAGCCTGTAATTTAAGAGTAACCGGCCTTTGGCCGGGAAATTTTTCTACCGAAAAATGTACAAATTTATCTTGAATGGGGGTCAAGGGGATGAAATTTTAAGATTGTTGGAGGAGTAGGAAACAAACTAAAAACCTCCCCTTAATTCTGATCATGATAATCAGGCTCTCCAAAGATATTTAGATACACTACACGAATGGGCAGTAAATTGTCAGATGAAGTTCAATGTAGGGAAAGATCGGGAAAGGAGGAGGCTGTACAGAAGAAGAAAATTACTCACACAAAGACGCACACATCAAAATCTACAGGATAGGCAAAAGGTCGAAATAGATAGAGAAATTGTGGAAATTGAACAAAGGCTAAGAATATCATATGAACTACAACATATGGAAGAGGAGAGGAAAGCTATTGCAGGTAAAGGAACATTCCAAATACTTCTTTTCATACGCCAAACAAAAGGCTAAAACAACATCAAACATCGGCCCACTGAGCAAAGGGGACGGCTCTTTCACAGGGGACAAAAAGGAAATGAGCGAACTCTTAAGCAGGCAGTATGAAATGGCATTCAGTGAGCCTGATGAAACAAAAGTCATCAGAGACCAAAATATATTTTTCATGGAAACCTCCCCCACGGAAACCCCTCAGATGCTGGATATTGATTTCGGTCCAAAAGACATAGAAGAGGCCATTTCCAACATACCATCCCACTCGGCACCAGGCCCGGACTCATGGAATTCGATCCTAATGAAAAAATGTAAGGAAAACCTCTCAAAACCCCTGGCTATAATGTGGAGAAGGAGTCTAGACACAGGTGACATACCAGATAGCTTGAAAAACGCAATAATTGCCCCACTGCATAAAGGAGGGAGTAAAGCACTACCAAAAAACTACCGCCCGGTAGCTCTAACCTCTCACATCATTAAAGTTTTCGAGCGAGTCCTGCGAAGCAAAATTTCAACATTCATGGAGACAAATGACTACACAACACCGGCCAACATGGGTTCAGAGCGGGAAGATCATGTCTCTCACAACTTTTGGAACACTATGACAAAATTCTTAGAGCGCTAGAAGAAAAGAAAAACGTGGATGTCATTTACACCGATTTTGCTAAGGCATTTGATAAATGTGACCATGGTATAATAGCCCACAAACTGAAAGCGAAAGGTATAACTGGGAAAATCGGACGGTGGATATACAATTTCCTCGTAAACCGAAAACAATCGGTAGCAGTAAACCAAGTCACTTCTGAGCCTTCGGATGTCAAAAGCTCAGTGCCCCAAGGAACAGTGCTAGTGCCCCTTCTGTTCCTCATACTAATTTGCGACATAGATACCAACACCAGACACAGTACGGTGTCGTCTTTTGCTGATGACACAAAATTAAGCAAGATAGTAAACACACAAGAGGACATGGGCCGACTGCAGGAAGACATGAATGTAGTGTTCCAGTGGACCAGGGAAAACAACATGCAATTCAATGAGGAAAAATTCCAATTAATACGGTACGGAGATAATAATGGTGTTAAAGAAATTACAAATTACTTAACAGAATCTAACCACATAATAGAACGGAAAGACAGTGTGAAAGACCTTGGGGTATTAATGTCTGAAAATATGGGTTTCAAAGTACATAACCAGGTCAAAGTGGCGGCTGCGAAACGTCTAACGGGTTGGATTCTGCGTACTTTCAAAACACGCGGTGAATTGCCTATGATAACGCTCTTCAAATCTCTAGTGCTACCGCGGCTTGAATACTGTAGCGTATTAACATCCCCATACAAAGCAGGTGAAATAAATGGCGTAGAGAGTGTACAAAGAAATTTCACTTCGCATATAAGTTCGATAAAACATCTACACTATTGGGAGCGTTTAAGAGCGCTGAATCTGTACTCACTGGAACGTAGAAGAGAACGTTATTTAATAATATACACGTAGAAAATCGCAGAGGGTTTAGTACCAAACCTACATACTCCGATAGTCATGAAATTCAGTGATAGGAGAGGCTGGGAATGCGAAATCCCCCGGATGAATAACAGGGGTGCTATGGGCTCTCTGCGAGAGGGCTGGTTATCACACAGAGGCCCTCGTCTCTTCAACAAACTCCCACGGCGAGTAAGAGACATGAGGGACATCTCGTTAGACAACTTCAAGAGAGCCCTAGATGTCGAACTGCAAAAAGTGCCAGACGAGCCCATCCTCGCAAGGGAGCGAGCTGTCGCTTCAAACAGTCTACTGCACCAAATCACCACCCATAACGAGGGGCGTCGCGCTCCTTGGTGCCGCTAGAAGAGCGGCGAACACATCCAAAGGTATCCAAAGGTAAGGTAAGGTAGATAAATGCAGGGTAGTAACATTTGGGAAATCGATAGAAAATGCAGGATATACATTAGCTAACGTGGATGTAAGTAACTCGGATAATTAAAAAAGATATGGCAGTCATCGTCAACTGATTTGAAACCAAGGAATCAATGCATCAGAGTTCTTGGAATTATATCTAGAAGTGTATGTAACAGAATATCAGAAGTAATTTGAAACTTTAGCTAGCGTTAGTGAGGCCACATATGGATTATGCTGTTCAATTTTGGTGTCCTTATTGCATAATGGACATAGATTCCTTGGAGAGAGTACAACGAAGAATGACAAAAAGGATCCATAATATTATAAATCTTCCATATGAAGAAAGGTTGAAGAAACTAGGCTTACATTCGTTAGAGAGACGCAGAGTTAGAGGGGATATGATAGAGGTGTTCATACATACTGTGTATGTATGTGTGTGCAGACTTTACTGTGTGTGTGCATCTGTGTGCGTGTGTAAGCTTTATGTGTGTGTGTGTGCAGACTTGACTGGTGTGTGTGCGTGTGCGTGCGTGTGTGCTAGAACGTGCCATTGTACGTGTTTATGTAAGTGCATTTGTTTGTTGCGCGTATGTGTTCAAAAGTATGCTAAGCTATTTTGTGTGTGTGTGCATGTATGTACACCACACACACACACACACACACACACACACACACACACACACACACCTAAGTAACAGGGATGCAAAGTTGAATGAGATTTTTTTTTTTTTTTGGTGGGTCTGGATCATAAATCATGGAGGATCTTGTTTTTGTACTTTTATAGGTCATTATAAGAAGATGAATTGGGTGCTTTGGCTGTGCCTGTGTTTGTGAATGAATGTGTGTGTGTGTGTGTGTGAGTGTGTGTGTGAGTGTGAGTGTGTTGTGTGTTGTGTGTGTGTGTGAGTGTGTGTCTCTGTGAGTGTGAGTCTAAGTGTGTGTGTGTGTGTGTGTGTGTGTGTGTGAGTGTGAGTGTGAGAGAGAGAGAGAGAGAGAGAGATGGGTGCTTTGTATGTGTGTGTGTGTGTGTAATGGGTGCTTTGAACTGTGGGTGTGTGTTTGTGAATGAAAGTGTGTGTGGGTGTGTGTAATGGTCGCTTTGGCTGTGTGTGTGTGTGTGTGTGTGTTCCACCTGTCTCCTATCTATCCACTGCATATCTATCTACATGATTTGTATTCACAAGATATTTTTTTTAATTTGCTCCTAGATCTCTATCAAGCTTAACCTTTACTGTATCAGGGACGACCTTTTCATCATATTCTGGCAACTATTAGACGATCTTATACAGCTTAGGAAGGACCTCAGGCAGTAATAAGGCTTCAAACTATCTCAACCATCCCTTTTACCTACCACAGAGCCTTCCTAAGCTCCATAATATCGACTAAATATAGGTAGAATAAAATATAACACGTCGTTGGTACTCAAAGGGTTAAATATATGTCCCCAAGATCCCCCTTCGAGATATATTTGTACATTTATCGGTAGAATAAAGTCCCAGCCGAAAGCCGATTCCTCTTAAACTGCAGGCTTGGTATCACTCGCCAGGAAAAAATCGACACCTAAATGGCACGAAAGGTCTTAAAATTGACAAGGAAATTAAACGAAAGGTCTTAAAATCGCCAAACTAATGGGGCGAACGTCTTAATATTCCAAACTAATGGGGCTAATAATGAGGGGGAAGGGGGTCCAGTAAACAAATAAATAACACATAAAATAAAAAGAACCTTACGTGAAAAGCTCCCCTAAAAATTTACCCATGTTATCTATAGTATCTTCATTGTCTATCTTGCCACTTCGAGAACTATATGTTAGTTAAGGGCAGATGGGCCGGTTTTCGGGTCCCCCTTCTCCCTCACGTTTAGCCCCATTAGTTTTAAGATTTTATGACGTTTGGTCGATTAGTTTGACGATTTTAAGACGTTTCGCCCCATTTCTATGTTAATATTAAGACTTCGTGTCATTTAGATGTCGATATTTTCCAGCCGAGCGATAGCGAGCCTGTAATTTTAAGAGAAACCGGACGAATGTTGCTATCGAAAAATGTACAAATTGATCTTGAAGGGGGGTCTAGGCAGTGTTTTTTTAAGCTTGATGAAGTTCTAGCGAGGAAACTAAAACATTAATGAATATAATATATAAATATACCCCAAAACTAACCGTTGTCCCCTTAAGTAGATCACACACCATGTTGTCTTAAGGGTGTACTTTCAGGGGAGATGGTTCACTTTTTGGGCGATTTTTGCATGTACAGTATTCATTTTTGTTCTAGTTTCCTCCCTAGACCTCCATCAAATTTAGAAAAAAAATCCATTAGATGGTTCTAGATTAATTTGTAATTTTTTTGGTAGAAAAATGTCCCGGCCTGAGGCCGGTTCTTCCAACATTACAAGCTCACTATTGTTCGCCAGGGAAAAAATCGACACCTAAATAGCACGAAAGGTCTAAATATTGACGAAGAAATGGGGCGAAAGGTCTTAAAATCGACTAACTAATGGGGCAAACATCTTAACATGTGAAAACTAATATGGCTAAACATGAGGGAGAAAGTAGTTCAGAAAACCGGCGGTGTTTTTTTCTGGACCCCCTTCTCCCTCATGCTTAGCCCCATCAGTGTTGGGATTTTAAGACATTTGCCTCATTAGTTTGGCGATTTTAAGACCTTTTGCCTCATTTATGTGTCAAATGTAATACCTTTCGTGCCATTTAGGCGAACAAAAGCGAGCCTGCTATATAGGAATCGACCTTCGACCGAAAATGGACAAATATATCTAGATGGGAAGTCGTGAGGTATTTTGTGTGTTAAGCTTGATAATGGTCTAGGTAGCGAACAGAAAAACCTGCCATTAAAAGGTGGTCCAACAAGGTTAGAGAGAGAGAGAGAGAGAGAGAGAGAGAAAGAGAGAGAGAGAGAGAGAGAGAGAGAGAGAGAGAGAGAGAGAGAGAGAGAGAGAGAGAGAGAGAGAGAGAGAGAGAGAGAGAGAGAGAGAGCGAAGAGAGAGAGAGAGAGAGAGAGAGAGAGAGAGAGAGAGAGGGTAGAGAGAGAGAGAGAGAGAGAGAGAGAGAGAGAGAGAGAGAGAGAGAGAGAGAGAGAGAGAGAGAGAGAGAGAGAGAGAGAGAGAGAGAGAGAGAGGATGTTTATTTAATAAAGAAAAAATGCTGATTGATCATGTATGGAGAGAGTTCAGGCAAATACACAAGAAAGACAAGTGGATGGGAGAGGTAGTTGACATTAGCAAGAAAACAGGTGTAGACAGGTGTACTATGAAGACAATAAAAGGTGAACAAATAAAAATAACTGTGTTGTTGGTTTAATGGTTTAGATGCTTATGTTCTGGGTGTGGTGTCCCGAGTTCGAATCCCGGGAGGACCATATGCTTTCATTAGTGTATTCAAGTACATTGGGGTTTGTAATTGATGATTTATGTTAAGAACGGGGTGTTACTTATACCAAGGTTTGGAAAGAAGAGCTAAAAGAAAGAAAAAAGAAGTGTACACATGTAGGCCTATGCAACATGCAAAACAGAAATAAGAGACAGTACTATGACAATAAGCCTTCATCAGTAGTTTTCTTTAGATGCCGCTCCAATACTATCTATCTATCTATCTATATGCACAATCCCAATCCCCACTTTTCCTATTTTTTTATTTTATTTTCCTCTATTATTTTTTTTATTTTATTTTTTTTTTTTTTGGGGGGGCCGACTCAAGACGGCAAGAACAATACACTAACATTAATCCTTTGACTCGAGTACCAGCGACGTGTGTTTTTATATTCTAGCTACATTTAAGCGATATTGTGCAGCTTCTAAAAGGTCTGTGGTAGTTAAAAGAGTCGGACGAGATAGTTTGTAGCCGTATTATTGCTAGAGGTCCTTCCTAAGCTGAATAAAGTCGTCTAATAGTTGTCAGAATTCGATGAAAAGGACATCCCTGGTACTGAATGGGTTAAATAACATAAATACGTGTATAAGAAAAGACACCAAGTGCATTAGATGTGAGGAGTGTGAAGATTTGGAACATTTGATTTTATATTGTCCACTTTATCAGGGAATCAAAAACAAAAACAGGCTATTTGTGCAACCTTATAATGACAATTGGAATGCAAATTTATTATTTAATAAGAGACAAATACAAAGAAGTGAAATTTGTAATTTATGAATTTGTGTGTGTCGATGTATGTGTGTGTCGATGTATGTGTGTGTCGATGTGTATGTGTGTCGATGTGTAGGCTATGTGTGTGTTGTTGTATATATGTGTGTCGATGTATATACATGTATGTGTGTTGGTGTGTATGTGGGTGTCGATGTGTAGGCTATGTGTGTGTTGATGTATATGTGTGTGTCGATGTGTATGTATGTCGATGTGTAGGCTATGTGTGTGTTGATGTATATATGTGTGTCGATGTATATACATTTATGTGTGTATGTGTGTGTCGATGTGTAGGGTATGTGTGTGTCGATGTATATAAATTTGTGTGTGTTGGTGTGTATGTGTGTGTCGATGTGTAGGCTATGTGTGTGTTGATGTATATGTGTGTGTCGATGTGTAGGCTATGTGTGTGTTGATGTACTGTATATATGTGTGTCGATGTATATACATTTATGTGTGTTGGTGTGTATGTGTGTGTCGATGTGTAGACTATGTGTGTGTGTGTCGATGTATACGTGTGTCGATGTGTTTGTGTGTCGATGTATATAATTATGTGTGTCGATGTATATGTGTTTCGATGTGTATGTGTGTTGATGTGTATGTGTGTATATGTGTCGATGTGTATGTGTGTGTTGAGGTGTATGGTGTCGATGTATATACTGTATGTTGATGTGTATGTGTGTCGATGTGTATGTGTGTGTTGTGTGTGTGTGTTGATGTATACGTGTGTTGATGTGTGTGTGTGTGTTGATGTGTATGTGTGTCGATGTGTATATGTGTCGATGTCTGTGTATATCGATTGTACCGTGTGTGTGTGTGTAAGAAAGAGGGTGTGTAGGCGTGTCTGTTGTGTGTGTGTGCGCGTCTGCAAAACCTGTGTGTGGGGGCGTGTGTACGTGAAAGATGTGTACGTGTGTGCGTTTGTGTGGACCGTGGGAGGGAGGGAAAGGTCAGAGCCATCTATTGTGGGAATTTTGCCACCTGGGTGTCTTCATCGAAATCGTCATTGTGTTGACCATCCCGGTTCACAACAGTGAGGTACCTGCAGAGGGATGCTGGAAAGAATTATGTTTATAGATTTGTATTATTATTATTATTATGTTTTTGTTTTGTTTAAACCCTATTGTATCAGCGACTTCTTATTTATTTGAATGAAGCAACTTGGATGAGCCCGAGAACTTTCAGTCTCCTACTGTACTTCTCACTTCTCAGCTTGTTCTTGCTCTGTCCAATTACTCTTCTTTCCTATTTTACTCCAGCCATCTGGTCTAGACGATTTTGTGAAACTTAGGAAGGGTATATGGTAGCAAAAAGGATTAATTGAGATGCGATGTTGACTTTTAATTGGTAGACACCCTTCCTAAGCTAATAAAATCGTCTACTAGTTGCCAAAATACAATACAAATTACACCACCGGTACAGAAGGGGTTAAGCAAGTGAGAATTTGTCTTGTCATAATTATTACTAGGCTATTATGGCAACGATATTATGCTTTGCTAAGCATGAACACTTGGCAATACTATGTGGCAAATACAAAGTAGTCTCATGTTTTCCTATTACAGTATTATCATAGAAAATGGGAGTCTGCAGAAAGCCGATCGGCCCACACAAGGCAGATCCCTCTCATAAACTGCATTTATGGTACTGCCACTGTTTCCTATGGGGAGATTTGTATTTAGTAGTATTTATTTGTTCATTTATTTATATATTTATGCATTATTTTTAGTTCCCTCCTAAGACCTCCATTAACATTTTAAAAATATCCCCAAGACCCCCTTCGAGATATATTTGTAAATTTTTCGGATATATAAAAATGTCCAGGACAAAGGGCGATTCCTCCTACCCCCAAGACTTCTTTCGAGCTATATTTGTAAATTTTTCGGTTATATAAAAATGTCCCGGACAAAGGCCGGTTCCTCCTAAATTGCAGGCTCGCTATCGCTCGCCAGGAAAAATAATCGACACCTAAATGGCTCAAAAGTTCTTAAAAATCGCCAAACTAATGGATCAAATAAACCTCCCCTTAACCTTATCAGAACGATGACAAGTTTTTCATTTCTGCTCTGGTTAATGTTAGACGATTTTACTTATTTTAGTTATGACCTAGGAATCGAAAGGTTATAAGCCGATTCAATTAATTATTTGACACCCACAAACATTGAACTGAATACACAATAATCAATCAATCAATAATAACCAAAATACAAATAAAGAATCCTTCATGGTCAGCTGAAAGGTTTAATGAGGAAGTTTTTTTTTTTTTTTTTAGTCTTCCCTAGACCTCCATCAAACTTTAAGAAAAACAAATCCAAGATCCCCCTTCCAAGTACATTTGTAAATTTGTATTTGCTTTAGCACTTTTTGAGCTTCAAAGGATAGGAGTTACGATTGCTGGCCTATTTGGGGGGGGGGGGGCTTTTCTCCCTTATGTTCAACCCGATTAGTTTTGAAATTGTAAGACATTCGCACCATTAGTTTTTTTTTCTGGAGAGCGATAACGAGCCAACTTATAAATAAAGAAGGAAATGGCCTTCGGCCAGGCCATTTCTCTACCGAAAAATGCACAAATTTATCTGGAAGGGGAATCTTTGAGGTATTTTTTGTTAAGATTGATGGAGGTCTAGGTAGGAAACTAAAAACAAATATTAATACATAAATAGATAAATATATAAACAAATAAATGCAAATCTGCCATTACATTGAATGAACTAGAGTAGGCCTACTATTATTATGTTCCCGCCGTAGAAGTGTCAAGTTACTGCCCCCCCCCCCCTTCTCTCTCTCTCTCTCTCTCTCTCTCTCTCTCTCTCTCTCTCTCTCTCTCTCTCTCTCTCTCTCTCTCTCTCTCTCTCTCTCTCTCTCATTTTAGTTTGTCCACTGGGCTAGCAAAAACGCTTCCCCAGACTTCCTTCAAACTGAATATATACACCCACCCAGACCCCCTTCAAGCTAAATTTGTACATTTTTGATAGACGAATGTCCTGGCCTGAAGCCGATTTTTTCGAAGTTACAGGGTTGCCCAGACAAAAAATCGAAACCTGAGAGACGTGAAGTGTCATATGGCCAAACTTACTTACTTGTTACTTGTTACTTGGTGTGGAGTTTCTCAGCCGCGCTCCGTCACTAGATGTGACGCTCGTCGCAGCTGCCCTTAAACCATCTAGCACTTAGTCTTGTCTCACAGTGCCATCTTTTAAGTCATAACACTCCCTGAACAAATGTGTTTTAAGTGACTTTTTAAAGGCCTTTATGTTCGCACCCCTTTTCACATTAACAGGTAGATGGGATGAAACAGCCAACTAAATAGAACGAAACAAGGAGAGAGAGAGAGAGATTGAAAAATAAAAATAAATAAAAACTCAAAACCGACCCTTCTCGGCCCAAATAAGGATAATGGTCTCAGGTTTATATTTTATGTAGAATAGAGGTGTGTTCCCTTATAGCCCGAAACTCGCAACTAGTCAATTGCTCAACTGCTACGAAGATTATGTAGCGAATAATGCTAATTGGAACAACTTGGTATTTATGTTATAGAAACGGTAGTTTCTTATTTTCGTCTATTTTGTTTATCATCCTTTTGATTTCATGAGGTTACCTACTTCCTATTTCTTAAACCAAGTCAAACTGTGTAATGATTGCCCAAATATCATGAACAATCGACACTAAGCATCGCATAGGGTTTCCGACGGAGGCAAAAAGATAATATGAAAGTCTTTAACAATGACAGGAGGTAAATATGCCTGAATACTGTAACAAAAGTGCCCTGAGGCACCCATAAAGAGCTTCGGGAAAGGTTGTCGTCCCGCGCCTCAGTGATTTAAACACAACGCCCCCAAGGCACCACCCCGCTGCCAGACGCCCTGCTCATCTCGCCTTCATATCTCCCTTATCAGAACCTCCTATCGCACTCAAGCAACTCTCACACATTTTTCCGAGCTCGGTGAGAGTGTGGGAAAGCCGAACCGAGACGGGAAATGTGGGAAAAGCTACGATTAAATGTCTCCAATTGACGCTCTCCCCTTTTTTGTGTGTCTCTTTCTCTATCTTTCTCGTTGCTGCCCGGGTGTTCGGACGCGCCCCTCGCCGACTCTCAGGGGGTATACTATTTTTGTTCGCTAATTTCTCTTTTATCGCGGGTTTCTGGTCATTTCCGCTGGCCATTCCCGCCGCCCGATTTACGAAGGATGAGGTAGGGAGTTGTTCGGGCTGCCTAGAGTGGGAGAAATGGGGTAATAATGGGGGTTAATGGGAAGGCAAGACGGGGGGCAGGGATTCGAAGATATTTGTTTTGGTTCCTAAGGCTACCTCGCTCCCTGGCTGACCCTTGGCCCCTTGAACCCCTCCCTTCCCCCTTTCCAGAACCCCCCCCCCCCCTCTTTCCAGACCCCCCCCCCACCCTTCTTTCCAGACCCCCCCCCCTTGCATCCACCCCACCCCTTCTCTCTCTCTCTCTCTCTCTCTCTCTCTCTCTCTCTCTCTCTCTCTCTCTCTCTCTCTTCAAAATTAATACTCAATGTTGTATTAAGATATAATAATTAACATAGATGAAAGATGCAATGCAATGCAGAATATATATATATACTGTATATATATATAATAATATACTGTATATATATTAGCTTTAGATCATAAATACGTGATGCATAGACAATTGGTTTGTACAGCCACTTATACAAATTCCTGGACCCCAATGTTTTTGTTTATGCAATTGTAACTGTCTGGATTTATAGATGATGGAACTTGCTTTTCAATAAATAGTATATATAGTTTAATAGTTGATGTATAGCAAATTATATTCATTCATTCGTTTTCAGAGATATACTTCCATAATTAAAAACAGGCGAGGTTCATAATTTGGTATGAGTATCTACTGTATACATAAGAACATGAACATAAGAAGATGGGAGTCTGCAGAAAGCCGATTGGCACACACAAGGCAGATCCCTCTCACACCCAACCCTAATTATAAGGCCTAATTATTGGCCCCTTAATTAGATAGATAGAGGGATGATCAGGGGAAGTGTATATAATATTCATTATGGAGTATGCATTATACATTATAAACTATCATGTATGTATAACAATTTCCCTTTCTCGTAATTTAGTGTTGTCATATACTGTATATACTGTATATATATATACCGGTATATATATATATATATATATATATATATATATATATATATATATATATATATATATATATATATATATATATAAGCTACCAAGATGAACACGGTCGTTGCCTTTATCCTCCTGTTTCTCTTATATATATATATATATATATAATTATATATATATATATATATATATATATATATATTTCATGTAAATTTCATGTATTAATGTCCTGTTCTCTTTGTCCACAGGTAAGGGTAAGGACAGCCAATGAAGAGCGACTTGAGTATGTATATTATTAGGGTTAACCCTGTTTGGTCCGAGGGAGGTCTTTTTGGATTTCCCATCTTTTGATTTATTAGTTTGGAGATATGAAGACGTTTCACCCCATTAGTTTGGCGATATTGGGACTTTTCACCCCATTCATGTGTCGATTTTTGTCTGGGTGACCGATAGCGAAGAAATCAGCCTTTGGCCAGGACAATTTTCAATTGAAGAATGGAATGTATACATTTGTCTTGAAGGGGGTCTGGGTGTGATTTGATTTAGCTTGAGGGACGTCTGGAATGGATTTTTTTTTTTTTTTTTTTTAGCGTAGGGGACAAACTAACATGCATTGCTCGAAAATGACAAAAGCAAGCAGAATCCTCGTCAATAATTAAACCAATTATAATAACCCTCAAGACGTCGGACCAGACAGTGTTAAGTCCACACTGCATGATTAATTGTGAATTCAAGAGGGAATCCTTAGCTTATCAAAAATGTTGTTTATGTATATTTTTATCAGAGTTTGTTCTGGCTTTTGATATTTGTACTTAACCCTTTCTGTACCGGCGACGTCTTTTTTAGTTTTATTCTAGCTATATTTAGACGTTTATGTGCAGCTTAAGAACGATTTGTGGTAGTAGGCTATAAAGGGTTAAGGGAGATATTTTGAATCCTGTCAATTGCTGGAGACCCTTTTTAAACTGAATAAAATCGTCTAATAGTAGCCAGAATAAAGTTAAAAAGACGTCGCCGGTTTGAAAGGGGTTAATTATAATGATTTCGTCAATGGAAAGAAAATCAAGGTTGTAACATAAAACTGAAAGTGAAGAAATTATTAGACCTTTTTTAACATAGCTCAAATAATATTAAACTAACTCAACCTAAACATAAGTTATCCTAACTTAACCCAAAATAGGCATATTGAATATGATCACATATAGCATAATTGTATGTATTGCTGTATGTATTATTTTTGTTTTCAGGGACTTAGGGTACGGTTTTCTAGATATTTGTTTTATATTGTATTGATCATGTTGAAATTTTCAGCATGATACATTCTTTCAGTTTATGCTGGCTGTTACGAGATGATATTACCATTATCTGGTCCTACCTCTTGTGGGTTATTATGATATTGTGTTTAATTGTTATTGACAATTTTAATTGATATTTGCCATTTTCGAGCAATCTATTTAAATTTGTCTCCAAGGGTGAAACGTCTTAATATCTCCAAACTAATGGAGGGAAACAGGGGAGGCCCAAAAAGGCCTCCCTAGTCCCGGTGGATCACATATTTATATGCTTTCATTAATTTCAATGGAGGTGTTTGGTGTTGTGGTGAAATTAATAAAACTATAGATTATTCCTGTAATTTAGGAGAAATCTGCTTTCGGCCCTGGCCGAATGACAAAATTGACAAATATAGCTCGAAAGGGGTATATGTGGGCATTTTCTAGTTTGACGGATGTCTGGGAAGGTGTTTTTGTTAGCCTATGGGGACAAACTATAATGTATATACCCAGGCACATACCAGATAGCTGGGGTTACTCAAACATTCCAAAAACAAGCAAAATCCTCAATAACAATGAAACCAGGCATCATGAAGCCCAGCAGACGTCGGACCAGGTAGCTTTAAGGTGTGGGGGGGGGGGTATTTTTTTTTCTTTTCTCTCTTTCTCTCCTTTTCTCTCTTTCGGCCCCATTCAGCCAACTGTTTTAAGACTTTTATCCCCATCCAGGTGTCTATTTCTTCCTGGCAAGCGATAGCGAGCCAGCATTGTATGGAAAAATCCGGCTTCGCCGGAGACATTTTCTATCGAAAATTTACAAATTTAGCTTGCTGTAAAACAAAAAATATATATGCTGGCTCGCTACCGCTCGCCAGGAAAATATTGATACCTGGGTGGGGGTAAACGTCTTAAAACAGTAGGCTGAATTAGGCCGAATGGATACAAGCCAAAGAGAGGGAGAGAAAGAGAAAAAAAGCGAGGTTGGCCCCCTTAAAGGCCTGAACTGTAAACCCCGGTAGTGCAATGACTCCGGTGTTTATGGTCCAATAAACCCTTTACCTGTATTACGTCACTCAGGCTACAGTGTTCTACTTACACATAATCACGAACTACTTTTACCACCGTCACCATTTCAGTAGTCGAGGATTAAATGGGATATTTTGTTTTATTACGATATTGAAGCAACTTGGTTGAGCCCGAGAACTTTCAGTCTTCGACTGTACCTCTCACTTCTCGGCTTGTTGTTCCTCTGTCCAATCACGCTTCTTTCCTACTTTACTCCAGCCATCATCATCATCTTTAGTCTACCCAAGGTATTGGAGTTCTCGAAAAGGGGCTCCAGACCTGACAATATTCCTGACTTGGTGTTCTAGCTTATTATATTAATTTAGTAGGAGCCTCAGAAGTCCTATTTTAACTAACAATGACTATTCTTAATTTAGCTAACTGACTTGTGAAGGGGAAACCTTCAAACAATAGCAAGGAGGATAGCCACCCTATACACCTCTTACTTTTTTACTTTGCTCGTTCTCTCTTCCTTTCCTTTTCTCTACTTTTTAGAGGCCTCTCACCTCCCAACCTGTCTTACCCCCCCCCCCCCCCCCCCCCCCCCAACTGTAACTTGTAATTGCTAGTCATTTGTTGTTTTAGTTTGCCCACTAGACTTCGATCAAGGTTAAAGAACAGAACACCCCTAAGAGAGCCTTCGAGATAATTTGTCCAGTTGCAGGCTTGCTATCGCTCGCCAGGAAATACGTAGTGCAATGACTGTTTATGGCCCAATAAACTCTTTACCTGTATTACGTCACTGAGGCTACAATGTTCTACTTACACCCTATCACGAACGACTTTAACCACCCTCACTATGGGGAACATTTTATATTTTTTCCTTTTTTTTTTTTTTGCTGTGTGTATGGAGACAAAAGGCATTGCTGCCTGTAACAAGTGTCCCCAAAGTTAAAAGAGTTATAGATAGCCAAATTCAAGGTACGTTTGAGTCAAAATGTCTGGACACACGGACACACAGTCATAGGATGAGGGAAGGATAGATTGAGGGAGAGAGTTCCAAAGCTTACTTGTTGAGTAGAAGAAAGATTGGGAAAATCGGTTCACTCTTGGGTTAGAGAATTGGATAGAATATGGGTGGTAGTGTGTTTAAAGGCGGTTTCCCCTCACTCTCCGTAAGGGAGGAGGTATTCACTGAGAAAGTCCTGAAGAGCGCTGAATATTGCAATAGCTGTAGAAAATTGAGAGATGCAACATTGCGGTGTGTAGAGAGAGATTGTCGGGAAATAGTAAGTGATAGGGAGTTGATGAAATGCTTTTGATTACCCAGAAAGTCTTATAATTGACAAATATATGTAGCGAAAGGTACATTAGTTTTGAGATTATAAGACGTTCTCTCCATTTGTTTGGCGATTACAAGACCTTCCACCCCATTTATTCGTCACTATTATGACATTTCGTGTCATTTAGGTGTCGATTGTTTCATGGCGAGCGATAGTGAGCCTGTAAATGTAGCAGGAAACGGCCCTCGGCCGGAACAATTTTCTACTGAGAAAAATACAAATTTATCTCGAAAGGGCGTCTAGGTGTTTTTTAAAGCTTGATGGAGGTCTAGCGAGGAAACTAGACACAAATATATATCTATAAATGGACCAAAAAAATCAACTCTACCCCCCTTAATTAACCCTTTGAGGATTATGACGTGTTGACAGTTTATTCTGGCTATTATTATACTACTTTATTAAGCTTAGGAAGAACTTGTGGAAGCTAGAGAGTTCATTTGGATGGTTTGCCCTTTTGATTCCAAGAGAGCCTTCCTAATTTGTACAAAATCGTCTATTGGTAGCCTTAATAAGCTGTCATAATGCGTCATAATTATCAAGAGATTAAATTTAACTACTTTCAACTTAATTATCTCTCCACTCTATTATCTCTCAACTGGATTATCTCTCCACTCGATTATCGCCCCCCCCCCGATTATCTCCCCCCCCCCCCCCCGATTATTTCCCCCCCCCGATTATCTCTCCACTGGATTATCTCCACTCGATTATCTCTCCACTGGATTATCTCTCCCCTCAATTATCTCTCCCCTCAATTATCTCTCTCCTCGATTATCTCTACCTCGATTATCTCTCCCCTCGATTATCTCTCCCCTCGATTATCTCTCCATTCGATTATCTCTCCCCCCGATTATCTCGCCACTCAATTATCTCGCCACTCGATTATCTCGCCACTCGATTATCTCTCCACTGGATTATCTCTCCACTCGATTATCTCCACCTAATTATCTCTCCACCTGATTATCTCCACCTGATTATCTCTCCACCTGATTATCTCTCGACATGATTATCTCTCTCCTCGATTATCTCTCGACATGATTATCTCCCCCCTCGATTATCTCTCCCCTCGATTATCTCTCCCCTCGATTATGTCTCCCCTCGATTATCTCTCCCCCGATTATCTCTCCCCCCGATTATCTCTCGACATGATTATCTCTCCCCTCGATTATCTCTCCCCTCGATTATCTCTCCCCTCGATTATCTCTCCCCTCGATTATCTCTCCCCTCGATTATCTCTCCCCTCGATATTCTCTCCCCTCGATATTCTCTCCCCTCGATATTCTCTCCCCTCGATATTCTCTCCCCTCGATTGTCTCTCCCCTCGATTGTCTCTCCCCTCGATTGTCTCTCCCCTCGATTGTCTCTCCCCTCGATTATCTCTCGACTCGATTATCTCTCGACTCGATTATCTCTCGACTCGATTATCTCTCGACTCGATTATCTCTCGACTCGATTATCTCTCGACTCGATTATCTCTCCCCTCGATTATCTCTACCCGATTATCTCTCCGCTCGATTATCTCTCCCCTCGATTATCTCTACCCGATTATCTCTCCACTCGATTATCTCTCCTTTAGTCTCCTTCATGCACATATATTTGTTTTTGTTTTCTCCCTAGACCTCTATCAAGTTTTAAAAAAATACCCCTAAGACCCCCCTAAGAGATATATTTGTACATTTTTTGGTAGAAATTTTTCGAAGGCTGAATCCTCCTAAATTACTGGCTCGCTATCGCTCACCAGGCGAAAATCGACATCTAGATAGGGCAATTTTTTTTTTAAATCACCAAACTAATGGGGCGAATGTCTTAAAATCTCATAATTAATTCAGCTAAACATGAGGGGGTTAATATGACGTCACGAGTAATTATTTTACTCCTCTGGCGGCAACACAGGTTCAGTCTCCATGTACAGTATTATGTACTCAGGACCATTCCCCATTTTTCATATTGTTATTGTTTTATTTTATTTTTAGTTTTATTAATTTATATATTTTGTATTGTTTTATTTTTTGTTTATTTTTTTTAGGGGGGTGGGGGGGCGACTAGACAGAGCCCGAATAGGGACAACACAACACAACAGAAAACAATGAACACACAAAACAAAACACAAATTCACACACATATCTAGGTCACCCAGAGACCACCAAGGTCCCTCAGATACAGTTATTCCTCGCAAGTTGTAGTTACCTTTCTGAAAATTGAGACTTAAAATGAAAACAACTTTAAGTGAAGCAATTAATTTTGTTTTCATTTTTCTTGTAATTATTCACCATATTCGTCTCAATTACAACTTTATAATGAATTATAGCAACTATAATTGAATTTTTGTCTAGTTAACACACAGTACAATAATGAAGCAACTTAAAATAAGGCAATTTTAAGTGAGGAGTGCCTGTATATGTTTTGAGAATCAAAGGGTTAAACAGAATTGCACACCATGTATATCTCCTGTTGTTTGCCCTCCAGCTATCCATATAATCATGCCCCTTCTTCCTTTATTCCCACCCACCCGCCATCCCAAATTCCTGTTGAAGCTCCTTAACCCGGCAAGTGTGATAAACCTCATGGAAGTACTGTATGTGTATAGCGAATGTGATAGGCCTCACGGAAGCAAGACCATGTAAAAAAAAAACTTCCAAAACACCCCAGGGGCCCTCAAAACAAAGGAATATGTCATTAGGTGAGATAATTCCCCTCTAGTACTTCTTACCACTCATCCTCATGTGTCTCAACCCCCCCGTTCCCCATCTTTTTCCCCCATCTTCCCTCCTCAATTATCGGCTATTTTTCCTTTTATTTCCCCCATTTATCGGTTATTTTTCGCGCAAATTTCTCTTGTGCGGTTTCGAAACACAAGTGAGTCACTTAGAGACCCTATGCAACTGTGAGATCTCTCCTGCAAGCCTCTGTGTAGCGTTAGAGGTTGGAGAGGAAGGGTGTATGTCTCGTGGCCTCCCGCCTTAGCATACGACCGGGCGGCAAAATTATACGTTTTCCACCCACCAATTGCTGTTCCCACTTCTTTTATCGCTCTTCAAGGTTCACATGTTCATCATATAAATAAAATAAACACACATGGAAAAGAAATAATGCTATATATGGTAAATAGAATAAATTCTGTCAGAATCGAAGGTAATTAATTCGCATATAACTACGTTCGTCACAGGCCATTCTCGCGCTCCTCAGGTTAACCCCTCTTTGAATACGATGATGCCAATGTTCGTTTTGTGCAGGCTTTCATTAGAAAATTGTATTAATTTTGTAATTCCTGCCTGTAGATTCAACCGCTCAACAGGGTGAAGTTAGGAGGTCTTATTCCAGATGGTGCGTGAGACATCGAGACAGTCTGAGTGTTGCAACTGGCTCGTTTGTAACCATCGTAGACCTATGGCGCTTAGTTGTCTCCTCGTGGCCTGTTGCAACTCTGAATTATCAAAGCTGCATCGCCACTGTCTCGCTGTCTATCTCTCTCAAACACCATTATACACCATTCATACAATGCTAGTTTATTGGAAACAGTGAGGATATTTGTATTGCGTGTCGGTGGGCTTAGTGGTATTGTGTATGTATGTATGTACAGTATATATTCAGGAGCATAACCCATAGCTAGGGGTGGCCGATTCTAGACAGAGGGTCCCCTTGCTCTGTCTCGTCTAATAGGTGAATTTTACAAGGGGAGGAGATTCTTAGCACCCTGCCCCCAAGTGGTGATGCACTGAAACTAAGTACAGCACAAATTCCATCCCAATAATATCTTCCCATTGACATATCAGGATTTGAAACCGGGACCTTAAGATTACCAGTCCAGTAGCAAGACCATTCCACCACACCTTCCCTGGATTTGGGGAAGGGTTATTGATTGTAAAAAGTTTAATTGAGATAGCTAATACCTCTTTGATTCCTAACCCCCCCTCCCCCCCCCCCCTCCTTCCTACACACACACACACACGCCCTCCTTTTGGACCCCCATCAGAGACCCCTGAATCTTCCTCCCCTTAAGTTGTACCCTATATGGTTCAACATGGGGCTTTGCCTTTGGATTCCCCCTAGTCCCTACACCAACCAATCCATTATATTGTCTATCCACCACATAAGGGGTCCACTGCAGAGGCTGGCCTTAGGAACCCTATCTCTCCCCCCCCCCCCCCCCCACCCTTCTAAGCCATATTGGGACCCCCAAAATCCCTTCCCATAGAATTCCCCAATTCTCTTCTTGGATTTCACCCTTGATATCCTACCATATAGGTATTAGGCCTACTCGAGGGTTTCTCTTCACCGGGATGTCCTCTCTGAGGCCATTTCTCCTCTCTTATGAGTTCTACCCTTGGTGTGGAGATTCTTGTGGAACTGAGCTCAAATAGTAAGCATTATTATGCCTTCTCACCATAACTTAACTACATGTTCCACAGAAAACCCTCTAGTTCTCGTTATTTTGTTACTTTACTATCTAACAATCTTGAGCTTCTCCCACTTCATCAGTGAATCACAATTAATAGTAACATTTCATTCTCCAATTACCTTAATATTAATCCTTCAATTTATGGCCACCCTCTTGGAGACTGAAACATTTGGCAATAGATAGATAGACTTATGATTTCCAAATTATCTCAATAGCTAATTTTCATCTCTTACCACAGTGAACGTGGTGGAGGCACTACAAGAGTTCTGGCAGATGAAGGCCCAGCGCGGGGCCGAACTGAAGAACGGAGCGCTGGTAATCTACGAGTCTGTACCTTCGTCTTCCCCTCCCTACGTCTGCTATGTCACGCTGCCTGGGGGATCCTGCTTCGGGTCATTCCAGGTGATTAAAACATAAGAACATAAAACAAAACAAAATCTACTACAGGCCCAAACAAGGCAGTTCATTTTACGCTCCCGTACCTCATAAGTACCTGTAATACTGTAGTATGAATGGTGCCTCTGAAGATCAGTTGTGTCAGTTTATTTACAAAGATTTTTATTTTGTTTTCATTTTTCAAGAAATTTTGTGTTTTATTGTTGTTTATCATTGAGTGAATGGAGGATTTGCATTAGCTTACTCATTACGGCCGTGGGATACAATAATAGTTTGCGTGGGGGGTGGGGGTGGGGGGGGGGGGCTGCTTATCCTCCTCTCACCCCCATGACTTATTGTCATCTCTAATCATCTTAAGCTTAACCTTATGAATGCTACTGTATTGCAATGTTTACAAGGACTCGCTAGAATACTGTACCAGAAGTATTGGACATTTTTTTAAAGAAAATTATTAATTAAAAAGGGTAGAATAGTGATTAATAATATTATACTGTACTGCAGAAAAGACAAGGCAAATAAGTAAATAATGTAATAAAAGCAAGGTTTTGTTCCCAAAGAATTATTGTGAATTTACATGATGGTGGTCAAGTACTGTACAATCGCGCTAAGAAGTGATGACTGGATTCCCAGTACCTTTTGTTCAGAAAGTGCTATCTGGCAACTATTGAGGCTCTACTATATTCATATATTACACACCGGGGAGAACTGTATTGAAGGACAAAATACCAAAAACACGATATATAAGTATTGTTACAATATATTTATCTCATTATGTGAGAGCAAACCAAATAATACGAAAGTTGAGACTAACCCGAACGAAAGAATGTGAAACTCTTAGTATTTCGCTCACTAGATTCAGGATTAAAATGTGGAGGAAGTCTCTTAATGCTTTTATTACTTTTTAAGCCAACAATACTGGGAGAAAAGTATCTCATAAAATTAAAACCAACCGTTAAAAGTAATATTCAACCCATGAGTGTCATTAAATCACGTAAATAAACATATAACAGATTGTTTTTTCCACATTTAATTCTCTATGTGGGACAAGTCTGCCTTAAAAATACAAAGCGGTCTCCAGTATATTTTGGGATAAAGCTTGAATACTCGAGAACAGCTTGTAATTTGTATAGACAGACGATGAAATTTCACTTATAACATATTTAATAGCCCATAGGGACACCCATATAGGAACGAAAGATGGAAAGGCATGTAGTAAAGGACAAAGGTGGATATACGAGCGGAAGAGATACACTCCCCCTCATATACCAGCAGTGACTGACTTGCATTTTTTTGCAGGCCTCCAGGCAGCAAGCCCAGGGAGTGTAACATGCTAGATAGCGCCAGGAAATTAAATACTTTCATTATTCTATACAGATATTGAAAACAAACCTTACTTATATATATTCAAACAACAACATAAATATAATTTAAAAGGCCTAAGTAGGTTAATTTTGTCAGTAGGCCAATTATTGGGAATATCCGGAGACCTATAGTTATAAATTAGGAAATGACTGGGCTCTGACGGGCAGTGGAGAGTTGCCAGCGGTAGCCAGATTTGGGGACTTTTGTCCGAGCCTTAGAAAAATCGAGTCATGACTTCTTAGCGCGATTGTACAATCGCGCTAATAAGTGATGTCTCGGCACCAAGTATATTTTGATCAATAATTGGTATCAGCACTATCTAAACCTGATGTATTCATTTCAAGTGAGATATACAAACATGTCCCTACACTTACCCACCCTATTCAACATCTGACAGACATTAATACAGCACAGAGCGAGCCAAACGTAATGACAGCTGGGACATGACTTATTAGCGTGACTGTACAGTATGTACTGTTGTAGTGGGAGAAATTACCATACTGAAGCAAGTAGGCTACTGTATATGAATATGCTCATTAGAGCCTAAGGACAATTATAATAAGTCCACCATCATTTGTTTTTATTAGTACAGTAAACATAATTTTTCTGCTACATTTCCATGTGATGTGTGTGTTTTTATTATATATGTTCCTGAGGAAATGCTTCATTATTGAGATGTGGCACAGCCCACTATGGTCCCCCCCCATGACTTATTGAAATCAGCATCTATGCTACCAGTAGGAGGCCTACGAAGTCCCTTTGCAGTTTATTAGGGGGATCAGTAATCCATAGGAGAAAGAAAATAAAAAAAAAAAGATGCCTGCAAAAAACATTCAACACTAAACAGTATTTAGCAAACCCTTATAATCAAATGCTTTCACTTCACGTTTTTATATATCCACCACAAAACTATGACACAATGACATTTTGCATTTAGATGAAATCATTCTAAGTTTGTCATCAAGTGAAGGGATTATATAATGTACTGCACAGTCTGCACTGTAATTATTGGCAAAGAATCATGTAATTTAAAAAGTTATTCCAAGGAAACCACAGCTAACATCTGATATAATTAAGGCTGATACACATGATACAAGTAGGGATTTGAATTACAGACTTTGAGGCATTACTATTCTAGCCAGAGTGGATGCCCTGGTCCCTGATCTAAAAGTCTAGTGTTTGAATCCCTACATGTATTTGAACTAGGCCTAGTAGCTAGTGGATTTTTCTGATAGGTTATTATGTAATATTGTAAAATATGACCTTCTATTCTGACTCTCCGTCTCTTCACAGAACTGCCCGACAAAAGCAGAAGCCAGACGCAGCGCTGCCAAGATTGCTCTGATGAACTCAGTCTTCAATGAGCACCCTTCGCGCAGGATCTCGGATGAATTTATCGAGAAGGCCGTAGCAGACGCTCGGGCTCAGTTCAAGGTAAGAAGTTGGAGGACTTTGTTGTGCTTTGTAAAAATCAGATATGAAGACTTATAATTAATCAGTCTTGATCGAGGTTAGATGCATAATAGTAGCTAAAGTTCTTACTTATAATTAGTGCCTTTACTCGCTTGTAAAATTGATGATGGGCAGGTCCTGAATGAGGGCTTATCTTCTGCTTGTTTACTCACACTGTACAGTATACCCTGTATATTATTTCTATCATTGGCATTATGCAGTGGCCAGAGCTGGATACTGAAAATTCAAGATATTACTTCATTATTGTTATTATTATTATTTTTATTTTTTATCTCAGCCCTGGTCAATTTGAATTGCATCTAAATTTGTCTTGACCTGCTAATACTTCAACTAACCTCTCCTCTATTATTTTTTATTTTATTTAACCTCATGGCTGTGAGAGGTGTCTCTCAAGCTTAACCCCTTCAGACTCATATGACGCAGAGGTTGCCAGATTAGCAATAAGAAATAGTTCTCTCACTCTTATTATTACCTCTCCAAAATTTGTTTTCTGCCCACAGCTAACTCAAAGACAACTGCAGAGGTTGAAGTAACTAAACTAAAGGTTTCTAAATACCCCTGATGGTAACAAAGGTTTTAAAGTATCCCTAATAGGCTCAAAATCGCGTCATATGTCGGAGAGGGTTAATATGATCATCTGGTAGAAGCTACAACAGAATTACAGTATTGTACTGAAAGTTGTTCACCTACCCTAATTTAACAAATATATTTGTGCTAGTCTAAGAAAATATATACCTATGGTTTTAGAAAATATGATATACAGTATAATTAATTATAGTTCAAAATCATTATACTGTATTGTACAGTAGTAAATATACCATAGCAAGTGAAATGATGACAGTGTTCATTTAATCCAAAATGTTGAAGACATTAAATTTAGAATTATCAAGCCAAAATTAAAATTAGTGCATTGAAGAACTAAATGTATACAGTATTCTGCTTCGGGTGCTTAAGTGTGTGTGGTGTTTGTGTTCGTGTGGCTGTACGTGCGGTGTTGCCATTGTGGTGGTAAAGGTGCGTCACGTCTCTTTTGCAGCACGTAGCTGACTTGTCCCTCCCCCAGGGTGACCCGGACGAAGCGGACAACCCCAGCACCGGCATCGGGGCCTTCCGCTTTATGCTGGAGACAAACAAGGGCCGCACCATGTTGGAGTTTCAGGAGTTGATGACGGTGTTTCAGCTGCTGCACTGGAATGGCTCGCTGAAGGCTATGAGGGAACGCCAGTGTTCACGACAGGTATGTAGGCAACCACTTCCATACTTATAATAATCAAACATAATAATAATTTTCAGGTGCAATTTTCTCTCTAGCCCTTGCTCTGAGATTCAATAGTGCTAGTCATATTAGACAATAGTGGACATACTATATTACTGAAAGACTTTTACCAATTTTTTTGCTCAAGGGAGACCGTACCAACCGGGGCAAGTAAAGCACCTGAGCGGAGCTTGAACTTGAGACCTGGGTAGGAAATCGCTAGACCACTAGGGGCAGTGGAAGACCATCTATTGTATGGGAGAAAAATGTGGACATAGATGAAAAGCTTCTACGGTACATACTGGAAGGGTCATTGTGGAACAGGCAAAGGCAGCATGTCCAGACAGTATAGCTTGGAGGCAATTCTCCCATGGCATCGTTTAGCAGGGGTTTTCCAGGAGGAAGCAAAGTGTCAGATATGCTGCTGATAATGATAATGATAATTTGTTGCACCCAGTCATCCACATCATTCTCTTCGCATGGCTAAATGACGGCAACATGCCAGTATGCATTACCTTTTCAATACACCATACACAAGATGCTCTTTCAACTCAACTCTTGCTGTTCCCTCTCTCACTGAGGCATTACACATCTATCTTGCCATGCTCACTTCAGTAAATTTAAATCTGGATATCCTTCTCTTTAGAGTCTTTAACTGCCCATGTTTCACTACCATAAAGTAGCACACTTCTCACATGTGCAGTATGCAGCTTTCCCTTACTGCAGAGGGAGATACCTGGCAACAACTCTCTGAACTTCTACCCATTTCTGACTCTTGCTATAGAGCTATCCTCTGTATCACCCCCAACACAGATCATGTTCTCCAGGTAGCATAATTTATTAACACTCTCTAAAGTTACAAATCTCAGTCTGCCTCTTTCACCACTATAATCACTATAATACAGTATGTAGCCAAGCTCCATAGCAATGTAAATTAGGGGGAGGGGGAATTGCTGGTTATTTTCTAGGGTACTTCATCAGCTTCCCCCCCTCCCCTGTTTACTTTTCTACTTGTTTATCTATATATCCTTCAAATTATCACTAAACACTACCCAGGAGCTGGGTGTGCTAAACCGCCTCAAGGGGTTATTTACCCCTGCACAGCTTCTTGCTCTGTACAGGGTCACAGTGCATCCTTGTATTGAGTATTATTCACATGTGTGGGGAGGATCCTCTCACACAGCACTTCTAGACAAGTAGAATAGAAAGCCTTTTGTATAATTAACTCCCGTCTACTCACCGACTCTGCAATCTCTCTCTCTTCGCCACAATATTGCATCTCTCTCGCTATTCTATCGCTACTACAATAATCAGTGTTCCTCAGAGCTTTCTCAGTGTATACCACCTCCTCTGCTTAGTGTACGTAGCACCTGTCTTGCAACGCAATCCCACTCCTACTCTGTGTAACTCTCCAACTCGAGTGAAACAATACTCCCAATCTTTCTTCTATTCAACAGCTGAGCTCTGGAACTCTCTCCCTGAATCACTCTTTCCCTCATCATATGACTTAAATTGCTTCAAACTCAGTGTGTCCAGACATTTTGGTTCGAACATTCCTTGATTTTGGCCGTCACTCTTTCAACTATGGGGGAGGCACTCGTCACAGGCAGTTCTGCCTTTTGTCTCCCTCATCCACATAGAAAAAATAAAATAAAATAAAAATAAAATATGTTACTACCAATACTCTTCTTGCATACAGCCCATGACCAGACATCACTCTACATTGCAGTACTGTACTGTCAGTGTACAGTACTACCATCCATTCTTTATTTTACCTTTATTTTACATACCGGTACACATTTACACTTAACATACTTGGCTGCAATGCCCTACCTCAACTTCCTTGATTTCTCTATGCTGTCAGCAATCAACACCGTATCATCAGCATACAATTATTCCTAAAATATCTTAATAATGCTTTTAGCATCATTACAAAGAGTAAGGAATTCTGTATTATGCTATGATTGATCGTCACCACTACTTTAAGTTCTTCACGTTCTTCATGTTTATTTCTTATGTAAATTCAACCAGTACTTATTGTCATAATTAACTTTACCAGTCACCCCTCCACTCATAGCTTTTGTAGTGTCTGTTGTACTACCTAGATGCTCTATCAAAGACCTTCAGAGCCACAAACACATAGTACATATATTGTTTCTTCCCAAGAACTGTACTTGTACTACTATCTATCTATTGCCAGACGCCTTATTCCCCTTTATGAGGGTGGCCATACACAAAGTGCCCCCAAGCAGACCAGTCTCCCGTGAGGACAATCCGTGCCAGTTTATTCAAGGACTGACAGTATTGAGTTGTTGTTGTTGTTGTTGTTCCCTAAGCTGCCTGGCCGAACAGCCCCGAGTCCCTGGGAAAGGCCATGGCCACGATCGGGCTTTCCCACAGAGCTCTCATTGAGTGTAGATTGTGTTGTTGGCGTAAGTGGTTGTGTGAAATGCAGTCTTCTATGATGTGTTTAATGGTATGGGGTGCTGTGTTACATCCCGGGCAGGCGTCGACAACGGAGTCATCCAGTCTCTTCTGATAGCTCAGGAGAGCTGGATGGTGTCCGCATCTCAGCCTGGCCAGGTGGACTCTGTCCTCGCGAGGAAGGGAGGATTCGGAAGGATGGATTTCGGGAGGTCGTGCATGCAGCTGCGTGTTGTCTGTGAGTGAGTGGATGGATCGGTGAGAGATATGAGTATGGATGTGCTTCTGGAAGTTGGTTCGGGGTGGGCAGGGAGGGAGAGAGGACAATAATTGTGTGTGATGCCGTGTGCTGGGTGTTGTTTTGATATTTCTTGGTGTCTGTGGGTGTGTTGCCATGTAGTTTAGTGGGTGGTCTTGGTTTGTGGAGGCTGCTGCCAGGAATTGAGTGCCTCTCATGTCCAGATGGTCTTTGACTTTGAGGATTTTGGTTTCTTGATGTAGGTGATCTGTGGGTGCAGTAGCTGTGCAGCCTGTAATGATCTTCAGGGC
The DNA here is from genome assembly GCA_032716605.1 of Paralithodes platypus. NCBI lineage: Eukaryota > Metazoa > Arthropoda > Malacostraca > Decapoda > Lithodidae > Paralithodes > Paralithodes platypus. Next base: position 48,907,933 of record CM064568.1, on the reverse strand, counting down.
TTTGTTTTGAATAGTCTGTAAGGTCTTATGATGTGCTTCAGCTAGGTTAGAAGCCCAGGCTGGGCTTGCGTATTCCATCACTGATCTTATGTATTGTTTATATACTGTGGTGGTAGTTTCTTTGTTGTGTCCAAATTTTGTGTGAGCAAGTGACCTGAGGGCGTTAAGTCTGGGTGTCAGTTTCTTTTTAATGTTTGTGGTGTGCTGTTTGAATGTCATATGAGTATCATATGTTACTCCTAGGATTTTGGGTGTGTGTGTATGTGTTAGGGGTGTGTTGCTTATGGTGAGTTGAGGCATGTATTCGTGTTCTGTCCAACTTGTGAGCAGGGTTGCGGTGGATTTGGCTGGGGCAAGATTAAGTCTGTTTGTAGTGCACCAGCCATGTAGTGTGTTGAGATAGGGTTGAAGGAGATCTGTTGCTCTTTTTGGGTCATGGTGTGTGCATGTGAGTGTTATGTCATCTGCATAGGAGGCTAAGTTTATTTGGGGCGTATTGGGTGTAGTTATATCGTGCATGTACAGATTGAAGAGTGCGGGCGATAGGACGGATCCTTGTGGGACTCCGTTTGGAAAGTTTCTGATTTTAGATGACTGACCGGCAAAAGATACGTGTGCACATCTGCCTGCTAGGAAGTTGGCCAGCCACCTTTTTGTGTTGTTGTGCATGTTTGTGTTGTAGATTTTGTTTGTTAGGTTGTGGCGGGGGATGGCATCGAAGGCTTTACTAATGTCGAGTGTGGCTAATAGTGATCTGTGTGGTGGTCTAGCTGAGTTGATGCCGTCGAAAGCTCTTTGTGTAAGGTCTGTGAGAAGAGTGTTTGTGGAGTGCAGTGGCCTAAAGCCATGTTGTGTTGGAGCTAGGGGTAGGTCAGGTGTAATTAGTTGTAATACTAGGCGTTCCATGACTTTGGAGGGGGAGCAAAGGAGTGTGATGGGGCGGTGCGAGGAGGGTAGCGTGGGGTCTTTGTTGGGTTTGGGGAATGTGATAATGATACCATGCTTCCAAATGTCTGGTATTGTGTTGTGTGAATAGCTGTAGTTTGATATGTTAGTGAGTGCTTGTATGCCTTGTGGTCCCAGGTGTCTGAGGTGTATGTTGCTTATGTTGTCTAGGCCACAGGCGGGTGAGTGCTTGAGATTGTTGATGATATGCTTTGTCTGGTGATTGGTGAAGGGTGTATAGTCAGGGTCTGTGGCGAATTGTCTCTTATGTCGGATGACACGTCGGTCGTCTTTGTGAGGTTTTAGGTGGCTGACATGTGAGAAGTGATTGATGAGAGTGTTTGCTTGTTGTTTACATGAAGGAGTAGAGTCTGTTGTTGTGATTGCAGCATGTGATTGTGTTGTGTTGCTGTTGGAAAGTGTGATGCTGTTTAGTGTTTTGTAGAGTTTTTTGGGGTTTGTTTTGTGATCAAGTGTTTGTAGGAAGTTATTCCAATTTAGTTTTTGTTGTTCTTGTATTTTGTTGTTAGTTTGGGTGTTGAGTGCTTGAATTTGTTGTGTGATGTCTTGTGTGTGGGGTGCTGGGGAGTGTTTCAGTATGTCGCGTTGTCTGATGAGGTTTTGAATTTCTGGTGTGAAGTTGGGGTTGTGTCTTTTTCTGTTACCTCTTGGAATGTGTTTCTTGTCAGCGTTTTGGATAGTTTTATTGAGTATGTGTACAGCATTGTTGATGTTAGTGATGGGTGTACTGTTTAGAATTGTGAAGTGTTGTTCTGTCTCATTTGTGAATGCTTCCCAGTTAGCTCTTTTATAATTGGTGTATGTGTGTTTGTGGCTAGCTGGGGTGAGTCTGGTTTTGGTGGTGATAATGATCGGGAGGTGGTCAGAGCCTAAGGTTCTGACCACCCTCCAGGATGTTGTGGGGGCGAGTTCTGGGGAGCAAAAGGTGATGTCTGGAGATGATGGGTTATAGAGGGCTTGGTGAGGAATATGGGTATGTTGATGGATGTCGTTAAGGATGATGAGGTTATCGGTTTGGTTTTGTAGTACCAGCCCTCTGTCTGTGTCGGGGTTGTCGACAAACCAGGCCGACGTCTTGGCGTTGAAGTCACCACCCAGGATGATGTGTGGGGTGTGTGGGGTGTTTGTGATGTGTTGTAAGTGTGGTCTGTATTCATTTGGTACTGTAGGGGATGTTTGGGGAGGATGTATGTGTTTATGATGGTTATGTTGGAGTTGTTGCCAGTGCGTATTTTAATTGACTGTATTTCTGTTGTGTTATCATTTGGGGGGAGGAGGGATTTGGTTTGTACACTGGTTACTATGTATGATATTTCTTTGTGTACCAGGGTGATGAGTCCACCGCCCCCGCCGACAGCCCGGTCTTGTCTGATGGTGGTGAAATTATGAAATGTGGGTGTTTTTTGTGTTGTGCAGAGTTTTGTTTCTTGTAAGATGGCAATGTGTATGTTGTGTTGTTTGATGAAGTGTGAGAGTTCGTGTTTCTTTGTGTTGATGCCATCTATGTTCAGTTGAAGAATGTTAATGTTATGTGCACGATGTATGTTGGGTGCTGCTGCACGAGGATGGGGTGGGAGTACAAAGGAAATCAAGCAACAACAGATCTAGTGACCCTTCTAGGTTGCTTGTCCTCCAAAACACTGAGGATCAAGTGTCCAAACAGTGGTTTAGAGTGGGTAAGGGAACATTGGAAAGGGAATTACTGCCCTGGAACTAATGTCCGTGGCAGGATTAGGAAGTTAGTAGGGGACAGAGGGGTTAGTAACTGAGGGGGGGATAAAATAAAGTTATTCATTTACAAACGCAGTCAGTCGCGTTTGGGTGGGGGTGAGGGTGAGGGGGGGGGTGGGGGTGGGGTGAGGGAGGGGCTGGGGGTTGGGATGGGTGAGGTGGGATTGGGGAGCAGGAGATGGGGGTTGGAATAGATTAGGATGGGGTGTGGTGTGTTGGGTTGAGGATGTGGATGTGGATGGTATGGGAAGGTTAGGTGGGTTAGCGAGGAGAGGTGGACGGGTTTTAGGGGGGGGAGTGGATGATATGGGAAGGTTAGGGGGGTTGGGGAGGAGAGGTGGACGGGTTTCAGGTGAGGGATTTGACTGGGAGAGGGAGGGGCATGAGGAACAGGTCCAGGTGTTTGTGTAGTGTTTCTTGGAGGCAAGTGTTGTGCAGGTGAAGTGGGTCCAGTTCCCGCATGAATTGCAGAGAACTGAACCCTTGGTATGGCGACTCGAAGTGATGGGTTTTGAGCAAGTTGGACATATGTATGTGTACGTGGGTCCTGGGTTGCTCTCAATGTCTCCGGCTAGAAGAAGTCTTCGAGAAATGACAGCCGGAGAGTCATTTCTCGGTGTAGGAAAAACTGTGTGTGTGTGGTGTGAGAGGTGTGGAAATTCCCGGCGCGACCGAAGCCGCTCCAAGGACCCGTGCCCCCAGGGAGGGGGCAGGGGATAGTTGTGACGGTTTGGCTCCCGAAACTGCTCCCCACGGCCGGCATCCAGTTTTCCTCCACTGGTCGTTGATTTTGTCTTCGGCCGTGGAGGGTCGGCAGCCATCCGCGGTTGAGTACTCGACTTAGGGTCCATCCAACTCCGAGGCACTCTGTGTACAGTATCTTTTTAGCACTATTTTTCTACAGTGGCTAATCCATCCACCAACCTGCTTCACCTTTAGGGGAATAGTAAGAATTTGTATAAGGTTTACTCCCTAGACGGGTTGCCAACCAACGCTGATGAGTCCCATCCACCTACTTGTACTTTCCTCACTATAAAGATTGTGTCAGTAATAGGCCTACCCCTACTGGGAATGAATCCATACTACATATTATCGTTTTCTCCCTGATTATACTCTCCTAAGCTCTTTTAGTCATTTTCATAAGCTGATCTAATGATTTATAGCCACTGTAGTTGCCATGCTTGAGTGCATCTCCTTTCTCTTTATTTACATTAGCAATAATACTCTCCAACCAATCATGAGTAACTTTCCCATCCTTTATAATGTATTTTTTAAGTCTGTCACTATTCCTGTGCTTGACTTCCCAAAGGATATCAGCATTTCAGCAAGGGAAAGTTTATAATGTGCTGTACTCAATTAATGAATTCATCCCTGCAGGAGGTGGTGGCGCATTACTCCCACCGTGCCCTGGATGATGACATGCGCTCCCAGATGGCGCTGGATTGGATTGCCCGGGAGCAGGAAAACCCGGGAGTCATCTCCCGAGAGCTGGGTCAGAGCGAACGAGAGCTGGAAGCTGCGCGGCTAGCCGGTCGGGAGCTACGTTTCCCGAAGGAGAAGAAGGATATTATGATGTTAGCTTGCTCCCAGCTCTCCCCCTCTCCTCTGGACCCCTAGTGTACTGCCACTCGGATAAATTTGAGGCCCTCGAATGTTATTCAATATGCAGATATAAGTGACAGGAATTAGATGTGAATGTAGATTGTCTTCAGTAGATAATAATACTATGATTATCATCAAAAGCATACATTCTTACTCAGAAATGAATCCAGTTAGCCATACTTGCATAATGAAAAACATAACAGGTCCACAAATTTCTCCAAGTGACTGCACCTCCCTGGCCCACTCCCTGCCACTGTGACTCTACTGTGGAAGGAGGGGCGGGGCTGGCAGAGTGTGAGAGGCAGGGCTGGCAGGGTTAGAGTGAAAGTAAGGCAATTCTCACTTTTCCCTGGACCCCTAGTGTGTAGCTCCCCAGCTGACCCCTGCCACTCTGATGTAGCTCCTGGTCAAACCCCTGCCTTTCTCTGTTGCCATAGGAGAGATGATAGGTAGTGTGTGAGGCAGGGTAGGCAGAGGCAGACAGTAAGATAGCTCCATAGCTGCACTCCCATCATCACCATGTATGTCAGGAGAAAAGGCAAGGTTAGAATGAGAGATAGGCAGTCAGAGTGAAACATGTTAATTCTGTTTTTATTTTACTCTCTGTGGAGACTGGGTGAGGTAGCGTCACATAATATTTTTTTTTTTATTGGAAATCAATTTTGTACTATTAATGTAATTTGTGCTGAAACACCAGTTATAAATAGTCAGTAGTATACTTGATTTGTATACTGTAAATGACTATGATTAGACTGATAAAAATATGATTTTTCATAATCTCCACCTTTATCATTTCTCATCTTATTAAAATTTAAAATTTGCAAACTAAACAAACCAAAATTGGGACAAGGACAATATAAAGTCAAATTAAATTATCAAAATCGCTATGTGGAAACAACGCTTACTAAAATGAAATTTGTGAAATAAAAGAACACAATCCACCACATAGGGTGTACAATAATGTACATTAGTACATGAGCAAATTAATCTGTTTCCCAAGCAAACTAATCGCACACATAACAACGCACTATCGTCACGTTCAAGGAATTAGTCAAATTTGGGAAGTCCGGGACGTTCTGGTAAATTTGACTAAACTCTGCATGAATAAAGAAACTACATGTTAAATGTCAAAATATTAATTTAAAATCAAATTTGCAACATGACAAGACACAAACAATAGTACAAAATACAAATATTGATAACGGTCTTTTACAATCCTATCTCCCTCCAGCAATTCCTGTTCTGAAAACAGAGAGGCAGGATAATTATAGGGGATAGACGTTCAGTAGCTCTCACTCTTCTGCCACCCTTACAGTGTTAAAGAAACAGAAGGGTCTGAAAAGAGTAAAATAAGTAAAGTGCTGTAGCTCTCACTCAACTCACCATCTCTCTGTACTGAAATTGAGGCAGGAGCAAGTTGAACAGTGCAGCCCAGCTATACTTTTCCTGTGCTGAAGACCTTGAGGTAGAATGAGAAAATCAAGAGATGTGGGCCTCTTTCACCCTCTAGCTGCTAAACTAGAGGTTGGATGTGGCATGTTAGGCCTTACTTTGCATTTTCCCTCCGTATGCTGAGGAAGCAGAGTTCAAGAGAGAAAAGTTGAAAATCTCTCAACATTTTCCCTGGTAGAGAGGCAAAGGATAGGACAAGGCCAAATGAAGGAAGTTAGTCACATCTCGCTTCTTCCATGTCGTGTGTTACAGAAATGTAGACACGGTGCAGCTGAGTGTGATAAGGATAAGTTGGGAGAAGCAAAGTAAGGCCAAGTGAGTTAAAGATTAGATAGGTAGAGGCATGGTGAGGTAGATTGGAAGCAGGGTGACACAGAGTGACTCGCATAGAGGCAGGGTGAGGCATAGGGGAGGTAAAGGCGCTCGTGCCACAGTGATATTAGCACCAAGGGGTAGTAGAGTACAGGTTAATGCTTTCATCTTGCAAAATCAAAGCTAATTTACATTCCTCCATTTTCTAATGTCATTATTATTATTGATATTTTATTATTTTTATTATTATTATTGTAAAGATTATGTTTTGTACTATTAATTTTTCTCTGTGTGTGTGCTTTTTATTTTGTATATACTGTAAATAATCATTCCAAAGAATTTATTATGTAATTATTAATAATGTTAAGCTTCTGTGGGGTAAGGAAGGTGAGCCTCACAATAAATAATTTTTGAGTCCTGTGCCCGATGTAACCCTGGCTGACAGCTGTTGTCTGTAGCATGCACATACATGCATTACCTTACACACGTTTACACAAATATTCACACATAACCTAATAAGCATGCATTATTTGTTTCATGTACACTCTTGTACACACTTATTTTATAAGCACTTGTTGACCATACACCTTTTGTACGCATCTCTCATACACACACTTTCCAATATTTGGTCATACACATATATGGTACATATACCTGTACCTCTTGCATATACAGTAATTTTATTACACACACATCTCTTAATGTACAATTTCCACAAATATTTACTCAGACCTTTCATATCCAAGGACTTTCTCCATCTACACTAACTGCATTAATGTCATTGCTAGCTAAACCTCTCATAGTCTCACTTTTATACCCAACCTCTTACACCTACAGCATATTTGTCCCTGAAGCATGTTTAATTAGATTGTCAAACTTTTTGATTGAGCCTGCAGATGGTCAAAGCCATTCAAGAGACTGGAAAACAAGGACATTTGTGCTTGACAAAAACATTTATTTGTTAACTCGATGGTAAATGCAATATGACTGAAAGTTTTATGTAAATTATTTAAATATTAAAAGTATGAAAACACATGATAACTAAAAACTTTCACAGACATCTACCATCCATTCTGGGTTGGATACCAATATCCCAATGTATTTCTGGCATTTCTGGTTTAGATGCTTATGTTCTGGGTGTGGTGTCCTGAGTTCGAATCCCGGGAGGACCATATGCTTTCATTAGTTTATTCAAGTGCATTGGGGTTTGTAATTGATGATTAATGTTAAGAACGGGGTGTTACTTAATTTTTGTGGCACAGCTGTGAGCCGGGGTTGAGGTGCCAGGATGGTATAACAATCTGTACAAGATCTCATGTGCCGGAGTGTTATCTTCACACTCTCTCTCTCTCTCGCACTGACCCGCACCGGTGGGACTTCATTCTCACGTCTACCAGTGGTCAATAGTAAACAATATCAGTGCTATATTGGATCAGAATATAGCAATAGACTACAACATACTCATAGCAGTGGTGAATACAGTAGTAATACATTACACTGTTCTATTGAATCAGAATCAATCACTAGTATATATCCATATACTTTTACCCATGGTCAACCTAAATTATACAGTATTGGTGACTATTTTGGGAGTCGATCTGCAGTATAAGACTATATATATATATATATATATTTTTTTTTACAAATTAGGGAAATATGCTGTTCTGAAGTGCAAAATTGACAGAATTATGAAACTCCTCAATCTTTCCTACTTTTACCTCTGTCTTTTGAATTATGTCAAAAATACTGGTGATAGTTTGAGCCAAATATCATGTGTCCAGATGTATTACTTCTCTCTTTTGTACCTTGGCCCATATTCCTTGACGAACCCTATCATTGTCTATGGTAATTAATGTAATTTTGCCGTATTTCTAGTCAGTCGATGTAATATGCTGGTTGATGTAATTGCAACGAAGGGCGGTGCGCTCCTCGGTGCCACTAGCAGAGTGGCGAACTCCACATAGGTAGGTGAATGAGGACTGGCACATTATTACAGTAATCTCATTGCAATTACAACAATTACATCTCATATTAGTTGGCTAGGAATTTGGCAAAACTATGATAATTACTGTACCACCAACAATGATGGGGGTTTGCTAAGGAATACAGGCCCTTGCCTGAAAGGAAGGTGAGGTAAAGTCCAAACTGGATAGTCTAAAAGATAGATGAATTGTCTGGACTGGATACCTAGTCTGAGAGTTGCAGGTTTTCTTAAATCTGGGGACTAAAAGAGAGAAGTTATGCTGTGTATACAATGTAATTGAAAAAAATATATATAATACAGTACAGTACTGTACTTGCTACATAAATATAATTGAAAAACTAAATATTTATACAGTAATCATGATGAAATTTTTTATATTGTTTTACTAACTCATTGTTGTTGAACCTTTAACAATATATTTTAAGAAAATGTTAAATGGCTAGTGGTATAAGCTATTATGAGCCATGAGAAGCTATATGACATAATTCATCAGCAGGAGCTAACCCCAAAATGTATAATGATAATCAAACATCACTCCCGGTTTATTTAAACTAAGAAAACCTTATCCACATAATTATAGTATATAGAGTATATATATATATAAATATCCATCGGTGTTGTGGTCATGTGAGGCACTTGTGCACCATTTTAAGTTTTTTGTGATGCTGCTTATTTTGTGTAAATTAAAAAAAAAATAAAATAAAAATGCACTCCCTGCCACTGTCCCCTTCTCTCTCTCTCCTCCCCACTTAAAGCATTAAAAAAATGTAGTTGCTAATTTGCTGGCATTGCATTGTGTAAGCAATTGAAGCTGCCACACAGTAATTTACAGTGGTATAAAGGAATGTATTACTGATTAAGAGCTCTATAATTTCTTTAATTATTTATGGATTATTTGTCCACAAACTTTAGATTCTGTTTTTGTAGCTGATTGCCACACATGTCCTTCTATTGTAAACTTTAAGTTAGCAAACTTTCTGCCACTTATGCACTTGCAATGAGTGTAAAGAGTGATCAAATGGTGGCTGGTGGCTTAAGATAAAGCCAGCAAAATGTCATTAAGTTTTTTTGTAGTGAAGAGCATGGAAGAACTGTGAGGGAGATGAGTGGCGGCGAGACTGAGACTCCCTGTACGAGGGTGATTGGTACACTCTCACTCAGCTGGGGCTACACATTATTTATTGAATTACTTTATATCTATCTCTCTTTCTTCCAGTTTCTACTGCCTGGGTGAAACTATTGGTGAATTATATTGTACATGTATGGAATATAGCTGTTGAATAGCCTCAATCCCTACTCGGTAAGAGCAAGCTGGCAGCATGAAGATAACCAACTGATGCAATTCAGCCTCTTCTGTCAATTTGAAAGTAAGAGGGAAATGCACCATTCTCTTGAGATTAGGTGTACAGCATCTCATACGTGGGCATATGATCTTTATTTACCATTTATTTTTTATCTTTATCAACCAAGAGACCACTGATAGGTCAAAGTTTCCTTGCCTCACATGAGGCAGTTTAAAAAAATACAAATATTAACAAAAAAAATCTTTGCCTCATTATCGGTTGTTTTTATTTTATTTATTTTTTTAGTTACTGATCTTTGCTTTATATGCAATGAATTCCATTGCTTTCTATCCTATATATTCTGAATGCCAGATATATTACTTCACTTGAAATATGTGACGTACAGAATTGGCTAAAGCTAATTAGTTGACATAGAAAAATATCTTTAAGAAAATTTACCACAGAGAATATTTGTACTATTTATTAAAGTATATTTATTTTTATTGAATAAACACTGATAAACACTATTTTAAATTAAAACGGCAAATAAATCTTGCCACTGAGAGGCATCACTTACAATATAGTAAGACTAATTATCTCTGACATTGGTGTATAGATGAATTTTTAGCTGAGTGAGGAGTGTATCTTTTAAGGCAGGAAATTCTCATTTAAAGTCAGTTAAACTTAGTGAATATAATGACCCCTAAATAAAACTACAGTACTTTCGTTTGTCCATTAGAGCATCATTATTCAGATAGAAATTGAGTATAATAACTTTGGATAATTGATGTAATTGCCAATGTATTACAATCTTCCAGTTACTCCTGGGCTAATGATCAAACATAAGTTATCAACCAATAAACAAATCTCCAGAAAACTTGGTCAAAGGTAAAGCTAAAAGATGTTACTCTATCGACATAATTGTTTCTAAGTCAGTGATACTTGAAACAAATATTACTTAATTACCCATGAAAGTATTTGAAGAAACTACATGGTATTATATAATGAGCAATATTTTATGTATAATTGCCACTGGTCTGACCTTAAATCCTAAATTTACAGCCTTTAGACTCCTAAATAGTGATTCCAAGCATATTTGGTTTACAGTCATAATCTCTCATCACATCAAGAATTCCCATGCCATTTGATACAGCCTTTATCACCTTTGTGGACAATACCAATGTTTTGAATAATGTTGAAACTAAGTAACCAATCATGAATGATAGTCATATTGTTCATGCTACCTGACCATAATCGTAAATTTGTTGACAGGGTGTAGAAAATGTTCTTATGGTGTTAGTTGGCTTTTTTTCAAGCTTAAGGTAAACATAACTGGCATTTTCTTTTGTCATAAGTGTGAGTTTTCACATCAGCAAATACAATGGCACTCACATTGCATAACTATTCAAAGATCCCAAAGTTTATATTCTACATTAGCAGTAAATTTTATAGTATCATAAGCTCTATAAACTGATAGCCTTAATAGCAGTTCAATATTTTATATCCATCTCCGCTTACTAGGAAAAACATTGAGGAGCTGTGTTCAGAGCATGCTGATATTGAGTGAGAATTTTCTGCTGACCCTGAAATTCCCCATCCCTTGCCTTCCCACCCAAGTTGTGATCGTGTTGTACGTAACCTAAAGTTAAGGTTTCTTGTTGCTTTAAGGGGTCACCACGCTACACTCTCATACGGACAGTCTGAGCACATACGACAAGAGGGAAAGGTGAAGATATACTGGACTGTAATGTGGTCTTATCTCGAGAGAAAAATACATTAATTTTGCCCTACATACCAGTCGGATTTGAACCTACGCTCTGTTCATCTTCATCTGGCAAGATATCATGTCCTCATCTAAATATCTGAACTGTGTCAAGAGTTAAGTAATGAAATTTGAAATTAATTATTACAAAACTTGATTGAATAATGGATATGGATAGCTATTCTGTAGTATTTTAAATATTAACAAATCAGCTGCAAAAGGATGATAAATCTTTGCCAGCTTAGTATATGCTAAGTATGTTACTATATTCCTCTGCAGTCTTCTCAAATATCCCTGGGTTTGAATCCTACTGGTACCTAAGGGATTTTTCAAGTGTGTTTGTGTTCGTTAATGAAAACTGCAGTTGTGCTTGAGTTTTCTCATTTTTGATACTGTATTTTAAGTTTCCTGAAAGTTTTTTTGAATTCCCTGAACAATGTTTGTAGGCCTACCTTCACCTAGTTTATTTCATTGATGTATGCTAAGTGAAATGAGGCATGCACAATTGCACATGTAAGTGCTATTTCTCATTTTACGTTAAAAATTAACATTTCTGTTAGGACCCATTTTTCTGTTGCTGTTCATATTCGTTTGTAGTCATCAGATTATAGTTGCATGTGCTCAGATTGTGCTTTAAACAAAATTGCACCTACGTTAGTCAGCCGTATTAGAACGCAGTGTGGCGACTCGTTTTCCCTCTCCTTGTTTTATCACTGTTATTTGCTGGTGTTTTTTCTTTCCTTTGGTGTTTTTTGTAGGCGTTATTTTATTATTATTTTTTTTTTTACTGTAATTTTTATGGCTGTTCTTATTTAATAACTGCTGTTCGCTAGTTTCATAATTATTGCTTTCGTCATTATAGTTTCGAGTATGTTGGTTATTTTTTATTTGCATATATCATGTTCTTTGTGTGTGTTGTATGAAGTCTCTTTCCCCGATATTGAAGATGATGTTATTTAAAGGGTCTGATATAATGCTTTTAGTGACGTGATGACCTGCAAAGATCATAAAATTTACATGAACTTGAAATGCACTGAAGTTATATACTTATATCATACTCAAGTCATTAATCATAAATGCACTTCTCACTAAGATTGAAGTTAGTTTAAATATTAGTAATAGTCATCACCATAATGAAATGAAGCTTGAATATAAATGAAAGTCATCACATCATAATGCAAACTTTAAGCATTGTGTGGAAACCCCTTCGATAGCTAACAGTAATGTTGATGAGCCTGTCTAGATGTGGGAATGGAAGATATATAACATTCCAGATTGTGCAAAGCAATTGTGATAAGAAATTGTTGTCCTGTTCTGAGGTTTCTAGGAGAAGCATAGTACTGGGCATTTGAATAAGCTTAGAGTTGGAATGGTGGATCACATAATTATATGCGTTCATTAATTTCATTGGAGGTGTTTGGTGTTGTGGTGAAATTAATAAAAATATAGAATATTCAGTTATTTGATTGTTAAAGAGTTTTCATGCTGTGTATTGCTTCAGAATATCTGAATACCAGTACTGTATTAAGAAGTTAATAGTTTTTCATAGACGCTTAAAACCTAAATTACAGTACTGTAATAAAATATATTGTGTTATAAAAAGGAGTAATTTGCATTAGGGGTTAGCTATGTCCTATGTGAACATGGTGGCCCACAGGAATAGTAGAAGTAAATTATATTGTACTCAAATCAGTCAGATATTGTGTTACAATTAGTTTAACAGTGTGTTGTGTTTGTAATGAGCAAATCTACAGTACTGTACATTATATAATTATATACATTATACAGTATATATATACAGTATATTATTTTTTTAACAAGAATCAAAATTTATAATAGCTGCAACTTGTGATTGGGTGCTGAATGTGGTGATTTTGTTTTGGTGCCAAATCTGCTGTGCCAACTACCACAGTGCCAACATAGGATTATATTAGTTCTGCCTAATTACATTGCGCAAAATGTTGTGTAATAGTTATGGTATTCCTATCGTCAACTATTATGGAGATGATATTGTATTATTATTATTATTGTTATTATTATTATTATTACTACAGGAATACAGTATATTACTACTTTGGGAGAATGAGATCAGAAGCCTCCCGTTTGAAGTTCAGCTACCGTACTTAACGTATCAATAATTTTGTGAATGTTGATGTATTTTGCGAGATATATTGTCGAGTTATCGTGCCAAAAGAAAAGAAGACGAGTGTTGGAAATGGAGTGAAATAAAACAAAACAAAATACATAAAGAAAATAAAGATAAAAGGAAACAACAGGCTACTGAAAGAAGAAAGAAAATGGGTTCGAGGGAAAGAGGAACTTCAAGGGAGTTTGAGACCAATAAGGAACAATGTTAAAAGAGGATGCAAGAGTGGTTCAAAACGTGTGCTTGTGCAGAATTTGAAAGATGATTATTTAACTAGGTAAGCTAAAGCAGTGTAGCGTAAGCAGAGAGCAGTGAAGAGTGTGGTGTTTGGTACTGTGAAAGAAATGGTAATACTTAACATTAAATAATGCTAAAGTCGCCATTGCATATTATGTATATCACAAACTGTTCTATTGGTCATCATGTAATTTTTAATATCCCCTGAACCAATACAGTACTACCATCAAAATATCACTAGGGACATGAAACCTAATCTAAATTGTGTGAGTATTGTTGGTTATGAGGGCATTATGGTGATTTAGAGAACAGTTGTATTTTTTTTTTTTTTTTTTTTTTTTTTTTTTTAAATAGCTGATGATAGATTGTCATGTCCCGATCTTGATTACTCGGCTATTGCACATATTTTATAGTAAAATCATTTGTTAATCATGAAAATGTGGCATTCATAAGATGCCTAGACAAAAGTTTCAGATTTTTCCATTAAGTATAGAAGAATCAGCTGCCAAGACATTATAATTTCCACCAACTGAAAACAAATAGACTACAGTACTGTATAGTGATCTTTATGAAGTGGCAACTTTAATATTATCAACAGTATGGGTTATCACAACTACAATAGGCATATGATATTCAACAGTGATTGGAATTGTTAGAGAGAGTATAAAACTAATTTGCTGCGATCCTTTGAGAGAGATGTTTAAGAAAAAATCAAATGGTTGACTTTGCATACAGAAAGTAATGATTAAAAGAAAGTAAAGCTAAAAGATATTACTCTTTTGACATACTGTACTTGTTTTTAAAGCGAGTGCCACTTGAAACAAGTAACATTTAATTACCTTAAACAGTATTTGAGAAAACTATGCATGTAATGAGCAATATCTTATGCATACTAAAGAAAATGGAAAGCATTAATATAGATCCTTAGAAAATTATAATTTTGGATACTTTTTTAATATCGTTTCTTAAGTGAAGTAATAACTTATAAATAAATTGATCATCAGATAAAAATATTAACAATCATTAAAGCTTAGCATTTTATTGTACAGGAGATATAACCTGTCACTTTGGCATACTGTACTGTAAAATGAAGTCAAATGGAAGAGCATATTAGAAAACGTGACCCCCTTGAAGCTCTGACGCATTTTAGCAGTTTATTTTGGCTATCATTAGACGATTTTATGCAGCTTAGGAAGGATCTGTGGGTATTAAAACGGTAAAGACTAGCTCAATCAACCCTCTGACTTCCATATACCCTTCCTAATCTGAATAAAATTGTCTAATAATTACCAGAAAACAGAAAAGAAATGCGTATTGGAGCTTGAAAGGGTTAGTAAAATATAAGCAAGTAACCAAGTAAAATCATTACTGTTGGGAGTTTGTGATTAGAGTATGCCTAATGATTCTTTACCATAATCACAACTCTGATTATGGAAACCTGGAACCATACTGTATAATAGCATTTTTGTTCCATACCCTAAGTTAGGTCCTTTTTTTTTGTAGTGAGCAAGAATGATTTTATTGCAACTCAAATTCTTGCATAGCAGAATGGCTCTTAGCCCTTTGATTTCAAGAGGTCCTTCCTTTGTTGAATAAAATTGCTTGGTGATATTTTGAATAAAATGTAAAATATCCTGTGTGGATTAAATAGTTGATATAGGCCACCAATACCAATTTAACTTCTGAATACTGTATAATGCTTCATATTTTTTTACCTTCCTATTCCTTTTAGAAGCAAAGGAATAATGGATTTCAAGAGGTCCTTCCTAAGCAGAATATAATCATCAGATAGAAGATATAATATAGTACAGTATATACAGTACCAGTATTAATGGAAGGGAACTTTTGTTAACTACCGGTACTGGTATTTGATTTACAGGTCATTCTTAAACTGAATAAAGTTGGCTATAGCCATAGATAAATGTGACTGAATTCAAAGGGTTAAGGGCCCATCATAGTAGGCCTTATTTTGGATGACTCGAGTACAGTACTTGACACAAAATGTATCATGCCAGAAAGAATCCCCCATTTGTTTTCTAGTACAGTATTAATTTTATGAAAACTGGAAACATTTTAAAGATGATCAATATTATTCTCATTCTAGGTTCTAGGTTTATCTATTGGCTTGGACAATTGCTCATAAAATTAGCTTGACTTTTTTTAAATAACAATATATGTTTGACAATGAGTTTCTCAAATGTTATAATTTGCTGTTTCTTACAAACTTTCTATGGAATAAATATAGATTTTGATAATGTACTAACATACTGTACCCAGATTATCTTCAGTATCCATTATTATAGATATAATTTGTCAATGCATATTCAAGAGTCAGAAGTCATTAACCCATTTAATCAGAAGATTTAAATTTTCTGTTAGTCTTGCTACCTCCAGATGATTTTATGCAACTTTTGAAGAACTTGTTAGAGATAGTGGGTTATTTGAGATCATCCTTAACCCATTGAGGTCTTTCTGAGCGGCATAAAATCATCAGGCAGAAACAATATCAAAGTAAAGAAATTGTCACCTGATGTGAAGAGGTTAAACCGGGTTGATATAGTGTACAGTTCTTGTCCATACTCAAGTCTGGAAAAATGAGGTCTACTGTGATACCGCCCCCTAAACAGACGCTAATTCTCCATCTTGCATATCTTACTTTTGTTGTACACCTGTATGTGAGCAAGATTAAAAAAAAAAAAGGTAAAGTAAATATGATGGCAGGCAGAACCCACTTGCGGGATCTTCCAATGTGATAATTCTCTCTTCTAGCTGTACCAAACCTTATAGTCCAATAATAAAATTTGATGAGGTTAATTGGAGTTTTATTGTCCACCTAAAATATTGCAAGGATATGACTCTTTTGGATGGTTAACATATACTGTATATTGATAAATCTTGCAATGGTTTTGCTCATTCCAGTGTGGCAAATTGGATTTGCTATGCTTTCTGATTGTGATGGTGTGCCCCATGGTTCCCTAGTATCTTACTCTCACAGCCCACTGGCACAAATTGACCTTTCTCTTTGGTGTAGGGATGCAGCGACCCCACCGCCCGCCATTTTGGTGGTGCAGTCAGCCTCTGTAGCATTTACGGTGATTTTTTGTTACTGCCTTATTGTAGCACGGTTAAGGCTGGTGTGATGCGATTTTGCCAGGTGCAAGTACTTCAGGGGGACTTTCTTGAGTCTTGCCGAGACACTGTTAGCACTATACCAACATCGGCCACTGTGATGACATGATGGGGCTATGTTTTGGTAAGCCTTTCTTGTACTTGAGTATCAGGTCAGGTCAGGTCAGTTATTCCTGCTATCAGTAACATGTAATCTGATACTACCTGTTTCATGGTCGGATTGTCGGCGACTAAACCGGCTCCCCCTCCGGGTCCTCACTCGGAGGGTGGGTGGCTAGACACCCTGCAGGACTAAAAGCAATACCTGTCAAAGGGCAGATGAACTATATATTAGTCAACGGCCATCTAGCAAACCTATGGTATTTTACCATGATGGATGTTTAGGATGCTGCCATAACCTGCACCAAGGTCTTCCATTGTCCATTTTCATCCATCCCTGCTGTTTGGTGCTATACAGCAACTTTCCTTCCTTTTCCTGCAATCTCCTGGGTTTTTTCCCCCACGGTGGTTAGCAAGCCAATGAGGAAGACTTTTGAGTCTGGTGGATTTTCAGGAGATTTGGCATTCTTTTTCTGTTTCTCGTCTTTTCTAAAAAAATAAAATCCACCGCTACTGCTCCCCCCTGGATATGGTGTCTTTGGGGCTTGTTTTATACCTTACCCAGATGTGATGGCTCCGTCTGGGTCGACCTTTTTATATCCATCTTTATGTATTTGTGTATGGATTGCTTTAAACTTTTTCTGTTTTTGTTTCTACTTTTGTCCGGTGATATAGAAGTTAATCCCGGTCCTCACAGACAACCTGTTACAAGTTGTCGTGTATTTTATTCCAATATTCGTGGTCTCTATAAGAACATCAAGGATCTTACATTGGCATCTGTTGATTATGATATTGTCTTTTGTTCTGAAACCCTTGTCTCTGGTTATAGAGATTATTCTGAACTTATACCTAACTTCAGTAAACCAGTTCTTATTCGGCATGATTCTATTCCTCGTGCTCGTGGAATGAGTTTGTATATTAGATCTGGGTATAATGCTCAGCACTTAACTAAGCATATTTGTAAATGCCATGAGATGCAGTTAGTTAAAGTTTCCAGCAAGTACTGTATCATAATCATTACATTTTTAGCCTGTACAGAAATCCTGATGTTATCAATGACATATATGACTGCCTCTTAACAGCCATGGCTTCAATACAGTCTGTAGATTTCAAATCATCCTTTATTTTTGTTGGTGATGTCAATGCGCATCATCAAGAGTGGTTGAACTCGGTCTCTCCAACTAATAGAAATGGTCTTGCTGCCTTGAATTTTGCAAACTTATCTGGTTGTGAACAGCTAATCCAAGGACCTACTCATATGTCTGGAAATTGTCTTGATCTAGTACTAACAGATATTCCTGGCGTTGTAGAAACCTCCGTTCTTGTACCTGTTGCACTTCCGACCACAATGCCATCATGTGTAAAATTAATCTTGATTTTTCTGTTCCTGATATTACTCTCTCACGTAAAGTCTACCTTAAATCCCGGGTTAACTGGGACAACGTTTTTAATGATGTTTGTAATATTGAGTGGAATCTCATACTAAGATCTCTTGACCCGGTTTCAGCTCTCAACAATTCCCTCCTTGGTATCCTTCGCAAAAGAGTTCCATAAAAAACAATTAAGTCTCGTGTGAGGGATAAAGCATGGTTTAATGATGACTGCAAGCGTGCATTTGATGACAAACGGGCTGCATATTGTCTATGGAGGCGTAATCAAACCCCCTTGCATTGAGAAAATTATGTTTTTAAAAGGGCAGCTGGGCAGAGAGTTTATGATAGTGCTGAGAGGGATTATAACTCCCATCTTCAGGATGTTCTGGCAGGAGCTACACAGCCTCATAAATGGTGGTCCGCTTTGAAGTCCTCTTTATTTGGAATAAATTCTTCCATGCCTCCTCTATGTGATTCTGATGGCTCCATCTCTTTTGATCCATTATCGAAAGCCAATATTCTATCTAATATTTTTATTAATAAGCAGAGTAATCAGGAATTGTCTTTGCCATTGACACGTTTCCCTAGACCCAACCTCAATTCAATGGCATTCAAATCAGCTGAACTGAAAAGGTACTTGCTGGATCTTGATACCTATGGTGGCACAGACCCGGATGGGTTTTTCCCTCTCTTTTTTCAAAAAGGTTGCAGTGGTCTTGGCACCTAAATTGGCCGTGGTGTTTAGGTTGCTTTTTAAAATCAGGTAGTTTTCCTCTTTGCTGGCGTAAGGCTAGTATCACTCCTATTCCAAAGGGAAATACTGCTTCATCATCTTATGACTATTGCCCTATCTCCATTATGCCTATCCTATCCAAGCTCTATGAGAGGCTTTTGTCCAGACGCCTTTCCTCTTATTGTAATAGTCATCATTTGATACCAAACTCAGTTTGGTTTTCGTAAGGGACTAGGTACATGTGATGCGCTTCTGACACTCACCCATGACTTGCAATCTTCATTGGACCAGGGACATGAGTCTCGTGTCGTGGCTATTGACTTTAGTTCTGCTTTTGACTTGGTCAACCATAAAGCACTTCTGTATAAGTTACAGCTCATCGGTATTTGTGGCAATTTTTTAAGGATCTTTGAAGATTTTTTGACGAAAAGATCTCAGTCTGTGGTCATTGATGGATGTCATTCCCCTTCTGTTTTTTATTATTTTTACTGCTGACCTGTGTTCCGAGCTTGAAAATAAACTAATCTCCTATGCCGATGATACAACTTTATATGCGTCAATTCCATCACCAATTGATCGACACAAAATTGCTACTGCTCTGAATAGGGACTTAGCCCAAATTACATCATGGTGTGAACTTTGGGGTATGAAACTTAATGCTAGTAAAACACACTCCATTATCATCAGCAGATCTCATACCTTGGATCCTCCCCCATCCTTATCTACAAGTTTCTGGCGAGCAAATTGAGAATGTGGATACTCTGCGTTTGTTAGGAGTTACTCTGGATCCCAAACTTACTTTTGAAAAGCATATTCGTTCTTTCTCCTCTTCCATTTCCCAAAAAATTAGTCTGCTTCGCAAGTGTTATAAAACGTTTGCTTATGACGCCACAGTTATCAAGTCTTTTTATGCTTTTATTTTGCCACAATTCGAGTACTGCTCACCTGTATGGTTGTCGCAGCTGACTGCCATCTCAAGTTGCTTGACAGGCCACTAAATTCTATCAGTTTTATTCAACCTCATTTGTCTCTTGATCTGTGTCATCGACGTAAAGTTGGTGCCCTCAGTCTTTTATTTAAAGTTTTTAACAACCCTCAGCATCCCTTACATGGGGTTCTGCCAGGACCCTATGTCCGGGCTCGTGCAACTAGATTCACAAGCAACCTTAATAATCTTGCCATGAGCCGTGTTAATTTTCTACTACACAGTTTTCACGGTGTTTTGTGCCGGCCATGGTTGACTTGTGGAATAAGTTGCCAAATGACCTAGTCAATTCAGCTCATATCTCCATCTTTAAGTCTAGAGTTAATGCTATTTTGAAGCATTAATTCTAATTTTTAAACTTATTTTATTCTATTTTATTGTTTTATATTTACTGTATATTTGATATCCTCCACTGCATAATATTTTATTATTCATTTTATCTGTGTTTAATATATATTTTATCTGTGTTTAATATAGGGAATAGAATATGCCCCACGTGCCTTCTGCGTGTCGTAAGAGGCGACTAAAGAGGTTGGGTCGGTGGGCTAGTGACCCCCATCCGGAAAAAATATCTAAGCAAAGAAAAACGAGCGAACAGCCTCGGATGCGGACGGAACCTACGTTGACGAACCACGACCGACTAAGGACATTCCTTCGGACATTCTGAGAATGGCTACGTGGAATGTTAGTGGCATGAATGATGGCACAAAAGAGAGAGAGGTTCTGGAAGTGTTAGTGAATGCCAGGCTGGATGTATGTGGAATGACAGAGACCAAATGGAAAGGTTCAGATGTGAGAGAGTGGGAGTGTGGAATGGGTGTGTGTGCTGGAGTGAGTGAAGGAACAGCGAGAGAAGGTGCATATTTGTTTGTAAGTAGCAAATGGAAGGAATGTGTAAGGGAGTATGGGTCTGTGGGTTCAAGGATTGTGTGGGTGAGAATGAAAGTAGGAATACAAACGTGGGTAATTGTATGCGTGTATGCCCCGACAGAGGATATACTTGAAAGAAAGAAAGAGGAGTTCTGGATGAATGTGGAGGCGTGCCTGGAGAAGTTTGACAAGAACGAAAGAATATTTCTGATTGGGGATATGAATGGTAAGGTGGGTGATAGGAAAGTTGAGGGAGTGGTGGGAGGGTGGGGGGTACCATCAGAGGTGAATGGGAATGGTAGTGCACTTGTGGACGTATGTGAGGGGAGGAGGCTGTGGATAGCCAACACCTTCTTCCGACACAGAATGATCCACAGGTACACGTGGAAACGGATGTTGACGATGAAGGATAAGACAGTGGTGGAACGAAAGTCATTGATTGATTATGTATGTGTGGATGAACGAATGAAGAAATCTGTGATGGATGCTAGGGTGTATAGGGGTATTGGAGGGGGTCTGTCTGATCATTATGTAGTGGTAGCTAAGGTTAGGATACAAAAGAAGTGGGTGAGGAGAGCTGAAGGGAGGTGAGAGGAGGGTGGAAGGGTGAGGAGGGTGGAGAGGTTGCAGGAGGAGGAAGTCAGGGAGTAGTACAGGAGAGCAGTGGAAAGACGACTAGGTGGGTTCGACCTGGAAGTTATGGAGGAAGTGGAGATGATGAGCAAGGTGTTTAAGGATGAGATCTGTGCAGCATGTGAGGAGGTGTGTGGAGTGAGGAGAAGAGGGAGGGGAGTGAAAGGTACAGCATGGTGGACAGAAGAGGTAAGAATAGCTGTGGAAGAAAAGAAGAAAGCATATAGAGAGTGGTTGGGTAGTAGAGGGAATGAAGATTTCGAGAGACAGAAACGAGCGAGGTACGTGGAGAGTAAGAGGGTGGTGAAGAGACTAGTGAAGGAAAGTAAGAGAAGAGTAGATGAGGAATTTGGAAGGAATCTGAGTGTAAAATGGAGGGAGAGTAAGAAACTGTTGTGGAAAGAAGTCAAGAAAGTTAGGGAAGGTAGCAAGGGAAACCGTAAGGGTGTGAAAGATAAGAATGGGAGAATGCTAGCCGAGAAGCAAGAGAGAGTCTAAAGATGGAGGGAGTACTTCAATGAGTTGCTAAATGTAAGGAATGAAGAGCCAGCAAACATAGCTGGATATGGTATGGGAGGGAGAAGAAGAGAAGTAGTGGAGGAGGAGGTGGGGATCAGGAGGTCAGAAGTGTGGGAAGCCATGAAAAGAGTGAAGTTGGGGAAAGCACCAGGAACAGATGGAGTGTGTGGGGAAATGTTGAGGTATGGTGGTGAGATAGTGATAGAATGGGTATGGAAAATGTGCAAACTAGCATGGGAGAAGGGGAGTGCACCCGATGACTGGAAGACTGGCATAATAGTCCCCCTATATAAGGGCAAAGGGGAAAGAGGAGTGTGTGGTAACCACCGAGGAATATGTCTTCTAAGCGTAGTAGGGAAGGTATACAGTAGGGTAGTGATTGAGAGAGTGAGAGTGAGAACGGAGAAATGGATAGGCGACGAGCAGGGAGGTTTTAGGAAGGGAAGAGGATGTGTAGATCAGATTTTTACCCTGAATTGTGTTGTGGAGAAATATCTGGAGAAGAAACAAAAGGTGTATGTTGCCTTTATGGACTTGGAGAAGGCCTATGACAGAGTGGATAGAGAAGGTTTGTGGAAAGTACTTAGAATATACGGAGTAGAGGCAAGTTGCTGAAAGCAGTGAAGAGCATGTATGAGGGTGCAAAGGCGGCAGTACGTGTGGAGAGTGAGCAGAGCGAGTTCTTTGACCTGAATGTTGGTTTGAAACAGGGGTGTGTGATGTCCCCGTGGTTGTTTACTGTATATATGGATGGAGTCATGAAAGAAATACTATCAAGAGCAGTGGATGTTGGTGTATTGCTGAAAAGGGAGGGAATTGAGTGGAAGCTACCTATACTGCTGTTTGCGGATGATACAGTTCTGATGAGTGATAATGAATGGGAGTTGCAGGGTCTGGTAAATGAGTTTGGAACAGTATGCGAAAAACGGAATTTGAAGGTAAATGCGGGGAAGAGTAAGGTTATGGTCTTCGAAAGGGGTGAAGTCACAGAGTGTGAGGTGAAGCTGAACGGTCAGGCTATGGAGATCGTCAACTCTTTTAAGTATCTGGGCAGTGTGTTGAGTAAAGATGGGACTATGGATGAAGAAGTGCGGGAGAGGGTACAACAGGGGAAGATGGTTGTAGGAACGCTAAAAGCAGTAACAAGAAATAGGGTGGTCAGTATGGAAGTGAAGCAGTCCTTGCATGACAGTGTGGTAATGCCGACACTGACTTACGGAAGCGAAGCATGGACGTTGGTTGAGAGACTCGGACCAAGAGTGAGAGCAGTGGAAATTAATTACTTAAGGGGAGGTTTTTAGTGTGTTTCCTAGACTTTCATCAAGCTTGAAATTACTGTACACTCCCTTTTACCCCCTTTCAAGATAAATTTGTACATTTTTCGGTAGAAAAATGTCCCGGCTGAAGGCCGATTCCTCTTAAATTGCAGGCTCGCTATCGCTCGCCAGGAAAAATTAACACCTAAATGGGACGAAAGGTCTTAAAAGTTACATAAATTGGGTGAAAGTTCTTAAAATCGCCAAACTAATGGGGCGAACGTCTTAAAATTTCAAAAGCAATGGGGTTAAACATGAAGGAGAAGGGGGTAAAGAAAAAAATCCCTTAAGTGGAAATCTCCCTTTAACCCGGGAGCTGCGGGGAGACTCTTAAGAGTTCCCCCGGCGCACTGCGGGAAGACTCTTAAGAGTCAGAGAAAATAAAAATCAACTTTTGACATCGAAAAAAAAATATTTTTTTATATTTTTTTTTTTTTATTTTTTTTTTTTTGGCCCCTGGGCCATGCAAAATCTCAGTCCTCTACCTCCCCTCCTTCCCCACTTTCCTCCTCTCCTTCAGTTATCACCTATTTTCCCTGTTATTCCCTTATTCTGAGGTATATTTTCGTGCTAACATTAGAAATCCGATTGGAGGGTGTGGTCATCACTGATAGCAAGCGAGTGCAAGAGAGAGAGAGAGAGTATCGATCGACTGTGTCTCAGTGGCCTTGGGGGAAATTGGCGGGAAAGCAGATTGCCTCACCCATACATTATACAACTCGCGGGCTATATCTCCGATTTTGACCATCCAAACGCTGTTTTCACTCGTTTTATTGTTGTTTCAGGTTAATACCTTTATAATCAACCCATAATAGGCGCATATGGATAAATATTAATGCTATTAATGGCACAATGAATATTTTAGTGACGGAAACACCTCAAATACGTCAGCACAGGGGGACGTTTCCAATTACCCCATGCGCACTTCAGAGGTTAAGGAGTGCGTGCGGAGTTACATGGAGGGATAGACAGACTAATGAGGAAGTAAGAAGGAGGTGTGGTGTGGAGGTAGATGTGCTGGAAAGTGTGAAAAGGAACAACTTGAGATGGTTCGGCCATATGGAACGTATGGAAAGCGAGAGAATGACTAAGAGGGTGTACGAGAGCGAGGTGGAGGGACAGAGAGGGAGAGGTAGACCGAAATGAGAGGTGGAAGGATGGAGTGAGGAAGTATAGTATATGAACGAAGGCGGTGCTGGTTGGGGGGAGGGGCGTCAACTGACTGGGGACAGAGGTGCATGGGGGCGGTTCGTTCGTGGCCACCCCTTCGGGGATCACGGTGTCAGGCAATAGATAGATAGATAGATATATACAGTACAGTATACAGTACTGTATATGTTTTTTTTTTTTTTTTTTTTTTTTTTTCCCCCTAAAGTTGCCGTAGTCTCTCTCCAGTGCCTCCGGGTGTTTTGTGTGGATTCATCTTGCTGGTGTTTCTGCACCCTGGTTGGAAACTTCGGCATCTCATATAATAATAATAATAATAATACTGTAATACTGTAATACTGTACTACTGTAAAGAGACTAAAACTACGCTCTCTGTGGCTGAAGCAGTCTTTAAACTTGTATGTATGTTTTTGGCATTGCTACTGCTTGTATTAGTTTCTGCAGACTTGCCTATAATGATTAGGAAACTGGGGTTGTGAAAGATAAAAGAAAAGGATAGGAGTTATAGCTGGGTCAACTGCTAAATATATGGATACTCTTTAGGTCTGTGTCTTACATTCATTTGCTGATCGGGTGATTATAAGATGCTTTGAGAAGAAGAGGTAGCTGTCCCTTAATACAGTATCAGAAGGAACAACATCCATAGTACAGAGTCTAAGGACCCCACAAGAGGCTGAGTGTAACAAGTTGTACCTGTAAACAGGGCCCGGCAAACAAATTCAAGTAACATAATTATGTAATGCTGCTGTATTGTTATTATTTACCCATAATCTACAATTCCAAATACAGTACTGCTATACTGTATAGCCTAAAGATTTGATGATTGATGATGAGTACTTCTATTTGGCATTTTGAGAAAAAACTAGCAAGCATGTCTGTAAATAGCTTAAGCAAGAACATACCTGATTTGCAATTTTATTTCTTGTAAAAATGTCATTTAGCCCTAACTTTAAAGTATCATTCGTGGGACAATAATTATAGAGGCTACTAATGACATTTATATTTATTTTTGAAAGGCATTAATATGTCCTGTTAGTGTACTTATAGGGTGATAAAATAAAAGGAGTACTGCATTCCCACTTTAAATACAATTATTTTTGCAAGGATAAATGTACTATTTTGAACATGTAATAAGTTGTAGTATTTAAATTACGCGGTAATGTCGCACACATTAAATGCAACGTTGCCAATTTAGCTACTTCTACGTTATATCCAGAGCTATTTATTTATATCCACTGGTAGTGACTACATTCAAGATCTGTTTGATCTATTTTGCGTAATTAATGTATGATATTCTAGAAAATATGCCTTTTCAGCTATATTGTGCATTTTTCTGTTATCTAGCGACTTTTAAAATTAATCTAGCGAATTCTGACATCCATAATCTGTAACCCTGCATGGCTGACAGTTCTCGAGAATCTCGACTGACAGGGTAATCAGCTGATGGCCACGCCGCCACCGTCCACGTGTTATTTGCCGTGTTCCTTCGATATTGCACTGAGTCAGGAGGTGCTGATGACAGGATAAGATGAAGAATGTGGTTAGGTCACTAGGTGAGTATACTGTTATTGAAGTGAACGTCCATATGTTAGACCTAGATATTTCATAATAAAGGTAGCCTAGGCTAGCCTACAATAATGCTGCAGGCCGATGTTGTCTTTGCCTCGAGCATAGGCTATAAACTCTGGTGAGGTATAGGCCCTGTAGTATTACTAGGCCTATAGGATATGGTAAATTTTCAGTTTCAGATTTGGATAAACCACCTTTCACTACCCCTGATTTGTCATAAGAACATAAGAACATAAGAAAATGGAGTATAACTAAATAAGTTGGTCACCAATTATTTTGCAATATTTGAACACGCACATGGATTTTATATGCTCTAAACATAATATGAAAATGTGTTTTAAGCCTCGGCAAAACCTAATAAAAATATATAGTACTAAAATGGAATTTTGTCGAAACATGGTTGTCAATACCTTCCTATAGACGGCACCGATTCGTACACGCTATTTTCACCTGTCTCACGAGGTCTGTCCACCATCTTTTTAGTCCACTCCACCTGCCCATCTCTGTCGATAGGTTGGGTTGTTTGGTTAGGTTAATAAACTAGGTTTGAGAAACAAGATTCGTAGTTGCGGTAGTATTTACGGTATCTGGACACTTCGAGCGAATTCATATTCGAGCGGAGGCGCATTTAGGTTAGGTTAGGTTAGGTTAGGTTAGGTTAGGTTAGGTTAGGTTAGGTTAGGTTAGATTAGATTAGATTGTGCATCCGCTTGATCAGGAATTCGCTCGAAGTTCCTCGCATTCGTATTTACAGACACGGCCGAATACCGGTAGGCTACTAAATGGGCGCCGGCCCAACCGCCATGTTGTATCCCATGTAGGCCTACTAGGTACTACGGACACATTGTAGGTGTTAGGTGTGGATTAGGCTTGTATCCAATGTACTAGGTCTATGTTACTGGATATTTATGATTTAAATAAGTGCTACGTTTTTTATAAATCTGGTTATATGGCTTTGCAATTAGGGAAATCATGAGCCGATTTCCGACATGTAGTTAGTCTTTTTCGATTCGCAAAATCGAGCCAAGTTTTGCCAAAACTTGGCTCGGGTTTTCCAAAATTCGGGTTTTATGCCTTTGCAATTTCGGGAAACCTGAGCCAAATTTCTAAATGAGGTTACTGTAATTTTGTTGTCTACAAACTCTCAAAATCCGAGCCAGCTTTGGCCAAAACTTGGCTCGGGTTTCCGAAATATTGGGTTTTAGGCCTTAGAAATACCTTAAAACCCGAGCCAAGTTTTGCTAAAATATGTTTTAATCGCCGTTTTACGCATTTAACCCCTCATTTTCCCTGTACTTCATAGCCCTCCCCACTATCGGGCGGCGTGTCTTAAGATGGTTGTATAATGGGGAAAACGGTTTCGCCGAGGGTTGCAATTATTTCCAAACACTATATATTGATGAAAACTAACAGGGAAAAATAAAAAAATCCATGGGAAAATTGGTGACCATCTTATTTAGTTTTTCCGAAAATGGGAGTCTGCAGAAAGCCGATTGGCCTAAGCAAGGCAGATCCCTGTCCCACACAACCCCAATTCAATTACAAAGCCCAATTATAGGCTTCACACTCTAATACCCTGAGGATCATCTTACCAAAACGGTTAGGGATTAACGCAGGATTATGGGGGTCTGCAGAGCGCTGATTGGCCCAACCCGGCTGATCCCCCTTCACACCCAACCCTTCTCGTCCATATGCTTATCCAATTTTATCTTAAAGCTCCCTACAGTTTTAGATCCCACTATAGCACTTGGTAGTCCATTCCACCCATCTACAACTCTGTTACCAAACCAATACTTGCCTATATCTTTTCCGAAACGAAATTTATCTAATTTGAAACCATTGGTACGAGTTCTTTCGCTATCACTGAGCTTTAGTACATTTGCCATGTCCCCTTTGTTAATCCCACTAACCCACTATTGTCGCTATTCTGTTACTCCTATTAGGCCTAGGCTAGGCTAATAATATTCGTAGTAGGCTAGACTTGGCTAGTATGGTTCGATGATACTCGGAAATGTATAGCCTATTTGACTTTAATAGATACGTTAAAGGGTACGATTTTACCTATAGGACATGCATTTGACAGGTATCATCAAGGATTTAATACATAGGCTAGGCCTATTTGTTTTCAGGGTCAATATTTACGAGTCACACCACAGCTGGGATCTCATTTTGGTAACATTCAAGGAGACTACTGCAGGACTCTTCTTCTTCTTCTTACCTCTGACTGGGTATAGGCTATCCTAGTGTTTACTAGCCTATACCCCTTTGAAAGGCCATTAGCCTAACCTAACCTAACCTAGTATTATAGGTGGGGGCTGCCGCCACCACACCCCCGCTTTGACTTAGATTTTTGGTGTATTTTTCTGTGAAGTGGGTATTTTTCAATTTGTTGATAATGAAAATCCTCCATGCGGACTATATGGAGAAAAATATGACGAATCTATTGGTGCCTATTTTCCCTAATAAATTGTTTCTCA
Source organism: Paralithodes platypus (assembly GCA_032716605.1). Classification (NCBI taxonomy): domain Eukaryota; kingdom Metazoa; phylum Arthropoda; class Malacostraca; order Decapoda; family Lithodidae; genus Paralithodes; species Paralithodes platypus. Next base: position 48,879,588 of record CM064568.1, on the reverse strand, counting down.
TAACGTCGCACTACTGTCCTTGAATATTATCCTAATTTTTAACGGTAGTTTTGGGTTCCTATCATTCTATGCTTCATTGCTATATACTTTTTATCCACCGGAATTTTTTTTTTCTTTTTTTTTTTAGCATTAACCTAACCAAAAAACCTAACCTAACCTAACCTAATAGCCCCCAAATACATTTAAGTTAGGTTAGGTTTTTAGGTTAGGTTCCTAATGCTAAAAAAAAAAAAAAAAAAAAAATAATTCCGGTGGATAAAAAGTATATAGCAATGAAGCATAGAATGATAGGAACCCAAAACTACCCTTAGAAATGAGATTCCAGCTGTGGTGTGACTCGTAAATATTGACCGTTTTCAGTTTCCACGCATCCAACACCAAGCTAGCCTACACCCTCTTCTGGTGTGCGAAACACTAAAAAACAATAGGGACACTTTAATATTAATAATAGGCCTAGGCTATGAGACGAAATATAAAGAGAACTCTTGCGTTCGTGGAAGTAGCGTTGCTTTGTTTACTTTACGCTCCAAGTTAGGCTACTTCCCGCCTTGGCAGTCAACTTAAAATGGCGGAGTGTGGAGGGGGTTTTCGCTCTCCCGCTATCAACTGTCTTGATAGCGTAATGCATAGTATGCGAAATTTCGATGCGAGTATCCTGGGTTCGAGTCCTTGGAGTGCCACATGTATTTGTTGATTTCATTAATTGAGTTTAGATGTGAAGATGGTTGGTGTAAAAAACATAATAATTTTATGTCTTCTACATCATTATTTATAGCAGCGGCGGGGGTCTGGGGGTGGCAGCCCCCAAGTTAGGTTAGGTTAGGTTAATGACAATACAGTATTGTCATGCGTCGTCGAGCGTCCTGTAATAATTAAACCGACGATGGGAAGCGATGACGGACTCTCGATTTTCGGCACAAACGCGCCGTTTTATTCTCGTCGAAAACAACATTTAAAAAGTTATATAATTTTCAATACTATTACCGGACCAGAAAAAGGTGTAGCTCTGTGTTGGATGTGTGGAAACCGAAAACAAATATGTACCGGTATTAAATCCGGTAACGTTCAACAAGACTACTGTACATTGGCCTTATTTACCATGTTTTTTTTGTTTTTTCTTCAAGGAATATAGTGTCTTAAGTGTTTCATATTTGTTTTGCATGGTTTGAGTGGAGGATTTGCATAAACTTACCCATTATCTATTAATCTATTAATTACAAATACAGAAGAAGGGAGAAGGAGATCAGGGAGGGAAGAGAATGTGATAGGAGTTGTGACGGAGGAGGAGAACAGGGTGGAGGTGTCACAGGGAGAGACAGGAGACAAAGCTGCAGACCCAGTAGTGCTAAGGGGGGAGTAGGGTACGGACAGGAGGAGCGGGATGGTGTAGTTGCTGAAGGAATGGTAGATAGATTAAGGATTATGTTTAGTAATGTGGTTGTGTTTACCCAGGACAAGAAAAGAGAACTGATTTGTAGGTTGCAGGATGAAGAGGAAAAACCTGATGTCATAGCCTTACAGGAAGTAAGACCAAAAAATGCTAGAATTGAAAGGGAACTGGTGGAGTATAGTTTGGAGCGTTTTGAGTTATATGAGAGGAATGCTATTAGAGCAGAGGTTGGAAGAGGACTGTTTATTTATGTAAGAAAAGAGCTCAAGGTAAATGAGGTGGATATGAGACAGCAGTATTGTGAGTATTTGTGTATTGAAGTAAAATGTGCAAGAGGATCAATTCTAATTGCCTCTATATATAGAGGCCCAAATAATAGTAGGGAAGAGGATGATAACCTACTGAAAGCAATGGAGGAAATAGATAATAGAGAGAACAAAATAATATAAGATTTTGATTGGAGATTTCAATTTGCCAAGGATCAACTGGGCAAATTGTACTACTCCAGCGGGACAGTGTAGCCTGGAAAACAAGTTTATAGAGAAAGTGAGAAATTGTTTGTAGGTAGTAGGGGTAGGCAGCCCCGCCCAGGGAAGTACTACCGCCAAGGTTTCGGGAGACTCAGGGAATAGCCTGAATTCCATTTTCTCTCCCAGGCCTTGGTAGCTGGATACATATCTTTCTGCCTCACACATCAGGGGTATCAGGAAAACCCTCTTTATATAACATACACATCCAACTTCACGACATTGCCCTACATCGCTATCCTCTATCCATAAAATACTACTCTTCCCACTACATATCATACATGTAACACCATACACTTACCTTATAAATATGGCAGTACAATTGTTAACAGCAAACCTGGTGGTCCCTCGGATATCCACCCCCGGCAGGGTTGGGTTATTGACACAGGGCCCTCCCGGTCGTCATCATGCGAATGTGTCAAGAGCATTGCAACGTCCCAAAGCTGCTTGTCAGTACAGCTATTTCTTTAGTAATATAAGGGGACTTCACTCTAACATCAATTCTGTACACCAATTTCTTCAAGCAGAATCCCCTACTCTCCTTTTTTTGACAGAGACTCAAGTAACATCCACATCTGACACATCTAGATTTAATTTTCCAGGTTATCAACTGCTCCAAAATTTCAGACCTAAAGGTGGTGTATGTTGCTTCGCAAAATCTGAAATTGCCCTGGAGGAGGTTACTAGTTTCAATTGTCCCTATTTTGATTATTCTATATACAAATTAATTTCTGCTGGTAAATTTAAATACATATGTTGCATCTACCGTTCCCCAAATACTCCTCCAGAGCAAAGTCTTTTTGATTCTCTGTCCTCACAACTCAGTGTCCTCAACTTAAATGCTTCTTCTGAAATCACTGTGTTGGGTGATTTTAATGTCCATAATGTTGAATGGCTCACTCATTCAGCCAGGACTGATGATGCTGGTCTTGAATGTGAGCTATTTGCAGACTCATTTAATCTCATTCAACTAGTCAACCAACCCACCCGTGTACCAGATAATCCTAATCATAATTCCCACCTACTGGACTTATTTTTAACAACCAATTCAGAAAATTATGATGTTACAGTGAGGTCCCCACTTGGATCTTCTGATCACTGTCTGATACAGGCCACCTGTCTATCACCTACCACACCTTCCCACTCTGAACCTGTTTGGTGACTAAATGGCATTACGATAGGGCAGACTGGGAGGGTCTTCAAGGTTTCTTTATTGATATTCCCTGGAACTCTTTCTTTTCTAATGATGCACACTCCACCTTGAGCCACATACAAGATTTTGTAAAAATTGGAATGGAAACTTTTATTCCTCATCAAAAGTACAGTAAAAGATCTAATTCACCTAAATGGTTTGACCATAATTGTGCTAGAGTAACTGAACAAAAAGCAATAGCCTACAATGCATACACAAGATCAAAAACACATGAAGCCTTTAATTACTTTAGAAACATCAGAAATCATGCCAAAACTGTATTAAACCTAACTAAATCAAACTTTCTCCATAAGCAGGCAAATAAACTTCTAAATAATCCAAATGATAACAAAATATTTTGGTCTACTCTTAACTCATTCAAATCCAACTTCACTACTGCTTCATCCATTCCACCATTAAAATCTCCGACTGGCAATCTTGTAAGTGACCCACGAGGTAAAGCTAACCTTCTTGCAGATATTTTCTCCACCAACTCAACCTTAGATGACATAAATCAAGATGTCCCTGTACTTAATTTTAATTCACCTGAAATTCCCTCACTTAAGATCCACACCAGACATGTCAAAACTATTTTGCAGAATCTCTCAGTAGATAAGGCTCCTGGTCCAGATGAAATTCCTCCAATAGTACTTAAGAATTGCTCCTTGGTGCTCGCTCCTGTATTGGCAAAATTTTTCCGTCTGTGTACTCATACCTCATGCTTCCCAGTACCCTGGAAAGAAGCAAACATCCATCCAGTTCCTAAAAAAGGTGCCTCTTCAGATCCATCAAACTACAGACCAATAGCTATAACTTCCACTCTTGGCAAAGTTTTTGAAATTATATTAAATAATCACATAATTAAGCATCTGGAGAATAATAAATTAATCAGTGATAGGCAATATGGTTTTAGACGATGTCGATCAACTGCAGACATTCTTTGCCTTCTTACGCATCAAATCAACCAAGCTACAGACCAACATGGTGAAACACATACAATAGCACTGGATATATCAAAGGCATTTGATAGAGTCTGGCATCAATCCTTATTGTCGAAGATGTCACACTACGGCCTTGCATCATTAGTTCCACTAATTTCTTCTTATCTTCATAACAGAAAAATACGTGTAATGGTAGATGGCCTTTATTCTCAATTTCACTCAATAAATGCTGGTGTTCCCCAGGGATCAGTTTTGGCCCCAACTCTTTTCCTCATTCATATCAATGATCTCATATCTACCACTCATAATCCAATACATTCCTACGCAGATGACTCAACACTCCACAGTTCCTTCACATTTACCAATTCTTTCACCCAACCCGATCTTATAAATTCAAAAATAAACACTGCAATTTCTCTGAACCAGGACCTTTCTAGAATTAATGAATGGGGACAAGAGAATCTAGTTTCCTTTAATGCACAGAAAACCAAGTACATTCAATTTTCTAACCGACAGAATCTCACTGACTCCCATATATTTTTAATGATGTAAATATTCCCACTTCCCCTAGTATTGACATTCTCGGTGTAACATTAACTACTAACTTGAGCTGGACACATTATGTTAGAAGCATTGCTAAGAATGCCTCTAAAAAACTGGGACTCCTGTACAGAGTTCGAGAATTCTTCACTGACGAGCAGTTGGCCGTAATATATAAAAGTCATGTGCGCTCTCAGATGGATTACTGTTCACCTCTGTGGGGTGGAAGTGGAGTGGTTGCATTGAGGCAGTTGGACAAAATTCAAAATAAAGCTATTAGATTAATCAATAACCCTGCAATCACACAGGACCTTCCTACATTAGCCATACGAAGAAACGTTGCATCCCTTGCATTATTCTACAGATATTTTCACAGCAATTGTTCCGAGGAACTTGCTTCAATTGTGCCGCCTCTCCACATCTTTCCCCGTAGAACTAGGGCAGCTGAGAGCGCCCATGAATTTACACTTTCTCCTCCACAATGCAGAACTTCTGCTTATCAGAATTCATTTATCCCCAGAGCTACTACTCTTTGGAATTCACTTCCCTCGAATTGCTTTCCACAAACTTACAATCAACAAATGTTTAAATCCAGTTGTTACAAACATTTTATGAATGGAGGATGCCTTTAGGCACATGGACCTTTTTGTTTTATCTGTGTTTTTCCTTCCTCCGTTCATTGTCTCTTAAAAAAAAAAAAAAAAAAAAAAAAAAAAAAAAAAAAAAACGCAACATATTAGAGATGACAAGATAATTATAGAGATGGGACGCAGGGGAGTGTACTTGATTTGATTTTTAGCAATGAGGAGGGTATAGTGGAACATGTCAATGTGGATAGCCCTATAGGTCGTAGTGACCATACCTGTATAAGTTTTAGTTGCAATATTAAAATAGAGAGGGATAATAGAAGCAATAAGAAAATATACATGTATGATAGAGCAGATTATTAGCTGCTGAGACGGTGTTTGGACATTGACTGGGGGGAATACTTGAACGGTGAAGACGCTGAAGGAATGTGGAGGAAGAATAGAGTCAAACTGGAGAATGCTGTATCCAAATGTGTACCAGTAAGGGAATATAAGGATAAAACAAAATTGAGGAAAAGAACGAACCCAGAATTGCCAATGAAAAGAAAGCTTTGGACATTGATAAGAAGAAAGTAACAATTGTGGGAAAGACTAAAATTGTTAAAAAAGAACAGGGGGTAGAAGCTAAAGAAGTGGATTTGGAACGCAGACAAATAAACAATAAAATAAGGTGGGAGACAAGGAGAGGGAGAGAGAGATTGCTAGAAATGTGAAGGATAATCCAATAATATTCTGGAAGTATATTCAGGAAAAGTTAACAAGAAGAGTAGGTATCCCAGAACTGATAGGAGACCTGGATGATGGGAATAGAGCAGAAACTGATAAGGAGAAAGTAGAGGTGCTGGGGAAATACTTTGGGGAGGTACTAACAGTGGAGTCGGTTGATGCAGTGCCTACTATTCCCATCAGACAGGCACCAGCACTAGAACTAATAGAGTTTTCTCATGCTAGAATAAGGAGGGCTATAGAAAAAATCAACAGAAGTAAGTCCCCGGGACCGGATGGGATACATCCAAGAATCATAAAGGAAGGAGTTGAGATGTTAGTAGAGCCATTCAAAATGTTATTTGAGGTATCTTTTAATACAGGACAAATCCCAATGGACTGGAGAGAGGCGAACATAACAGCTATATTTAAGAAGGGAAAGAGAAATGACCCAGGAAATTATAGACCAGTCAGTTTGACAAGTGTTGTGTGTAAACTAATGGAAACGGTAATTAGAGAAGGAATAATGGAGCATATTTAATCAAACCAACTTTTCAGTGGGAGACAGTTCGGATTCTTGCCGGGGAGGTCGACAGTACTACAGCTAATTAAGGTGGTAGATGATTGGATGCAAATTCTGGAGGATGGTGATGTTATAGACGTGGTTTATTGCGATTTTATGAAGGCCTTCGATAAGGTCCCACATAAAAGGTTAATAGAGAAAGTTAGAAGCTATAGTATAGGGGAGAAATGTCCTGAAAGATCGGAGACAGAGGGTACTGGTGAATGGAATAGGCTCGGGGTGGAGGGAAATTACAAGTGGGGTACCTCAGGGATCTGTGTTGGGACCACTACTGTTAGTTATATTTATCAACGACTTACCTGAAGTTATAACCAATGGAAGTGAGATATACCTGTATGCAGATGACACTAAGCTGTATAGAAGAGTGAGGAGTAAGGAAGATGTAGGTTTTCTTCAAGGAGATGTGGAGGGCATGAAGGGATGGTCTGAACATTGGTTAATGCCTTTTCATTAAAAAAAATGCAAGTACTGTACATGCGGATTGGGACTAGCAAGATAGACAAGGTAGGATACAGTATGTATGAAGCGATGGAGGAGGTGAATGCAGAACAGGATATACAGTAGTAGTGATAGACAATAAGTTAAATTTCTCAGAACATTTAGCGGAAAAGATAAACAAACCAATAGAATTGTAGGGCTGATAAGGAGGACATTTGTGTCACTTGACGAAGAAATCTTTAGGAATCTCTATACAGCGCTGGAATATGCGAACCAGGTGTGGGCTCCATATATGGTAAAGGATATAGAAGCAGTGGAGAAAGTGCAGAGGAGAGCTAGCAAGCTAGTACCAACGTTGAAGAACGCGGGCTATGAGCAGAGGTTGAGGACACTGGGACTGCCGACACTGGCATACTGTATAGGAGAAAGAGAGGGGATATGATAGAGACTTTTAAGATAGTGTCAGGAAAGTATGATGAGGATGTGTGTGAAGGTATCTTCTTGATGCGGGAGAGAACAAGAACGAGAGGACACTCTAAGAAAATTTACAAAGAAAGAAATAGGTTTGAGAAGGCAAAGAACTCATTTTGTGATAGAGTGGTAAATGAGTGGAACGCACTGCCCCAGTATGTATTCGATTCCGAATCAATAAGGGAGTTTGAAAGTAATCTTGATAAAGCATGGGGAAGACAAGATTTGAAGTTTGATTATAAAGCAAAAATACAGAATAGTAAAAATGTTGCGTCTGCTACCGCCGCCGCCAACACCGTGAACGACCGCAGCAGTGCAAGTACTGGTACTGAGCTGGATACACAGGCCTAGTTTGCCTTTTTCCAGAGGATCTACTGTAAGAAACTGTATCTCACGGCCAGTAACAAAACAATTTACCCAACAGCTGGATGTGGGATACAATAATAGGCACCGGTACGCGTTGCCTTGTTTACACAAGTCGTACTCTCGCAGTTACGTTCGCATCTAATTATATTTTTGTTTACAGAATTATCCCAAGACTAGCTTTTATTTGCCCCCTGCTGGAATTATAAATGATGATGATGACTAAGTCATGGGGGTTAAGGGGGCCCCACTCAACCCATTATTGTATCCCATTGCCACAGCCAGCTGTTGGGAAAATAGCTGCATTTCCCTCTGATTCTTAGCCCTGCCCAGTGCCCACTAGTGAGTGCTGTATCAAAGACCCATATTTTACTATCTTCAGATTGATGGATTATAGGTAGAATCCGAGGGGTTCTTTTTCATTACACAGAAGATCGCCACTTTTCATTACTTTGGTGCCCCTAGTGTCATAGCTTAGGGCTCCATTTCATTACTCAGATGGGTCTCATAATCTTCTTTTCATGACAAAGGGCCTCCTTTTCAATAGTTTACTCAAGAGTCCTACGGTCACCTTTTCATTACTTTGGACACCCTTTTTTCGTTACTCAGGACCTCCTTTTTAATAATTTACTCAGAAGCCCTTACGGTCACTTTTTCAATACAAAAATATTGACTCTAAATAGGAGTTAACTCGCATTATGTCATCAATTATGTCTGAACTCACTGTAATTGTTTAACTAAAATAGTTATTTAATAACTTTCTTGCATGCAATCAAACTTAGATCACAAACTGCCAAGACAGAATGATAATGTGCAGAAACCAATGTTACTTTTATCAAATAACTGAAGAATAATGGAGTTACTTAACTTAAGCACAGAGATCTTACCTGGTTGGGGCTCCCCGATACAGAGTCAATGTCAACAGTAATTATTAAACTACCTACAGCCACTTACCTGGAACGCTGTGATCGTACCTGGTTGTCTTTTCCGATGTGAGGTTCAGCCAAGTACCCGGTACTGACTGGTGGAGGGCATGGCTCAATCTAGTTGTAGAGGAGTTTATTTTATACTAACCCACTGGGCCAGGGCCCTCATGGCTCAATCTAATCACAGATAGACCTACATCAGGCAAATGTGAAATTATAAGTTTCAAGGAAAATTATTCTTGTGACTGATTTAATCTAGGCTATCTACTATTGATTACTCAAATCTGAATGCGTATGGGTTGGGAAATAAGCTCATATTTAGAGTTAGATAAGTACCGGTACCGTACGTGGTAAGGGAATGAAAATAATTTACTGTATAGGATTTCCTTTTCATAACTTAGGGGTTCTTTTTCATTACTCAGGCTCTCCTTTTCATTACTTAGGGATTCTTTTTCATTACACAGGTGCCTCCTTTTCATTACACAGAAGATCGCCACTTTTCATTACTTTGGTGCCTCTAGTTTCATGGCTTAGGGGTCCATTTCATTACGCAGATGGGTCTCATAATCTCTTCTTTTCATGACAAAGCGCCTCCTTTTCAATAGTTTACTCAGGAGTCTTACGGTCACCTTTTCATTACTTTGGGCACCCTTTTTTCATTACTCAGGATCTCCTTTTCAATAGTTTACTCAGGAGTCCTTACGGTCACCTTTTCATTAGTTTGGGCACCCTCTTTTCATTACTCAGGAACTCCTTTTCATTACTTAGGGATTATTATATTTTCAACACAAAAATATTTACTCGAAATAGGAGTTAACTCACGTCATGTCACCACTTCTTTCTAAACTTACTGGAATTGTTGGGATGGATGTAGTTACCGGGTGTACCACTACCGACATACAACATAAATCATCTATAAATACTTATAATAAAATAAATACTTTTAAATCTATAATACTAGGTTAGGTTAGGTTGTTTGGTTAGGGTTATGGTTATGTATTTTTGTATCTAAAGGCAGTCAAAATAGACGGGAACATGATGCGTAGTGTAAACAAGACGGGCGGTACACCCGGTAACTACATTCTTGCCGAATTGTTAAACTAAAATATGAATTAATAACTTTCTTACATGCAATCATACTTAGAACACAAACTGCCAAGACAGAACTGATAATGTTAATGTTAATTAATCAAATAACTGGAGAGTAATGGAGTTACTTACCTCAAGTACTGAGATCTAACCTGTCTGCGGCCCCTCGATGCAGAGTCAAAGTTAACAATATTTCATATACCTACAGTACTGAAAATAATACGAGCCACTTACCTGGAGTGCTGTGATTTTACCTGGTTGTCTATTCCGATGTTGGGGTCCACCCAAGCACTAACTGGTGGAGGGCATGTCCCAAACTAATCGCAGATACATCAGCCAAATGTGTAAATTTTAAGTTTCAAGGCAATTTATTGTTGTGACTAATTTAATGTATCTACTCTACTATTGATTACTCAAATCTGAATGCGTATGGGTCGGGAAATAAGCTTATGATCAGGGTGAGTTAAGTACCGGTACCGTACGTAGTGAGGGAATTAAAATAATTTACCGTACTGTATAGGATTTCCTTTTCATTACTTAGGGTTTTTTTTTCATTACACAGGTGCCTCCTTTTCATTACACAGAAGATCGCCACTTTTCATTACTTTGGTACCCCTAGTTTCATGGCTTAGGGCTCCATTTCATTACTCAGATGGGTCTCATAATCTCTTCTTTTCATGACAAAGGGCCTCCTTTTCAATAGTTTAGTCAGGAGTCTTACAGTCACCTTTTCATTACTTTGGGCACCCTTTTTTCATTACTCAGGATCTCCTTTTCAATAGTTTACTCAGGAGTCCTTACGGTCACCTTTTCATTACTTTGGGCACCCTTTTTTCATTACTCAGGAACTCCTTTTCATTACTTAGGGATTATTATTTTTTCAACACAAAAATATTTACTCGAAATAGGAGTTAACTCACGTCATGTCACCAGTTCTTTCTTAACTTACTGGAATTGTTAAACTAAAATATTAAGTAATAATTTTCTTACATGCAATCATACTTGGAACACAAACTGCCAAGACAGAACTGATAATGGACAGTAAACAATGTTAATTAATCAAATAACTGAAGAGTAATTGAGTTACTTACCTCAAGCACTGAGATCTAACCTGTCTGGGGCCCCCCGATGCAGAGTCAAAGTTAACAATATTTCATATACCTACACTCCTACAGTACTGAAAGTAATATGAGCCACTTACCTGGAGTGCTGTGATTTTACCTGGTTGTCTATTCCGATGTTGGGTCCACCCAAGCATTAACTGGTGGAGGGCATGTCCCAAACTAATTGCAGATACATCAGCCAATTGTGTAAATTTTAAGTTTCAAGACAAATTATTGTTGCGACTAATTTAATGTATCTACTGTACTCTACTATTGAATAATCAAATCTGAATGCGTAGGCTATGGGTCGGGAAATAATCTTAAAATCAGGGTTAGTTAAGTACCGTTACCGTACGTAGTAAGGGAATTAAAATAATTTACTGTATAGGATTTCCTTTTCATTACTTAGGGGTTCTTTTTCATTACTCAGACTCTCCTTTTCATTACTTAGGGGTTCTTTTTCATTACACAGGTGCCTCCTTTTCATTACACAGACGATCGCCACTTTTCATTACTTTGGTGCCCCTAGTTTCATGGCTTAGGGCTCCATTTCATTACTCAGATGGGTCTCATAATCTCTTCTTTTCATGACAAAGCGCCTCCTTTTCAATAGTTTACTCAGGAGTCTTACGGTCACCTTTTCATTACTTTGGGCACCCTTTTTTCATTACTCAGGATCTCCTTTTCAATAGTTTACTCAGGAGTCCTTACGGTCACCTTTTCATTAGTTTGGGCACCCTTTTTTCATTACTCAGGAACTCCTTTTCAATACTTAGCGATTATTATTTTTTCAAAAATATTTACTCGACGTAGGAGTTAACTCACGTTATGCCACCAGTTCATTCTAAACTTACTGGAATTGTTAAACTAAAATATTAATTAATAACTTTCTTACATGCAATCATACTTGGAACATAAACTGCCAAGACAGAACTGATAATGGACAGTAAACAATGTTAATTAATCAACTAACTGAAGAGTAATGGAGTTACTTAATTACCTCAAGCACTGAGATCTAACCTGTCTGGGGCCCCCCGATGCAGAGAGTCAATGTTAACAATATTTCATATACTTACAGTACTGAAAATAATACGAGCCACTTACCTAGAGTGCTGTGATTTTACCTGGTTGTCTATTCTGATGTTGGGTCCAGCCAAGCACTAACTTGCTGGTCTTGAATGTGAGCTATTTGCAGACTCATTTAATCTCACTCAACTAGTCAACCAACCCACCTGTGTACCAGATAATCCTAATCATAATTCCCACCTACTGGACTTATTTTTAACAACCAATTCAGAAAATTATGATGTTACAGTGAGGTCCCCGCTTGGATCTTCTGATCACTGTCTGATACAGGCCACCTGTCTATCACCTACCACACCTTCCCACTCTGAACCTGTTTTGGTGACTAAATGGCATTACGATAGGGCAGACTGGGAGGGTCTTCAAGGTTTCTTTATTGATATTCCCTGGACCTCTTTCTTTTCTAATGATGCACACTCCACCTTGAGCCACATACAAGATTTGTAAAAATTGGAATGGAAACTTTTATTCCTCATCAAAAGTACAGTAAAAGATCTAATTCACCTAAATGGTTTGACCATAATTGTGCTAGAGTAACTGAACAAAAAGCAATAGCCTACAATGCATACACAAGATCAAAAACACATGAAGCCTTTAATTACTTTAGAAACATCAGAAATCATGCCAAAACTGTATTAAACCTAACTAAATCAAACTTTCTCTACAAGCAGGCAAATAAACTTCTAAATAATCCAAATGATAACAAAATATTTTGGTCTACTCTTAACTCATTCAAATCCAACTTCACTACTGCTTCATCCATTCCACCATTAAAATCTCTGACTGGCAATCTTGCACGTGACCCACGAGGTAAAGCTAACCTTGCGGATATTTTCTCCACCAACTCAACCTTAGATGAAATAAATCAAGATGTCCCTGTACTTAATTTTGATTCGCCTGAAATTCCCTCACTTAAGATCCACACCAGTCATGTCAAAACTATTTTGCAGAATCTCTCAGTAGATAAGGCTCCTGGTCCAGATGAAATTCCTCCAATAGTACTTAGGAATTGCTCCTTGGTGCTCGCTCCTGTATTGGCAAATTTTTTCCGTCTGTGTACTCATACATCATGCTTCCCAGTACCCTGGAAAGAAGCAAACATCCATCCAGTTCCTAAAAAAGGTGCCTCTTCAGATCCATCAAACTACAGACCAATAGCTATAACTTCCACTCTTGGTAAAGTCTTTGAAATTATATTAAATAATCACATAATTAAGCATCTTGAGAATAATACATTAATCAGTGATAGGCAATATGGTTTTAGACGATGTCGATCAACTGCAGACATTCTTTGCCTTCTTACGCATCAAATCAACCAAGCTACAGATCAACATGGTGAAACACATACAATAGCACTGGATATATCAAAGGCATTTGATAGAGTCTGGCATCAATCCTTATTGTCGAAGATGTCACACTACGGCCTTGCATCATTAGTTCCACTAATGTCTTCTTATCTTCATAACAGAAAAATATGTGTAATGGTAGATGGCCTTTATTCTCAATTTCACTCAATAAATGCTGGTGTTCCCCAGGGATCAGTTTTGGCCCCAACTCTGTTCCTCATTCATATCAATGATCTCATATCTACCACTCATAATCCAATACTTTCCTACGCAGATGACTCAACGCTCCACAGTTCCTTCACATTTACCAATTCTTTCACCCAACCTGATCTTATAAATTCAAAAATAAACACTGCAATTTCTCTGAACCAGGACCTTTCTAGAATTAATGAATGGGGACAAAAAAATCTAGTTTCCTTTAATGCACAGAAAACCAAGTAACATTCAATTTTCTAACCGACAGAATCTCACTGACTCCCATATATTTTGTAATGATGTAAATATTCCCACTTCCCCTAGTATTGACATTCTCGGTGTAACATTAACTACTAACTTGAGCTGGACACATTATGTTAGAAGCATTGCTAAGAATGCCTCTAAAAAACTGGGACTCCTGTACAGAGTTCGAGAATTCTTCACTGACGAGCAGTTGGCCGTAATATATAAAAGTCATGTGCGTTCTCAGATGGATTACTGTTTACCTCTGTGGGGTGGAAGTGGAGTGGTTGCATTGAGGCAGTTGGACAAAATTCAAAATAAAGCTATTAGATTAATCAATAACCCTGCAATCACACAGGACCTTCCTACATTATCCATACGAAGAAACGTTGCATCCCTTGCATTATTCTACAGATATTTTCACAGCAATTGTTCCGAGGAACTTGCTTCAATTGTGCCGCCTCTCCACATCTTTCCCCGTAGAACTAGGGCAGCTGAGAGCGCCCATGAATTTACACTTTCTCCTCCACAATGCAGAACTTCTGCTTAACAAAATTAATTTATCCCTAGAACTACTACTCTTTGGAATTCACTTCCCTCGAGTTGCTTTCCACAAACTTACAATCTACAAAAGTTTAAATCCAGTTGTTACAAATATTTTATGAATGGAGGATGCCTTTAGGCACATGGACCTTTTTGTTTTATCTGTGTTTTTCCTTCCTCCGTTCATTGTCTCTTAAAAAAATAAAATAAAAAAATGGTGGAATGCATGTCCCAAACTAATCGCAGATACATAAGCCGAATGTGTAAATTTTAAGTTTCAAGGCAAATTATTGTTGTGACTAATGTAATGTATCGACTCTAATATTGATTACAGTACTCAAATCTGAATGCGTATGGGTCGGGAAATAAGCTTATAATCAGGGGTAGGCTAGTTAAGTACCGGTACCGTACGTAGTGAGGGAATGAAAATAATTTACTGTATAGAATTTCCTTTTCATTACTTAGGGGTTCTTTTTCATTACTCCAGGCTCTCCTTTTCATTACTTAGGGGTTCTTTTTCATTACTCGGGTGCCTCCTTTTCATTACACAGAAGATCGCCACTTTTCATTACTTTGGTACCCCTAGTTTCATGGCTTAGGGCTCCATTTCATTACTCAGATGGGTCTCATAATCTCTTCTTTTCATGACAAAGGGCCTCCTTTTCAATAGTTTACTCAGGAGTCTTACGGTCACCTTTTCATTACTTTGGCCACCCTTTTTTCATTACTCAGGAACTCCTTTTCATTACTTAGGGTTTACTCTTTTTTCAACACAAAAATATTTACTCGAAATAGGAGTTAACTCACGTCATGTCACCAGTTCTTTCTAAACTTACTGGAATTGTTAAACTAAAATATTAATTAAATAACTTTCTTACATTCAATCATACTTAAAACACAAACTGCCAAGACAGAACTTATAATGGACAGTAAACAATGTTAATTAATCAATTAACTGAAGTACTACTAATGGAGTTACTTACCTCATGTACTGAGATCTTACCTGTCCGGGGCCCCCGATGCGGAGTCAAGTTTAACAATATTTTATATACCTACAGTACTGAAAATAACACGAGCCACTTACTTGGAGCGCTGTGATTTTACCTGGTTGTCTATTCTGATGTTGGGTCCAGCCAAGCACTAGCCTAACTGGTGGAGAGCATGTCCCAAACTAATCGCTGATACATGAGCCAAATATGTAAATTTTAAGTTTCAAGGCAAATTATTGTTGTGACTAATTTAATGTATCTACTCTACTATTGATTACTCAAATCTGAATGCGTATGGGTCGGGAAATAAGCTTATAATCAGGGTTAGATAAGTACCGTTACCGTACATAGTAAGGGAATGAAAATAATTTACTGTATAGGATTTCCCTTTCATTACCTAGGGGTTCTTTTTCATTACTCGGGCTCTCCTTTTCATTACTTAGGGCTTCTTTTTTCATTACACAGGTGCCTCCTTTTCATTACACAGAAGATCGCCACTTTTCATTACTTTGGTGCCCCTAGTTTCATGGCTTAGGGCTCCATTTCATTACTCAGATGGGTCTCATAATCTCTTCTTTTCATGACAAAGGGCCTCCTTTTCAATAGTTTACTCAAGAGTCTTACAGTCACCTTTTCATTACTTTGGGCACCCTTTTTTCATTACTCGGGATCGCCTTTTCATTACTTAGGGATTATTATATTTTCAACACAAAAATATTTACTCTAAATACTGTAGGAGTTAACTCACGTCATGTCACCAGTTTTTTCTAAACTTACTGGAATTGTTAAACTAATATATTAATTAATAACTTTCGTACATGCAATCATACTTAGAACACAAACTGCCAAGACAGAACTGATAATGGGCAGTAAACAATGTTAATTAATCAACTAACTGAAGAGTAATGGAGTTACTTACCTCAAGTACTGAGATCTTACCTGTCTGGGGCCCCCCGATGCAAAGTCAAAGTTAACAATATTTCATACCTACAGTACTGAAAATAATACGACCCACTTACTTGGAGCGCTGTGATTTTACCTGGTTGTCTATTCCGATGTTGGGTCCAGCCAAGCACTAACTGGTGGAAGGTATGTCCCAAACTAATCGCAGATACATAAGCCGAATGTGTAAATTAAGTTTCAAGGCAAATTATTGTTGTGACTAATTTCATGGATCTACTCTACTATTGATTACTCAAATCTGAATGCGTATGGGTCGGGAAATAAGCTTATAATCGGGGTTAGTTAAGTACCGTTACCGTACGTAGTGAGGGAATTAAAATAATTTACTGTATAGGATTTCCTTTTCATTACTTAGGGGTTCTTTTTCATTACTCAGGCTCTCCTTTTCATTACTTAGGGGTTCTTTTTCATTACACAGGTGCCTCCTTTTCATTACACAGAAGATCGCCACTTTTCATTACTTTGGTGCCCCTAGTTTCATGGCTTAGGGCATCATTTCATTACTCAGATGGGTCTCATAATATCTTCTTTTCATGGCAAAGGGCCTCCTTTTCAATAGTTTACTCAGGAGTCTTACGGTCACCTTTTTATTACTTTGGGCACCCTTTTTACATTACTCAGGATCTCCTTTTCAATAGTTTACTCAGGAGTCCTTACGGTCACCTTTTCATTAGTTTGGGCACCCTTTTTTCATTACTCAGGAACTCCTTTTCATTACTTAGGGATTATTATTTTTTCAACACAAAAATATTTACTCGAAATAGGAGTTAACTCACGTTATGCCACCAGTTCTTTCTAAACTTACTGGAATTGTTAAACTAAAATATTAATTAATAACTTTCTTACATGCAATCATACTTAGAACGCACACTGCCAAGACAGAACTGATAATGGGCAGTAAACAATGTTAATTAATCAAATAACTGAAAGAGTGGTTAACCAATGGAATAGTCTCACAGAAAAAATCGTCATGAGTCAGAGTGTTAACACGTTTAAAAATAGATATGACCGGTATGAGACTGTTAGACTGAGAAGAGGCACCCTTTATGAGCACTGACTCCCACGCCTCTTTAACCCGGGAACTGCAGGAAGACTCTTAAGAGTTCCCCGGGCGGACTGCGGGAAGACTCTTAAGAGTCAGAGAGAAAAAAAATCAACTTTAAACATCGAAAAAAAAAAACATTATTTTTATTTATTTATTTATTTATTTTTTATTTTTTTTGCCCCTGGGCCATGCAAAATATCACTCCTCTACCTCCCCTCCTTCCCCACTTTCCTCCCCTCATTCAGTTATCACCTATTTTCCCTGTTATTCCCTTATTCTGAGGTATATTTTCGTGCTAACATTAGCGAGTTGCAAGCAGGGCATTGTCATCACTGTTAGCAAGCAAGTGCAAGAGAGGGAGAGAGAGTATCGATCGACTGTCTCAGTGGCCTTGGGGGAAATTGGCGGGAAAGCAGGTTGCCTCACCCATACATTATATAACTCGCGGCATGTATCTCCGATTTTGACCATCCAAACGTTGTTTTTCACTCGTTTTATTGTTGTTAACAGGTTAATACCTTCATAATCAACCCATAATAGGCGCGTATGGATAAGTATTAATGCTATTTATGATAAAATAAATATTTTAAGTGATGGAAACAGCTCAAATACATGCGCACAGGCAGAGGTGTCTAATTACCCCCATGCGCACTTAAGAGGTTATCACTAGGTAAGCAAGCACTGAGATCTAACCTGTCTGGGGCCCCCCGATGCAGAGTCAAAGTTAACAATATTTCATATACCTACAGTACTGAAAATAATACGAGCCACTTACCTGGAGTGCTGTGATTTTACCTGGTTGTCTATTCCGATGTTGGGTCCAGCCAAGCACTAACTGGTGGAGGGCATGTCCCAAACTAATCGCAGATACTTCAGCCAAATGTGTAAATTTTAAGTTTCAAGGCAAATTATTGTTGGGACTAATTTAATGGATCTACTCTACTATTGATTACTCAAATCTGAATGCGTATGGGTCGGGAAATAAGCTTATAATCAGGGTTAGTTAAGTACCGTTACCGTACATAGTAAGGGAATGAAAATATGTTACTGTATAGGATTTCCTTTTCATTACTTAGGGGTTCTTTTTCATTACTCAGGTTCTCCTTTTCATTACTTAGGGGTTCTTTTTCATTACACAGGTGCCTCCTTTTCATTACACAGAAGATCGCCACTTTTCATTACTTTGGTGCCCCTAGTTTCATGGCTTAGGGCTCCATTTCATTACTCAGATGGGTCTCATAATCTCTTCTTTTCATGACAAAGGGCCTCCTTTTCAATAGTTTACTCAGGAGTCTTACGGTCACCTTTTCATTACTTTGGGCACCCTTTTTTCATTACTCAGAACCTCCTTTTCAATAGTTTACTCAGGAGTCCTTACGGTCACCTTTTCATTGCTTTGGGCACCCTTTTTTCATTACTCAGGAAATCCTTTTTAATTACTGTTGAGCTTATTTGATCAATACTAAATTATTGTGGAATGTTTTCGTAGAAATTTAATAAATAGATTGCTAAATGCAATCAGTTAGAAAACAAACTGACGAGACAAAGAGAAATGATTACTTAATTCACCAACTGTCTGAACACTATGACGCGATTGTCGAGCGGTGCGATATTTATACCATTCTATCATAATATCTAAATAGCCTATTCCTTGTTAGGTTATTTAAAATCAGTCAATACTGGTATTTTCCCTTATATCTATTTGCTGATAATAATAAATAGTGTTATTCTGGGTATGACTTTAAATAATTATATTCATATAGCTGTGGTAGGACAAGTGGTGAGCACGCTCGCGTGTGAATCTGAAAGACTCGGGATCGAATCCCTGCCACGGCGGACGTTTAGTGGGTGCGGTAGTACGTCCTAGCATGTTTCACATGCTTGCACCCAGTCAGGGGACATCCCGACGACGTATACAGACTAAACACACATAACAAAGCCACTCCAACACCTTCCTCTCTCTCCAACACCCCTTCTCCCCTCTCAACACTTCTCTGAGCTAGTGCCGATAAAAATGGCATGGTCAGCCTGTAAAGAATCGTAAGATCGAGTCGTAAAGATTCCAGGACGAGCTCATTAGCGGCGGATCCCCAGATCGACCGTGGTGATTGTCACCTAAACATCTACAAAAAGTATAGAAATATGATAATTAAATTGATTAAGTTAACCATTATAATTTAGTCATTTTTCTATAAGTCGT